>JAEOAD010000030.1:9510000-10110000 GCA_036365145.1 Orientallactaga sibirica | reverse complement strand
AGTGCTTCCTGTTTTTCCTCTACTCACTTATTTTAACTGTTGAGTATGGTTTATGTTTTCCTATTTCCTCCTGTGTGCGTTTTGCTTTCTCTTTAGCATGAAGGATTCCTTCAAGTATTTTCTGTAGAGCTGTTTTAGTTGTCATAAATTCCTTTAGCGTGTTTTTGTTGTGGAATGTCCTTATTTCTCCATCAATTTGGATAGATAGCTTTGCAGGATAAAGTAATTTTTGGTTGACAGTTTTTATCTTTCAGAACTTGGAAAACATCATTCCAAGCCCTTCTGGCTTTTAAAGTTTCTGTTGAGTAATCTGCTGTGATTCTGATGGGTTTGCCTTTGAAGGTCACTTTCTTTTTCTAACTTCTTTCAATATATTTTCTTTGGTTTGGGTGTTTAGTAGCTTAATTATAACATGGCGAGGAGAAGTTCTTTCTAGGTTTTGTCTGTTTAGTGTTCTAAATGCTTCTTGTATCTGCATTGGCATTTCTTTCCCAATTTGGGGAATATTTTCTTCTATTATTTTGTTGCAAACACCTACTAAGCCTCTGGATTGAAATTTTTCTCCTTCTACTATATCCTGAATTCTTATGTTTGGTCTTTTCATAGTGTCCCAGATGTCTTGGAATTCCCATTCATACCTTTCTATTAGCTTGTCTTTCTCTTTGTTGGACTGTATTAGGTCTGCCACCTGGTCTTCTAGTTTAGATATTCTGTTCTCTCCTTCATCCCTTCTACTGGTGAGACTTTGCATAGAGTTGTTTTTTATTTCACTGACTGTTCATCATAGCTAGGATTTCAGCCTGGTTTTTCTTCAGTATTTCTATTTCCTTTCTCATGTCCTGTAATGACCTTTTTATTTCATTAAGCTGGTTTTCTGTGCTCTCTTTCAGGAGTTTGTTTTCTTCTTTGAATCCTTTAATTTTTTCTTTCATTTCTTTAAATATAGATAGAATCATTCTTTTGAAATCTTTGTCAGGTATTTCATCTAAAACAATCTCATTTGTGATCATTTATGATTGATTTATAATATTTGGTGGGATTGCATTGTCTTGATTCTTTGTGTTTCTTGTAGCAACTTTTGCATTGTGAACTGATTTGATGCTTGGGTTTTCTACTCATCTGCAGTGTTCTTAGATGTGGTGATCCACCTTTATATACTTTTAGGACATGAGTTTAAGGTTCTAAGTGTAGCTCTTGTACCACAATCCAACTTTAGAAATAATCCTATGTGTTGAGTTTGCTTGATAAGCAAGTATTCTAGTGGACTGGGTGGAACAATTTACTGGCAAATTCTAAACTTCAGCTGAGCAATATGCACATTCAATAAAAACCAGCACAGAATATACAAGTGTGGGGATTAAAACAGATAGTCTTATAAGGCCAAAGTCCCTAAGGGTGTGTGTTGCTCTACACCCTTAATCCTGTCATCGAGGAGGTAGAATTCTGTTCTGAATTGGGTTCCAGGTCAGCCTGGATCTGGATAAAGCCCTGCCCCAATAATGACAGAAGCAAAAGACAAAGGCCCTATAAATCTGTAAGCATTAAAGGCAGCAATATTCAACCCTCCAAGTACAGCTTATTTGAAAATGGTAAAGCCAACCAAAAATATGTAACCCATAACCTGCCCTGACATGGAAAGAGAGATTAGCACTTGTAATGCAGGTCTATGTACTTTTTTTTTTTTCAGCCAGCCTCATTACCTTTTGGTGTGGCTTCCAATCTCACCAATGCTGAGTGCCTGTCTCCTCTGTGTTGTGCTGTGGAGCTGTAGCTCTATTCAGCTATGCTGGATGTGCTGCCACTGGGGGCTGAATGCAGAAGGTTCATGGTTCTGCTGGTTGGGGGATGGAGAGTGCATGAAGCCTGGAGTTGCTCACACCATCCCCCTCTATCTCTTTCAGTAGATCCTTAGTTGATCTCGGGTGACTTTTCTTTAGATTTCTGGAGTCTGCAAGGAGGCTGATGAAATTGGCAAGTCCTCTTGTTTGGTCTCTGCTGTTGCTGCTTGGCATGACTGGTGGGTGGTGGCGGGCGGGCAGATTGTGCAAATTGGGGTGGCTGCAGATCTGGGCTGCAAGTCCTCAGTGGGATTCTGGCCATTTTCCTCCTTTCTGGTGGATTTTGGCCTCTCCTGTTTCTCTGCTGTGTCTAAGAAAAACCTATACTCCTGCACTTTTCAGAAGAGGAGTGTATTTTGCTGTGGTTTTGCTTAAATCCCTCCCTGGGCTGGTGTGGCATGACTCCTATGCCACCATCTTACCCGGAAGTCCTCTCAAGTGATATCTTATAGAAATCTTCCTTGTCTGATATACAGCCATAGCCATATTAAACCCAGTGAAGAGTTTGTGAATTTTGAAGGAATTTCTCTCAATTCCACTACCTTTCTCTAAGTCTTTGATAGGGGGCTACCATGCAACTTGACTAAACTGAAATTAACAAAATACCTATTTTATTGTGCTTCACTCTGTTGTACTTCTCAGACATTGCATGTTTTAAAAAGTGAAAGTTTGTGATAACCCTCCCTCATCAAGTCTATGGTGCTATTTATCCAAGTCATTGTGTTTGTTAACATTTTCAGCAATAGAGTTTTTAAATACTGTACTTAAATACTATATTACATACCTAACTGAATACACTGAAATGTAGACATTACAATTATAGGCACCAAGAGCCAAAAAGTTCATATTATTCACCTGACTGTGATATTTGTTTTTTTAATTTTTTTTTATTTATTTGAGAGAGAGATACAGAAATAGGCAGGTAGAGAGAGACAGAGAGAGAGAGAGAGAGAGAGGGAGGGAGAAGAATGGGTGTGCCAGGTCCTCCAGCCACTGCAAACGAACTCCAGATGCATGCACCCCCTTGTGCATCTGGCTTACGTGGGGCCTGGAGAATCGAGCCTCAAACTGGGGTCCTTAGGCTTCATAGGCAAGCGTTTAACCGCTAAGCCATCTCTCCAGCCCTGATATTTGTTTTATTGCAGTGGCCTGGAATGAATATCTCTGAGTTGTGCCTATATAATTTCTAAAAAATAAAGAATTCCATGAAGCTATAATATCATCTCCACTTTTCTGAATATTGCCTTTATTTGCTACAGAATATTATATATTTAATTAACAGAAGCAGTCATATCTTCCTTTAATCTAAGCCAAGAGTAAATTTCTCAAGTGATGTGTATTACTATACCAATGTTAAGCCCAGAGTAATTTGAATCATATAAAAGTATATATATAATTGAGAATGGTAACAAACACACCTATTGATTATACAAAACAGTTATGGTTTGATATTAATGTGCAAACACCCAGAAAAGTATGCCACTGAAAGGCTATGGTCAAAATTCCATTACTTGAAAACTCCCACACCCAGTGTCAGTGATTTCAAAAATAGACAGCTGGTGAACCTGTGGAAGGATCTTTAACTTTTACAGGGTATGTGAGGTCCTGTTAGATTTCTAGCACTGAGCAAAACGATGGATACAGGAAGAAAAAAAAAACCTTTAAGATGGCAATCAAAATCTACAAATAACCTTTTACAGGTAAAACATAGGTATCTAAGGTAAATATAACCAGTCAATATTCCTCTGGCATATTTTAATATATAAAAGTTTTTCCAGAAGCCATGAACAGATTCATTCCTGAGCCACATAGCCAATTTGTCCTTTCAATAAACAAGTTCTGGAAGAAGTTGCTGCTAGCATCCTGGTCTTCTTCTTCTTCTCCCAAATGGTCCTGGCCTTTCACGAACCCACCCCTGCCTGAGATCTTGGGTGGGTAGGTTGAGATCTCTCACAGACAACTGTGATCAAATAATGTATGCTCAATGAAAGGAGTCTCACTAGAAGCTGTCCTACCCTCCTTTATGTCAGCTGTAGTCAGCTGGTAGATGGCCCTAAGCGTGGGGTCAATGTGTTTCCTGACAAAGAATCTTTTCTCCCAAACACTCTGGTCTCCCACTTTTATTCACTTCCATTTGGACGCCGTTTTCCTGACTCTCCTACTCTGGCATTCCATGTCCTTTATTCCTTAGAAGGTCTCTGAACTTTGGCTTATTCTGTTCTCTCTATCCAGATATTTCTCCCATCCTCATTTCCAAATGCCATGGCTTTGTATATGTCCATAACACAGTTCCATGGTAGGGTGTAACCAAGGCCTTCAGGAGGAAATAAGGTCCCTCATGGAGTTCCCATACCATTTACCAAATGAGCACCTCACTTCACACTTCAAAGGAGCACATGGTTTCCTCTTTTCTCGCAGACTCAATTATGGGCTACTGTGGTAAAAGACCCTGACTAATTCACGTTTCCCCTGTCTGAACATAGTCACTAGTTCCTATTATGTGTCAAGTAAATATTTGCTCAACAAGTATAAACTGAGATGGATCACCCTACTCTGTGTTTTGTTAATATGATTAAGCATCTCTTTCTCAGATAAACTACTTCTACTTGTCCAACATTTACAGCAGAGAAAATGAGCTGATACATACTTGAATGCTTTAAACTCTTTAAATGTACTTTGAAAGAAGTAAGGTCATGGTTCAGAATCATTGCTTTAACTTAGTGAAATATGCTTGCTAATCTGGTGGAGTGATTTTAAGTATAGTTAGTTTTTTATACAACAGGAAAGTGAAATATTTATCTTATAATTGTCTGACTACACAGATAGTGCTCAAAATGATTCTTAAATACTACTAGAGTATAATAGTTGTGAAAATTTTATAGGAAAAACTATTAATTGAGATATTCATTTGCATTAATTTATTTCTATTTGTTTCTATTATCTAATTTTTGGCACTTGGTCACAGGATATTAGTGTTATAATGAATTACATTTAGGAGCCTCTACTCCAATTAAGCCAAATTATAACAAATTATAATTATAATTATAATTATAAGTATGCTACTTACCAGTAAAGAATAAATTATTTTAGTCCATGAAAATATACACAATTTTTTTTTTTTTTTTGATTAATGCTGTTTGCTTCCTGAAACAAGCTCATAATCCTGCTTCAAATTTTGGAGACAGTAATCATTTGCCATCTTTTTCCTTCTTAGGCTGCGAGGTTGAGATTCTTGGTGTCAGACCCACTTACTGCCTAGAATATAAAAATGTCCCAACAGATATCAATTTTGCCAATGCGATCAGTGATGCTCTTGACTCATTCAAGTAAGTGAATGACTTACTTTTTTTTCAGCCATATTATTGTTCTTCCTTGTTTCTAAGCTGAATAGCTCCCCCTAGAGTGGATTAATGGAGCCTAGGTGAAATAACACCAGAGAAGTTTACATGATGGTTGTTAACTGCTAGCAGGGTATAATTATAAGCAAGTAACTTCAGACAGAGGCACTCTCTGGAAGCGGTGAATTAAAAGCAAGTCAGCCTGGGCTAGAGCAAGACCCTACCTCAAAAAAAAAAAAAAAAAAAAAAAAAAGCAAGAAAATACCCAGGACTTTTAGACCTCTATATGTGTGTGTCAGGGGGTGTATGTGTGTGTGTGTGTGCAGTTGCACGAGGATTCCCTTTTTGTGCTTTTTTACAATGTAATATAAGTATCAGTGTTCTCTTAATGATTTAGTCTGTAGTTGTATTTCAAAGATACCTATAAGCAAATAGGGAGGATCTGAGGTCAAATAACCTTGGGAAAATTATCTATTCTACACACCCTTGTTGGATGATGCTGCCTTCTAATTAGTCTGCTTTCTTTTTCTTGTCCTTATATAAGGGCTAGAAAACTGCACACATGATGAGCAGGAGCATCATTCGCTGTCTGGCTCATGCAAGCAGGACAGAATGGCAGAGCATGTGTGGCAGATGAGCAAAGCTGGAACTTTGGAATGTCTCTGTCTGACCAGTGCTGCTTCAAACCTGTGCAAAATGCTAGTGTCCCTACAGCCTGCCTCCATGCCAAATAATTGCATTTGGAATATAGTTGTCATACCACCAAATAACCTAACAGTCTTTTTGGCAATGTGATCTTTCTCACAGTTTTCTTGACTTTATGACTAAATGAACTCCTACTATGTACAATCCAGTGGTTCACTGGTGGAAAATCAGGGAACACACAGTCATGAGAGACCCAGGTCAGTGCTGGCTGACAAGCATGCTTCCTTATTTTCAAACACCAGAAAGCTGGACAAATAAGTCCTGGGCTTTATTTCTTCTATAGAAATATTTTGTGGAGCTCTTTGTTTTTCTTTTAATGTAATATGAATAAAATGCTGAGGAACTGCATCTCTGTCTTGGTAATGGGGAGGATTTTATGTTTGTTATCATGGGTGGTATGAGTCCTTATAAGGTGAGTACACATGTGTGTTTGGTAAAGGCACTGGGATCCCACAGGGGTGGGAGGCAATAAAACACTGAAGATGCAGAGAATTGGTTCCTGGCTAGGCTTCCACACATATGACCTGGTGATGCACATTGTTTGGCTTAACAACATTCATATTGTAGCCTAGGGGATGGCCTTGAACTCCATGGAATGGCACAATTCACACAGTCTAAAATGTGGGTGATAACCCTGGATTTGGAAAGTGCAGACTTGGGCAGGATTGAACCAGACTAATGCATTTGTCTTGTGTCATATTGCCAAAGTTAACAGAGCTACCAGAAACAGCTTTTTAAAAAATATATTTTATTTTATTTATTTATTTATTCATGAGAGAGACAGAGAGAGAGGGAGAGAGATAGAATATGGGAGCACCAGGGCCTCCAGCCACTGAAAACAAACTCCTGACACATGCGCCATCTTATGCATCTGTCTTACATGGGTCCTGGGGAATTGAACCTGGGTCCTTTGGCTTTACAAGCAAGCATCTTAATTGCTAAGCCACCTCTCTAGCCCAGAAACAGATTTTTTTAAGTAGTAGGTAGAAAAATTGAGACATTTTGGTGTCTTTCTTCATTGCTGTCCTCTATTTTTACTGAGAAACAATACTCAGAATACTCAGAAAGTGACTCAGAGAAGTGTGTGTGTGCGTGCGTGTGTGCGTGCGTGCATGTGTGTGTTGGAAGCCCTATGTGTGAGAATTCTAAGGTCTAAGTGTTAAGGGCAAAGGAGATGGGTCAATCAGTAAAGGACTTACTATCCTAGTGTAAGGACCTAAGTTTGGATCCCCAGTACCCACATAAATGCTGGGTAGGTTTTGTGGCCTGTCTGTAGTAGCAGCACTTTGGAGGCAGAGACAGGGGATCCCTGGGGCAAGCTGAATAACTAGACTAGCTGAATTGTTGAGCTCTAGATTCAAGTGGAGAGGACTTTTCTCAAAAGACTGGTGGAGAATGATCAAGGAAGACTCCTGACATCAACCTCTGGCCTGCATACCACACACGTGCATGTGCACTCAAACATGCATGCATATGAACATGCATACTGACATGTACATATGCAAGTCACACACACAGATACACACACACAATAAACTGCACATGTCTATGTGGGAAAGGATAACCTATTGTTCACATGTGATATGGGCATTGCCTTCCAAGTCATGTATCATTGTGAGATGTTACCTTTAAAATTAAATAACTTTTAACCCACTAAAAAAAAAAAAAAAAAGAAAAGAAATGGCATTTTAAATATTGAGAGCATAGGTCAAAGGGCTTGACCAATTTTGTTCCTTCACTCTCTATACCCGTCTTACAAAAGACATACCAGTTTTGAAAGTAAAATTCTCTGGTGTGATCTAGCAAGCTAGTGGTAAGAAAATCAACACCCATTTCTTTCTATAGAGACTTAGAAGAGGAGAGGAGAAGAGAGAAGAGGAGAAGAGTAGAAAGAAGATGAGATAAGAGGAGAGGAAAGGGGAGGAGGGCAGGAAGAAAAGGGGAGGGGAGGGGAGGGGAGAGAATCACTGGGCTGCAAGGAGGAAAGACACAGTTGATGTTCTGTGTCAAGTTCCATGTGGTTGAACACAGCCCCAGAAACATCTCAGAACTTCCATGGCTGCTGGTGTTAACAAAGGAATAAATACATGATAAGAGAATTAGTTCTACCTGTTACAAGGAAGCTGGCTTAAATGTCTTGCTTGGCTTGAGATCTTTACCTCTATGGATCCACAAAGAAGAGTTCAGAATGCAGGCTTTGGCTCTGCTCAGGCCACATACTGGGGCAAAGTGATCTAGGGACGTCTAGAAGGAAGAGAAATGGGAGATATTTCTTTCCCCTTCCTTCCTTGTAAAAACATTAGCTCATTTCATTCCCAACAATGGTAGTGAATAAGTTTTGCAGATAGGGAAATTGAAGCATGGAGAAATTTTTGCCATTCTTCTGAGACATCCTTATTAGTGAGAAGCCAGAATTTGAACCCGTATTTGTGTCCCTGCCCTAAGGTAATTTTCACATTTAAAATTGTTATGGCCCACTATATCTTGGTATGGGAATCCTGAAGAGGTCAAATTAACTTATTTCTAGGAAGTTAGGAAGATACCAAGGTTAGTTGGAAGGAGAAATAAAAACGTTATTGAAAAAGAATGATGAGATATGAGGATTGTTTGTTTAATAAAGAAATGCTTAATGGCACAGGGCAATCAAATTATAACTTGAAGGATTGCTTTTCCTATCAGAATATATAATCTTCATTTTACCAGTTTCCTACCAGTTAACAGTTAAATTTACAGTTGGTAGCCAAGAGGAATATCCAGTGACTTTTAAGCAACTGTATTGGACAATGCCCCAATATTTCACTGAAGTGACAGTAGTCATTCAGGGGTCTTAATTAAGTTTGGGATCATTTTAACTTAACAGACAATAATAACAGATAATAACTATCTCTTCCTTGAAATTGTTTCCACTTCTCTTGTCACAATCCACTTCAGTAAGGATGATAGATGTGACATTATAAACTTTTAATATTGAAAAGCAGTCTGGACAGAATCATAAGGTGGTGGGAGATTTGGGTGCTCCAAATCCCAGGGCTAAAGGCCCCCTGCAGCTTTCAGGGAACTAGGATTTATGGTCACATGCCCTTCTGGCATGGTTCTTGGACCTCAAAGCTATAAATGGCCAATAGCAGACCTGCAGGCATTTTCACCCATCTCTCCTACACCCACTCAACTGTAACAAACGAGCTGACCTGTGATGGAGACCAATGACCAATGAAACCTTAACATAGAAACTTTTCTCATATCTATTCTCTGAATTGCAAGCATCCCAAATCCTGGCATATGGGCTACAAGAATTTATCTGTGGAACTCCAAATAGGCAAGAGCTGTCAGCCTTAAAAGACTTCAGTCCCTAATGAATCAATGAAACCTTAACATAGAAACTTTTCTCATATCTATTCTCTGAATTGCAAGCATCCCAAATCCTGGCATATGGGCTTGACAGCTTCCTGAAACAATGCCAACAGGTAAATTGTGGTACTTCCTCCCAGCTCGCTGATCACAGAGAGATTTGTGAATGTGGTAAATAGCCTTTAAGAAACCAGCCTTCACTGAAGTGGGGTGCTAAAATGAAGACACCTGGGAGTATTTCATGGAATTTTAATGCCACAGTCAATCCCACTGTGTTAAGTCACCACTGTATTAAGTGGGATTTTCCACTGCATATAGGCACCATGCTGGAAGTATGGACATCTAAATAGATGAGATCCTGCCTGAACTGGCATATCTGGAATGCTTCAGATGCTAGTAAATAGCAAATAAATGTGGAGGCTTATCTGCAGGATAGCTTTCATGAAGGCTTCTACTATGTTCAAGTGGAGGTGCAGGAAGAACCCTGAGCCCTGTCAGTCTAATGAGCATGTGCTGCAAAGAAGTTTCAATGTACTCATGTGAATGGTGTTTCCTCATACAAACTTTTACCACCACCTACACACTTGTGGTACCTCAAAGAGACTGTTTGTACTTGACTGTGTATAGATGCTGTAGCAGACAGCTTCAGGTTCACTGAGATGAACTTCCAGACCAGGCACAGTTATGGAGGAAGGGATATTTATTGAGGCTTACAGATCCAGGGGAAGTTCCATAATGGCAGAAGAAGCTCTTACAGAACCAGGCAAGAGAGAGAAGCCACAAGCCACACAGCACAGCACACTTCAGGAACTCCAGCTAGGCACACTTTGCATATCTTTAGATTGAAATCCTAAACCCACCACTACACCTTAAGATCCGCCCAGTGACACTGCCTCCAGCCAGGTGGCTGCAGATGCAAACTACAAACTAAAACACTGAATATGTTTGGGGCCATCTACTCAAAGTACCACAGATGCAAAGGGAGTGTGGATTAGTCATTTACACATTAGGGAGTATGAATAATGATAACAGCATTTGTGAGAGACATTTAAATAATAACCCAATCCACACTGGAGAAGGGTGGTAATGGGGCTTATTAATGAGGGGTCAATTTGTTTTGTTCTAAAAGAAAAGACAACATTTGACTAACAATTTCACTTAACTTAAAACCAATGTTTCCTCAAAGCCATTAATGATAAACACCCCATATCACCTGGCTGAACATCATAACATCATAAAGGAACTGAACCATAGTGGAGAAACATGCAACATACAGCCCATTCTGGAATATGCTTCCTACTTTAGAAGATGTGGATGGGCATTCACAGACCCAGTTTATACTTCCAAGTTCCAGGTGCATCTCAGAAATCTGTGAGATGTGAGTAACTTCCAGAATCCTCGGAAGGCTATTCCTTCATGGGCCAATCTGTAAGAGCTCTTCTGTGAGGATACATCTCATTGAAGCTCTAGCCATAGAAGCAGAGTCAACCCACAAACATAGAGTGCTGGGCCTTGAGAGGTGAAGGTGACCTGGTGTCAAACTGTTGCTTTTATTCTCTCCTGTACACAGCCTTCTTGGGGTAGGTAGGAGTCATGTAAGAAAGTAAGCGTTTCTCAAAAGCTCACTCCCACTAAGCAAAATGTTTCCCAGTGGCATGGGCTAGTGATTTTGCTTTGATGTTGGTTATGTTCTGGGGACCTGGGCTTAACCCTGACTCCACCTTGTTTTTTTAGCATTGTGGAAGTAAAACACTGTCTTAAACTCTTGGAACTTTGTTTTGAGAATTTCATAAGACATGTATGCTAAAGTCTGTAATGTAGTGTCTGACTGTGGGTCTCTGGTTCCTCAAGGGGCCATTGCACACCAGCTCCCCGGAGGCATCCAGGCAATTGTGGAGCAGGATCTTGAGCGGCTATGAGTGCAACAGGAAGAAACACCTGGAAGACAGCTTTAGATAATAGTTTTTGTTTATTCTGCAAGGAACTTGCTTTTTATAAACAGTTGAGAAAGAGAGCAGGAAGAGGGTCCCAAGGGGATTGGTGGTTCAAAGGTTATTTGCTGTTGCCTAGTTGGCATATAGGGATGTTCATTCCAGCACATAGAGAGAGGGTCAGGTGACCTACATAGGGGTGGGAAGAGGTGTAGGGTAGGGGGATGGGCTGTGTAAAGGTTGTTGGCTGATACCATTATAAGGAGTTTCCTAGATAACTGGCCAAAGGTCACAGAGCTATGAGAGAAGCCTAAGTCTTATCAGGACATCTAGGCACCCTGGGCTGGGGGAGGGAGTGGCCCTCCTCCTGCCAGTTTTGGGGCTGGAGATTTGTCCAGGGGTCCAGGCTCACTGCAACCCCAGGAGAGGGAAGGTCCTTACTCCTGCTGGTTCCTGGGACCCAATTTGCCCCGGGTCCAGGCTGCTGTGACCTCTCCATAGCTTGGGGCCCATGTCTGATAGTTTAGGCCTGCTTTTAACTCATGGACCTGCCTGTGTCTGATAGCTCCCCTTTATTTATTTATTTTATTTATTTTTTTGGTTTTGTGAGGTAGGGTCTCACTCTGGTCCAGGCTGACCTGGAATTCACTGTGTAGTCTCAGGGTGGCCTTGAACTCTCGGCGATCCTCCTACCTCTGCCTCCCGAGTGCTGGGATTAAAGGCATGCACCACCACGCCCCGCTTCCCCTTTGTTTTTATAATGGGCAGTGTTGTCATATTGAGTGAGATCTTTATAGTCTATCATAGGTTTAGACAGAGCTAGATGGTGCACGAGGACCTGATTAGTAGCTACCTTAGCAATATTAGTTATTTGTTATCTGAGAACTTTGATGAGTCAGGGGGCTACAAGTAATAGGGTTCCTATAGCAAGGAGGAGGCCAAGGAAGGGGAGAAGCCAAGTGACTAAAGAGTTAAGAGAACCAGGTGGTGGAGTCCTCAGGCTTGTAGCAGTCAAGCAGCTCCTTGAGGAGTTTTTTGAGAGTTTTAACGTTTTGTTTAACAATGTTTGATTTATTAACAAAAAAAAAGAAAAACACAATATTCTCCTCCCAAGACCACACATGTCCCCTCATGTTCAGCAGTAATGAGGTCTAAGGCTCTACAGTTTTGGAGTACCACACCAGTAAGAGAGTTCAATTGTCTCTGGAAAGATTATAGTCTTTGGTAATGGATATCATGGACTGGTCAAGATTGTTTTGGAAGTCCCTTTCAAGGTAGTTGGTTTGTTCCGGGGTGGCACCCGCAGCACTAGAGGCACCCAGGGACAGCATCACACTGAGGCCCACCAGTAGGAGGATGAAAATCTCTCTCAGTTGATGTGGGCAGAGTTGGAGTTTGTAAGCTACTTCTTCCCTGTAGAGACACACCTGTGGAACAATCAAAACTGGGGAACAATAAGTGGGAGAGGAAACAGTTATGCATCTCCCTTTGCATCAAAGGAGAGTGAGTATCTTGACACAAGTGGTCCTGGTTATGGAAATACTGAGGCATCATTCAGCTCTGGGGAGCTGGCACACCCTTACCAGAATCAAAGAGGGGAATATCAGTAAGGTGGGATTCAGAATAGCTTGTTATAGATGTAGGGTATTCAAGGGTGGTGTTAATAAGGACTGCGGTTAGCAGGGGATGGATAGGAGATGCACAAAAGAAGCAGTTAGAAGCATTAGGACAGTTAGTAAAGGGGAGAAGATCAGCTACATGTTGGATATATTGTTCCCATGTTATAGTGGCTTGTATCTTTTCTGTGACTTGTTTGTCCTGCAAAAGAATGTGATGGTTATTTTGCACCAGGCAGGAAGCAGGGATATACTGTCTAGACATATGAAGAGTACCAGAGGGAGATGAGAAGTTGTATTAGCATAGAGTTTTCCCATCACCCCTATCCCCTTGACCTATCCTCCAGTGTTCATTCCATGAGTCTAGTTTGGAGAGGGTACATTCTCTAGTTTTCCTGGAGGCTTTAAAGATGCCTAAAGCTGTCATGACACAGTAATCGTATCGGCATACCCCATGATAGTCCTGGTCTTTAAGGCACTATTTATTAGTTTGGCAGTAGGTGAAGCATGCCATGCTGTCCACACAAACCACAGACCTAGGATAGACATGGAAGGTGACAGTGTCCTGGCAGCCTTAGGACAATATCCTGTGCCAGTGATTTTATTGCCCCTTGATAGGTCTTTGGGGCTTCAAAGTGCCATCCTCCATGGGTGGCTGGGGACAGGGACGAGAGAGGCAGCAAGAGAGACATTTGTATTGGAATGTAAGTTGTTAAAGCTGCTAACAAGATGGCCTAGAGGGAGGTCTGTGGAGGGCATATGGCTTTGGCTGCGTCCACAGGGTCATGTACATCCCCTCCAGGGGGCTTCCGTTTTCTGACTCAGATGGTGCCAGTGGGGCATCTGTAATTCTTTACCACTCAGGAGATCAACCTCCCACTATCATTTTTAAGGAACTTCCTGACAGATCCCCACAATATAAAGAACTGTATACCATCTATCTGGCACTCCTAGAGGAAGAAGACCCCTTTAATCTCTTTTCAGATAGTATTTATGCTGTTAATTTACTCCCCTGGCTTGCTTGCTCACATATCTGACTAGATGAAAACCCTCTTTCACCACTGTTGATAAAAGTCTCTAACCTCATTTGCAAAAGAAGAGCCCCCCTGTTTGTACAACACATAAGGTCTCACAGCCCCTTATCTGGCCCCCTTACCAAGGGAAATGAATTAGCAGACCAGGCAGCCTCCTATGGAGACTCTGATCTGTCAGTGTCAGGCGGGCCATCTCTTTGGTTGGTGGGGTGGAATCAGACATTTCGAGCAGGTACCCAAATGGACCTGGGCTGGTCCTATGGGAAAACACAAGCAAATCCCCTCCCCATGGTGAGAAGGGGGTTGGGTCTCTTCCATATTCAATCTAAAGGATCTCACCATCACACCAGAATGGGAGGGGCAGTCTCTGGTGTGTGCCAGTGGAGGGTGATGGGGGTTATTGGGAGTTTTTGTATATATTGAAAATGTTTAAAGTCAGAGCCATGGCTAATTGAAGGTTGGGTTGATAGGTATTGGGCTATTGTTTTTTAAGCTGGATTTTTAAGGTTTGGTGTGTTCTTTCTATTATACCTTGGCCTTGTGGGTTATGTGGGATTCCTGTATGATGGGTAATCAAAGGCTTTGAATGAGGAACTGACAAAAGCCAAGCCATTATCATTTTTTACTTGATGGGGGAGACCCATGATGGCAAAGGTAGAGAGCAGGTGATGTGTGAGTTCTTTTGAGCTCTCTCCTGTTTGTGCCATGGCCCATATATAATGGGAGTAAGTACCCACAGTCACAAAGACATATTTCTGATGGCTGAATTGGGAAATATGAGTGACATCAATCTGCCAAAGGGCATTGTCCTTGAGGCTTCGGGAGTTAGTGCCTATCATCTGAATGGGAGGTGTTGTTATTAGCAAGGCACAGGACTGGCAGGTTTTTAGTATATGTTGGAGTTGATTTTTGGGAATCAGAGGGAAGCATGATTATAATCCCTTAAGGTACACGTGGGTGTTAGCATGAAAGTTTTCTGCTTCCTCAAGGGTGGCCAAGAAGATGTCTGTGGGGTCTCCATAGGTGGCCTCCTGGTCTGCTAATGCATTTCCCTTGGTAAGGGGACCAGATAAGGGGCTGTGAGACCTTATGCTCCCCTCTTTCCCCCATCTGTAAAAATGGGGGGGGCTCCGGGGATTTGTTTTCTTGAAAACAGGTGAGTAGGAGCCATTTTGAATGGGGTATTGCAGGAATCCATTTTTCATTAGGGTAGTAGTTGTCAATTTGACTGGGGAAGCTGATTAGGTTGATTGTAAATTGGGAGTGGTTCCTGAGCAGCCATTGTATATCAACGAGGGAGGGGTTATGATAGTGTGAGAGGCTTTGCCCAAGGTTTGGAGAGCCAGTCACGCCCAGTTTTGATCATGGCTGTGAAGGCATCCATCTCTCTTAATATGCTTGGGGCACCACTGATGGAAGTGTGGAGGCATTCCAGGACACCTTCGGGTTGGTATAATTCTCCCATGATGGTTGGGGAGGAAATAAATATCATAAGTTGAATTGGCTTGTCTGGCAAGTACTGGGCAAGTGCCATATTGGAAAATGTATCATTAATCTTGGTTAATGCCCATTTTACCTCTGGGCTTAGGAGGTGAGGGGAGGATGGATCTTTGTCACCTTTTAATGTATCAAATAAGGGTTGTAAGTCACTAGTGGGGACAGGGAGCCATGGCCAGAGCCAATTGAGGTTCCCCAGACAGCTCTAAGTGAGGCCAATGTGAGCTTCTCTGGGAGAGCTTAATTCCCCTAACTTTCAGGAGAGCCCTTAATCCATGAATCTGTGATTCTTTTTGGTGGGAGGCAATATTGCCCATGATAGAAAAAGAGTGGAGATGCCAAAACCAGAGGGCAATGTTCCCGAGGAATGTATAGCACTGGGGCGATTCCCCAAAAGGTCCAGACACAAGCCTGTCCCCATGTTTAAGACCAGCAACCTCCCTAAGGGTTTTTAAATGGTCATTGTGTTACTAGTTTGGGAGTTGGAGAGAAATAGACATGAGGTTGCTGCCAATGCCTGGGTGGGCTTTTGGGGTCTGAGCAGCAGGCTAGGAGCCTTCAGTCAATGCTGAAGAGCAGCCTCAACCAAAAGACATCAGTTGTCCATTCACCTTATTCCAGCACAAACCAAAAGTAAAGGAGGAAAAGCAAAGATCCTACCAGCCCTCAAAATATGGAGGCACGGACCACAGGGGGCCAATGTCCCCCTAGATGATGATTGTCCCTCTGGGGGAGCACTCACTTACTCCCAGCATGTCTCGGAGGGTCCCTGTTCGGGCACCAGCTGTGGGTCCTTGGTTCCTCAAGGGGCCATTGCTCACTGGCTCCCCATAAGCATCTAGGCAACTGTGGGGCAGGGTCTTACATGGCTGTGAGTGCAATGGGAAGAAACACCCACAAGACAGTTTGAGAACAGCTCTAATTTATTCAACAAGGAACTGGGTTTTTATAAGCAGTTGAGAGAGAGAGAGCGTGGGAAGGGGGTCCCAAGGGGATTAGTGGGTTCAAAGGTTGTTTGCTGGTGCCCAGTTGGCATATAGGGACGTTCATTCTATCACATAGGGAGAAGGTCAGGTGATCTACGTAGTGGCAGGAAGAGGAATAGGGTAGGGGGATGGGCTGTGTAAAGGCTATTGGCTGATACCATATAAGGAGTTTCCTAGGTAACTGGCCAAAGGTCACAGGGCTATGAGCTAAGCCTAAGTCTTATCAGGATGTCCAGGTACTCTGGGCTGGGAGGAGGAAGCGGCCCTCCTTCTGCCAGTTTTGGGGCTGGAGATTTGTCTGGGGGTCCAGGCTCACTGCGACCCCCGGGGGAGGGGCCTTACTCCTGCCAGTTCCCAGGACACAAGATTCACCAGGGTTCCAGGCTGCTGTGACTTCTCCATAGCCTGGGGCCCATGTCTGATAGCTTAGGCCTTCTTTTAACCTGGGGCCTTGCCTGTCCCACACCTGACCACAGTCACTACCATGGTATTGTTGTTATACACTCAGCTCACAGTTATGGAATCCCTAGTGGGAAAAAAGTGATAATTCACACAGAAAAGGACACTTACAGGGGCACCTTCCTTACAGCATAAATACTCCTAGCCTGTAAGTAAGCATATAGACTGTCTTGAGAGCACATGAGAGAACCAACTGATCCTGTTTCAAGACACCAGAGGTCCGAGCTCCCCTAGGTGTAAAGGAAGAGCAACTGTGGGATGACTCTGGTCAGACCAACCAGTTCTCTGAGGCTGTTTCCCTCCTTGAAGATGGGGATCTTTAAGGCACTTCAGGCTCTAAGGTTCTTCCACTGTTCAAGTTCAAAGTCTGTAGGGACCATACAGTAAACATCATGGTGTGTGTGTGTGTGTGTGTGTGTGTGTGCATGCTTTGGGTATGTTTTGTATTTAAAATATATTTTTTCAAGAGAAATAAGACAAACTACCAAGAATATTAAAATTATTGATATTATCTCTTGTAAAGTCTAAGCAGAGAAAAGTACCTTTCATGTCTTTCCTAATAATTCATCTCTGATCAGTTCTTCTGTCATCATTATCTTTACCATGATCACTGTCATCATCATCATTGCTCAGGTCTACTTCAGGTACTTGAAGCAGGGGATAGGCAAAGCCCAAACTGGGGAGGGAGGTCACAGGGGAAGTCACTGTGTGATTCCCTGGAATTTATCTTTTCTCTCTTCATTATACAAACTTTCTATTCCCATTTATGTTCCTAGCTTTTGGTCATTCTTAGCATAGCATCAGCAGTTAAATAGCTTGGATTTTCCTTGTCAATGCTCTGGCCCAGAGGGGAAGTTTGAGGACCCATAGATGTGTAGGAATTTTTAGAACTCACTCTATCTCCACATTGGAGCTTGCCTTTCATGTGTTCCCATAAAACAAGTGTCCTTGATGTGTCTGTTGATGTCAGACCCTAATCAGCAACCTACTTGCACTCTATAAGGTAATACTGTTTTTATTCTTGCTAGTCACTTAGACCCACATTCTCATGTCTTATTTATAGACTTCCTTAAAGTTATCCAGAAATAATTGAACAGCATCTACTTAAGCCATTACCTCCAATTCTAACCTTCTGGTGACAGCAGGTGTTGAGCATGAAGCTGTGTGAAATATTCTCACCTCTTGCCACATCCTCCAATTCAGGAACATGAGAACCAATACACCATGGCCAGAACAGGGGATGGCCAGTAGAAAAGTCTAACTGTTGTCAGCAGGAGGCTCAAGACCAGAAGCCTTACATGCAGTATCACTCCACCTTGTTTATGTGAAAGTGTGGGATTGGCCTGGGCCCTTGGGCAAGGTTTGGGGGCACTTAGAGAGCAAGCTGGCAGGGACCTCCTTGATTGTGAACATTTATTCTATTCTTTTCAGGAATGGCCGTGCTGACCTGGCAGCCATATACTATGAGCGCATAGATGTGGAAGGCCACCATTATGGTCCATCATCCCCACAGAGAAAAAATGCACTCAAGGCTGTGGACACTGTCCTGAAGTATATGACCCAGTGGATCCAGGTGACCTAAAGCAAAAACACTGGTCCAGTATTCCTTCCTGTCACTCTCATGGTACCTCCTTGTCACTCCCCTCAGCAATTCCTTCTTCACTAGGTCAATGCAAAGCTCTTTTCTGCACACAGTACTGCATAAGGCTCCAAGGAACCCATTGTTCCACAGTCAGGCCAATGATAATGGAATGACTTAAATGTGTATTATTAGTTGGTTTGGTTAAGGAGCTGTCTTAGTTACTTTTGGTGACCAACATGGCATCAATATGGGTACCAGACCTGCTCTCCAGCTTAACAAATAAAAGGAAGTTTTTTTTATTGTTCTCTTTTCATTTTTATTTGTTTTATTTCCCCTGCTTTTATTATTTTTATATCTGTAATATGAAAAAAATGCTGGCTCTCATATTACCACATGAAGTTGTGAAAATAGCAAAATAATATTAAAATATAGAGTATTCTTTAAAAGTTAGACCTTTGAGCTGGGGAGAAAGCTTAGCCTTATAAGCATGAGGCTTTGAGTTCAATCACTAGAATCTGTGTAAAAGAGCTGGGAATAGTGGTATGCACTTGTAAACCCAGCACTGGGAAGGCAAAGACAGGTGGATCCATGGGGATTATTGGCCAGCCAGTCTAGCCTCATTGGTAAGCTCCATCCAATGCGTGAACCAATCACAAAAGAGGTGGACAGAATTCCTGAGGATGACACCCAAGGCTGTCATCTGTCCTCCATGCTCACACAACACATGCATTCCCCCCACATACACACATGAACCCCCCCCACACACACACACATACAAAGATAGAAACCTGATCTTATTTTTCAGCACATTCTACGGTGGGGTCTGTGCTACTCTATGACTCTCCCCAAAGAGCTTCTCTCATGATTTGGAACCACATCCTGTCAGGCAGATTAGTAGATGGTTAAACTTGAGCTGAGAAAATGTCCCTTCTCCAATAACCTGTAGTTTTAAAGCAAACCTCTATTTTCTGTGTAGAAGATCCTTTCTTTCACTGCTATGGTGACTGCCTATGTCCACTCCACAGGAGCGGGACCTGCAAGATGACCTGAATGTGATGATTTTCTCAGATCATGGGATGACAGACATTTTCTGGATGGACAATGTGATTGAGCTGAACAAGTATGTCTCCCTGGATGACCTACAGCAAGTGAAGGACAGAGGGCCTGTCGTGAGCCTGTGGCCAGCCCCTGGGAAACACTCTGAGGCAAGGCATGCCAGATGGGAGGGGGTGGACCCTAGTTTGTATTTTATCCTGTTCTTGGGGTTCTCCTGGTGACGTGTCAAACAGCACTTGGAGCCTGACTTGGAGAGAAGGCAATATAGCTTGACACTCACTCACCTACCCAGGAATGGTGTTAATTTCCATTTGTCCTTCTATACAATGACACTTGCCTTGTTGCATTTTTATGAAAATTGAATGAGATAAAGAATGTGCCATGCTTAGCATGTGCCCATGCAATCAAGCCTTTATTAGGACTATTTTATTATTGGACAAACTATAGCATTTAGGTAAATGAGATAACTGTCAGAAGCTGACTCTTTGGAAGGAAGCTGCCACTCAGATCCATTCTCACCAAGGGAATGGAGATATGGGGCCACAAAAGAAGAGCATAGACCATGCATATAGTGGGTCAGCTTCTTATCTCACAGTCATGCCCCTTGTGTTCTTATCCCAGCTCTGTTATCAGCTGGGAACAGGGCAAGATACCTACCCTGGCTCCTCTGCCTTCTGTATGAGTATAGTAATGAAGTTGTAGCTATCTTCTGCTGCCATACATGGCAGAAACATGCTGGGTCCACAGCAGAGACTGTATATGTACCACTTATTATGAAGATCATTGTCAAAGAGACTGTTCCCAACAGGGTGTGGCTGAGTTCTCATGTTGTGCAGATGAGAGAGCAATCTCCACTGCAGCCCTCCAGGAACTCAGAACACTGAGATGATCACCTTCTATCAAAACAGTAATTAGAGCTGGCAGTGGAAGTAACCACTCTGAGAAAGGAGGAAAATAGCAGGTGGCACTTTTGGCTGACAGCTTAGCACTAAGGTTTCCTCATCACCTCCCCATATTCTGTGCAGCTTCTGCCCTCTCCCAGATAAAGCTGATGTGGCTCAGAAAGCATGAGTCTTCCCCAGTGGAGGCTTCCAGCTAAGGGGATCCAGGGGGAGCCTGGGGATCCAGGGAGTACTGCTGTCTCCCTGCCCCCATCTTCACGGCAGAAGAGCAATAACCCCTGAACAGTTGTCCTTAGTCATGAAGCCCTGGTTGAAGCCAGAATATGAAGAGATCCTTCCCCTATGCCCTCCTTGACAACCCTGCCTACTCCTAAATCATGTCTGATCATTTGGCCAACAAGACCACCACTCCCAGTCTTAATCCAGCCCCTATGGTCATGCTCCTTTCTCCTCAGGCTCCATGTCAAGAAATAAAGGTGCTGTTTGTGGATGAAATATGAAATCAAGACAGACTAAAGAGAGATGAATCAGTGTTTAAAGATGTTTATAAAAAGCCTGAAGGCCCAGGTTCAATTCCCCAACACCCACATAAAGCCAGATGCACAAGTGGCACATGCATCTTGAGTTCGTTTGCAGTGGCAAAAGGTGACAGCATGCCCATCCCCCCTCTCTTTCTCTCTTTCAAAAAAATAAATATTTTATTTAAAAAAAGAAATCAGGGGGCTGGAGAAATGGCTTAGCAATTAAGGCATTTGCCTGCAAAGCCAAAGGATCCTGATTCAATTCTCCAGGACCCACATAAGCTAGATGTACAATGGGGTGCATGCATCTAGAGTTCATTTGCAGTGGCTGGAGGTCCTGATTCACCTATTCGCTCTCTCTCTCTCAAATCAATAAATAATAATAAAACCTTTATAAAAAAAGAAATCAGAAAGAATATTTTATGCACTGGCAAGTTCTTGAAAAGAAGTTCTGTCTTCTGTCAAGGAAGATGGTCTTTGCCTTTAACTTGGCACATAAAAATGTGACATCTCTAGAATGCTTGGGCATTAAGAGCTTATGAGCTGGGAAGAGCCGATTCCAGCAAGAAGTGCATGTCAAACACCGCAAGTCATTGGGAGATGACACAAAAGTAGGGGCTATGTTTAGATTACAGTTATGGCAGGTGATGGGCACAATAGTTTGCAAGACTTGTTGTATGTCACTAGATTTTTCACTTATCCAAAATAATTCTGTATTCTGCAAAAATCACTCCTAAATATGTGCACTTTAGCAAATGAGATGTTTAATCTTTGTATACCTCTGCTATACTCTACTAATCAACCTCAAGACCAGTTTTTTAAAAAATTAATTATTTATTTGCATGCACCCAAGCACTTGTGTATGTGTGTATGCATGCACACATGCACACATGTGTGGGTGTACTATGGTCTCACTATGGTCTCTTGTTGCTACAAAAATTTATACAGCCTTATGTGGGGGCTAGGGAATTGAGCCCAGGCCAACAAACTTTGCAAGCAAGTACCTTTAGCTGTTGAGCCATCCTCCCAGCCCCTTTAAAGACCATTTTTAAAGGCCAAGGAGATTGTTCAATGATTAAAGACATTTGTTTGGAAAGACTGATGGCTTTGGTTTCATTCCTTAGTACCCACATAAAGCCAGATGCACAAAATTGGTGTATGTGTCTAGAGTTCATTTGCAATGGCAGAAGGCCCTGGCACACCCATACTCATTCTTTCTCTCTTCCTCTCTCACTTTTATAAATAAATGAAAATAATTTCTAATAAGACCATTTTAATAGTGTTAATCACTATTTTTTTGGTTTTTCAAGGTAGGGTCTCACTCTAGTCCAGGCTGACCTGGAATTCACTATGTAGTCTCAGGATGGCCTCAAACTCATGATGATCCTCCTACCTCCTGAGTTCTGGGACTAAAGGCATTTGCCACCACATATGGCTATAAACACAATTTTATATTTAGTCATATCCAGAAATAATATGTCTGATTTGGCTAAAGGCTACAAACCGATACTAGCCAGTTCATTTTAGTTTTAGCTTTAAATATTTAAGCTGATGATAAATACTCAGTGTGTACAAACTCTATACCTGCATCATGCAATTAGTAATGTAGTTAATAATAAACAACTCTGAATACTTTTACAATTTTCATGTGGGTAGGACATACTCTTTAGGTAAAATTAAATAACACATACTTTTTCTTTGATCTTTGTGGTATTTAATATCAGGCAGCCTAATCCTTTTAAGTTTAGTGTATAGAATACTGGCAAATAATTTTAATGTATTCATTAGTTATTTATTGAATATACACAAAAGCATTATAGAAAGCAGAGAAGATTGGGTTGAGGAGATGGCTCAGTGGGTAAGAGCACTTGCTGTACAAGCATGAGGTCCTGAGTTTGTTCCTTAGCACCCATGTAAAGAAAAAAAATGTGTTAAAAGTATGTAAAGTATAAAGGAATAATGTTGCAATGACCACCATGTATTCACCAACCACTTCAGATGTAGAATATTGACATGGTGTGTGATATTTACATGTCTTTCCCAGAATGCCATCATCTTTTTTGTTTGTTTGTTTGTTTGTTTGTTTTGCCCTTTCCGAGGAAACCACTCAGGAGTTATCACTTATATGATCATGCAGTTACTTGAGCTTCATGTGATAGCAATAATGCTGTTTGTATTGCTCTGCAACTTGCATCATTTTTTCCAAAGATCCCTGAGAGTCTTCCATGTGTCTTTGGATTTGTGATATGTCCATTTTTATTGCTTTATAGTACTTTATCACAAAACCACACTAGTAGTTCTTTATTTCTTCCATTTTCCCTTATCTCTTCTTTATCTCTTTTACTCTTTATCTCTTTTTTTCAGGCTGTTGTGTGTATACCATACAGATGCACATGTATGAGGGATTTTCTTTATAACCCTGAAATGGGGGTAGTTGCTTATGTCAGAGGGTATGTGGCTCTCTAGACTTCCTAGAAACAGCCAGCTTGCATTCTGAGCTATCCAAATGTCTCTTGTTGTTTTGTAGTCAAATATAGGAGCTATTTAATAATATATTTTTATTTTTATAAAATCTCCCATCCCAGAGATCTAATAAATATTTTATCTATTTAAAAGAGTACCGAGTGGTCATTTTTTATTTTCTTTGCAGATATATCACAAGCTCAGCAAGGTGCAGCACATGACTGTCTACGAGAAGGAAACCATACCCAGCAGGTTCTTCTACAAAAGGGGGAAATTTGTGTCTCCATTGACCTTGGTGGCTGACAAAGGCTGGTTCATAACAGAGGTAATTATAAAATATATGATAATTTGTTCAGTATGCAAATTCTATCAAGCATCCTAAAGATAAGTAAAGATTATTGAGCTTATATATATTATTCATTGCATTGTTTACTTCATTAGAGAATCAAAGAAGGGATCAGGTATCTTGGTAGGCATGAACTGTAGGCACACACTGTCACATGAGCCCAGAACCACAGTTAAGACATCATGGCTCCATACTCTGTACTGCAGCCATAACTCAGGCTAACACATAACCTGTTCAGTTTAAAGTAGAACCATTGGACCAAATCAATACATCAGGGCAGTTGTGAAGCCAGGAGAGGTCCAGCCTTGCTTTCACCTTTAAGAGAAATGTTAGGTAAAAAGATCTATACAGATTCAGGTCCCTAGTTTGCCATCCAGTTTTTCCAGAGGAGTTTTATTTATTTATTTATTTATTTATTTATTTATTTATTTATTTATTTATTTTGAGGTAGGGTCTCACTGTAGCCCAGGCTGACCTGGAATTCACTATGTAGTCTCAGGGTGGCCTTGACCTCATGTGATCCTCCTACCTCTGCCTCCCAAGTGCTGGGATTAAAGGCATGCGCCACCATGCCCGGCTTATCTTACATTTTTGAAAAACTTCTATGGCTTGATTATGTAATTTAATATTGAAATAGGACAAGTATTACTTCTTTTCTTTCTCTATAACAATTTTTTGTCATTTATCAACTTGATTTGTTCATATATCTTAGAATGATATTTTGCATTTTTGGCCCTTACCTAAACTGCCTCATGTCTAAGTGTCTTAGCAGCCTCTTGCTTGTCCTCTTGGGCCCCGGACTCAGCAGGATCTTGAATGCACTTATGATATGAACCAGTGTGGGAAGACCCCACACTTTAGGAAAATCCATAGTCACACCATGTGTATAATCCATTCCTGAAGAGAACCTGAACGGCTTGAGACATGAGTTTGAAGGTACAAAATTGTAGTAGTTGAGGCCAAAGATTCTTTTTTTTTCTTTTACACTGTTAATTTTATTTATAATGATCTCTTTTTTAAAATTTTAATCTTTATTTAATTGACAACTTCTTTAATTGTAGACAATATCCCATGTTATTTCCCTCACTTCCCCCACTTTCCCCTTTGAAACTTTACTCTCCATCACATCCCCTCCCCCTCTCAATCAGTCTCTCTTTTCAGTTTGATGTCATGATCTTTTCCTCCTATTATGATGGTCTTATGTAGGCAGTGTCAGGCTCCGTGAGGTCATGGATATCCAGGCCATTTTGTGTCTGGAGGAGCACATTGTAAGGAGTCCTACTCTTCCTTTGGCTCTTACATTCTTTCTGCCCCCTCCTCCATAATGGACCCTGAGCCTTGGAAGGTAAGTTTGAGATGTTTCAGTGCTGAGCAATCCTCTGTCACTTCTCCTCAGCACCGTGGTTCCTTCTGAATGATTCCAAGGTTGCCACCATCTGAAAAGAGAAGCTTCTCTAACCAAAAGTGAGAGTAGCATTAATATATGGGTGTGGACATTAAGAGAAATGCTTACTTGGCAGTTTGGTGAGCATAGTATATACATTTAGCAAGATACTAGCAGATATTACTCCCTTAGGGCTTATGACTACCCCTGTCATACGTTTTCAGTATCAGGGATGTGTTCCCTCCCATGGAGCAGGCCTCCAGTCCAATTAGAGAGCAATTGGTTTCCTCCATAACAGACATGCCACTATTGCACCCGTTGGCTCATTTGGCCTGGCTGGCCAAATTTAAAGCTTGCAGTGTTCACTGTTGAGTACCTTCACTGGTGTTTTCTCTCTCCCATTGACCTGCATGCAGCGTAGCTTTTTCCAGCTTTCTGTCAGCTGGTCCTCATGGAGGAGGCTTTCAGCTCAGCTCCAGCAGTTTTTCTCAGTGAACTTGCCACCCAAGTATGTGGAGTCTTCAGCAACAGGGTCTTACCATCTATTCCTGGTGGGAAACCAAGGGCCTCAGCAATGGCCTATAATGTTTCGGGGGTGTCTGTGACCTCCCTGGCCAACATCTCACTGGAAGGTACCCCATCCCTAGCACTGAAAATTTTCTAGTAACAATCTATGGAGGCCAAAGATTCTTAAGACCCATGACTAATAAATAATTCTGTGGTAAGAGAAAGAGAAGGTGATTTATCAATGGAAATATTACGTGAGTGGATTCTAGTAATTTATGCATGAAAATGGGGAACTCTGTGACATGAATTCAGTTCAGGAGGACTGAGATGTCCCTGTCTGCTGGCAAAGGAAGTATCTGGTCTCCAGGGCCCTGAAACAAAGCATATCTGGTTAGATGTTTGGCAGCAGAGTGAAGGCCCTGATTTAGCAAGCTTTACCTTGCTCTGCCAATCTGTCTATAAGATTGGAGGCGGAGGCAGGAAGATGATGAGTACTAAGCCAGCCTGAGCTACATGACAGACCCTATTTCTAAACAAACAACACAATTGAAAAGAGGGCCCTTGTACCTACCAGCATTGTCATATCCAAGAACCAAATGAGTCTCTTCACTTTATCACACTGTTCTAAGTTCACCTGGAGTGAGGTTACTTTAGCTTTGTCTTTTGTGTGCACATTAATACATAATACTAATATATCATGATGATGAAAACACAATCAGTTTTATTCATGTAGCTTATGGAGTCTGGAATATATGAACACAAATGTTTCTCAGGGTCTTGCATTGAGCACACCTGCAGTCAGCTGGGACACATGGGTAGATATCTATCTACCTTGAGTCCATAAAGTGAACTTCCCAAGTGACAACAAAGAACTTTCTCTTTGAACTTGCTTCATTTTATAAAATTTTAGTAAAATAGCTTTGAACTTTAAATTTTTTTTAGATATTTATTTATTTATTTATGAGAGAAAGAGGCAGATAGAGATAGAGAAAGGGAGCGACAACAGGCACACCAGGACCTGTTGCCACTGCAAAAATATGCACCGCCTTGTGTATCTGGCTTTACATGGGCACTGAGGAATTGAACCAGGGTCCTTTTTTTTTAGAGTACAGTCTCACTCAAGCCCAGGCTGACCTGTAACTCACAGTAATCCTCCTACTTCTGCCTCCCAAGTGCTGGGATTAAAGGCATGCACCACCACACACCAGCTTTGACGTTTTTCAAGTAAATAAACTAAAGTCAACTGCACTGAGAGGCTCAGTTGGTTCATAGTAGGAAGATTACAAGAGTGCAAGGTAATTGGGTGGAAACAGACTCAGGTATGGAAGTGATAAAGCCAGAGGTCACTATGGAAATGTTGTTGAACAATTCCAGTGCAAAATGCCTTGGGTGTCTCTAAGAGGGTGGAAATCCAATGACTTGGGCATGGAAAAAGGAAGGTTTCTTCCAAGTTGGCAAAGGTTTTGTCTGAAAAGTAAGTATGGTATCCTTTTTGTAGCACATCCATCAAGAAGGCATACTTTCACAATGAGTGGCTAAAAGCAACGTTGTGAGACCTAAGAGTATCAGTTACGATGTTCTTGGTCATAAGTCATAGACCATTTGTTGTTTTTTTTGAGGGGATGGCTTTCTGAGAAAGTGGGTTCCAGGCTGGCTTAGAACTCACCGTGTAGGACTGGCCTCAAACTCATGATTCTCCTGCCTCAGATTCCTGAGTGTTGGTATTCCTGGCTATTTGAATGGATTCAATAATGAGAATTTACTATCTCACTTAACTAAAAGTCTAGAGGTAAGCAGTTCCAGGGTTGTTTAATCCAACACCTCAATGACACCAAGTTCCAGAGGCAACTCCTCCTTAATTCTGCTTTTCCTTTCAAGATCTCAGAATGACTGCTGCAAGTGCAACTATCGTATCCCCTCAAAACATCCCAAAGTAGGAAATGGTGTAGCTTCTTTTTGCATGTACCATGGAACTGGAGTCTCCTTTCCTGGGTTCTTAATCTCACTAATAAAAGAATTTAGAAAAGGACAGTGTTTGTGAGAAAAATCATAGGGAAGACAAGCTCTAAATCTTAGCATCTGCTGGCAGGAAGAAGACAGATAACAAGAGAGAAAGTTATGTCATTGAGTTAGAGTCCAGAAAGCAGGCATTGAGTGAGTTAGGGTCCAGGAAGCAGCAGGTTCAGCAATAGAGGTCAGCAGATAAGATTCTTTTCCCTCTCTTAAAGAGTTAATTCAACTATGTCTATTGATTATCTGTTGGGTAGAATAAAATGCCACGTCTCCACCAGGACCAGATATATAATTCACACTGTATTTTTTTAACCCGGAGGGCATTCATTCCTCAACAAAGCTCTAATATCTTCATCTTTCTTCCTTTACCAGAGAAATGGGAGGTGGGATCTACAGCTGACAATGAGGGAGGAGTTCATCCTTAATAACCTGCTAGCTTGTTTATGCCTGTCTATCTCACTGCTTTTTTTCCCATGGGGCAAAATATCTATCCCAGAACTAGGAGAAGAAACAGATTCTGCCATGCTCTGAAGGTTATGGAATTTAAGTGAGGAGAAAATAGGAGAGTAAGGAGAAGTCACATCACCTACCACCCCATCTACATAGGGACACACTGTTCTGAGTCATGCTCGCCTGTAGGGAACTGGAAAATTAGTAACTACTGTGGGTTAGACCATATGGCTTTGTCCATATTATATTATATATTACTTCTGTATGTGTTACACATGCACATGTTCATTTGAGTTAAACAAAACCAAGATTCCAGGTGAGGCTTAAGGAAAGGGAAAGTCCCATAGAAGAAGAAAAAAAAAATCCAATATTGAAACCTACTTGAATAGCTTTATTTTTGTTTCATTTATTTCATAATTACATTATTTATTTACTTATTTATTTATTTTATTGACACTTCTATACTTACAGACAATAAACCATGATATTTCCCTCCCCTCTCCTTTTCCCCTTCAGAACTCCATTCTCCATCACACCTCCTCCCTCTCTCCATTAGTCTCTCTTTTAATTTGATGTCAACATCTTTTTCTCCTATTATGAGGGTCTTGTGAAGGTATTGCTAGGCACTGCAAGGTCATGGATATCAAGTCCAATATCTGTCTGGACAGTTGCATTGTAAGGAGTCCTACCCTTCCATTGGCTCTTACATTCTTTCTGCTCCCTCTTCTGTGATGGAACCTGAGCCTTGGAGGGTGTGATAGAGATGTTTCAGTGCTGAGCACTCCTCTGTCCTTCTCAGCACTAGGTTGCCTTTTGTGTCATCCCAGTGGTCATCACCATCTGAAAAGAGAAGGTTCTCTAACAAGAAGTGAGAATAGCATGAATATGTGAATATGAACATTAAGTGTAATGCTATCAGGGCAGTTTGGTGGGAATAATATATACATTTACAGAGACAAGAACAGGCTCTATAACCCTAAGGCTCATGACCTCCCCTGCCATACACTTTTGATTAGTTTTTTCAGTGCTAGGCATGTATTCCCTCCCATAGAGCAGGCCTTCAATCCAATTATGGAGCAGTTGGTTACCCCAAGAGCAGACATGCCACTATTACACCCATTCGGTCATTCAGCCTGTCTGGCCAAACTTGACGTTTCCAGTGTCCACTGTTTTCACCACTGATGATTTCTGTCTCCCATATGGCTGCATGCAGTGCAGCTTTTTATAGCTTTCAGTTGGCTGGTCTACAGGGAGAAGGTTTTCTGCTCAGCACCAGTGACCTTGCTGCTCAGGCAAGTGAGGTCTTCAATAATAGGGTCTTATCATCTGTTTCTCAAAGGAAACCAAGGGCCTTGGCAATAGCCTGTAATGTTATGGAGGCACCATGGACCTCCCTAGGCAAACACACTGGTAGTTATACCATCCCTGGCACTGAATTTTTTCTAGTAACAATCTATAGCTTCTGGATGTGCCATTATTCAAAAAAGGTAGATTTATATAAGTCTTATTCAGAATATCTTGAATTGTGATTGACCCTCTCCCTGCCCTTCTTTTACACATTCTCTTCCCCTGGTCTCCTTTAGGCCTTTCCACTGCCTATAATCATATAGGCATATATGAAAATCATATAATCATTTCATAGATACAAAATGATCCCTTAAGTCCTTCCTTCTCCTCCCTCCCTTATGAGCTTTTCCTTGCTTACTGGCCTCTGCTACCAATTTTTGGTTCCAGCTGACACAAAAGTCTATACATTGGTAGCTACGATCCACATATGAGAGAGAACATGCAATGTTTGGCTTTCTGAGCCTGAGTTACCTCACTTAGTATAATCCTTTCCAGATCCACCCATTTCCCAGAAAATTTCATAATTGCATTTTTCTTTACCGCTGAATAGAACTCCATTGTGAAAATGTACCACATCTTTATTATACATTCATCTGTGGAGGGACATCAAGGCTGGTTCCATTTCCTAGCTATTGTGAATAGAACTGCAATAAACATGGTTGTGCAAGTATCTCTGAGGTAGTGAGAAGAGTCCTTCGGATATATGCCTAGGAGTGCTATAGCTGGATCATATAGTAAATCTAGTTGTAGCTGTCTCAGGAACCTCTACACTGATTTCCACAATGGCAGGACCAGATTACATTCCCACCAACAGTGTAGAAGGATTCCTCTTTTTCCGCATCCTCACCAACACTTATTGTCATTTGTTTTCTTGAAGGTAACCATTCTGACAAGAGTGATATGGAATCTCAAAGTAGTTTTAATTTGCATTTCCCTGATGCCTAAGGATATAGAACACTTTTTAGATATTTATATGTCATCTGTATTTCTTCTTCTGAGAACTCTCTATTTAATTCCATAGTCCATTTTTTAACTGGGTTGTTTGATTTCTTGTTCTGTTTTTTGTGTTCTTTGTATATTCTGGATAGTAATCCTCTATCAAATGTATAGCTGGCAAAGACTTTCTCCCATTCTGTAGGTTGTCTCTTTGCTCTATTCACAATGTCCTTTGCTGTACAAAAACTTTGTGATTTCATGAGATCCCAGTGGTTGATTAGTGGTTTTATTTCCTAAGCTATTGGGGTTATATTCAGAAAGTCATTGCCTATGCCAATATATTGAAGGGTTTCCCCTACCTTTTCCTTTAGCAGTTTCAGAGTTTCAGATCTGGTATTAAAGTCCCTGATCCACTTGGACTTGACTCTTGTGCATGGAGAGAGACAAAGATCTATTTTCATCCTTGTACATACAGATATCCAGTTTTCCCAGTACCACTTATTGAAGAGGCTATCTTTTCTCCAATGAATATATATTGGAGAGAGAGACACAGAGAGAGAGGGAGACATAGAGGAGAATAGAGATGGGCATGCCAGCAGTCTCTCAGCTGCTGGGAACAAAATCCAGATGTGTGTGCCCCTTTGTGGTCAAGTGTGGCATTGCGCCCTTGCGTCACTTTGCATCTGGCTAAACGTGGGACCTGGACATTGGAACTGCTGGAGATTGCAACCAGCGTTCTTAGGCTTAGGAGGCAGGTGCCTTAACTGCTAAGCCATCTCTCCAGCCCTGTTCCATTGATCTACCTGTCTGTCCTTGTGCCAGTACCATGCTGTTTTTGTTACTATGGCTTTGTAATAGAACTTAAAATCGGATATGGTGATATCACCAGCCTGATTTTTGTTGCCCAAAATTGTTTTGGCTATTTGAGGTTTTTTTTGTGCTTCCAGAAGAATTTTAGGATTTTTTTTTTCTATTTGCCGTTGGAATTTTAATGGGGATTGCATTAAATGTGTCAATTGTTTTTGGTAAGATTGCCATTTTTACAATACTGATTCTTCCAATCAAAGAACATGGTATGTCTTTCCATTTCCTGCATTATGGCTATAGCTAAGACTTCCAATACTATATTAAATAAAGGTGGGAAAGTGGGCACCCTTGTCTTGTTCCTGAATTTAGTGTAAAAGCTTCAAGTTTTACAATTATGTTGTCTGTAGGTTTGTCATAAGTAGCTTTTATTATGTTGAGATATGTTCCTTCTATTCCCAGTTTCTGTAATACTTTTACCATGAAGGGATGTTGGGTTTTGTCAAATGCCTTTTCTCTATCTACTGAGATGACCATGTGATTTTTTTTTCCTTCAGACCATTTATATGGTGTATTACATTTATGGATTTTGCATATGTTGAACCATCCCTGCATCTCTGGGATAAAGCCTACTTGGTCGGGGTGAATAATCTTTCTGATATATTCTTCTATTCTGTTTGATACTATTTTTTTGAGAATTTTTGCATCTATGTTCATGAGGGAGATTGGTCTGTAAATTCTTTTTTTGTTCTGTCTTTGTCCAGTTTTGGTATCAGGGTGATTCTGGCTTCATTAGAAGGAGTTCAGTAGAATTCATTCATTTTCTATTTCATGGAAAAGTTTGAGAAGCAGTGGTGTTAGTTCTTCCATGAATGTCTGGTAAAATTCAGCAGTGAATCCATCTGGACCTGGACTTTTTTTTTTAGTTCAGAGACTTTTTATAACTGCTTGGATCTCCGTATTGTTATAGGTTTATTTAAATGGTTTATTTTATCTTGATTTAATTTTGGTAGATCATATGAATGAAGGAAATCATCCATTTCTTTCAGATTTTCAAACTTAGAGGCAGATATATTCTTAAATTATGTCTATGATTTTCTGAATTTCTTTGGTATCTGTTGTAATAGTGCCTTTTTCATCTCTAATTTTATTATTTTTTGTCTCTTCTCTCTTTCTTTTGGTCAGATTTCCTAAGGGTTTATTAATCTTTTTCACCCTTTCAAAGAAACAACTCTTTGTTTCATTGATTCTTTGGATTGTTTGTTGTTGTTGTTGTTGTTGTTTCTATTTCATTAATTTCTGGCCTAATCTTTATTATTTCTTCCTGTCTACTGATTTTTGGTTTGCCTTGTTCTTCTCTTTCCAAGGCCTTAAGGTGGAGCATTAAATTGTTTACTTGTGAACTCTCTAAATACCTATATTTTGTAATATAGATGCTTAGACCTATAAATTTCCCTCTTAGAACTGCCTTCATTGTGTCCCAAAGGTTCTGGTATGCTGTATTCTCAGCATCATCTGATTCTATGAATTTATTGATTTCCTTTTTTACTTCTTTAGTGACCCATTCATCATTCAATAGTGTACTGTTTAGTCTCCATGAATTTCTATATGTTCTGTAGTTTTTCTTGATGCTGATGTGCAGTTTAATCCCATTGTGGTCATATAGAGTACAAGGGATTATTTCAATTTTCCTGTATTTATGATTTGATGTGTGTCATAATATATGCTCTATTTTAGAGAATGTTCCATGTGCTGCATAGAAACATGTATATTCTATAGCATTTGGATGGAATGTTCTGTATACATCTGTTAGGTCCATTTGATCCATGACATCATTTCTTCTTTCATTTCTTTGATTACATCATTCTTTTGAAATCTTTGTCAGGAATTTCATCTAAAAAAGTCTCATTGGTGATCATTTCTGAAGGATTTATAATATTTGGTGGGATTGCATTGTCTTGCTTCTTTGTTTTTCTTGTATTATAATGTAGTGACTTTTGCATCTTGGATCGACTTGACACTTGGGTTTTCTATTTATCTGCAGTATTCTTAGATGTGGTGATCCACCTTTATATACTTTCAGGATATGAGTTTATGAGGCCAAGTGTAGCTCTTGTGCCCCAATCCAACTACAGAAGTAATCCTAAGTGTTGAGTTTGCATGCTAAGCAAGTATTCTAGTGGACTGGGTGGAACAATTTACTGCCAAATTCTAAACTGCAACTGAGCTATATATACATTCAGTAAAAACCAGCACAGAGTTTACAAGTGTGGGGATTAAAACAAACAGATAGTCTTATAAAGCCAAAATCCCTAAGGGTGTGTGTGGCTCTACACCCTTAATCCTGGATCAGACCCTGCATAAGCATAAGACAAAGGCCCTATAAATCTGAAAGCATTAAAGTCAGCAATATCAACCCCCAAGTCCAGCTTATTTGAAAATGGTAAAGTCAACCGAAAATATGTAACCCATAACCTGCACTGACATGAAAAGAGATATTAGCACTTCCAGTGCAGGTCTATGTACCTGTTTTTTTTTGTCAGTCGGCCTTGTGACCTTTTGGTGTGGCTTCCAATCTCACCAGTGCTGAGTGGCCACTTCCATCCCTCCATGTTATGCTGTGGAGCTGGAGCTGTGCTCAGCTGTGCTGGATGTGCTGCTGCTGGGGGCTAAATGCAGGAGGTGCATGATTCTGATGGTTGGAGGATGGGAAAGTTCAGGAAGCCTGGAGTTGCTCCCACACTCCCACCTATTTCTCTTTCAGTAGCTCCTTTGTTGATCTCAGCTGACTTTCCTTTACATTTCTTGACTTACATTTCTGCAAAGAGGGTGAGGAGGCTGGAAAGTCCCCTTGTTTGGTCTCTGATGCCTGGTGTGCCTGGCAGGTGGTACCAGGTGTGAGAGAATCGCGTCCATTGTGATTGGAGCCTGAGCTCCTCAGTGGGATTCTGGCCATTTTCCTCCTTTCTGGTGGATCTTGGTCTCTCCTGTTTCTCCACTGTGTCTAAGAAAAACCTATACTCCTGCACTTTTCAGTATTAGAGTGTATTTTGCTGTGGTTTTGTTTAGATCCTCCCTGGCCTGGTTTGGCATGGCTCCTATGCCACCATCTTACTTGGAAGTTCTAATTGTTTTTAATTTATAAGAGAGAGAGAGAGAGAGAGAGAGAGAGAGAGAGAAACACAAAAGAGCACCAGTGCCTCTAACCACTGCCAATGAACTCCAGAAGCGTGTACCACCTTGTGCATCTGGCTGTCATGGGTTCTGCGGAATCAAACCTGGATCCTTAGCTTTCACACGCAAGTGTCTTAAATGTTAAGCCATCTCTCCAGCCCTTTGAATAGCTTTTAAAAGCTGGGATGTAACTCAATTGGTAGAGTGCTTGGCTTGAATCCACAAAGTTTGATCATAAACCAGGAAACATGGCACACACTTATAATCCTAGTAATTGACAAATAGAGGCAGGAGGATCAGAAGTTCAAGGTCATGCTTGGCTTGGCTTGCATGCTTGGCTGCATAGTGATTTCAAGGATACATGAGATCCTGTTTCAAAAATAAATAAATAAGTAAATATTTGATTATTTCAGAAAGGAGATTTGATATTAAAGGTATATAAAGGTTAAAGGTATGTAAAATAGAAAGATTAAAAAGTAAAGAAATTAGAAATAAGATAAATAGATATGAACAGATAAGATTATGTCTGAAAGCTGAGCACTGACTTCCTGAGGGAAAGCACATGCATGGCTCACCACATATTGAGTCAGTTCTTTGAAAGAAAGATTCTGAAACCCAGGGTCAATACTTGGATTTCTTTCAGGAGAGAGGTTTATTTGGGAAAGTTGTTACACCATCTGAAAGCACAGTAGGTTCCTGGAACCAGAGGAATAAAGTGAAGTTCTCCTGCTTCCATGTTTCTGGGATTGAAGAGGTGTGTCTGGGCATAGACTAGTTTCAAGAGAGAAGTGACAGAAGAGAGGGATAAGTGAATGGGAGACAGACAAGGGGTCAGATTCTTCAAGGTCTCTAAGAGTGAGGGGTTTTTTCTGATTCTGATATGTTGTGCTTGGGGGAAGTCCAGAAGACACTACATCAGAGTAAAGTTATAACTAAAGGTTGCCTTAGAGATGTGCTGCTACAGGGGGGTTTAACTTACTATAATTAATAAGAGGTTTTCCAGTGCTGCTCCCCCAAAAGTTCCACTGATGTGAACGTAAAAGCTATTTTACATTGCGATAAATTTATCAAGAAAAAATTTTAGCTTTGGTCAATAGTAAAAACCAAAAAAAAAATAGCTATCTTGAACTACATGTCTACTGTTAAATATTTGGTTTTAGTGACTCTGCATTGTGAATATTGTCAGTCCTAAAAATAACATATTGTAACATCAAATGGAACACAAATCAGTGTCAGTATTTCTGAGCAGCCAGTCTCAACTGAAATAACATCAATTTTATGCATGTAATTTATGGTGTCTACTAAACATGAACGCAGCCATCTCTCTAGAAAATCATCATTGTTGGAGTCTTGAAAGAAACATCTTTCAGTCACTCCTTTGTACACCTTAGGCTCACAGAGTGAAAACTTTTTGATCATTTTATTCTTATTCTTGAATTTATACCTTTTTGTTTGGTGAGTTATGCAAAAATTATAATTTCTGGTTTTACTCTAATACGTTGAAGAATTATTTTCTGAAAATCCTAAAAACAAGTCCCCATTCTTTCCTTATTTGCTTAGATACTTTTTCTTCTGCAGAGTTCCACTGTTTCTTATGCTTTCTTGATGACAGTAAATGGAAAACTGTATTCCACATCCCTTTTCCTGCTCTTTTTTTATTTTATTTTATTTTTGGTTTTTCAAGGTAGGGTCTTGCCCTAGCTAAGGCTGACCTGGAATTCACTATGTAGTCTCAGGCTGACCTTGAACTCACAACAATCCTTCTACCTCTGCCTCCCAAGTGCTGGGATTAAAGGCCTGCATGACCATACCCAGCTTTCCTGTGTTTTTTTTGTTGTTGTTGTTTGGTTTGGTTTGGTTTTGGCAGTGCTATTCATCTCTCACCTTCATATCTGCAAAATTTCTTCCCAAATCATAAAAAAGTGGTGCTTTTCTGTGCAACCTACACACCTGTCCACAGTGCATGAGGCGATGCTCTGGTGCTGGGTTACACTTCAGCCTACATCATGGTGGGATCTACATTCTGAAAGTAATCACTCTGGGTCTGAGATTGAATGGAGGATGAATCTGTTCCCTGGTTTCCATGTAACTAGCAAAACAGCTGAATCAGGCCAGGTTGAAGCTTGCTGGGAGCTGTTAAGAAAGAATTTCACCCTCTATCCTCCCTTTATCCCTACAGCTGCCACCCCATGAACATCCAGCTCCCTTGGCAAAAATGTACTCTCTTACGTAAGCCCTAGCTTATATAAGCTTTCCATCACCAGCTTAAACTTCACAGACTCTCAGGCAGCTGCTTTGATAGGAATTCTTAACCAAGTTAATTTCTTCTTATGATCACCTAGAGAGAGAGAGAAGGCAGAGGAACAAGCTCAGCCTGGTCAAGGCAGTGGCACCAGTATCTAGGGAACTCCTCTGCTCCACATCTTTTAAGATTCAAGCTGGACTTCCAACTTATCCTTTCTCTGGCCTCCCTTCCTGACCAGGCAGAAATCTGAAGATGTCCATGTTCCCAGAGGACCAAACACAAAAACGAAACAAAAACAAAATAGGCCTCCAACAGCATCAAGTCCAAGCCTGTCCCCAGGCCAAGCACTTTTTCTCTAGGACAGGAAATAAAGTCCTTAAGTGATGACCCTCCCCTCTTTCTCCCTAACATGTGACTACTTTCTCTGGAAAGGCTTTGTTGTCATAGCTTCTTCCTGCCAGGGGATGAGGACCACACTCTCCCTGGGAGCTTTGAAGTCTTTCACTTCCTCCTGCTCGCTAGACACATTGCCTCTTCCTCCTCCAGCAACCAGTTGGTGATGGACCAGGAATACTGGGATAACGAAATGTTTCTAGTTATCCAAGGATACTCAACAGGCAAGTCCAGTGCTGCTAATTATATTTGGCATGGGATAGACAGAGACCACACAGAAAATGTGAAGTGGAGATACATGGTGGGTAGTGTACATTAAATACTCTTCTATCTTTACCTTTGAAGGCCATTGGCCTGAACAATCCTAGCCTATCAAACTCCACAAGTATTTGCTTAGAGTCATCTCATGTAATGAACTGTGCAAAATGCTGCCTGGTGCCACTGCAGTGACAAGCTCTCTAAATGATCATAAAGCTTCCTGATACAAGTAAAGAAAGGTGTTATTACAAATGTATAACATATTATAGAGAACAGAAAGAATGCCATGAAAGTGTCTGGGAAAGAGGATGAACAACTGAGCTCAGGAGGCAAGAAGGCCCCAGGCAGGTCACTCTGACAAAGTGACCTTACAGAGGAAACCTATGGGATAAGTGTTGATGGGGCAGGAAAATCAAGTTGCTTTCCAGCCTGAGGGAATGGGGTGCAACCACAGGTCATGGGAAAAATAAAGTTAAAGAACCAAGCCTTTGGATTATACTGGTGAGGTAGATCTACAAACTGGGGCAGGGGGTAAAGTGACAAGGTTTGGGGATAGTTCAATAGCCGAGAAAGTCCCTAGGCTGAATGTCAAGTACTAAAGAAAGAAAGAAAAGAAGAAAAAGAATCAAGTCCTTAGTTGTGAGTAGTTCTACTAGTAATAGTAATTCTATAAGAATTTAGAAATATAAGAAATATAGTTATAAGCATAAATGTAAACATGACTTCTTTTGTTGCTCTATTAACTAGCTATGACCAATCATTGTATTTTTAAATTAATTTTTAAGTTAGCATACAAAGTAATAGATTTCATTATTGGCATTTTCATACAGATGTATTGTTATACTTTGTCTTAATTCATTATCCTCCTCAACTGCCTTCCCTGTCCCCCTCTACTCCCTCTGGCTGGTTCCCTTTATCCCTCCAAATGCTTCCCCCTTCTGCATTTCTCTTTCCCCTTGTCTTTTTAAAAACTATTTTATTTTAAATTATTTGACAGAGAGAGAGGCACACCAGGGCCTCTAGCCACTGCGAAGGAACTCCAGACATATGTGCCACCATGTGCATCTGGCCTACATGGGTTCTGGGGGATGAAAACTGAGTCCTTAGAGTTCACAGGCAAGCACCTTAAGGTAGCCCTCCCCTTATCTCTTAAGATCTCTTCCTTCCTTTTCATAATACCTTTTTAAAAATATTTTTATTTTTATTTATTTATTTGACAGAGAGAAAAAGGGAGAGAGAGAGAGAGAAAGAGAGACACAGAGAGAGAATGGGTGTGCCAAGGCCTCTAGCCACTGCAAACAAACTGCAGATGCATGCACCACCTTGTGCATCTGGCTAACGTGGATCCTGGGGAATTGAACCTGTGTCCTTTGGCTTTGCAGGCAAACATCTTAACTGCTAGGCAATCCCTCCAGCCCCATAATACCTTTTGTAGTTTCATGACCTATATACACACACACATATATAATTTTTGTTGTATCTGTATATATGTGTGTGGTGTGTTTGCATGTGTGTGTGTGTGCATGTTGGTATAAGTGTGGGTATAGGTGTGTATGGGTGCATAAGGAGACCAAAGATCAACTCAAGGGTCATTCTCAGCTACTGTCCATTGTATTCTCTGAGACAGGGTCTCTAGGTGAACATAGAGCTCACTGACTGAGCTAGACTAGCTAGCCAGGGAGCCACAGGGATACTTTGCCTTTACTTCCCCAGCACTGGGATTACAAGTGTTCACCACTACATGTGGAGCTCCAAACTTGGGTTCTCACACTTGTGCTGCAAACATCCCACAGAGCCATCTCTGCAGCTCATATATATAATTATAAATCTAGGTTTTACCTGTGAGAGAAAACATGAAGTATTTGTCTGATTCTGGCATATTTGACTTAACTCAGTAATCTCCAGTTCCATCTATTTCCCTATAAATGTAGAGACGATCAATCTTACCTCATGTTTCTTTAAGCAGAAATAGCAAGTTTAATAAATGGTAATAATCTTTGTCATGCCTGGATCAAATACCCATAAAGAGTTTCAATGACATCCTCGTCAAGTTACTTTACATTTTATACATAGTGGATATATTAAGAAATTTTTATTTTTAAAATTTCAGTCAGCAACAATGACAATACTGGTGTCTTGAATTAAGCTCTTCTTAGGTGCTCTCTCTGCATTGGTGGACAGTACTATAATAGTATTAATTTGGGTCTGGGAGGGTCTGAGTTTTAGTTGCTTGCCTGAGATTACAAAATATGAGTGGTAAAGCCAGGATTTAAATCCAAATGTAACTCAGAAGAGCATCGTCCATCTATCTAGTTCTCTAAAGAGCCTCCAAAATTTTCTTCAAAATGTTCCATGTGTTGCCTGTCTTGTTGCAGCCGACACCCTGTGCTGACTCTCAGTGGGATATGGGAATGTCTGAGCAATTTCAGACTGGTAAAATCTGGAAGTTCTGACATCATCTCTATGATCTTTTCTGCTCATATTACTCTGTCAAAACTTCTGAAGTTGCTCAGTAGCCCACTTGAATTTCCTTTTCTCTTGATCCTTTCATTGAAATGGATGCATACACTTGACCAAATTGTGAAAATAATTTTGTCCCATGCACATCATAAGTGCTGAGCATTCAATGGTCGGTGGGGGGGGGCATGAATTGTATTCCCAGCATACCTCCAATAAGCACCATAAGTAGTCAGTGAGATCCCTGGGGTCCCCTCTCTAAAAGTCCTTTTTGTTCTTTGAAGCCCAGCTGGTCCTAATTGTCTCCAGTAGGAATTTAAGTAAAACCCTAAATTGTTCTACCTGGGTCTGTATTTGCTTCTGAACTCTCTTGGAGCAGAAGTACCTAGAGGACAGGCCTTTGACATCTGCAGGAACAGTGTATACTGCTATTCAATAGCATCTCAGTACATGAGAGTGGTTGAATGGATTAATACACATCTTCATTACTCTGATAGGTTATTCACTTTACAGGGTTGCCTAACTCTTAGTAGGTCTAGAAGAGACTTCAACAGGGAAAAGGTGCTGAACCCATGAATAGTGATTTCCCCTAGCTTCAGTTTAGCCCCAAAGTGAAGCCCAAGGGCAGGACATGTCAGCTCCCCCAGTCCCAGTCCAGTTTTCAAGGACTAACTCCTAGGTTGACCTCTCCTTGTACCACTGAGCTGAAAAGAAAGTAAGATGGGGGGACTGGGGATATGGTCCAACCAGGAAAGTACCTGCCTTGCCTGCATGAGGATCTGAGTTCAATCCTCAACACTTGTGTGAAAGCCAGACATGTAGGTGTAGGCCTATACTCCAGAGCTGGGAAGGCAGTGATAGGAGAAACCTGGGGCTTCCTTGCCAGCCAGCCGAGCTTAATAAGAGACCTTCTTGCCAATAGAGACTTTGTCTGAAAAAAAATAGTGCATGTCACTAGGGGCTGATGTCTGACCTAAGGAAAGAAAGAAAGGAGAATGGGACCAGAGATGGTGCAACGTGGTGCTTTGCCGCAGATCTTCTGGACTCCTGTCTGAATGATAAGAAATGCAGCCAGTGCAGATCTGAGCTTCTATGGGAGGTTGATATTTTTCTCCAAAGGAAAGATTTATTTTGAAAACTGGCAAAGGATATGAAATGACAGGCTCAATTCTAAAGCTTGTGCAGAACTAGACCCAAAATATCTTGGGGAAATCCAGGAAATCTGGGAAGTATGGTTTCTGAGTGGTAGTGGCAGATAGCATGGTATTGTCCAGGCCTAACTAATTGAGCTCCAGGAAGTCAGACATTGAATGCTTGGCGCAAATAACTCTCCATGGTGACTAGGGTAGCCTGTGGAAGCTGCCTGGAAGTACATGTGTACTCTCTCCCCCTTGGCATGCTTCAATAAACATGATCAAAAAAAAAAAAAAAAAAAAGAGAAAGGGGAAGAAGAACAGCAGTTAGCTTACTGTTTCCCCTCAGTGCTTTGCTCCAGTCCAAGTACTTCTGTTCTCTAGATCCCTGCTGATTTTGCTATCTGGCATTTTCCATGTCAAGGATCAAGCTGAGTGTGGCAAGGAGCTCTCCTGGGTCAGTCTAGGGACCAGAAGCTAAGCAATTAAACACTGTTTTAGAAAGGTAAAGACAAGGAAACTTAGAGGCACATACATATCTTGGTATCAGCATGTGGCAATTATATGTCTTTGTTTCGTGCCACTACTCCCCAGGGCCTTTTAAGGGGTTCTGCAATGGAAGCCTTTCTGGAGGACACTTCAACATAGCTGAGAACTAAACTAAAACTAAGAAACCATGGTGCTGGGTGACTTTTCTTGGGAAGACATGAACAAATGTCTGTTCACTAAAGATAGGGCAAACAACTCTACCCAAGACTAGCTTGGTGAAACAATGATTGGGGGAGCAGTATTTACAGTAGGATGGGTGACTCTTAAGCAACAGCATCATCCAAAAGCTCACCCCAGCATGGGTGATGACTCATAAAACCTGTCTCCTTGGAGCTCTCTGCACAATTTACAGACAGCTGCACTGAGAGATTCTCCCCTCCTAGCCATGGTTCACTACCTGTGTAATCTTAGGGTGAAGACTTATGAATCCCTAAATTTTCCAAGCTTCCTGAGCCTTGTAAGTTACATTACATTCCTGAATCTTATGAGTCTCTCTCCTCTCACCAGGAGAGAATATTTCCATTTGAAGGAAATACCTACAGAAACCACAGCTCCACCTTACATTTAGCAGCAGATCAAGCCAGTCAAACTGATTTTTCCCAACACCTCTTCTAACTTGAACATGATTTATTGACTCTTTCAATTTGTAAGGAAAGCAAAAATTATTTTCGGGAAGAGGGAAGGTGCTTGATTTAACCATATCATAGGAAAAAATAGTGATTGAATTTTGGGCTCCTAATACACCTGAGATGTTCACACTTGATTTATTTTAATCTGACAAGATTTCAGTAGCATCTTCTGGTGATTTGAGGGAGAATGGAGGAAAGTTTTGGTCTTGACCTCACAACTAAGAACATTTCTATTTTTAGTGGTTTTTTTAGTCAGCTTTCTCACTTCTCAGGGCCTCCTCAGGGTCTGGACTCCTATTATCAGTGATCTCTAGGGGCCTTTTACTGAGGAGCCTGTGGCTTTTCCTCTCCAGCACCCCACCACCACTGATTAGCTGCATAAGCACATGTGTATTTGTGTGTGCCCGCACTACCCTTGTTTCTCACCTTCAACAGACCTGGTGGGTCTGGTTATCTCCCCAAAATGTCACTAGGTGGCACTGTGTGGCAGCCCATGTGCCTGGTAGGCGTCTGATGGGGTCAGCTCTTCAACCAGCAGCCTGAGGACCCACAAAAGCTTTCCTATTATAGAGACAGAGACGTGTGTGACACCCCTTCTTACATGTGCAGTGAGAAGAGGACATAGGTTACAACATGAGTATGCCAAAAGCCGCAGGGCAGGGCAGGGCAGGGCAGGGCAGGGCAGGGCAAGGGCAGGGCAGGGCAGGGCAGGGCCGAAAATCATGAGTACATTTTGAAATTAAATGTATACTTACATGTTAGCATGCATCTATTTTAGTAAAACTGACACATCCTCACATGAGCAGTTCTTCATTATTATTTCTTTTGCATGTATATGTATATTGTATGTGTGAGTATGAGCATGTGCATATGTGTGCATGCTAATATGCACACATATTAATATATATGCTAATATATATTAATATTATAATATTAATAATATGCTAATATGCACGTGACTATGAAGGCCAGAGGGTAATTTCCGGTGTCATTCTATGGAATGCATTCCACCTGTTTTTGAAATAGAGTTTTCTCACTGGCCAGGAGCACACCAATTAGGCTAAACTCAGTGAACAGCTAGTCCCAGAAAGCTTCCTGTCTCTGCCTCCTCAGTGGATAAGGACTTTACTCACTAAGCCATTTCTCCAGCCCCTTACTATTGTTCATTTCAGTAGACAGTCATTTTGCTGGAGCAACTTGTCACTTTAATAATGAAAACTAATGGACTTTCCTGTGATCAAACCAGTGCCCAGTTATTTTAGGGCTGAGTTATTCATTATTGTGTTTATTTGTGGAATAATGGTAACTTTTTGGACTATAATTTTTAATCCAGACAGTCTTTCTTCATCCCTTTTGCCACAGAATATATACATACTATAGAGGCTCATAATAAATAGGATATGAATAACTAAATATTCTACTTAGACTTCTGGCCTTGCTGCCTTCTTGACTGAGCAGAAAAAGCAACACATTAAGTTAGCTGAGGAAACTAAATCAGGATGTGTTGTGATCTTCAGCATAGACAGCTGAAAAAAACAGTGTAAAAAGTTAGCAATGCCATAAGTTCATAAAATATGTCCATTGAAGAATACAAGCTACAGTTGGAGAATGAGAGACAAGGGATAATGCAGTAAGGAAAGAGAGAGTCAATGAAATAGAGAAATTTGGGAAGCATAAATGTTAGGAAACAGTTTATGGGGTGAAACCCAATGTGTGGGTAATGTGATATGACAGCTAAATAAGCAAAGAGGGCTCAACTCCATAGCAAAGCACCTCCACCATGGGCTAGTGGCGTCTGATGACCAGACTGCACCCATTTATTGAACACATACTGTGTGCTGGGTGCTTAGCAAACAGTTATGTCATCCTTCCAACCCCACAGGTTAGGATTCCTATACCCAGCAAGGAAAGTGAAACCCACAGAAGTTACATAGCATTCTGGGATCATAGAGCAAGAAAGCAGCAAGCTTAACAACAACTCCATGTTCAATCTAATTTCAAATTCTCACTTTTCTGCCCTTACAGGGTGGATGACAACATAGGGCACAAGGACACACTACATTGTCCAGAACACAGCAGTGATGTCTGGCTGTGGGGCTGGTAGAATGTGAACAGTGGCTGAGAGACAAACTCAGGTTCCAATCCAGCACTACCTCTCAGTAACTGTGTGACTCTGAGAGTGCCATTTAAACGCTCTATGTTATGTCTTCTTCTATTACAAATAACAAAAGTAAGATTGTCCACAACATGATGTTGTGATAATAATAAAGTGAACATCAGAATTGACTTTGGGTGAACTGTATGACTCAGTAAATACATGATGCCCTTACAAGCTTAGGGATCCAACCTAGAAGTTTGCTTGCATTTTAGCTGCTCTGATTTTACTCACTCATCATGACCAGGCAATTCCACCTTGTGTGTTTGAAATCTTTGTAATACTGAATTCTGTTTAGGAGGAACATAGAAGATCAGGTATACGTGATTGGCCTGCAATGAATGGCTAGGGTTATGTTCAACAGGCTGAAGCCTCCTAGGGATTCACAAAACCTTCTTAAGCTCTTGTTTAATAAGTGAGCATCTGTAGCCTAAGAAATTGTAGTTCTGGAACTGTAAAGATGGCTCAGCAGTTAAGGCACTTGCCTGCAAAGCCTAAGGACCCAGGTTTGATTCTAAAGTACCTACCTAAAGCCTGATGCACAGTGGTGCATGCATGTGGAGTTCATTTGCAGCAGCTAAGGCCCCGACATGCTTCTCTCTTTCTCTCTTTCTCCCTCTCTCCCTCTCTCTCTCTTTCTCTCTCTCACTGTCTCATTTGTAAAGAAATAAATAAAGATATTTAAAATAAATTGTAGTCCTGAAAGTGACAGGGAAATGGTGACTCTAGAATCCATCCTGAATGAAGAATGGTTCAGGAAAATGCAGACAGTACAAGAGGAATGTGGGTGCCACTTTCACTGGCAAAGCACATGAAGGAGACTATGTTCCAAACTGCTCCTGAGGGTGGAGATGAAAGGAAGAACAGGGGTGGTCTTATGGTGGAAATGGTGCTAGGAGAAGAATGTATAGGTAGATCCCTCAAGGGCTCTAGTTGCTTTGCTGACAAAATGAAGTGATTATATATTCCACAACACTTCTCCAATATCATCTGGGTATCTTACAATTCAGTTCAGTCCCTGCACTAGTGCCTGAAGTTATGGCAGGCATCACAGATTAAGGAGTTCAGTCTCATAGGTGATGCCAGGTGTGTGTTCTGGGTCGCTGAGCTGCTGGCACTCATTTTTGATTTGGGTAGGGTTCTCATCATCTCTCTTTGAGTTAAGTACTTCCTTAGAACAAATCACAGGACTCAGAAAGTGCTAAGTTTAATATTTATTTATTTATTTATTTATTTATTTATTTATTTATTTATGAGACAGTGTGTGTGAGGGGGTGTGGGGTGGAGAGAGACACCAGGGTCTATTACTACTGCAGACAAATTACAGATGCATGTGCCACTTTGTGCAACTGGCTTTACATGGGAACTGGGGAATTAAATCTGGACCAGCAGGCTTTGCAAGCAAGCACTTAAAATTGCTGTGCCATCTCCCCAGCTCTTTGATTACAGTTTTCTTATAAAAGATCATCAACTTAGGACCATTCGAATGGAAGCGATGCATATAGTGTACAGAAGTTCGATCCCTGGCAGCTGCCTGAACCATATTCTCCAGGGTTTTATATGGGGTGTCATTGTGCAGGCATGAGTGATTGGTCACTTGATGGAATTCAAAATACAGGGCCTTTACCTGTTCCAGTATGCAGGAGTCAGGGCTGAAAGGCATAATTATCTAACCAGGATATTTGTTACTCTGGTGAACAGTCCCCTAAAGAACAGAGCCCTGAAGCTATCTCACTTCCTAATCCAGAGACTCTCCCAGCATAAACTCTGGAGATGGGAGAAAGGGGCTCATTACGGATAACAAAAGATGCTTACTCCTATCACTCGGGAAATTCCAAGGGTTTTAGGAGCTCTATGACAGGAAACCGGGACAGAGACCAAATGTATTTTTTATTATACCACAGACACACTTTTATATCCTTTCTGTCTGTAGCATGCTGTATTTAGTGGTTCTGAATTGATTACCAGATACATTTCATCTCAATGTAAGAAAATTCCCTTTTAAGTATAATTCTTCAGCATTTGAAGAGGCTGCCACCAAGGGCATGAACTACCTGGCACAGGAAGTGATCCAACTCTGGTTGGATGACCCTGGTCATGCTAAGGAGAAAATCTTCACCCTGGGGTGGTGAGGGTGGAGTTTGGTCCAGGTGCCTATCATCATGGTCCCCATTGCTTTGCTTGATTTCAGAATCGAGAGAGACTTCCATTTTGGATGAATAGCACTGGGAAAAGGGAAGGCTGGCAGCGTGGATGGCATGGCTACGACAATGAGCTCATGGACATGCGTGGCATCTTCTTAGCCTTCGGACCTGGTAGGCAAGGAAATGAGCTGATGCTTTTCCTCAGTGTTCCAAGGGAGTATCTCTAACAGGGACTAAAGGCTGGAGTTGTTGCTTTGTGGGTCCTCTTTATGGCTCAGGCTGAGCAAACCCAGCCATTCTTCCTGAAACATCATTTGCTGGATTTCTTTCACATGCTTCTTGAATTTGGCATTTGTAACCAGATACTTCATTTTTTTTGTAAATTTTAAATCCTGAGTGCAATGCAGAAAATGTATTCCACATGTCTGTGATTTGATTTTTTTTAACTTAATTTATCAAAGTGTGTTTTAGAGCTATCTGATGTCCAGGAAAGCTTATTGGACACCAGTTTGCTGACAGCTCTGAGTCTCAAAATCAACACTTTTGCTTCACAGGGCATAACTGTAATATAGTTCTTCTTTGTCTACAACACCCACCTCTATGAAAGTCATTGAATGTGGGTTCCAGTAAGAAGCTAGAATGTGTTTAAAGGCAGACTAGAAAGTAACTTTGAGATTGAGTTTGAAAATAAGCCAAAACGATAAGAGATGTCTTGTATGAAATGAGTTTGCTGAGTCTTCCTTGATCGGATTATATTCCAAAGCACTAGAAGAAAAAGGAAGATGAATTAAGTCTTGTCCTTGATCATTTATCTGATGGTACAGTGTGAATTTGCACAGTGAACAAGTTGACTACAGTCTAATGAACCTACTGCTTAGTGAATGGCCCATTCTAGGAAGAAAGGAAGGAAGGAAGGAAGGAAGGAAGGAAGGAAGGAAGGAAGGAAGGAAGGAAGACAAAGAATGAATGAAAGAATGAAAGAGAGAAGGAAAGGAGGGAAAATGAGTAAGGAGTTGAAGGAAGGAAGAAAGGAAGGATTTAACAGCTATTAACCATCAGTTGACTGGTTCATAAGCTAGTCTCTCACTATTGTTCATCCTCCTTTATTAAATATAATTACTGTGATACCTGTATTCCAAAGAATAAAAAGCCCAAGAAAGTTTAACACTTTCTTTTCAAGTGGTATGTTAGACCTAAAAACTCTGCTCTTTTCCTTGTAGAAAGACCACACACCACCTCATTCCTGGTATTATTCTGCTCTACTTACAAAAAAATGTAGCTTTTAAGTACCATGCAGTGTCAGTTTCTGCAACATCTATGGCTTCCTGTGGGAATCTGATCTTGGGGAAAACACTGGTCCAAATCCTTCCCCACATGTGATCCCATGTGTGATTCTTAAATCCCACAGTGAACATCAGAATCAGTGGCAACAGACATTTGGAGCTGGGTTCATGAAATTGGCCTGAGAATGCAAAGGATATCTAAGCACATTGCCATTGACCACTGAAAGTTAACAAGTGATCCTTACTGGCCAAGCCCCAAGACAGTATACAGAGTTTCAAAACAAGAGAAATAAATAATGGAGCTTTGAGGACTGTGAAAGGGTCAGCTATAGATTAGGGAGGACACCTGTCAAAACGTGGTCTTCATGTAGGAGAATGTCACCCATCAGGTGACTCCTTCCTCAGAAGAGAGAAGTAAACCATGAATACAGAGTGATTGTCTGTTGAAGCAGTATACATGAGCAAGTCTCCAGTGTGTTTTAAAATAGAATCAAATGTAGTCCCACACTAAAATTACTAATTACAACACTGCATGAACTCCAAGTTAAATTCAATAGGGACTTTTTGACCATTAACAGGGCTTCCAACATTGGCTCCTTGAAAGCTAAAAGCTCTCAGTCTTTTCCAGATGGAAAGACAACCTCTGATGAAAATGGACTGGGCTAATTGCAGAATGCATCCAGGAAGATATGGCTTTGAGAGCCTCCTGCAAACTATCACGTTCCAATTCACATAAAAGATTAAACAGCTTTAGCCACTGTTTATACAGAAGAAAATTTAAGAGCAGGGCCTTTAATAGCTACCTAGGTATACTTGGAGATAAAGGTGCATCCCTCCTAATTCATTGTCTGCACTTCTTGCTGAGAGAAGAAACTGGACATCCTTATGGCTGGCCAGATACCAGCCTTCCGAGCCATCAAGTCTGGTATGGCAAAGAGAAAGAGAAATAATTCTGAAGATAGCCTCTTAGTGGTTAATCCCAGTTCCTAATTTGAACAACCTAGTCTTGCCCTGGAGAAATCTGCATTCAAGATAAGACAGCAGGGATGTGATTCAGTGGGTGGTCACAAACTGACAAGCCATGTTAACAAAGCAGCCCAAGGTGGCCAGACACAGCTTGAGCACACAGAATCTTCTCTCATTTCAATATCCAAATGTAATAACCAAATTTAAGCCCATGGGAGTAATTTAGATCCCCAGTCTAGGTTCAAAATGCCATCTTGAGCTAGTGGAGCTTGGTGGGGTCCTTCCAAATTGAACTAGCATTATTTGACTACTTCGGTATTTCCTAGCTTACATTCCGGCATGGTTCATTTTTGCCTTAGGCACCAAACACACTCTTTACAGAATAGAAAATCTTGACAGAACAGAAAGCCATGAACCAGGCTGAAAAAGAACACCAAATTCTCCTTCTTGCTTATGTACACAGGATTCAGTTTTGTATTTTCAATGTAAAAAAGATAATCTTCTCTAAGACTTTGTCAGATGAACCCTGATCTTGAATTATCCTGTGTTTAATTTTAAGCAGATTTTTGAAAGACCTTAGTCTTTCAAATGGCATCTTGCATGCTCTCCCACCCATTCATACAGAAATGATACGGCCACATTTGATAGGTGGTGTGATCATCATAGCCAGGTTTCAAGGCAAGAAAGAGAAAACTTGCTTCTATAACCCTAGGACAAGCTTTTCATTGATTCCTTGTGCTGTGATGGGTTGATCTCATGGGAAAGTGCTAGCGCTGTCCTCACCTAAGTACATAATTTACCTTGACGTTGAGAGGGGCAGCCCCTGTGTTTTCACCTTGTAGGCATGGTTGGATTTTTTTTCACTTAGTTTTACTTTGAAGTGATACTTATCCTCCCTGCTCCACAAGATAAATGGACTTTAAGGCATATACATAAATGGACTTTAAGGCATATATATATAACCCAAAGTTTTCTCTTGTCAGGATTTTTTTTTTTTTTTGGCATATAGTGTCTAACACTATAACTTTGGTTCTATTTCCTATAGAGTGCCTGTGCCTTTTAATACTGAAATCAACTTTCATTCTCTCAAATGAGCAAAACCTTGAGAAGTTGCCCTAAACCTAACATACTGAGCGGCAGAGTTTTCTGTGGGTAACTTTCTTCCATATTTGTAATACCAGGAGCAGAATTTGGTGTTGGTATTTCCAGAGTAAGTTCCTGGCACTGCTTGCAGACTTTTGAAATAAAGTATACCTAATTGATTTCATACACCAATTAACCTAATTATTTTAAAGATAGAAACTTGGCTTTGCATCTCCTAAACTTCCCATTTCCTTTAAAAATCTTGAGCTTCTGTTGATAGATTAAAAACTCCCCCTGAACTCAGCCTTAATGTAGCTTAGAGTATGTTGCTGAGTGTTTTGTTTGAAGCAAAGTTGTCTGTATGTGTCACCATATTCACTCTTGAAAATATTTAATTAATTTATTTGAGAGAGAAAGAAAGAGGAAATGGATGCACCAGGGCCTCTAGCCACTGCAAATGATCTCCAGATGCATGTTCCACCTTGTACATCTGGCTTTATGCGGGTACTGGGGAATTGAACCTGGGTCCTTTGGCTTCACTGGCAAGTACCTTAACTACCAAGCCATCTCTTCAGCATAGTCAAACACAAAGAAGTCTGTTGTTAGCTTGTCTTTTAAAGATTCTCATTTCCATGAGCCACAGAAAGTGCCTTTCCCTCATAACCCATAGTCTTCCACATTCCCAGACACCGGCTATAGCCATTGACAGAGCTTGTTCTCCAGTTGTGTAGTTTCTGGAGCCCAGGAAGAAGTCTCCATGTGGTAGGGCACCTCCTTTTCCAAGTGACCAGTCATAATCAATTGTTTACTTGCCTTTGCCTTTCAGATTTCAAGTCCAACTTCAGAGCTGCTCCAATCAGATCTGTGGATGTCTACAACATCATGTGCAATGTAGCAGGCATCACCCCACTGCCTAACAATGGGTCCTGGTCTAGGGTGGCATGCATGCTGAAAGACCAGGCCAGCTCAATTCCATGTGACCAGCTGAGCATCTGGGCACTGGTCTTCATTCTCCTCTTGTGCCTTACATAACTGATCACATTCCTTGTCCCAAAACACTGTCAGCAAAGTGTGCCTCCAGTATGGAGCCATTTTGATTTCTTGAGTGAATATACAAATAAGGTCAGATAAATTGTAAATATGTTATTCTTGGATGGTTCTATACATAAAAGTTCATGCTTTGAAAAAAGAAATGGGCAAACTTTGCTTTATTTAAAAGTAGGGAAATCCTAGCTTTTCATTTGTTAGGTTCTTATAAAATTTTCTCCTTTATTTTCCTATGTTTAGTGAAGATGAGCTCTAAGTGGTGGCTCCCTGCAGAAGCCAAACTTTGAGTGTATATCCTATGGTTATCCAGTGTCCCTCTATGCCCTGCCGTACAAGATTGCCCTGCAAATCAAGCCTTTGTCTTTGTGCTGTCCACACACAAGGAATCATATTAAAGGCCTGTGGCCATAATTCTATATTTTCCTTCCATTACATAAAAGAGGAGGTCTATATGGAAGCAGTAGATGGTGCTGTTCTGACCTAAGTCAGAGTTTTTTCACCTCACACAGGTTATCTACTAGAAGAGATCACCAATCAACCAACAAAAAGAAATCATTGAGAACTCATAGGTCAAGGTGAAAGATACCTTAGACACCACCACCACCCTGGCTCCTGTTTCAGGATGCAGACTACTGGAATATGTGATATATCAATATAGGCTTGTGATAGGATGGGTGTCTTACAAATAAGAATATGAGCATATCAGCAGAAATCTTGTCTTATTGTTTAGAATGGTGACATAATAAGCATAAGTTTTATGTGCCAATAGTCTGGATTCAATACTTGCTTAACAGCTACAAAGGGAATCTTTAACTAACACAGGGGCTGGAGAAATGGCTTAGCAGTTAAGGTGCTTGCCTACAAAGCCAAAGGACCCAAGTTTGATTCCCAAGGACACACATTAGCCAGCTGCACAAGGTGGCGCATGTGTCTGGAGTCTGTTTGCAGTGCCTGAAGGCCCTGGCGTACCCATTCTCTGTCTTTCTGCCTCTCCTGTCTCTCCCTTTCTCTCTCACTCACACAAATAAGTAAATAAAATAAAAATTAAAATATATTTTAAAATAAATAACACAGCATTCCATAGAAAATGGTGGGATAAAGAATGGAGACAAACTTCCATGTAAGATGGGCAAATCAGCCCAGGGAGGGATTTAAGCAAAACCATAGCAAAATACACTCTTCTTCTGAAAAGTGCAAGAGTATAGGTTTTTCTTAGACATAGCAGAGAAGCATGAGAGACCAAAATCCACCAAGAAGGAGGAAAACAGCCAGAATCCCACTGAGGAGCTTATGGCTCAGATTGCAGCAGCCGAGATTCTCACAACTGGTACCAACTGCCAGGCATGCCAAGCAGCAGGAACCAAACAAGGGAACTTTCCAGCCTCATCAGCCTCCTTGCAGAGTCAAGAAATCTAAAGGAAAGTCAGCTGAGATCAACTAACGAGCTACTGAAAGAGATACAGGGGACTGTGTGAGCAACTCCAGGCTTCCTGAGCTCTCCCATCCCCCAACCATCAGAACCACCAACCTCCAGTATTCAGCCCCCAGCTGCAGCTCATCCAGCACCACTGAGCTGAGCTCCAGGTCCACAGCACAACATGGAGGGATTGAGTTGGGCACTCAGCATTGGTAAGATTGGAAGCCACACCAAAAGGAAACAAGGCCAACTGACAAAATTAAAAAAAAAAAAAAAAAAAAAAAAACTAAAAAAACCAACCAGGTACATAGGTCTGCATTGGAAGTGCTAATCTCTCTTTCCATGTCAGGGCAGGTTATGGGTACATTTTTGGATGGCTTTACCATGTTCAAATAAGCTGTACTTGGGGGTTGAATATTGCTGCCTTTAATGCTTTCAGATTTATAGGGCCTTTGTCTTATGCTTCTGTCATTATTGGGGGCAGGGTTTGATTCAGATCCAGGCTGACCTGGAACCTAATTCAGATAAGATTCTCTACCTCCTAGTCACAGGATTAAGGGTATATAGCAGCACACAGCCTTAGGGATTTTGGCTTTATAAGACTGTTTGTTTTAATCCCCACACTTGTATACTCTGTGCTGGTTTTTAATGAATGCATATATTGCTCAGTTGCAGTTTAGAATTTGCGGGTAAATTATTCCACCCAGTCCACTAGAATACTTGCTTAGCATGCAAACTCAACACCTAGGATTACTTCTGTGGTTGGATTAGGGCACAAGAGCTACACTTGGCACCTTAAACTCATATCCTGAAAGTATATAAAGCTGGATCACCACATCTAAGAACACTGCAGATAAATAGAAAACCCAAGCATCAAATCAATCCAAGATGCTAAAGTCACTACATTATAATACAAGAAACACAAAGAAGCAAGACAATGTAATCCCACCAAATATTATAAATCCTCCAGAAATGATGAAATTCCTGACAAAGATTTCAAAAGAATGAGGTAATCAAAGAAATGAAAGAAGAAATGAAAGGAATCAGAGAAGAAAAGAAATAAATTAATGAAGAAAAAACAAACTCCTGAAAGAGAACACAGGAACCCATCTTAATGAAATAAAAAGGTCATTACAGGACATGAGGAAAGAAATAGAAATATTAAAGAAAAACCAGGCTGAAATCCTAGCTCTGAAGAACACAGTCTGTGAAATAAAAAAACTCTATGCAAACTCTCAGCAGTAGAATGAATGAAGGAGAGAACAGAATATCTAAACTAGAAGACCAGGTGGCAGACCTAATACAGTCCAACAAAGAGAAAGACAAGCTAATAGAAAGGTATGAGTGGGAATTCCAAGATAGCTGGGACACTATGAAAAGATCAAACATAAGAATTTAGGGTATAGCAGAAGGAGAAGAATATCAATCTAGAGGTTTAGTAGACATTTTGAACAAAATCATAGAAGAAAAATTTCCCCAAATTGGGAAAGAAATGCCAATGCAGATATATGAAGCTTTTAGAACACCAAACACACAAAACCTAGAAAGAACCTCTCCTCGCCATGTTATAATTAAGCTACTAAACATGCAAACCAAAGAAAATATATTGAAAGCAGTTAGGAAAAGCAAGTGACCTTCAAAGGCATGCCCATCAGAATCACAGCAGATTACTCAACTGAAACTTTAAAAGCCAGAAGGGCTTGGAATGATGTATTCCAAGTTCTGTAAAGTGAAAACTGTCAACCAAGCTTACCTTATCCTGCAAAGCTATCTATCCAAATTGATGGAGAAATAAGGACATTCCACAACAAAAACAGGCTAAAGGAAGTAATGACAACTAAACCAACTCTACAGAAAATACTTGGAGGAATCCTTCATGCTGAAGAGAAAGCAAAACATACAGGAGGAAATAGGAAAAAATAGACCATACACAAATAACAGTTAAAACAAGTGAGTAGAGGGAAAACAGGAAGTGCTACAAAATAAGAAGAATGGCAAGAATAAATACATATCTTTCAATGATAACTCTTAATATTAATGACCTCAATACCCCAACCAAAAGACACAGGCTTGCAGACTGGATTAAAAGGCAGGATCCTACCATCTGTTGCCTCTAGGAAACTCACCTCACAATAAAAGATAGAAACCTTCTTAGGGTGAAACTTTCTTAGAGTGAAAACAGTATTTCAAGCCAATGGGCCTTGGAAACAAGGAGGGGGTTCTACCCTAATATCTGAAAGGATAGACTTCAAACCAACATTAGTGAGGAGAGATAAAGAAGGTAATTTTATACTGATTAAAGGTACACTCCAACAGGAGGACCCTACAATCCTAAACATATATGCACCTAACATAGGGCTCCCAATTTCATCAAACACTATTAGACTTAAGGTCAGAGATAACACCAAACACAATTGTAGTGGGTGACTTCAGTACCCCACTCTCATCACTTGACAGGTCTCCCAGCAAAAAATAAACAGAGAGACATCAGGATTAAATGATGTCATAGAACAAATGGACATAACAGACATCTACAGAACATTCCATCCAAATGCTACAGAATATACATGTTTCTCTGCAGCACATGGAACATTCTCTAAAATAGACCATATATTAGGACACAAACAAATCTTAACAAATACAGAAAAATTGAAATAATCCCTGGTACTCTATCTGACCACAATGGGATTAAACTGCAAATCAGCAACAAGAAAAACTACAGAACCTACAGAAATACATGGAGACTAAACAGTACATGATTAAATGATGACTGGGTCACTGAAGAAGTAAAAAAGGAAATCAATAAATTCATAGACTCAAATGATGATGAGAATACAGCATAACAAAACTTTTGGAACACAATGAAGACAGTCCTAAGAGGGAAAATTATAGTTCTAAGTGCCTATATTAAGAAATTAGAGAGTTCACAAGTAAACAATTTAATGCTTCATCTTAAGGCCTTGGAAAGAGAAGAACAAGGCAAACCAAAAATCAGTAGACAGGAAGAAATAATAAAGATTAGGGCAGAAATTAATGAACTAGAGAGCAAAAAACAATCCAATGAGTCAATGAAACAAAGAGTTGTTTCTTGAAAGGATCAACAAGATTAATAAATCCTTAGAAAATCTGATCAAAAGAAAGAGAGAAGAGTCAAAAATTAATAAAATTAGAGATGAAAAAGGCACCATTACAACAGGTATCAACGATATTCAGAAAACCATATGGACATACTTTAAGAATGTATGTGCCTGTAAGTTTGAAATTTGAAGGAAATGGATGATTTCCATCATTCATATGAGCTACCAAAATTAAATCAAGATGATATAAACCATTTAAATAAACCTATAACAAGTACAGAGATCCAAGCAGTAATAAAAAGTGTCCAAACTAAATAAGTCTAGGCCCAGATGGATTTACCGGTGAATTTTAGTAGAAATTCATGGAAGAACTAACACCACTGCCTCTCAAACTTTTCCATGAAATACAAAGGAAGGAATTCTACTGAACTCCTTCTATGAAGCCAGCATCACCCTGATAACAAATTGGACAAAGACAGAACAACAAAAGAAAATTACAGACCAATCTCCCTCATGAACATAGATGCAAAAATTCTCAAAAAAAATAGTGGCAAACAGAATACATGAATATGTCAGAAAGATTATTCACCCCAACCAAGTAGGCTTTATCCCTGAGATGCAGGGATGGTTCAACATTCACAAATTGATAAATGTAATACACCATATAAATGGTCTGAAGGACAAAAATCACATGATCATCTCAATAGATGCAGAAAATGAATTTGACAAAATCCAACATCCCTTCATGTTAACAGTATTACAGAAACTGGGAATAGAAGGAACATATCTCAACATAATAAAAGCTATTTATGCCAAACCTACAGCCAACTTAATACTAAAACTTGAAGCCTTTTCACTAAATTTAGGAACAAGGCAAGGGTGTCCACTTTCCCACATTTATTTAATATAGTACTGGAAGTCTTAGCTATAGCAATAAGAGAAACACATTAAAGAGATACAAAATGGAAGGGAAGAGATCAAATTATCATTATTTGCAAATGATATGATTCTATACATAACAGACCCTAAAGACTCTACCAGCAAAGTGTCAGAGCTGATAAACACGTTTAGCAATGTAGAAGTATACAAAATAAGCACACAGAAATCAGTAGCTTTTTAAAATACTAACAACAAATGTGCAGAGGATGAAATCAGGGAATCTCTCCCATTCACAATTGCCTCAAAAAAATAAAGTACCTTGGAATAAACTTAACCAAGGAAGTGAAGGATCTCTACAATGAGAACTTCAAAACAGTCAAGTGAAAAATTGCAGAACACACTAGGAAATGGAAAAACATCCATGTTCTTCTATTGGAAGAATCAATAGTGTGAAAATGTCAATCTTACCAAAAGCAATCTACACATTTAATGCAATCCCCATATAAATCCAGTGGCATTCTTCACAGAATTAGAAAAAACAATCCTAAAATTCCTCTGGAAGCACAAAAAACCTCGAAATTTGCCAAAACAATTTTAGGCAACAAAAATCAGGCTGTTGGTATCACCATACCCAATTTTAAGTTATATTACAAAGCCATAGTAACAAGAACAGCATGGTACTGTTACAAGGACAGACATGTAGATCAATAGAACAGAGTAGAAGATGCAAATATTAATCCAGGCAGCTACAGCAATCTGATTTGGAACTCATTTTTTTTCAAGTTAAACACCATACAAGGGCTTCCTTTTTACTGAGATTTTACTAAGATTTTTCCAAGATTTACTAAAGATTTTTAGTTTGATCATGTAAAATCTACTTACCCTTTGTGTTTGCTGTAGGACAGCATGTAAGACAGGGGAAAATCTATTTTAAAATGATTAGAAGTTTACATATATATGCACAGCCCCCAACATGTAATGGTTCACTTTAGTTTTTGACATTACCATGGTGCAGAAGCAATATGCATTCAGTAGAATTGTATTTCAATTTTAACTTGTACCTTTTTCCAGACTTGTGCATGCTATATTGCAGAATACTAAACATCAGGTAGGGCAGCAGCAACAGAGCAAGCCATAGCTTCTAGTGAGCCCCACAGTTTTGACATAAACCCTTAATAATACCTCACAATACACTGTGATACTAAGCCAAGAGGTTCAGGAGATTTGGTGTATTAAATGTTGACTTAATGATATTTTCATGGATATCAAGGCCAATTTCCATCTGGACAGTTGCATTGTAAGGAGTGGTACCCTTACTTTGGCTCTTATATTTTTTCCACTACCTCTTCTGTAATGGACCCTGAACTTTGGATTGTATGATAAAGATGTTTTAGTGCTGGACACTCCTTTGTCACATCTCAGCACTATGTTGCCTTTTGGGTCATCCCAGTGATCACAGCCATCTGAAAAGAGAAGCTTCTCTAACCAAAAGTGAGAGTAGCATTAATATGTGAATATGAACATTAAGTGTAGTACTTTCAGGGCAGTTTTGCAAGAATAATATATACATTTACCAGACAAGAGCAGGCTTTATACCACCAAGGCACATGACCTCCCCTGCCATAGGCTTTTGATTAGGTTGTCAGTACTAGGCATGTATTCCCTCCCGTAGAGCAGGCCTTCAGTCCAATTAGAGAGCAGATGGTTTCCCCTAGATCAGACATGCAAATATTGCACCCGTTTGGTCACTTGCCTGTCTGACCAAACTTGAGGCTTCTAGTGTCCACTGTGTTCAACATTAATGACTTCTGTCTCCCATAGAACTGCATACAGTGCAGCTTTTTCCATCTTTCAGTTGGCATGTATCCAGGGAGAAGGTTTTCAGCTCAGTGCCAGCTTGATTTCTCAGTGACCTTACTGCCCAGGTATGTGAAGTCTTCATCATTAGGGTCTTACCATCTGTTACTTGTGGGAAACCAAGGACATTGGCAATAGCCTATAACATTTTGGAGGCAACAGGGACCTCCCTGGCCAACAACTCACTCACTGAAAGGTATCCTATCCCTGGCACTGAAAATTTTCTGGTAACAATGCATGGCTTCTGGATGTGCCATGATCCAATAAAGTAGGCTTTCATATGTCTTATTCAGAATATCTTGAATTTTGACTGACCCTCCCCCCTATCCTCTTACTCAATCTCTTCCCCTGGCCTCACTTAGGCAATTCCACTCCCTGTAATCTGTTCATCTACTTACTTATATACAATACCAACCCCTCAAGTCCTTCCCTCTCCTCCCTCCCTTATAGCCTTTTTCTAGTTTACTGGCCTCTGCTATCAATTTTTGTTTCCAGCTCACATACAAGTCTAAACATTTGTAGCTAAGATCTACATATGATAGAGAACATGTGGCATTTGACTTTCTGGGCCTGGGTTACCTCGCTTAGTATAATCCTTTCCAGATCTCTCCATTTCCCAGAAAATTTCATAATATCATGTTTCTTTACTGCTGAATAGAATACTATTGTGTACATGTACCACATCTTTATTATCCATTCATCTGTTGAGGGAACATCTAGGCTGGTTCCATTTTCTAGCTATTGTGAATAGAGTGGCAATAAACATGGTTGTGCAAGTATCTCTAATGTAGTGAGAAGAGTCATTAGGATATACGCATAGGAGTTCCATAGCTGGATCATATGGTAAATCTATTTTTAGCTGTCTCAAGAACCTCCACACTGATTTCCAAAATGGCTGTACAAGATTACATTCCACCAACAGTGTAGAAAGGTTCCCCTTTTTCTGCATCCTTGCCCAACATTTACTGTCATTTGTTTTCATGATGGTAGCCATTCTGATGGGAGTGAGATGGAATCTCAAAGTAGCTTTTAATTTGCATTTCCCTGATGGCTAAGGATGTAGAACACTATTTTAGATGTTTAAATGCCACTGGTATTTCTTCCTTTGACAACTCTCTATTTAGTTCCCTAGCCCATTTTTTTTTATTGGGTTGTTTGACTTATTAGTGTTTTGTTTTTTGAGTTCTTGGTATATTCTGGATTTAATATACGCTGTCAGATGTATAGCTGACAAATATCTTCTCCCATTCTGTAGGTTGTTTCTTTGCTCTGTTCAGTGTCCTTTGCTGTACAAAAGCTTTGTAATTTCACAAGATCCCAATGGTTGATTAGTGGTTTTATTTCTTAATTGGGGTTATATTCAGAAAATCATTGCCTATGCCAATATGTTGAAGGGTTTCCCTTACCTTTCCTCTAGCAGTTTCAGAGTTTCAGGTCTGATATTAAGGTCCCTGATCCAATTGGACTTGATTCTTGTGCATGGAGAAAGACAAGGATCTGTTTTCATCCTTCTACATATAGATGTCCAATTTTCCCAGCACCATTTGTTGAAGAGGCTGTCTTTTCTCCAATGAATATTTTTGGCATTTTGGTCAAAAATCAGTTGGTGAAAGCTGCCTGGATTAACATCTGTGTCCTCTATTCTGTTCCATTGATCTATGTATCAGCCTTTGTGCCAGTACCATGCTGTTTTTGTTGGTAAGGCTTTGTAATACAGCTTAAAATCAGTTATGGTGATACCACCAGCCTTACTTTTTAGCTCAAAATTGTTTTGGCTATTTGAGGTGTTTTGTGCTTCCAAATGAATTTTAGGATTGTATTTTCTATTTCTGTGAAGAATTCCATTAGAATTTTAGTGGGTATTGCATTAAATGTGTAGATTGCTTTTGGTAAGATTGACTTTTTCACAATATTGATTCTTCCAATACAAGAACATGGGATGTCTTTTCATTTCCTAGTGTCTTCTGCAATTTCTTGCTTGAGTGTTAAAACATTGTAGAAATCCTTCACTTCCTTGGTTAGCTTTATTCCAAGGTACTTTAGTTTTTTGAGGCAACTGTGAATGGGAGAGATTCCCTGGTTTCATCCTCTGCATGTTTCTTATTAGTATATAGGAGAGCTACTGGTTTCTATGTGTTTGTTTTGTATCCTGCTACATTGCTAAAAGTGTTTATCAGTTCTGGTAGAGTCTTTAAGGTCCTTTATGTATAGAATAATATCATCTTCAAATAATGATAATTTCCTTTCTTATTTGTATCCCTTTTATGAGTGTCTCTTGCCTTATTGCTATAGTTATGACTTCCAGTACTGTATTAAATAAAAGTGGGGACAGTGGACACCCCATCTTGTTACTGAATTTAGTGGAAAAGTGTCAAGTGTTTTCCCATTTAATATTATGTTGGCTGTAGGTTTGCCATAAATAGCTTTTATTATGTTGAGATATGTTCCTTCTATTCCAAGTTTCTATAGGACTTTTACCATAAAGGAATGTTGGATTTTGTTTAATGCCTTTTCTGCATCTATTGAGATGATCATGTGATTTTTGTCCTTCAGGTCTTTTATATAGTGTATTACATTTATTGATTTGCATATGTTGAACCATCCCTGCATCTCTGGGTTAAAGCACAGTTGGTCAGAATGAGTAATCTTTCTGATATATTCTTGTATTCTGTTTGCCAATATTTTGTTCAGAATTTTTGCATCTCTGTTCATGAGGGAGATTGGTCTGTAGTTTTCTTTTTTTCGTCTGTCTTTGTCTGGTTTTGGTATCAGGGTGATGCTGCCTTTGTAGGAGCTTGGTAGAATTCCTTCTTTTTATTTTTTTATTATTTTTTAAATTTATATTATTCTGATTTTACATTCATAGTATTGGTTCCATTGTCCTCCTCCCTGTCCTCCCACTTTCAAAGGGACCCTCATCAATGGGGAATGTGGGTCATGCATTGTGAGGTTAGTCAAGAGTTTTTGGGGGGTAGGCCCTGGTCTCTGTGCGTAATGCCCCAACTTGTGACTCTAACAATCTTTCCGCCCCCTCTTCCACGAGTTTCCCTGAGCCACATTGGGGTCATTTTAGTTTTGCTTCAGTGATGAGGTTTTGGGAGCCTCTGTGTCTCTGGATATCTGGCTTAGTTGGAGGTGGATGTTCTCTGTGTTTATCTCCTTCAGCCTTTTTCTGGTGTCGTGATCGCCATGAACGCTGTATTCTTGCCCTTCCCCTGTGTTGTTCTATGGTTTCAGCTGGGGTCTTTTTATATTTTAAGGAAAAGTTTGAGAAGCAGTGGTATTAGTTCTTCCATAAAGGTCTGGTAAAAGTCATCATTGAATCCATCTGGGCCAGGACTTTGTTTACTTGGGAGACTTACTTATAACTGCTTGAATCTCTGTATTTATTATAGGTTTATTTAAACAGTTTATCTCATCTTGATTTAATTTAGGCAAGTCATAGGCATCAAGGAAATCATCCATTTATTTCAGATTTTCAAACTTAGAGTTGTATATAATCTTAATGTCCTTATGATTTTCCAAATTTCTTTAGTGTCTATTGTAATGGTGACTTTTTCATCCTAATTTTATTAATTTTGTCTTCTCTCTCTTTCTTCTGGTCAGATTTGCTAAGGGTTTATCAATCTTGTTTATCCTTTCAAAGAACCAACTCTTTGTTTCATTGATAGTTTGGATTTTTTTTTTTTTTTTTGAGAGAGAGAGACACAAAGAGAGACAGAGAGAGAGAGGAAGACAGATAGAGATGGGCACACCAGCAGCCTCTCAGCTGCTGTGAATAAAATCCAGATGTGTGCACTCCCTTGTGGTCAAGTGTGGCATTGCACCCTTTGCATCTGGGTAAACATGGGACCTGGAGATTGGAACCGCTGGAGATTGGAACCAGCGTTCTTAGGCCATCTCTCTAGCCCAATACTTTGGATTTTTGGGGGGCTTCTATTTAATTAATTTCTGCACTAATCTTCATTATTTTTTCCCATCTATTGATTTCTTGTTTGCCTTGTTCTTTTTCCAAAGCCCTAAGGTAAAGCAGCAAATTTTCTACTTGGGACCTCTCCAATTTCTTAATATAGGCACTTAGAGTGATAAATTTCCCTCTTACGACTGCCTTCATTGTGTCCCAAAGGATATGATATGTGGTATTCACATCATCATTTGATTTATGAGTTTATTGATTTCCTTTTTGATTTCTTCAGTGGCCCGTTCATCATTCAATAGTGTACTGTTTAGTCTCCATGAATTTCTGTATATTCTGTAGGGTTTTTTTTGTTGCAGATTTGCAGTTTAATCCCATTATGGTCAGGTAGAGTATAAGGGATTATTTCATTTTTCCTATATTTGCTAAGATTTGCTTTGTGTTCTAATATATGGTCTATTTTAGAGAATGTTCCATGTGCTGTTGAGAAAAATGTGTATTCTGTAGCATTTGGATGGAATGTTCTGTAGATATCTATTAGGTCCATTTGTTCGATGACATCACATAATCCAGATATCTCTCTGTTTATTTTGTGCTGGGATGACCTGTCAAGTGATGAAAGTGGAGTATTGAAGTCACCCACTACAATTGTGTTTGGTATTATCTGTGACCTTAAGTTTAATAGTGTTTGTTTGATGAATTTAGGAGCCCCATATTAGTGGCATATACATTTAGGATTGTAATGTCCTCCTGGTTGAGTGTTCCTTTAATCAGTATATAGTGACCTTTTTTAATCTTTCCTCACTAATGTTAGTTTGAAGTCTATTCTGTCAAAAATTAGGATTGCAACCCCTGCTTGTTTCCTATGCCCATTTCCTTGAAGTACTGTTTTCCATCCTTTCACCCGAAGACAGTGTCTATCTTTTATGAGAAATGAGTTTCCTAGGGGCAACAAACATCAGGATCCTGCCTTTTACAGTCTGCAAGCCTGTGTCTTGTGGTTGGGGCATTCAGGCCATTGATATTGAGTCATTAGTGAAAGGTATGTGTTTATTCTCACCATTCTTCTGGTTTTGTAGTTCTTCCTGTTTCCCTTTATTCTTGTGTTTTAGCTGTTGTTTGAGTATGGTTTATTTTTTCCTGTTTCCTCCTGTGTTTGTTTTGCTTTCTCTTCAGCATGAAGGATTCCTTCTAGTATTTTCTGTAGAGCTAGCTTAGTTGTCATAAATTCCTTCCGCATGTTTTTGTTGTTTAATGTCCTTATTTACCCTTCAATTTGGATAGATAGCTTTGCAGGATAAAGTATTCTTGGTTTACAGTTGCTGTCTTTCAGAACTTGGAATACATCATTCCTATCCCTTATGGCTTTTAAAGTTTGTGTTGAGTAATTTGCTGTAATAGTGATGGGCTTGCCTTTATAGGTGACTTGCTTTTTCTCTCTAACAGCTTCCAATATATTTTCTTTAGTTTGTGTGTTTAATAGTTTAATTATAACATGGTGAGGAGAGGTTCTTTCCAGGTTGTGTTCTAAAAGTTTCTTGTATCTTCATGGCATTTCTTTCCCAATTTGGGGAAATTTTCTTCTATGATTTTGTTGAAAATGCCTACCAAGTCTCTGGATTGAAATTCTTCTCCTTCTACTATACCCTGAATTCTTATGCTTGATCTTTTCATAGTGTCCTGGATACCTTGAAATTCCCATTCATACCTTCCTATTAGTTTGTCTTTCTCTTTATTGAACTGTATTAGATCTGCCACCTGGTCATCTTGTTTAGATATTCTGTCCTTTCCTTCATCCATTTTACTGGTGAGACTTTCCACAGAGGTTTTTGTTTTGTTTTGTTTTGTTTTTTTGACTGGGTTTTTTTCCCCCATAATGTATTTTTATTTATATTATTCTGATTTTACATTCATAGTGTTGGCTCCTTTATCTGCCTCCCTGTCCTCCCTCTTCCAAAGGGACCCTCATCAATGGGGAATGTGGGTCATGCATTGTGGGTTTTTTTTTTTTTTTTTTTTTTTTTTTTTTTTTTTTTTTTTGGTTTTGCGAGGTAGGGTCTCACTCTGGTCCAGGCTGACCTGGAATTAACTATGTAGTCTCAGGGTGGCCTCGAACTCTCGGCGATCCTCCTACCTCTGCCTCCCGAGTGCTGGGATTAAAGGCGTGCGCCACCACGCCCGGCTCTTTTTTTTTTTTTTTTTTTTTTTAACTGTGTTTTTCAGTGCTAGAATTTCTGGCTTGTTTTTCTTCAGTATTTCTATTTCCTTACTCATGTCTTGGAATGGCCTCCTTAGTTCATTAAGCTGGTTTCCTGTGTTCTCTTGGTATTCCTTCAGGAGTTTGTTTTCTTCTTTAATTCCTTTGTTTTCTTCTTTGATTCCTTAGATTTCTTCTTTGATTTTGTTGAGTATAGATAAAATCATTTTTGAAATCTTTGTCAGGCATTTCATGTAAAACAGTCTCATTGGGGGCCATTTCTTATGGATTTATAATTTTTGGTGGGATTGTATTGTCTTGATTATTTGTGTTTCTTGTATTATAATGTTGTGATTTTTTGCATCCTGAGTTGGTTTGATGGTTGGGTTTTCTAAAAATCTGTGATGGTTTTAGATTTAGAAATCCAACTTTATGTACCTTCGGGTAGGAGTTTAAGGTGCCAAGTATAGCTCTTGTACTCTAATCCAACAGTAGAACTAAACCTAGGTGTTGAGTTTGCCTGCTATTCAAGTATTCTAGTGGGCTGGGTGGAGCAATTTACTAGCAAATTTTAAAATTCAACTGAGCAATATACACATTCAATAAAAACCAGTTCAGAGTATGCAAGTGAGGAGATTGAGACAAACAAATAACCTTATACAGCCCAAATCCCTAAGGGTGTGTGTTGCTCTACACCCTTAATCCTTTCTGCTGGGAGTCTGAGATTGCTATTGTGAATTGGGTTTCAGGTCAACCTGGGTGTGAATCACACCCTGCCCCCAATAATGACAGAAGAAAATGACAAAGGCCCTATGAATCCAAAAGCATCAAAGGCAACAATAGTTAATCCCCAAATACAGCTTAATTGAGAATGGTAAAGCCAACCAAGAATGCCCAACCCATAACCTGCTGTGGCATGGAAAGACAGATTAGCACTTCCAGTGCAGGCCTATGTACCTGCTTTTTTGTCAGTTGCTCTCATTACCTTTTGGGGTGGCTTCAAATATCACCAATGCTGAGTGCCCACCTTGATCCCTCTGTGCTGTACTGTGAATTTGGTGTTGTGAACAGCTGTGCTGGTTGCCCTGCCCCCAGGAGCTGAATGTGTTCTCTGACAGGTTGGGGGATGAGAGAGTGCAGGAATCCTGGAGTTGTACTGGAACTGCTCAGCTGGTCCTGCCTGTGTCCTATTTAGCAGCTCCTCTGTTGTCTCTCCTTCAGGTTTTTTGACTTTGTAAGGAGGCTGTTGAGGTTGGAAAATCCCCTTGTTTGGGATCTGCTCCTGCAGCTGGGCTTTGGGCAGGCATGCGGATCTGTATGGGTCTACATGGATCTATCCAGGTGTGCAAGGTCCTCAGTAGGATTCTGGACATTTTCCTCTTTTCTGATAGATTTAGTCACTCCTGCTTCTCTGCTGTGGCCAATGAAACCATATACACCTTCACTTTTCAGACAAATGTATTTAGAATGTATTTTGCTGTGGTTTTGCTCAAATCCCTGCCTAGGCTGGGTTGGTGTGACTCCTATGCAGCCACCTTACCGAGAAGTCCTTTTTAAAATTTAAAATACATATATGCACCAGAGCCTCCTGCTGATACAAATGAACTCCAGATGCATGCACCACCTTGTGTGTGTGTGTGTTTGGCTTTACTAGGGCACTGGGGAATTAAACCCAGGCTATCTGGCTTTGCAACAAGCATCTTTAACTGCTGCTGAGCCATCTCCTCAGGCCCTAATTTGTTTTAAAGTTGAATTATTTTACTCAAATTTTGCCATCCAAGTACTAACCAGGCTCTACCCTGCTTTGCTTCTGGGATAAGATCTAGTATGTTGGTGGTGATATAGCTACAGACTTCACTTGCAAATGTGTTGTTTCATGAGATTAAAATATGTAGACATATGTACACAAGATCTTTCCTCCTGGCTTCCTCTAAGACTTCAGTGTTAATTGGAGGAGAAAAATAATTGGATGGACCTACTGAGGAGAAATGAAAAGAATGTTCTTTAAATTAAAGATGAGACTAAGGTCTCCTTTCCCTGCCTGTGTGCTTCATCTCCAGAATCCGATTCAATTATCTTCTGAAGATCTAAACATAAACTAGAACAGACACAAAGAATACTTTCTTGTCTATAAGAGTCCTGAATTATAAAGTTCTCAATTCTTTTAAAGGAAATTTGGAAATTCATACCAGATCTGAGTTGTCATAGATTATAACTTGCAAACGTCTTGTGTAAATTACCATCTCACCACTGGGACAAAATACCTGACTGGAAGCAAACTTGGGGAAGAGTTTGTTTCAGATTATAGTTGTATAGAATAGATTCAATCATGGCAGGGGCAGGAAGCCACCAACATATCAGCAGGAAGTAGAGAGAAATAAATGTTGCTGATCAGCTAGCTTTCTCCTTTGTATACAGTCAGTCTAGGATCTCCAGCCCATGCAATGGCATTCCCCACAGGGATGGTGCATCTTCTGAACTCAATTAATCTAATCTAGGAAATTCCTAAAAGATTTGTTTCCATGGTGATTATAAATCCTGTTGAGTTGACAACCAGAGATTAACCATCATAGCCCTCCAGAGTTGCATTTTCAAAGGATCTGGGATAAGGCTTCAGACAATACTTTAAATCCAAGATTTGTTCTTACTCTAAGTAAAAGTGGGTACTGATTTGACCCTAGGATGCCTAAGTCCACTGAGAATTTTCATAGTCAGCCTGTTTTTCCAGGGGCCACTAAGTTGACATTGGCCAACCAACCAAGTAGGGAAGAGAAGGAAAGAAGGAGGGAATTCAACTTAAAGTACACTCAGCATTGTAAGATTTTTTTAAGTGTAATAGTTTTATTGAGACTGAATTCATATAATATGCAATTTATCCATTGAAAGAGTGCAAAGCAGAGACTTTTCATTTATTGAGTTGTGCAGCCAGTACACAATCACATTTAGACTCTTTTTATCATCCCAACCTATTATTTATTAGCAGTGACTATTATTTATTAGCAAGAACTCTCCACAGCCTCCCTAAGTAACCACAAAACTACTTTCTATCTCAGTAGATTTGCCTATTCTAGATATTTTGCAAAAATGAAATATGTATGTTGTCTTCATAGATGACATATTTCACTTCGCATAATGTTTTTAAGGTCATGGCATGAATCCATTATAGATAATATTTCATTGTATGGATATATTTTACTTATTGAAGCATCAATAGCTAAGCATGCTGATTTTTTCACATTACTTAGCTATAAATACTAGTGCTCTGAATATCCATTTCCATGGTGCTTCTGTATACAAATACTTTCATTTGTCTTGGCAATACACTTCAAGTGATATGGCCATTTTGAGGGACCACAACACTATTATCCAAATTACCCCCTGTGGTAGTTTGAATATATGTCCCCCAATATATTCAGTATTTTATTAGTTATAGTTTGCATCTGCAATCACCTTGCTAGAGGCAATGTCACGGGGGGGGGGCGGTCTTAAGGTGTGATGGTGGGCTTGAGATTCCATTGTAAAGATATGCAAAGTGAGCCTAGCAGGAGTTCCTGAAGTGTGCTGGGCTTTTGGCTGTAGTTTTTTTTTGCTCTGTGTGCTGTGTGGCTGGGGGCTTTGCTCTCTTGACTGGTCCTGTGAGAGCAGGCCGCTTCTCCTGCCCTTATGGAACTTCCCCTGGATCTGTAAGCTTCAATAAATAATATCCCTTCCTCCATAACTGTGCCTGGTCTGGAAGTTCATCTCAGCAAACCTGAAGCTGTCTGCTATACCCCCTCATTCTGCATTCCTAAGAAGGGTGTATAAAATTTCTATACACCTTGATTATAGAATCCTGCTGAATAAGCCACCTCACTGTGGCTTTATTTGTGCTTCTCTAATCATGCACCATGTTAAGTATTTTTTTCTTTTGCATGTGCCATTTATGTAGAAATGTCCATTCGGGCTGGGGAGATGGTTTATTGGTTAAGGTGCTTGCCTGAAAAGCCAAGGGAACTAGGTTAGATTCCCCAAAACCCATGTAAGCCAGATGCACAAGGTGGTACATATGTCTAGAGTTCATTTGCAAAGGCCGGAGGCACTGGCACACCCATTATGTGTGTGTGTGTGTGTGTGTTTCTTTCTCTCAAATAAATAAATAAAAATTAAAAATATTTTTAAAAGAAATGTCCATTCACATCTTTTGTTCATGTTTAAAATTGGTTTGTCTTTTTTATTGAGCCATAAGCATACTTTATATATTTGGTATGTGTGTCTCTTATAAGATACATGATTTACAAGCCCTTCTTTATCTGTTTTAGGGGTGCCTTTTTATACATTTTCCCCCACTTTCTTTTTTTCTCCTTAAGCAGCTTTTATTTTACTGGAGATATCAGACACAAAACTATGGCAAGGAACTCAGAGCAGGTTTTTCCCCCTCATTATGGTCAAATATATATTTTTTAAATGCTCTTGCTTCCTTCCCCTGTAAACTATTATGATCTAGTTTAATATTTTCCCAGGTATGGAAATCTTAAGTCACCATTTAGGTCCTAACCTCTACAAGGAACAAAATCTTTACTTCATGATGTCCCCACAACACTGCTGTTTACATGTAGTGAGCAATTTTTTTAAAGTTCAACAATTTCTACAGCTGCTTTTGTGTGTGCGCGCATGCACTCAAGTGCGTGTGTGTGTGTACAGTGTATGTGCATATTCTTGTGTTCATACATTCAAGTGTGTGCAGGTAACATGCTTCAAGAATGCTATCCAACTTTTTTAGGCAAGGTCTCTCAATGGTGGGGAATTCCCTAGTTAGACTGGAATTAGAAGCAGGTACTACCATGCAGGGTATTTTTATGTGGGTTCTGGGGATTGAACTCAGATCCTCATGCTTGCAAGGCAAGACCTTTGCAAACAGCTATCTTTTGAGCTCTGCAATTACTTCTTTTAGCTTACACACTAATTAAAGGAGAACGTGTGCTAGGAAATGGTACTGAAAAAGTCACAATGTATTCTCTCTCCAACAGCATGTTTTATGAACTACTGGCAAAAGCATCCTGAAACTGAATACTCTCCATTAAGTATTTGAATTTGAACACTAACAAATCTAACATATATTTCAAAGGAATTCTCTACTTCAGCTCACGGTGGTCTCATTATTCCCACAATGTGTTCATTGCTACCTACAAGCAGTGCTTGCAAAGCTCACACACATTTTGTTCCTAGACAGGCCCGTTTTCCAACAATACTCACACACTGGTTTTAAACTTGTGTGTTGGGATCACCAGGTTCTTGGCTCACATCTCTAGCACTTCCACAAAATGAGGCTTCTTAGGAGTCCCTCAAGAATGGCCCTTCAAATTCTCAGTGCTCCTGTTTCCTTCTGAGTGGTGTTCTCTTTGGTCTAAAATTGTGATCCTACCTACCATGTCAATAAACAGGCTGGCAAATCTGTGGGAGGTGTCTTCTGCTTGACTTGAAGCACAATGCTGGGAGAGATGTTGGCTAGCTGCAGATGAAGAAGGCTCCCTGGCTGTTCTGCCAGAAGCTGGGCCCCTGTTCACTGTGTGGTCAGCCTCCACAGCCCCTGCATTGTCTGTGTGAGCAGTCCCTATGCTTCTTAGGTTGTCTTAGATGATGTGATGATGTGACAGAGGGGCAGCCAGGAACTAGTGATGAAGTATCAAGTATCTGGTAAGAATTCTGGGCTTTCTCTATATCCACATCAGCTCTTGCAGTGGCTTTATGCCTTAGTTTACAGCCTAAACTAACAGTTTAAATGGTTCACTTCTTACTCTAACCTCTACACGTTCTACAATAGCAGCTTGTAACAGTATCTGCAATCTTCTTATCTTTGTTGGGAATGTTTTGTTGTGCAAAAGTCTCTCCTGACACCTCCACTTCACCCACAACTCACTAAACTCTGCTGCCCCAAGTCCTTGGGAGCTTGGGGCTCAAAAACTGCAGGGCAGCGAGGACAATACTCAGTCAGCATCCTGGGAGGGGGCCTACAGCTGGCACCTCGCCAGGGGCCACTGTGAGCAGGAGTCACCATTTTCCTGGAAGAATGGCTCCTCCACTTAAGGCATCTGTTACCTTCTCATTTTTGGCACAGATCACCTGACCAAAAGCGGCTGATGGTATTGTGGGAATTTCCTGACAGAATGAGACTCAGAGCCTTTCAGACAGAAAAGAGGAAGATTTATTCATGCTTGTGGACTGACACCCAGGTCTCTCTTTAATGGCGTCAGCCCCCAGCTTAGGCATGCGGGGCTCTTTATATCTTTCTTCTACAGCAGATGCAATCAAGGTTACAGAAGCATCCATGGCATGAGTGGGCAGCTACATAGTTTAAATTTCTTATAATTCTAGTTCTAATTAGTCCAAAATTATCAGTAACTCCCAGAACGGGTGGGAATTTATCTCAGGTCCCTGGTTTCTCCCTGTGGGTAACTTGTAGGCAAGAAACTCATCTCTCTGTTCTTTGGTCTCTCCCTGGGTGGGGCTTCTGGGCAAGTAGGAGTTTATCTCTCTGTTCCCTGCTCTCTCCCTCAAGGGCGACCAGGGACTTATTTCTGTGCTTTGTGGGTAACTCCTGGCCTGTTGGGGGATTCTGTAACCTGGTACAAGTTTCTTTTAATATTGCTGTTTTCTGCTGGAATGGGAGCAAAGTTCTTTATTTTGGCTTACAGTCTCAAAGGAAGCTCCCTGATGTTAGAGGAAAACATGGCATAAGCAGAGGTTGGATGTCACTTCCTAGCCAACATCAGGTAGAAAACAGCATCAGGACAGTGTTCGAATACTGGCAAGGGGAAGCTGGTTTTAACACACATAAACCTGCCCCCAACAATACACCTCCCCCATCAAAGCTCCACCTTCCAAACTGCCATCAGCTGGGAACCAAGCATTCAAAGCATATGAGTTTATGGGGGATATCTGACTCAAAGAGCATCCTTCAAGACATACATTTTAAATTTCTGATGAAGTCTGACTTTAGCCAAGGTGCTTTTTGTGTCATATCTAAGAAGGCTTTGCCTTATCAAAGACCATGAAGATTTCTTCCTCAAACTCTTCTCAGAGCATTTCAGTTTTAACTGTCGTATTTGGGTCCATAATCCATTTTGAATTAATGTTTGTGTATGGTATGAGGAAGGGGTACAACTTCATTATTTTTCATGTGGATATCCAGTTCTCCTAGCATTATTTGTTATTTATTTGCTTTTTTATAGAAATGGTACAAAGATTCCATTGAACAATTTTTTTACATATTTTTATTTATTTACTTGCAAGCAGAGAGTTGGGGTGGGAAAGAGACAGAGAATGAGAGGGAATGGGTACACCAGGGCCTCTTGATACTACAAATGAACTCTTGATTCATGGGCCACTTTGTGCATCTGGCTTTACATGGGTACTGGGGAATTGAAGTCAGGTTGTTAGGTTTTGCAGGCAAATACCTTAAATGCTGAGCTGTTTCTCCAGCCCTGAACAAATTTGAATTTTTGTATTTCTAAAAGTGCTCTATAAATTAAAATAGAAATATATTCTACCAAAAAAAAAAACAGTAATGATGCTCTCAAAAACAGTGAATGAGGGGCTGGAGAAATGGCTTAGAAGTTAAGGCATTTGTGAAGCCAAAGGATCCTGGTTCGATTCTTCAGGACCCACGTAAGCCAGATGCATGAGGGGCACATGTATCTGGAGTTTGTTTGCAGCGGCTAGAGGCCCTGGCATGCCCATTCTCTCTGTGTCTGCCTCTCTAATATCTCTCTCTCTCTTTCTCTGCTTGCAAATAAATAAATAAAAATTTTAAAAAAAAAAAAGGGTATGAACCTGGGAAGCATCTACAGACTAAGCAGAAAGAGCTTGAACTGTCTTGTAGCTGAGCCTGTAGAGGAGGCTCCATTTATATCAGATCCCAGAAGAGCCAGAGGCTCACCTCTACCCAATCATATCACTCAAATATACCGTCTTTGCACATACTCCTACCCCCAACAATACACTGTCTCAAGGAGGCATCAATTCCCAAATCTCCATCAGCTGGAAACCTAGCATTTAGAACACCCAAGTCTATGGGGGACACCTGAATCAAACCACCATATTCCACCCCTGGCCCCCATGAATTGATAACCATATATGATTTTAAATAAAATGCATTCTGTGGTTAACTTCCACAATGAGTTGTTCATCAGAGAAACCTACAAGGTTTCCCAAAAGAAGACAGATTTCTGTCAGAGTACTTTATGACCCACCAAAGGTTAATGGTAAGGACTCTACTGCTGAAGACACCATATGCTATTGGTACATAACATGGAGTGACCTGGCTGGAATCTTGAAGAGAGTCAGTCCCCAGACAGTTAGCTTGTCTAGTGCCAGAAGGTGCTACATGAGCAACTGGGGGAAAATTACCAACATCTGTCCAAGCAACTCGTAGTCTAAGCTACTCAGCAGCAAACAACCTGACATGATGCTCACACAAGTGCAATAGAGGCACACAGCCATGGTGGATAACCACTGCTCTTGATTTGGCTAACAGATCCGCTCAGTGGAATGGAACTCATAGCTAGAACTGGGAAACAAGTCAGAACCATATCCAAAAAATTAGCCCACTCTCCAATATCAAGCTCCCACCAATTGTGGGCTACAAAAGGGCCTACACCTATAAAATTCTCTCTAAAATAATAATGGTTATTGGGCTGGGGAGTTGGCTTAGTGGATAAGGCACTTGCCTGCAAAGCCAAAGGACCTTGGTTTGACTTCCCAGAACCCACATAAGCCAGATGCACAAGGGGTCACATGCATCTGGAGTTCATTTGCAGTGGCTGGAGGCCCTGGTGCACCCATTCTCTCCCTCCCTCCCATTCTTTCTCTTTCTCTCCCTCCCTCTGTCTGTCTCTGCCTCTTTCTCTCAAATAAATAAATAATAATAATAGTTATCCCATTTATCCAGTGCTGACTTCTCTCTCCATTGGAGAATTTGCTTCTTTTTCAGATGGATGCCGAACCTGGACAGAAGATCAACCTATTGCACCTCATCATGGCCCCAGCTGAAACCATGTAGTAACTGGGGAAATGGGCAAGAGTGCAGCTTTCTTGGTGAACCTGACACCAGCACAAGGCTGAAGGAGATAGACTTAGAGAACACTCAAGTCCTACAAAACCAGATATCCAGAGACAGAGGCTCACAAGACCTCATCACTGAAGTAGACCTAAAATGAACCCAACATGGCTCAGATAAATTTGTGGAAGAGGGGGCGGAAAGATTGTTAGAGCCACAAGTTGGGTCATTATGCACAGAGACATTGCCTCTTCCACATAACTGATGGCTGCCCTCACAATGCACATCCCAGATTCCCCAACCAGGAGGGTCCCTTCAGAGGGGGGAGGACAGGCAGGAGGCTATCAATGGCACCAACATGACTGTATTAACATTATGTGCATAACTAATAAAAATACATAAATTTAAAAATTAAAAAAACACAATGCATTCATCAAACTTTAAAAGTCCCCATAATTTTTATCAATCCCAATGATGTTCAAACATTCCCATAATTCAATGTCTTTTAATTGAGCCATAATACCAAAAAATCCCCCCAAAACCCATAATGGCACAGAATAAACATTCACACTGCAAAAGATGGCATTGGGCATAGCAAAGAAATATTCAACCAATGTAAGAGTTAAGACAACCAGGACAAACATCAAACTCTGTAGCTGTAAGTCCAAAAACTCTAATAATTGTCAAATCTTCAAGTCTGATAATTCTAACCAGCAACAAGTCTGGAGTTCCAATCCCACCCCTCCAGCTAGGCTACTCACAGTCCTGGGAAACTTCATCCAGGGTCAGCAGCTCTTCTAAGCAGACTTTCTGTGGTCCCAATATCTCCACTGGCTCTCCACTGCAATCCAGAGTTCATTCTCATGTTTCCATCAGGTCTTCATGCAGGCATCAAACAAACCTGCTTCACATTTCCCATGGCCATTTCCAAAACACAAGACCACTGTTGCAAACTCAATGACCCATCTCTCTTTCCTGAATTTCTTATACTGTGCCTTTACATGTTGAAAGTATTTAACAGTAAAGTGGTACTGTAGCAGACAGCTTCAGGTTCGCTGAGATGAACTACCAGACCAGGCACAGTTATGGAGGAAGGGATAGTATTTATTGAAGCTTACAGATCCAGGGGAAGTTCCATAAAGACAGGAAAAGCAGCCTGCTTTCCCAGGGCCAAGCAGAGAGAGAGAAAAGCCAACCAGCCACCACAGCACACAGAGCAAAACTACAGCCAAAAGGTCACACAGCACACTTCAGGAACACCTGCTAGGCCCATTTGCATATCTTTACAATGGAATCTCAAACCCACACCTTAAGACCAGCCCCCAGTGACATTGCCTCTAGGAAGGTGATTGTAGTTGCAAACTATAACTAATAAAACACTGAATGTATTGGGGGACATATATTCAAACTACCACAGTGGTTAAGGTGCCTGCCTGTCAAGCCTAAGAACACCCTTTCCATTTCCAGGTCCTACGTTTAGCCAGACATAAAGTGACACAAGCACTCAATGCTGTGCTTGCTCACAAGGGGCGCATGCATTTGGAATTCATTCACAGTGGCTGACAGGCTGCTGGAGCACCCATTCCCCGCCTCTTCCTCTCTGACTCTCTTAATAATAATAATAATAATAGCAATAAAATGAAAATAGACTAATGTATCTAAAATACTAATGGAAAGAAAATGTGAGCTAAGTTTTTTATATCTGGCAAAACTGACTCTCAAATACCAAAGTTGCAAACTTGCTATCAGTGTGAGATCATGTAGGTAATATTGTCTCCATGAGCCAGTCATTCCTGATGAATTTACTAGAGAACAAGACTCAAACACAAAAAGTACCAGAGTAACATTGATCTAAGTTTTAGTAATTAACATAAAATGCACAGTCAGTATGGAACAAAATATAGTAGTGAATGTAAGGGCTGTGTGATTTGCATATATATATATGAAAGCATATTTAACACAAATGTTTTCAAATAGGAAGAAGGCAAAAGGAAAGAGACTATGCCTTATATTTTTAAAGCCTGTTTTTAGTTACCATAATGGTGGTATAACTGAGGCTACTGTGTATAAAATGTAGAATAAATCATATGAGTTAATATGAGATATATTTCTATGTGTAGCTAGGAACAAGAACTCTTAGTGTAGAAAACAGTTAAATACAAATGCAGAACAGAAAAAGATGCACAAAGCTCCTATGTGATGACTTTTAATTAGAAATATCAGTAAAAACCCCTTAGAGATTTTATCTTTCAATACATATATTTTCTAACTCTGTAAATCTCTAAAAAAAAATGTGTACTATTAGCATTCCTGATGTCCAGGTTGTGGTTTTTATAACATCACTTCCTCTAAATGAAATCAGGAATACTGGGGAAAAATCTAACTTCTAGCAATTATTCATTTCAAATATGCTTTAAAAGGAAAAATAAATAAGGAAAAATAAAACTTAAGAAAATACACCAAACAGTTGTGGTTTGCAGGCAATTTTAAATTTAATTTTTCAGCCTCCTATATTTTAAGATTTTCTACAATGAATCTGTAATTTTAAGAAAAACCTTTAAACTAAAATGATAGAGAGAAAAATTATATTATGAAAACAAAAAGTAAAAATAGATGTCTGAAGAGCCAGAGGGTGGGGAGCAGTATTTTGGAACACTATGCTCTGAACATGAAGGGCGTGGTGTATTCCTGACCTCACAGTAGAACTTGGTACCACCATAAGACATGCACAAATTGAGCCCATTAACATTTTGACATATATGATGGAAGAGGGAGAAAAAAAAGAATGAGACATGAAAATAGAAAAGAGACTACCTAGATAGAAGAGGGGGTTCACTTAAGTGTAGGGGGTCATTATGATCAAATTATAATATCTTCATGTATTAAAATCTCAATAAAAATATACAAAAGAGGCTTCTGGTCAAGATGTCATCCGTCTAACCTCACCTCACCTCGTGGGGAAGTAAAGGAAAGATGCTTAAGGTTCAAGGGATTGTGTTTTAGGGGTTTGCTGGCTTTAGTACACTCCCAGAGGGAGGGTGTAGATGAGCAAAATAGGGACTCCACTGATTCCCATGCTCTCGGGCAGCCCACCAGTTCCCAATCCCCTCAAGTAGCCTTTCTAGCCATAGGCCAGTGGACGCAAGCTGCTAGCAGGCTAGGACCCTGGCCCCAGGCTTTCCCACCATCGCCCAGAGCTCCACAGGCATGCTGGTCCTGCTCTAGCCTTTCTGAAATCCCCACTTGATTACGTCCCACTCGCAGGTCAGATCCCACCCTAGCCTTCCTGAGCCCCACACAGGCAATTATGGCCCCCTTCCCACCACTGACAGTGACCCAGGCCAACAGGCCAGGGTTCCTGCCCTAGCCTTCCTGAGCCACATGGGGAGATTGCAGTCCCAGTCACCACTCTCCCTCCCACATCCAATTTGGGACCCAGACACAGTCTCACTCCCTACCTCCCCTCCCACCTCTGATTAGGGACCCACGTAAGCCAGATGCACAAGTTGGCGCATGCCTCTGGAGTTCGTTTGCAGTGGCTAAAGGCCCTGGCATGCCCATTCTCTCTCTCACACACTCTCTCTCTCTATCTATCTATCTCTCAAATAAATGAATAAAATATATTTTTTAAAAACATATTAAACTATGTCTTTTGAAACAGATCATCAGGCAGTAAAATAGCATTTTGAGTCTTTATTGAAAGGAATCCTCCTCCAGGGAAGCTATGTACATGTGTGTCCGTCTTGACAGCAAGATTCCTCAAATCTGTAAGTAGAAATGGCCTTGGGACTAAGTTAAGAAATTACAGCTCAGGCTTCCTGAACCGGCTGCAGGTTGAGTAAATAATGTTCTGTCAGCTCTGCTGGGGGGGGCAAGGGCACATAGAAAAGGCAAAACATCAGCTTTCATTTCAGATGTTCATCACTTTGCCCCAGGACATTAGCAGCTGTAGAGAAATGCTTCTAGAGAATAGAGTAGTAAGAAGTGGAAGAACGTACCTCCCACCTCATCTCCCAACATAAACCATAGCGTAATCCTATGTCCTCTCTTCACCTGAGTAGGAAATGGACAACCCACAGCACCTACAGTAATTTTTTTTAACCACAGGTACTTCCAAGTGGGTTTCAATGACCAACACACGTTCTAGTGGTTAGAAGAGTAAAAGGACAAGTGACTACAAAAAGGAGAAACAATTTAACCCTCTACTTTACACTTGTGTTTTTCTCTCAGCTCAACTATCAGATACCTCACTTGTTATTGAATTTTTATGACTGCAATTATAGCAATAACAATTACTAATTACAAGATATTTATAAATATCCTAAAAGCTCCTGAGAGAAAAGTAGTTGTATAAGTGTGAGGTGCTGAAGATATAGAGTTATGGCATACACAAACATAGAGGAAAAAGTTCAAAAGGAGAGATAAAATAACAGCATGGAGCAGTTTCTCAGTTGTTATGGGTGGGATATAGGTCTCCCGAAACAAGTGAGCAATATCAAATGTAGGACAGAGACTGATCTGTACCTTCTGAGAAGGCTTCATCTGCCTGACTGTGTGAGAACATTACCATCGCTGAGGCAAGGTCTGCAGGAAGAAAGTTAGGAATTTCTGCAGAACCCACAGAGACTGTTTGAAGGTCTAGGAGTGTTCTCAAACTTTAGTGTTCTCGTGGACACAGATGATGCAAACACAAGGTGTATTTCCAGACTTCACCTCCAGAATCCATCCTCAGTTGGTTGAAAGTTCTGTCCTAGAATCTGAAGCTGACTTTTATTTGTACCAAGCCTTGAGAATCAGTTTAAACTTCACTGTGTGAAGGTTTGTAGGAAATTGACAGACCATTCTCTGAAGGAAGACAGGGGTGGGTATTGTCAGAATTTGAATCCTAGTTCTAAATTTTGCTACAGAATGGATGGTGGGAAACTATAATAACACAGAATAGTAAAAATAAAGTTGCCTGGGATGGATTCTGCATGATTAATACATAGTCACTTCTGTGTCCAGAGTAACAAATGGAAATGGCCTGAGGCTATTAAACTGGATGGAGTAAAGAAATATTATAGATTTAGGCTGTCTAACATGGTATCCAAAAGCCATATGTGGCTAGTGAGCATTTAAAATATCACTGATTGGGGCTGGAGAGATGGCTGAGTGGTTGAGGCACTTGCCTGCAAAGCCTAAGGACTCAGTTCAATTCCCCAGTACCCACGTAAGCCAGACACAAGGTGGCACGTGCATCTGGAGTTTGTTTGTAGTGGCTAGAGGCCCCAGTGCACCCATTCTCTCTCTATCTGCTTCTTCCCCGCCCCCCCCCCCGCAACATAAAACAAATAAATAAATATTTTTTTAAAAAAAGAAAGAAAATATCACTAATTAGAACTGAGATTTAATGAAATTGTAAGTGCATATCAGATTTCTGAGTACTATGTGTATGTGTGGTTCACTCATGCTTTTATATTGAGTGTATAATGAAACAATTTGGAATATTGTTTTAAATAAAATGTATTAAATTAATTTCTCTTGTGGCTGGAGAGATGCCTTAGTGGTTAAGGCACTTGTCTGTGAAGCCTAAAAACCCAGATTCAGTTCTCCAGTACCTATGTAAGCCAGATGCACAAGATGGGTCATGCTTCTGGAGTTCGTTTGCAGTGGCTAGAGGACTTGGCTCACCTATTCTCCACCCCACCACCACCTACTTCACTCTCAAATAAATAAATAAAATATTTTTTAAAAATAAATTTCTCTCATTTCTTTTGTTTTCTTTCCTCCTCTAAATGTGTGTACCTAAACATTTAAAAATCACTTAGTGACTTATATTATAGTTCTGTAGGATAGTTCTGTTCTAGGCCAATATACTGCCTGGGTCTTAATTTGTAAGTGTCTTCATCTTGGAGTATCCTCTCTCTGCATAATACTGGAATGCCAAGCTCCTTCATTGGTATCATAGTGAGGTGACTTAATTGTAACTGGCCCTCCAGACAGAGAAGGCAAGTCAGTTCCAGCTCATTCATCAGCTCAGAAAGCCTACCAAATGTAATGGCTTGGAGTGGGAGGGTAGAGGGAAGCAGCCATAGAGTGAAGATATTAGAGCAAGTTTGAGCCACCTCATTTTCTCCTAAAGAAGACCTTGTGTTTGACCAACCCAATCCTTACTACAGAGCCTTCAAGATACATTTTTTAAAAAGTATCTAAGGGGCTGGAGGGATGGCTTAGCAGTTAAGGCATTTTCCTGCAAAGCCAAAGGACCCAGGTTTGATTCCCCAGGACCCATGTTAGCCAGATGCACAAGGGGGTGCACACATTTGAAATTTATAGTGGCTAGAGACCCTGGCACATCCATTCTCTCCTGCTCTCTCTCCCCCTCTTTCTCTGTCAAATAAATAATATATTTTTTTAAAGTATTTAAACTCAGGTCATTATATAACTCTTCAGGTTCTTTTACCTCTGGCCTAGATACCAGAAAAGATAATTAAAACATTAGCAATCTTCTTTTTTAAATGGCAGAACAAGCAGAGATAAATTGGTAGGTTGAGAGCATGGCAAATTTTACACCTAGAGAAAAGTGTAAGAAAAGAAGGTTCTCACCTTGTTAACTAAGCTAGAACTGAAAAATAAAGATTCAGATGTGTTTTGACTTCTTGGCTGCTTTGACTACTGAATGAGAAAGCACACACGACTTGATCTCAACAGACATAGACTATTTATTGAAGCACAGAGAGGGGTAGCAACCTTTCTGGGGGATGGAGGCTTAAGTCCCGATCCAGGAATGGGGCAAGGTTTATAAAGGTTTTTCTTCAAGGCCTTCTGGGTCTAAGGGAGTTTTAGTCCTTCAGGTACTATGATACTCTAAACCCTAAAAATGCTAGGTCATTAGTCTCCATTTTTCCAGTGGAATCGTTAGAGCCCTCCTACTTGTGACTTTTGATTTGGTGTTTCCACAACAAATAACACTGACAAGCTCTCTACTTGAATTTCATGATGCTGGGATCATTCATATCTAAGTCTCTAGTTAGTGGTATGAAAACCTTTTTATTTATAGGCAAAACAAAATGTAAGCTTCATAGCACTTTGTCTAGCTTCAAGTGTGCCTCAGTCACCCAACAAAAGGAGCTGTACCAGGATAGAAATTGATATCAGATCATAAAGAAGAATAGTATACTTCTTTTTGCTCAAATTATACCTTTTAGTCTAGAATCCAGGAGGACCCAGAGCATCTTACTACACTTCGTTGATATCCTAAATTGAATGTGACAATCTGAGTTAGGCAGAAGTAATGAGAAAAATCACAGACTTGCTTCCTAGTCACATACTCTATATGGTAACAAGTCATTCCTTGGACATACAAGTCAGAGGTCAGAGACTCTTCCCCTTCTTCCATTTTTGTTTTACTTATGGTGTATTTTCTGACAGGAAATGGGAATTTGGCTGATAATTACCAGGCATACAGATAAGGTTTCCTCATTAAAGTCTCATAAAACCATGAAAATAAATCATTGCAAGTGGGGAGAGAAACAAAATCTTCTGTTTAGACTTTTCCATGACCACCGGGCCAATTAATTTTTTCTCTTCCAGCCAGTAATTTTATTTCAGCTAGTGTAGGGTCTGATAATCAGAGGAAAGAATTTAGAGACCTCACAGAACTTTTCTGATTTCAACTTAATAGCTTGGTATGTCAAGGACATGCTGAGCCTGGCAGAGTAAATTATGGAGCTGCAGCTGAGGAAACACAGCAGAGGAAGGCATGAAGCCCATGTCTGCAGACATGATAGAAACATAAATAAATGTGAAAATTTTGAGAAAATTGAGGGAGTTCATTTGGCCTGGAGTGGGGATCACAAAACTTTTTAGAGCTACAGGAACACTGACAGTCTCCAATGAAACAAAAGTAGAAGTTGAAGCAGCTCCTTTTCTTACTCCCTCACCAGAGGGTTTCCTCACTTTTCTAAGCATTAATGCCAGGTATCATGGATCCTCAATTGGCTTAGTCCTCCAGGCATGTCCCAACTCAGGCATAGCTCAGGAGCTTTCCAGTTTTTCTTACCTTAGACTTAGTTTTATTATTATTATTATTATTATTATTATTATTATTGACAACTTCTATACTTACATACAAAAAAACCACCTGATATTTCCCTCCCCTCCCCCCATTCCACTTTAGAACTCCAATCTCCATCGTATCCCCTCCCTCTCCCCATCAGTCTCTCTTTTAACTTTTTTCTTCAATTATGAGGGTCTTGTGAAGGTATTGCTAGGCACTGCGAGGTCATGGATATCGTGGCCAATTTCTGTCTGGACAGTTGCATTGTAAGAAGTCATACCCTTCCTTTGGCTCTTCCATTCTATCCGCCCCCTTTTCCATAATGGTCCCTGAGCCTTGGACGGTGTGACAGAGGTGTTTCAGTGCTGGACACTCCTCCATCCCTTCTTCTCAGCACTATGTTGCATTTGGGTCATCCCAGTGGTCATCACCATCTGAAAAGAGAAGCTTCTCTAACCAGAAGTGAGAATAGCATTAATATGTAAATATGAACATTAAGCGTAGTGCTTTCAGGTCAGCTTGGTGGAATAATATATGCATTTAACCAGACAAGAGCAGGCTTTATACCCCTAAGGCTCATGACCTCCCCTGCCATAGACTTTTGATTAGGTTCTTCAGTACCAGGCATGTATTCCCTCCCATAGAGAGGGCCTTCAGTCCAGTTATGGAGCAGTTGGCTACCCCAAGAGTAGACATGCCACTATTGCACCTGTTCAGACATTGGGCCTATATGGCCAAAGTTCAATATTCAGTGTCCAGTGTTTTCACTGCTGATGACTTCTGTCTCCCATAGGGCTGCATGCACTGCAGCTTTTTCCAGCTTTCAGTTGGGTGGTCTACAGGGAGAAGGTTTTCTGCTCAGCACCAGCTTGCTTTCTCAGTGACCTTGCCTCTCAGGCAAGAGATGTCTTCAGCAATAGGGTCTTACTATCTGTTTCTCAAGGGCAACCAAGGGCTTTGGCAATAGCCTTTAATGTTTTGGAGGCTACCGGGACCTCCTTGGCCAACAACTCACTGGAAGGTATCCCATCCCAGGCACTGAAGATTTTCTAGTAACAGTCTACAGCTTCTGGATGTGCCATTATTCAAAAAAGTAGGTTTACATAAGTATTATTCAGACTATCTTGAATTTTGATTGACCCTCCCCCTGCCCTTCTTTTATGCATTATTTTCCCATGGCCTTGTTTAGGCCATTCCCCTTCCTGTAATCTGTTCTTTTACTTACATATGTGCATTACCATACACTTAAATCCTTCCCTCTCCTGCCTCCCTTATAGCCTTTCACCAGCTTACTGGTTTCTGGTACCTAATTTTGGTTCCAGTTCACATGTAAGTTATACATTTGTAGCTAGGATCCACATATGAGAGAGAACATGTGACGTTTGGCTTTCTGAGCCTGGGTTACCTCACTTAGTATAATCCTTTCCAGATCCATCAATTTCCCTGCAAATTTCATAATTTCATTTGTCTTTCCCACTGAATAGAACTCCATTGTGTAAATGTACCACATCTTTAATACCCATTCATCTGTGGAGGGACATCTAGGCTGGTTCCATTTCTTGCTATTGTGAATAGAGCAGCAATAAACATGGTTGTGCAAGTATCTCTAAGGTAGTGAGAAGAGTCCTCCAGATATATGCTTAGGAGTGCTATAGCTGGATCATATGATAAGTCTATTTTTAGCTGTCTCAAGAACCTCCAGACTGATTTCCACAATGGCTAGACCAGATTACTTTCCCACCAACAGTGTAGAAGTGTTCCTCTTTTTCCGCATCCACACTAACACTTATTGTCATTTGTTTTCTTGATGGTAGCCATTCTGACAAGAGTGAAATGGAATCTCAAAATGGTTTTAATTTGCACTTCCCTGATGGCTAAGGATATGGAACACTTTTTCAGATGTTTATATGCCATCTGTATTTCATCTTCTGAGAATTCTCTATTTAGTTCCATAGCCCATTTTTTAACTGGATTGTTTAATTTCTTATGATTCTGTTTTTTGAGTTCTTTGTATATTCTGGATATTAATCCTCTGTCAGATGTATAGCTGGCAAAGATTTTCTCCCATTCTGTAGGTTGTCTCTTTGTTCTATTCACAGTGTCCTTTGCTGTACAAAAGCTTTGTAATTTCGTGAGGTCCCAGTGGTTGATTAGTGGTTTTATTCCCTGAGCAATTGGGGTTATATTCAGAAAGTCATTGCCTATGCCAATATGTTGAAAGGTTTCCCCTACCTTTTCCTCTAGAAGTTTCAGAGTTTTAGGTCTGATATTAAGGTCCCTGATCCATTTGGACTTGGCTCTTGTGCATGGAGAGAGACAAGGATCTATTTTTATCCTTTTACATATAGATATCCAGTTTTCCCAGCACCACTTGTTAAAGAGGCTATCTTTTCTTCAATGAATATTTTTGACATTTTTGTCAAAAATCTGGTGGCTGTAGCTGCCTGCACTAATATTTGGCTCTTCTATTCTGTTCCATTGATCTACCTATCTGTCCTTGTGCCAGTACAATGCTATTTTTGTTATTATGGCTTTGTAATGTAACTTAAAATCAGCCTGATTTTTGTTGTGCAAAATTGTTTTGGCTATTCGAGTTTTTTTGTGTTTCCATATGAATTTTAGTATTGTTTTTTCTATTTCTGTGAAGAATGCTATTGGGATTTTAATGGGGATCGCATTAAATGTGTAGATTGTTTTTGGTAAGATTGACATTTTCACAATATTGATTCTTCCAATCTAGGCGCATGGATTGTCTTTCCATTTCCTTATGTATTCTGCAATTTCTAGCCTGAGTTTTTTAAAGTTCTCATTTTAGAGATCCTTCGCTTCCTTGGTTAAGTTTATTCCAAGGTGTTTTTTTTTTTTTTTTTTTTTTTTTTTTTTTTGAGGCAATTGTGAATGGGAGAGATTACCTGATTTCATCCTCTGCACGTTTGTTGTTAGTGTATAGAAAAACTACTGATTTCTGTGTGCTTATTTTGTATCTTGCTACATTGCTAAAAGTGTTTGTCAGCTCCAACAGTTTGCTGGTAGAGTCTTTAGGGTCTGTTATGTATAGAATCATATCATCTGCAAATAATGGTAATTTGATCTCTTCCCTTCCGATTTGTGTCGCTATTATGTGTGTCTCTTGCCTTACTGCTATAGCTAAGACCTCCAGTACTTCATTAAGTAAAAGTGAGGACAGTGGACACCCTTGTCTTGTTCCTGAATTTAGAGGAAAAGCTTCAAGTTTTTCCCCATTTAGTATTATTTTGGCTGTAGGTTTGTCATAAATAGCTTTTATTATGTTGAGATATGTTCCTTCTAGTCCCAGTTTCTGTAGGACTCTTACCATGATGGGGTGTTAGATTTTGTCAAATACCTTTTCTGCATCTATTGAGATGACCATGTGATTTTTGTTCTTCAGACCATTTATATAGTGTATTACATTTATGGATTTGCATATGTTGAACCATCCCTGCATCTCTGGGATAAATCCTACTTGGTTGGGGTGAATAATCTTTCTGACATGTTCTTGTATTCTGTTTACCAGTATTTTGTTGAGAATTTTTGCATCTATGTTCATGAGGGAGATTGGTCTGTAATTTTCTTTTTTTGATCTGTCTTTGTCCGGTTTGGGTATCAGGGTGATGCTGGCTTCATAGAAGGATTTCGGTAGAATTCCTTCCTTTTCTATTTTATGGAAAAGTTTGACAAGCATTGGTGTTAGTTCTTCCAGGAATGTCTGGTAAAATTCAGCAGTGAATCCATCTGGGCCTGGGCTTTTTTTAGTTGGGAGACATTTTATAACTGCTTGGATCTCTGTAGTTGTTATGGGTCTATTTAAATGGTTTATCTCATCTTGATTTAAATTTGGTAGGTCATATGAATGAAGGAAATCATCCATTTCTTTCAGGTTTTCAAACTTAGAGGCATATATATTCTTAAAGTATGTCTATATGATTTTCTGAACTTCTTTGGTATCTGTTGTGATGTTGCCTTTTTCATCTCTAATTTCATCAATTTTTGTCTCTTCTCTCTTTCTTTTGGTCAGATTTGCTAAGGGTTTATCAATCTTGTTCATCCTTTCAAAGAACCAACTCTTTGTTTCATTGATTTTTTTGAATGTGTATTTGGTTTCCATTTCGTTAACTTCTGCCCTAACCTTTATTATTTCTTCCCATCTACTGATTTTTGCTTTTCCTTGTTCTTCTCTTTCCAAGGCCTTAAAAGCATTAAATTGTTTAGTTGTGAACTGAAGCCAAATCCACATGCAGTAAAATGGCAAGAAAATATAAAAATTAATGCAAAAATTAATGAAATTGAGAAAAAAAAGAACAATACAAAAATCAATCAAAGAGGTGGTTCTTTGATAAGTTAAATAAGATTGACAACCCTGTTAGAACCAGAATGACTCCATCTTTGGGGTCTGGCTACCATTTTATTGTAACCCTCTGTTTCCCAAGAGTGACCTAACCATCCCTCCTAATTATCACACTTCTGGAATGACCCACACCACCCATCCCCATTATCACTTTCCTGAAATGGCCCAAACCACCTGTCAGATTGTCATTTCCCAGAAGTGACCCAAGCCCTGAGGCAAGGTGGACTGCTCAGTAACCAAGAAATTTCAATGACCCCCACCACTGTAAGTATGCCACAGTCTATATGGGAAGTTGCTTCTTTGCCTGGTTAAAGCCCTTCTCAGGATTTCCCCCGAATAAAGCCTGTCTCTGCTGTTGAGCCAAGTCTTTCCTCTCATTTCTTTCCCATTTTCCTGACAACCTCTAGCCAAACTAATCAAAAGAAATAACAAAAAGAATCAAATGAATAAAAGTAGAGTTGAAAAGAGAATCCTTTCAATGGACTCCAATGAGATCCATACTTGAGGCTATGTGGGATATTTTACATTCAAGCCATCACAAATGGTTATTTGCCCAAAGTGACCTACAGATTCAATACAATCCACAATAATAAAATTCTGATGACATTCTTCACATAACTGAAAAACTAATCCTAACATTCATATGGAAACACAAAGACCTTGAATAGTCAAAGCCATCCTAAGCAGAAAGAACAATGCTAGAGGAATCAAAATATCTCATCTCCAATTATACAGAGATATAGTCACAAAAGCTTTGTAGTAATGGCACAAAACAGACATGCAGACCAATGGAAAAGAATAAAGGACCCAGAAACAAACCCCCCACAAGCCACCTAATTTTTGACAAAGGTTTCGCAAGCATACATTGAAAAGTAAGCCAGCCTCTTCCACAGGTACAGGGAAACCTGGATACAAAATGTAGAAGAATTAAACAAGATTTCCTATTTCTTGATCTGTACCAAAATGATTTAAAGTGGGCCAAAGATTAATGTAAGACCAGAAATTCTGAAACTGGTAGAGGAAAACATAGGCAAAACATTTCAAGTTGTAGGCATAGGCAACAAATTTCTGAGAAGCACTCTACTTATAGTTCAGGGAATAATCCCAAGAATTAACAAATGGTAGTACATGAAATTAATGTTTCTAAACATCAAAAGAAACTATCAGCAAAATGAAGTGACAGTTTACAGAAAGGCACCAGCTATACATCAGAAAGGGCACTATATCTAAAATATATAAAGAACTGTAAAAATTAATCACTCCAAATCATTCCATCACTAAATGGGCTAATGAACTGAATATATGATCCTCAAAAGAAGGGAGGTATGATTTGAAATTACTTTAAGATTCCATTTCACACCATTCAGAATGGGTATCACCAAGAAAACAAATGGCAGAAGGGCTGGATAAATCAGTTGATAAAGTGCAATGTGCAAGCATGGACACCTAAGTTCAATCCCCAGTACCCACCTAAAATGCTAGATGTTGTAGCCCACAACTATAATCCCAATGTGAGGGAGGTGGAGACAGGGGGATTCCTGGGGCTTGCTGGCCAGTCAGTCTTGTCTAATGGGTGAGCTACAGACCAGGGAGAGACCTTATCTCAAGAAAAAGTGGTGTCATAGCAGTTAACAAAAACAACAGGAAGAAGAAGAGAGGTAGAACCCCTGCCTCAAAGGAAGTGGAAGACAAGGTCCCACCCAAAAGTTGTTCTCTGGCCTCCACACACATGCCAATAGCACATACTTGCACATGTGCACATGCATGTACAGACACACACACACACACACACACACACACACGAATCAGTCAGTAAATCTTCAGGGCTTTACGAGGGGCTTTTTTGTTGTTTGAGTTTTAGTTTTTCACTAAATGCAGGACCTTTCTAATGGTAGGCAAGAGCTTTGTTACTAATCTATATCCCTAGACCTCAGGACAACTGGATGTCCATCAGTGGTGGAGGAGGATTGGGAGTTCCCAGGTCTGTGCTATTCAGACAACTAGAATTTCAATAGATGAGTTGAATCTCATTGAAACATTATTACAATTTTTCAATTATATTAAATTCAAATGTATGAAAACACCATCTGTTGTCTCACTAATGTACCCATATTTTTATGTTTTGTGCATCAATTAAAATTTTAATGTAAATTAAAAACAAAACAAAACTAGACTTTCGTGGTCATTTCTGTGCTTATTTTTGAATGGAGAGGAAGGAGCCCAACTGAATTTGAATGACTCTGCCAATGAGCTAATTGAGGATTATAAAGCAAAACTTTAGACAATTGTGTATGAGAGTTTTGGCAGCACAGTGTGGAGGGAATGATCCTTGTGCTGTGTGGTAGTTTGAATGTAAAATGTCCCCCATAGCCTCATGTGTTTGTGATTAAGCCTCATATTTAACCTCCAGCTGATATAGCCTTGGGAAGTGGAGTCTTGCTAGAGTTGGTGTCTTCCTGGGGACAAGCCTTGGGGTATTATTGCCCAGCCCTACTTATCACACTTAGCTCACCGTCTGTACTTCCTGCTAATGTGATTATGTAACATCTGGCTGTTTGTACCTGCTATGATTTTTTCTTCATAATGAAACTTTTCCTTGTAAATGTAAGCTAGAAATAAACACTTTTCTTCTATAATGTGCTTCTGGTCTGGTGTTTTGCCCTAGCAATGAGAAGGTAACTGATGCATGCTGGCTTCTAGGTAACAAACAGTGGTTTTGATTTCCTGAGCTAAATTGGTTAATTCTTCTGGTCTCTCATTAACTAGAAGCAAGACATGCAAGGCAATGGAGGCTTAAGTGAAATGTGGGTCTGTTTCACTGATTCTTGAGACACTTGTCCCATGAGTAAGGAGTACCTGCAGTATGGCAGTTTTCAGAAGGATCACCTGGGAGCACACTGAATCTTGTGCCTGGTTTGGGAGAAGGTTCTCCTTCTCTTGGAGCTCTCACCTCTATGGAACTGTGTGTGGAAATTTTGTTGTGTACTACTACATTATTGGCTCAGCAGATATTGGTTGAGGCTTACCTGATTAGTGTTATACTACTAAGGAAAACCTATAGCTCCTGTGGGTGCACAAGAAATTGTGCTTGCACCTCTGTCTGCTCCTCCACACTCTTTCCTGCATAGATGAAACTGACTAAATTTGGAATGCTCTTCTATGGGCTCATGTTTTGAATGCTTAATCCCAAACTGGTGGCCCTTTGAAGAGCCTTTGGGAGAACGGTGGAATTATGTCACAACAGGTGGGCATTAGAAGGTTATATCCATCCCTAGTTCTAGCCCTGACCTGTTTTCTGTTTGCTATTATGATATAGGAGGGTCATCTGTAGGCTCCCTCCTCCATAAACTTCCCCATGCCTTCCCACAATGATGGACTGAAATCCTTCAATAATGGCACACAGCCTAGGTGGGTAACCAATTGCTGTCTGATTGGCTAAAAGATCCACGCAGTGGAAAGGAACGGATAGCTGTGTAATGGGGTGCTAAGCATCCAGGAAAGTCTGAAAAGGATAATTATTAAATTATTATATTTATTGAGGGAAGTAGAGCCAAGGAAAGCATCCATGTGACTAGAGATCCCACATGAAGGGCTTGGGGAAAAAAGCATGGAAAGAAAAGAGAAAAGAAAATTCAAGGAGCTGCTGCCATGTGAGGAGCTGGAGGGGATAAAGAATCCATGTGAAGACTAAGGGTTAGGGGGCCCTTCCAGCTGGGCCTGGGACGAGCCAGCCCAGGCCCAGTGGAGAGAAAAACTTACCCACAGCTGGAAGTTCCCAAGTGATCAGAGAGCCTGCCTTCCCCTTGCAAAGGTATTTAACTTTAGGGTGTTGGGCTCTCTTTTGACCCAGGTGAACCAGAGGGCCAGCTGGTTGGTTAGGGCTAGGGGCTGTCTCAGAAAGAGATTAACTCTGGCACTGAGTTCTGGGGCTGAACTTGACCAACCACAATGTTTGTTTGTGGAAAAACTGGTCTCTAGGAAACTTGGCAAAAGATCAGAAATCAGATGATCTTGGATTTCTGACAAGTACAAACTTTCCTGACCTTTTTACCTTCAGGAGTCCAGTCACTGTAACTCTAACCACCACCACCCCCAGCTGGAAGTGGGAACCAAGTCAGAATTCTGTGGAGACCAAGACTATGGACTTCAATGAGACATTCCCACTAGTCTCTTGGCCAAAAGTGAGGCTACACCTATCAAAATCTCTCTAAAATAACAATGCTTATCCCCTTTAACCTATTCTGATCTCACTTTCCATTGGAGAACCTGTTTTTCTTTTTCATTAAGCAATGAGAACCAAGGACAATCCAAATCTATCAACAAGACAACAATAGATAGCTGACTCCCTGACATGAAATGAACAACCCCTAGCATAACAGCTAGGGCCAATGTGAAACCACAGAGGAATTGGTGAAATGAGCAAGAGTGCTGCTTCCATGGTAAGCCTGACAACCTGCACCAGAGTGATGGAGACAGGCACTGAGTAGACTCAAATGTACCAAAGCAGAAATCCAAATGCTACTAAAGGCGAAACACTAAAGTAGACTTAAAACACACCCACCATGTCTCAGAGAATTTTGCTGAAGAGGGGGCAGAAAGAATTTAAGAGCCACAGGGTGGGAGGGAATACATGGAGACATTGCATCCCCACAGTGACTTCTGCTTTCACAACTCATAACCCACAAGGCCATGATGAATACCAGCAATCCCACTATGGAGGGCCTTCAGTAGAGTGAGGATAGGGAGAAAGGAAATGATACCAACACATTATGTATACATATAAAGTTTCTACTTAAAAAAATCTCAACTTCTGGGTAAGATGGTGGCATAGGAGCCATGCCAACCAGCCTAGGGAGGGATTAAAGCAAAACCACAGCAAAATACACTCTTCTTCTGAAAAGTGAAGGAGTATAGGTTATTCTTAGACACAGCAGAGAAGCAGGACAGACCAAGATCTGTCAGAAAGGAGGAAAATGGCCAGAATCCTACTGAGGCACTTGCAGCTCCTGAGCCACACCCTCTATGTGCCCTGCACTGCATGCCAGGTACCAACACCAGTGCTGAGCAGCAGCAGCAGAAACCAAACAAGGAGATTTTCCAACCTCATCAGTTTTTGCAAGGAGTTGCAAAGTCAAGCAACGTGAAGGAACGACAGCTGAGATCAACAAAGGAGCTACTGAAAGAGATACAGGTGGGACTGCGTGAGCAACTCCAGGCTTCTTACACTCTCCCTTCCCCCACCCATCACAACTGTGAACCTCTGGCATTCAGCCCATTGCAGCACATCCAGCACAGCTGAATAGAACTCCAGTTCGACAGCACAACATGAAGGGAATGAGGTGGGAACTCAGCATTGGTGAGATTGGAAGCCACACCAAAGGTAACAAGGATGGCTGAAAAAAAAAAAATAAAAACAGGTACATAGGCCTGCATTGGAAGTGCTAATCTCTTTTTCAGTGTCAGGACAGGTTATGGGTTACATATTTTTAGTTGGCTTTACCATTTTCAATTAAGCTGTATTTGGGGGTTGAATATTGTTGCCTTTGATGGTTTCAGATTTATAGGGCCTTTGTCTTTTTCTTCTGTCATTATTGGGGGCAGGGTCTGATTCAGATACAGACTGAACTGAAACCCAATTCAAAACAGAATTCTCTACCTCCCAGCTGACAGGATTAAGGATATACAGCAACACCCACCCTTAGGGATTTAGGCTTTATGAGACTATCTGTTGGTTTTAATCCCCACACTTACATACTCTGTGCTGGTTTTTATTGAATGTGTATATTGATCACTTGGAGTTTAGAATTTGCCAGTAATTGTTCCACCCAGTTCACCAGAATACTTGCTTAGCATGCAAACTCAGCACCTACAATAACTTCTGCAGTTGGATTGGGGTACAAGATCTACACTTAGCACCTTAAACTCATATCCTGAAAGCATATAAAGGTAGATCGCCACATCTAAGAACACTGCAGATAAATAGAAACCCAAGCATCTAATAAATTCAGGATGCAAAAGTTGCTACATTAGGGCAAGAATACAGCGCTCAAATCACAACACCAGAAAAAGGCTGAAGGAGATAAACACAGAGAACATCCAACTCCAACTAAGCCAGATATCCAGGACACAGAGGCTACAAGAACCTCATCAAGGAAGCAGAACTAAAATGACCCCAATGTGGCTCAAAACTCATATCCTGAAAAAGATTGTTATCAAAGTTGGATTATGCACAGATCTAAGAACACTTGCAGAAACTCAAATGCATGATAAACATTCCCCATTGATGAGGGCCCCTAAAGTGGGAGGATGGGGAGGAACAATGGAACCAATACTATTGTAAAATCAGAATAATATAAATAAATATATATATATATATTTAAAAAAAATAAAAATAAAAATAAAAATAAATTTAAAAAAGTTGCTACATTATAATACAAGAAACACAAAGAATCAAGACAATACAATCCCACCAAAATTTATAAATACATCAGAAATGATCACCATTGAGACTGTTTTAGATGAAATTCCTGACAAAGAGTTCAAAAAAGGTTTTATCTATACTCAAACAAATCAAAGAAGAAATGAAAGGAATCAAAGAAGAAAACAAAGGAATTAAAGAAGAAAACAAACTCCTGAAAGAGAACACAGGAAACCAGCTTAATAAAATAAAATAAGATATGAACAAGGAAATAGAAATACTGAAGAAAAACTAGGTGAAATTCTAGCTCTGAAGAACACAGTTAGTCAAATAAAGAACTCTGTGGAAAGTCTCACCAGTAGAATGGATAAAGGAGAGAACAGAATATCTAAACTAGAAGACCAGGTGGCAGACCAAATACAGTCCAATAAAGAGAAAGACAAGCTAATATGAAAATATGAATGGGAATTTCAAGATGCCTAGGACACTATGAAAAGATCAAACATAAGAATTCAGGGTATAGTAGAAGAATTTCAATCCAGAGGCTTAGAGGTGTTTTCAACAAAATCATAAAAGAAAAATTTCCCCAAATTGGGAAAGCAATGCCAATGCAGATACAAGAAGCTTTTAGAGGGCTGGAGAGATTGTTTAGTGGTTAAAGCAGTTGCCTGCAAAGCCAAAGGACCTGGTTCAATTCTCCAGGACCCATGTAAGCCAGATGCACAAGGAGACACATGCATCTGGAGTTCATTTGCAATGGCTAGATGCCCTGGTGCCCCCACTATCTCTTTATCTCTCTCTCTCTCTCTCTCTCTCTCTCTGCCTCTTTATCTCAAATAAATAAATAAAATATTTTTAAAAAGAAGCTTTTAGAACACCAAACAGACAAAACCTGGAAAGAACCTTTCCTTGCCATGTTATAATTAAACTACTAAACATGCAAACCAAAGAAAATATATTGAAAGCAGTTAGAGAGAGAAAGCAAGTCACCTACAAAGGCAAGGCCATTAGGATTACAGCAGATTACTCAACATAAACTTTGAAAGCCAGAAGGGCTTGGTATGATGTATGCCAAGTTCTGAAAGATAACAACTGTCAACCAAGATTACTTTACCCTGCAAAGCTATTGTTTTAGTCAGGGTTCTCTAGAGGAACAGAATGGATAGAATGAATTGTATTAAAAGGGAATTTATTGGATTAGCTTACAACAGTCCAGCAATAGCTGGTTGCAGGCCTGAGAGTCAAGGAACCTGGTAGCTGCTCAGTCCACGAGGCTGGATGCCTCAGTAGTCCCAATCTGGCACTGAAGGCCTGAAGGCTTCCTGGAGAGACACTGCTCTTCAGTCCACCCTGGTCTTTAGTCCATACTGGAAAACAGCAAGCACCAAGCAGAGAACAGTGAGCAGCACTGGCAGCCAGGTGGGAGGAGAGAGAGAGAGCCTTTCTTCCCAGAGCTTCTTTTTATCAACCAGCTCCTTCCTCCAAGAGGGACCACCCACTCTGGGGAAGGGCTTACCCTGGGGGAAGGATTCTTCCTAGAGGCAACCTCAGAGACACACTTATGAGGAATATCTGTGGATTCCTAAACAAATCAAGTTGACACAAACTTAACCATCACAGCTATCTATCAAAATTGATGGAGAAATAAAGACATTCCACAACAAAAACAGGCTAAAGGAATTTATGGCAACTAAACAAGCTCTACAGAAAATACTTGAAGGAATCCATGCTAAAGAGAAAACAAAATACACACATCTGGAAGTAGGAAAAAACAAATCATACTCAAATAGCAGTTAAAACAAGTAAGTAAACTGAAAACAGGAAGAACTACAAAACAAGAAGAATGGCAAGAATAAATAAAGATCTTTCAAAAATGACTCTTAATATCAATGGCCTCAATGCCCCAACCAGAAGACACAGGCTTGCAGACTGGATTAAAAGGCAGGATCCTGCCATCTGTTGCCTCCAGAAAACTCATCTTTCAATAAAAGATAGATACTGTCTTAGGGTGAAAGGATGTAAAATGGTATTTCAAGTAAATGGGCTTTGGAAACAAGCAGGGATTGCTATCCTAATATCTGACAGGATAAACTTCAAACCAACATTAGTGAGGAAAGATAAATAAGATCATTTTATACTGATTAAAGGAACATTCCAACAGGAAGACATTACAATCCTAAATGTATATGCACCTAATATGGGGGCTCCCAGTTTCATCAAACAAATGCTGTTGGACTTAAAGTCAAGATAACACGAAACACAACTGTAGTGGGTGACTTCAATACCCCACTCTTATCAATTGACAGGTTATTCTGGCAAAAAAAGAAACAGAGAGACATCTGCATTAAATGATGTCATGGATCAAATGGACCTAACAGATATCTACAGAACATTCCATCCAAATGCTGCAGAACATTTTTCTCAGCAGCACATGGAACGTTCTTTAAAATAGACCATATAATGAGACATAAAGCAAATCTTAACAAATACAGGAAAATTGAAATGATCCCTTGTATTCTATCTGACCACAATGGGATTAACCTGAAAATCAGCAGCAAGCTAAACTACAGAGCATACAGAAATTCATGGAGACTAAACACTACACTATTGAATGATTAATGCATCATTGATGAAATCATAAAAAAAGTCAATAAATTCATTGAATCAAATGATGATGAGAGTACAACATACCAAAACTTTTGAGACACAATGAAGGCAGTCCTATGAGGGAAATTTATAACTCTAAGTGCCTACATTAAGAAATTAGAGAGTTCACAAGTAAACAATTTAATGCTTCACCTTAAGTCTTTGGAAAAAGAAAAACAAAGCAAACCAAAAATCAGTAGACAGGAAGAAATAAAGATTACAGCAGAAATTAATGAAATAGAAACCCAAAATATCCAAAGAATCAATGAAACAAAGAGTTGGTTCTTTGAAAGGATAAACAAAATTGATGAATGCTTAGCAAATCTGACCAGAAGAGAGAGAGAGACAAAAAATAATAAAATCAGAGATGAAAAAGACACCATTACAATAGATACCAAAGAAATTCAGAATATCATAAGGACATATTTGAAAATCTGAAATAAATGGATGATTTCCTTGATTCATATGACCTACCAAAATTAAATCAAGATGAGATAAACAATTTAAACAGACCTACAACAAGTACAGAGACCCAAGCATTTACAAAAAAGTCTCCCAACTAAAAAAAGTCCAAGTTCAGATGGATTCACTGGTGAATTTTACCAGACTTTTGTGGAAGAACTAACACCACTGCTTCTCAAACTTTTCCATAAAATAGAAAAGGAAGGAATTCTACAAACTCCTTCTATGAATCCAGCATCACCCTGATACCAAACCCAAACAGAGACAGAACAAAAAAAGAAAATTACAGAGCAATCTCCCTCATGAACATAGATGCAAAAATTCTCAACAAAATATTGGCAAACAGAATACAAGAATATATCAGAAAGATTATTCATCCCAACAAAGCAGGCTTAATCCCAGAGATGCAGGGATGGTTCAACATACAAAAATCGATAAATGTAACATATCATATAAATGGTCTGAAGGACAAAAATCACATGAGCATCTCAATAGATGCAGTAAAGGCATTCGACAAAATCCAACATCCCTCATGGTAAAAGTATTGCAGAAACTGGGAATAGAAGGAACCTATCTCAACATAATAAAAGCTATTTATGACAAAACTACAGCCAACAAAATATTAAATAAGGAAAAACTTGAAGCTTTTCCACTAAATTCAAGAACAAGACAAGGGTGTATACTGTCTCCACTTTTATTTAATATAGAACTGGAAGTCTTAGCTATAGCAATAAGGTGAGAGACACTCATGAAAGGGATACAAATTAGAAAGGAGGAGATCAAACTATCATTATTTACAGATGATATGATTCTATACATAAAGGACCCTGAAGACTCTCTCATTAAACTGTTGGAGCTGATAAACACTTTTAGCAATGTAGCAGGATACAAAATAAACACCAAGAAATCAGTAGCTTTTCTATACACTAACAACAAACATGCAGAGGATGAAATCAACAAATCCTTCCCATTCACAATTGCCTCAAAAAAAAATAATAATAAAGTACCTTGGAATAAATTAACCAAGAAAGTGAAGGAGCTCTACAATTAGAAGTTTAAAATACTCAAGCAAGAAATTGTAGAAAGACACTAGGAAATGGAAAGACATCCCATGTTCTTGGATTGGAAGAGTCAATGTTATGAAAATGTCAATCTTACCAAAAACAATTTACATATTTAATGCAATCCCCATTAAAATTCCAATGCCATCCTTCACAGAAATAGAAAAAACAATCCTAAAATTCATTTGGAAGCACAAAAACCTCGAATATCCAAAAGAATTTTGTGCAACAAAAATCAGGCTGGTGGTATCACCATACCCAATTTTAAGCTATATTACAAAGCCATAGTAACAAAACAGCATGGTACTGGCACAAAGACAGATGTATATATCAACGGAACAGAATAGAGGACCCAGATGTTAATCCAGGCAGCATCAGCCATCTGATTTTTGACCAAATGCCAAAAATATTCATTGGAGAAAAGATAGCCTCTTCAACAAGTGGTGCTGGGAAAAAATGGATATCTATATGTAGAAGGATGAAAATAGATCCTTGTCTTTCTTGATGCACAAGAATCAAGTCCAATAGCATCAGGGACCTTAATATCAGACCTGAAACTCTGAAACTGCTAGAAGAAAAGGTAGGGGAAACCCTTCAACATTGGCATAGGTAATGATTTTCTGAATATAACCCCAATTACTCAGGAAATAAAACCACTAATCAACCACTAGGATCTTGTAAAATTACAAAGCTTTTGTACAGCAAAGGACACTGAATAGAGCAAAGAGACTACCTACAGAATTGGAGAAAATCTTTGCCAGCTATACATCTGACAAAGGATTAATATCCAGAATATACAAAGAACTCAAAAAACAGAACAATAAGAAATCAAACAACCCTGTTAAAAAATGGACTATGGAACTAAATAGAGTTCTCAGAAGAAGAAATACAGATAGCATATAAACATCTAAAAAAGTGTTCTACATCCGTAGCCATTAGTATTAAAGTGAGGAAAAGAATAAGGGAAAGATTTTATTTGTTACTAAGATAAATATGTTCCATTTTAAAATTTGACCTTACTTTTGACAGTATAGTTTCCTCATTCTTAGAGAAGGAATGCTGTGTTATATGCCCTTTATTTTTTTGAAATAATTATAAAAGTAAATAATGGGAAATTTTGAATCCCTTTTCTAATGAAAATTAAATTTTGGTAATTTCTGTCAAGCTCTCAGTTTCTACTTTGACTGTCATTAGTTAATTCATAAATCTGGGGATCACTGCATTGTTCATTCTGCAACTCATGTAATATTTCCCCATTGTCCCCCTATCTCCACCTCCTTAGGCAGAAGTAGTACATTAGGCCTGTAGCTAAATTCAGAGAGGCTTGTTATGCCTTCTCAAGGTGTGTGCCAGGATCAGGCAGACTCTGCTGTACTGACAAGTTGAGGGGAAAAAAACCTTCAAATATTTAGTACAAAATGAGCTTATTTCTTATTCCTGTTACATACACAACATGAATCCACAGAGCTCCACATGGTCACTCAGGTGCTCAGGCTACTGAAGGTTTTGTAGCTGCACTTCCTGAAAGTATACAGAAGACCCCTGAAGACATGGTAAAACATGAAAGACTCGGGTGGGGGGGTGGCACAGAGGGCCAGGCTGTGAAGTGACAAACTACTTATATGACATACCTTCAGTTAGAAGTCAGTCACCTATGTCCAAAGAGATATTAGCCATTAGGTTAATCTGTCAACAGGACTTAGGATCATGTGTGAGAAGTATTTTAATTAGGTTATCCTATGCACATACCTGTGATTGGTTATCTTTTAGATTAAGTGAATGGGAAAACCCACCTTAATGGTGAATAAGCACCATTCCATGGGTTTGGATCCTGGACTATATAAAAAGGAGAGAAAGAAGAGAACTGGCTCAGCAGCAGCATTTATCTCTCTCTACTTCTTTCCTGGTGATGTGATAATTTGACTCTAGCTTCTTGATCTCCTGTCATGCTTTCTCCACCACAATACTCTATCCTCTGAAACTGTAAGCCAGATTGAACTTTCTTCCTTCCTTATTTGCTTCTAGTCAGGTATTTTCTCCCAGCAATGATAAAGCAACTGATACAAAAAGAAAGTGAACTACACTGGAGAAATAGATGGCTTAGTGGTTAAGGTGCTTGCATGTTAAGCCTAAGGACTCCTGTCTGACTCTTCAGGTCCTATGTAAACTCAGATGCACATAGTGACACAAGCATGCAAGGTCACACATGTGTACAAGGGGCACACATTTGGAGTTCGATTGCAGTGGCTGGAGGCCCTGGTGCACTAATACTCTCTCTCTCTTACTCTTTCATAAAAAAAATGCAGACTGTTGGGCTTGCCTCAAAAAAGGGTAAGTCAACAAAAAGTTCACATGAGGGCTGGAGAGATGGCTGAGCAGTTAAGTGCTTGCCTGTGAAGCCTAAGGACCCCAGTTCAAGGCTCTATTCCCCAGTACCCATGTAAGCCAGATGTACAAGGTGGTGCATGCATCTGGAGTTTGTTTGCAGTGGCTGGAGGCCCTGGTGCACCCATTCTCTCTCTCTCTCTCTCTGCCTCTTTCTCTGTCTGTCTGTCGCTCTCAAATAAATAAATCAATATGTAAAATAAACAAAAATTTTAAAAATTGCGCATGTATTTTCATTGACCACTATGTTCCTGCCATACCTTAACTATAATGGGAAGGCAAATTGATCATCAGGTAAGGCAGGACTGAAAAGTGCATTGATTTCCATGTTCAAGTGTTAGCATACTACTGTATAGGCACCAGCGAGATGCCAGGAGAAGCATAAGGCTTGAAGCACTACTTCATAAAAATTAAAGTAATCTCAGCATGAGGAAGAATTAGAAGAAGAAACACAAATCAGGGAGGTAAGAAGTTTAATAGTCTTGGCATTTGGTAATGAGATCTGCACTGATGTGATCGAAGGAGAGGGAAGAATAAGCATAAACATTAAATTTTCAGTAGATTAATTACATAGAATGCCAGGATTGGAAATCCAGATATTGAAATCAAGAGGTAAAATCTGAAACCATGAGAGCCTGATAAGCAAACAGAAGATTTACCCAGTGCTTGTAGCCTCAAAACACGCAGGGATGATAGAGAATGAGAAGTGAGCTCCTTCAAGGAAGGTGAGCATGGAGAAGACAGGGTTTGGATTTGGCGCTCTGCCACTCTAAAATGTCTTGTGCAACCTTAGGATAAAAAAATATAGTAATCAGGCGCTTGGAAAAAACACCTGAATCACAGGGGCTTGGAGAGGGTATGATGAAGCTAACTTAATCTTCTCCTGTTTCTCTCTCTATCACTCCCTCTTCTCTCTCTTTTCTCTTACTTTCATATTACTTATACTTTTTCTTCCTTCTTTTCCTTTGGCACTGACCTGTAACTCCCAATACCAACATGTGGTTAACATCCACAATGAGCTGTTGATCAGTGAGACCTATGAGGTTTCCCAAAAGAAGAAAGATATCTGTCAGAGTACTTGATGACCCATCAAAGGTTAATGGTAAGACCCTACTGCTGAAGATACCATATGCTGTTCAGATGGAACATGGAGAGACCTGGCTGGAATCTGGAAGAGAGTCAGTCCTCAGACAGTTAGCTTCTCTAATGCCAGAAGGTGCTACATAAGTGACTGGGGGAAAACAACCAACATCTGTCTAAGCAACTCATGGTCTAAGCTACTCAGCAGCAATCAACCTGAAGTGACGCTCACACAAGTGCAGTAGTGGCACACAGCCATGGTGGGTTACCATCTGCTCTAGATTTGGCTAATGGATCTGCACAGTGGACTAGAACCCATACCTGGTAACAGGAAACAAGTCAGAACCATATCAAAAATGAGCCCGCTCTCCAATATCAAGCACCCACCAACAGTGGGATATAAGAGGGCCTACACCTATTAAATTCTCTCTAAAATAATAATGGTTATCCATGTATCTTGCACTGACCTCACTCTCTGTTGGAGAATCTGTTTCTCTCTTTCAGATGGATGCATATTCTGAGGAGAGAATCAGCCCATCACACCTCACCAGGGCACCAGATGAAGCCATAGAGTCATTGGGGAAATGAGCAAGAATGCTGCTTTCTCAGTGAACCTGGTACCAGCACAAGGGCAAAGGAGATAGACACAAAGAACACTCAACCTCTACCAAATCAGATATCCAGAGACACAGAGACTCACAAAACCTCACTGAAATAGACCTAAAATGAACCCAACATTGCTCAGGAAAATTCGTGGAAGAGAGGGCAGAAACATTGTTAGAGCCAGGAGTTGGGTCATTATACACAGAGTCATTGCCTCTCCTGCATAACTGATGGCTAACCCCATAAGGCAAGTCCCACATTACCCATGGGGGGAGGACAGGGAGAAGGCTAATGATAGTACCATCATGGCTATATATATACTATATACATAATTAATTAAAAATATTTTAAAAGAAAAGAAGAAAAAATACGTAACCAGGAGTCTGGGGAGATTGCATCTGTGGTGCACTTTTGAAATCACAGTGTACCTACTGTGAGAAGGAAAACAAAGGCAGGAAAATTTCCTGGCAGCTCATGAAGGGAGCAATAAAAAGCAAAGACAGAGGTAGTAAAGACTTGCCTCAAGGGCTGGAGAGATGGCTTTAGTGGTTAAACACTTGCCTATGAAGCCTAAGGACCCCGGTTCGAGGCTCGATTCTCCAGGACCCACATAAGCCAGATGCAAAAGGGGGTGCATGCATCTGGAGTTTGTTTGCAGTGGCTGGAGGCCCTGGCGTACCCATATTCTCTCTCTCTCTTTCTCTCTCTCCCCCTGCCTATTTCTGTATCTCTCTCTCAAATAAATAAAGTAAAATTTAAAAATATTTAAAAAAAAAAAGACTTGCCTCAAAATGAGAGGGAAGGTGAGAATCAATCCCAGAGTTGTTTTCTGACTTCCACACATACATTGTGATAGACACATGCTTACGCTCACACACACATGAGCATGCATGTGTCCATACATATACAATACAATACATATACAATATAAATAATAAACAAATAAATAATATGAGCTCCAGCTTCAGTGAGATTCCTGTCTCAAAAAATAAGGTGGAAGCTGGGTGTATAGTGGTGCATGCCTTTAATCCCAGCATTTGGAAAGCAGAGTAGGAGGACTGCTGTGAATTCAAAGACAGACAGGGATTACACAGTGAGTTCCAGGTCAGCATGAGCTAGAGACCCTGCCTTGAAAAAAAAAAAAAACAAACAAACAAAAAAAAAAAAAAAAAAAAACTAAGGTGGAGAGCAATTGAGGAAGACATCCAATGTCAACAACCTCTAACCTCTCTTTGCACACACAAACACACACATGTATATTTATATATATATATATATATACATATACATACACACATGCATATCACCTACACACACTAAATAAATAAATGAACCAATTTAGGTGTGTGTATGTGTGTGGTATATATACATGTGTGTGTGTAGATGTGTTTGCATGCCCAGGCACATTCATTCAGAGGTCAGAGGAAGACACTGGGTGTTCATTATTGTTTCTGCCTCATTTCATTGAAACAGTCCCGCGCTGAACCTGGAGCTTACTATTCTTCAGTAGACTGGCTGACCAGTGAGCCTTAGTGATTCTCCTGCCTCCACCCCCTTGGTGCTGGGGCTAAAGGCATGCACAGCCATGCCTGGATTTTTACATAGGTGCTGGGGATTGAACAATGGTTCTCATGCTTGTGCAGCAAGTGTTTTTAACCTCTGAGCCATCTCAGCCCTGATTTTCTATATTTTATAATTTGTCTAAAGATAAATTATCTTTGTAAAAATATTATAAGGTAGTATTGTAGTCTCAGAGAAAGAAAGCAAATTTTCTTTTCTATCAACTGTAAAATCAGTAGTTCCTCCTGAAAATCATAAGCATTTTAGATCTGTCTTCCATCCTCACTTGTCTTGGGAAGCTAACACAGCTTGGAAAATGGAATGAGGCATGATTGTTTTGATCCTTGGAAAGACAGAAGTATTTGGGAAGTTCTGAAAAACATTAAATGTGAAACACCTTCAGAAATCTATACTTACTTTTTTCCATGCAACATGCTAAACTTTTGTTGGCTTCAGCCCAGGTAGGAGCCTTGGGAAACAATATGTAGGAAGATGAGCACAACAAAACCTACTGTTAGCTTCAAAGTGTTCTTTATTATGGGTGTGGGTGTGTGTGCACTTGCACATGTGTGGGTGCATATATGTGTGTATGATGTATGTGTATGTATGGGCATGTGGAGGTCAGAGACAACCTTGAGGTGTTAGTCATCACCTTTCACCTTGTTTGACACAGGGCCTCTCTTGTTTTGTTGCTACAGGTGCCAGACTAGGTGCCCCAGGAGTGTCCGAATTCTCTTGACTTCACCTCCCATTGTCATAGGCATGTTGGGATTGTGGATTTCTATGCTATTTGCATCTAACTTTACATGGGTTCTGGGGATGGGAAGCCCAGTCATGGAGCTTGTGTAGCAAGCACTTCCAGCCACTGAGCCATCTCCCCAGCCTATTGTTCTTCTTTAAACATTTTATGCATCTGATTTCCTTTGTAGCATACATCTTAATTCAAATTAAAATGGTTTCCATTCACTTTTCAAAAGTTGTATAAAGTAGACATTTCAACTGACATGACTGCAGACTGGTACCAGTAACACTGCTCCTTGGTAGAATTGCTTCATTGCTTTCAACTCTGGGCTTTGTAAGCAGTGTTCTTTGTGTAAGTACCACATTAGGCAAACCACTAGCACAGGGCTTCACTGTCCATAGTAGAATGTTCTGAGTCACTGCTTTGGCCCTGCAGCGAGAGATCAGGGTTAATTACCTTGCTCCTGGAATAGAAAATGAGGAAACTGACCTGCACAGTGAGGATGTCAAACTGTCTTTTTAACCTGACACCTGCCCTGGAAATGCTAAGAATCTATGACATTTGCAGTTAAATGCCTAAGATTATGAAACACAAATCCAGACAGGGCTAATTTAGAAATTATTGTCAAGACTTATGGGGGAACAGTCATAATTTGGGAGAAGAAAAGTTTAAAATGACAAAAGCCCCACAGAAAGACCAGTCACATAGTTTTCCCTGTTAGAAAATGAGTGGCAGTCAAAAACATTTCCTCTCTTACAATGGAAGTCATATAGATTAAAGACCTGCATGCTTATGAAATTGCCGTAATCAAGCTAGTCACAGAAAAGAGATTCTATTCCAATAAGGATAAGAACAAAAATTTGAACTCTAATCCCTCTTCTTCCTATATATTTTGCCAAAGAAGGAATTTGCCTCAGACTAACACTGTCTGTTGGGTTCTGTTTCATGCTGTGCTGCCATTGTTTCCCACACTGAATAACACTGAGAAAGGAAATGGTCAAAGATTAAAGTGCCAAACTATGAAGAAACCAAGATCAATCCTAAAACATATGCACACTTTCAAGAAGCTGTGAGAATACTCTATTCATCCATGTTGTAAAAAGAAAAACAAAGTGAAGCTTACAAATAATATGGAGATATTTCTTCCTAGTTAGCCAACTAAAAGTCTCCAACTCATCTGAAAGAGATTGACTATGTCTATTTGAAATATTTGTATTTGGACTATGACCTGTGTAAGTGCTTTTGAAAATGTCATTACTGGGGCTGGGCAGATGGTTCAGTGGTTAAAGGCACTTTCTTGCAAAACCTGCTAACCTGGGTTCAAATCCCTAATACCCATGAAAAACTAGATGCACAAAGTGGCACATGCATCTGGAGTTCATTTGCAGCTGCAAGAGGCCCTGGCACTCCAATGTGTAAAAGAGCACAATGTTATTATTTCTTTACCTCAAGTTTAGAGAAAAATAGAAGTCACTTCCTTGTAGGAGCCCATAAAAGAATGTGTTGGTGAGATGGCTTAGGGATTAAGTTCTTGCCTGTGAAGGCTAAGGACCCTGGTTCGAGACTGGATTTGCCAGGACCCACGTAAGCCACATGCACAATGGGCGCGCACATCTGGAATTCGTTTGCAGTGGCTGGAGGCCCTGGCATGCCCATTCTCTCTCTCTCTCCCTGCCTATTTCTGTATCTCTCTCTGAAATAAATTAAAATTTAAGAATGAGACAAAACACTCATCAAACACAGCATTGAACAACAAGAAACCCTGTCTCAAACAAGGTGGAAGGTGAGGACCTCCACCCAAGCTTGTCCTCTGACCTCCACACACGTGTCATGACACACTCCCATATTCACACAGGAACACATCACACACAAATACATGGAAGCACCATACATGAACACAAAGATAATCAGAATTTTATTTTAAAATTTAAGACAATTTAAATTTTCAAAAATAATATAAAACATTATATATGAGCATAATGACAAACTAAAACATGGCCCAAATCTGAGAAATGTCTTTTGAAACCCATATGCATTAAATAATATCCTGAGTTTTCACTTCCATAGCTCATGTCGTGTCTATGGCAGGTTTAGACCCATGACAAATATGTGGGGGTGAGGGTCAAAGGAAGGGATAGCAGAACAGGAAACCACTTGACACCTGGGAGCCAGTGACAGCTCTCAAAGGCTAAGGATAACAAACAAGTAGGTTGAGGGAGGGAGAGTGAGCACCAGGAAACGACTAGATGGAGGAAAAGATGGTGGGAACAAGCCTTGTTTGGGGGTTTTACAGATAAACTCCCAACAAGGAACAAAAGGACAGGATCCACCTGCTCTCTGGAGAGGCTACTTCCCTTCAGCAAAGGGAAACCTGACGCAAGGGACACAGGCAGTGTGCCGGTAGCTATGCTGGCTTTTTACTCATTAAAAACCATCAAAATGTAGTTGCTACTTGTTTCCCAGATCTTGTGACCACTTTAAAGACACAGCTTCTCAGTTTCTGACATCTAACAAATAAAACTGAGTAATAGGGCTGGAGAAACTGCTTAGTGGTTAAGGCATTTGCCTGCAAAGCCAAAGGATCCTGGTTCAGTTCTCCAGGACCCACGTAAACCAGATGCACAAAGGGCACATGCATCTGGAGTTCATTTACAGTGGCTAGAGGACCTGGCATGCCAATTCTCTCTCTGTCTGCCTCTCTTCTTTCTTTTTTTCTCTCTCTCTCTCTCTCTCTGCCGGCAAATAAATAAATAATTTTTTTTTAAAAACTGAGTAACAGAAAAGGTATAAGGAAAAAATCTGAGATCAAATAGGAGTTCAGAGAAGAGAAAAAATGAAAGAGTATAAATTAGCATTGATATTGTAATTGCTTTTGCATTAATACCTGATATAAATAAGTTAAAGGGAAGAATATCTAATGTGGGTCATGGTTTCAGAGGTATCTGTTCATCATAGTGGAAAGGGAGTGGTGGGGAACAGCAGTTCACCACATGACAGCCAGGAAGTAGAAAGAAAACGGACCCAGGTACAATTTTCAAAGGCACACCCCAGTGACCTATTGCTCTAGCTAGGCCTCACCTACCAAAATTTATAAAACCACCAAAAATAATGCTACCAGTTGGCACAAGCAGTTAAAAAAAAACATGAGCTGGGCTGGGGAGAGACGGCTTAGTGGATAAAGTGCTTACCTGTGAAGCTTAAGGACTCATGTTCAACTTTTCAGGTCCCAGGTAAGCCAGACAGTGATGCAATTGTGCAATGTTGCTCAAGGGGGTGCATGTATCTGGAGTTCAATTGCAGTGACTGAAGGCCCTGGTATGTCAATTATCTCTCTCTCTCAATTTCTCTATCACATAAAGAAAGGCCAGTCTGTTGGGCTTGCCTCAAAAAAAAAAAAAAAAAAAAAAAAAAGGACTAGGGGCTGGAGAGATGGTTTAGCAGTTAAGTGCTTGCCTGTGAAGCCTAAGGACCAAGGTTCGAGGATTGAGGCTTGAGGCTCGATTCCCCAGGACCCACATAAACCAGATGCAAAAGGTGGCGCATGCATCTGGAGTTTGTTTGCAGTGGCTGGAGGCCTTGGTGCACCCATTCCTTCTTTCCCTCTCTCTGCCTCTTTCTCTGTCTGTCGCTCTCAAATAAATAAATTTTTTTAAATGAGCCTATGTGGGACATTTCATATCAAAACAATAGAAGGGAGAAAGGCGGAAGTGCCTGGGGCCACCTCCGCCCTGGCTGTGGCCCCTGCGGGTTACATAATTCGCTCAGTGGGGGTGGTGGAGGGCAGGCTGCAGTCCCATCCTGGTTCCCCGCACCCCACAAAGCGCTGAGCCCTGGACGCCTCAGCTGCTGCGGGCTCCCGCTGGAGATGGTGTCTCCTCCATATCGCTATCTTCTCTCCACCATTTCCTGAAAGGAGCCCACAAAGCAAAGCCTTTATAGTTTTGCCACCTCAGTACCTCCTCTACAGAAAACAAAGCTGGATGTGGACTCTGCACTGAGGCTGGTTCTCGTGTCAAGTAAAATGTTGGTGTGAATGATAGAAGTGGTGCCTTCCAGGGCTCTCAGCAAGGTCAGCCTGCGCCTCCTCTGCCACAATGACATTGACACTGTGAAGCACTTGTGTGGTGACTGGTTCCGCATCCCAGACTCATGGTATCGTGATATCACGTCCAACAAAAAGTTCTTCTCTCTTGCTGCAACGTACTGAGGAGAGCCGTCGTGGGAATGATAGTAGCTGAAATTAAGAGCAGGACCAAAATACATAAAGAGGACGGAGATATTCTAGCCTCCAGCTTCTCTGTTGACACACAAGTTGCATATATTCTCAGTAGTAAAAAAATTCAGAAAGCAGGGCATCGGTTCCCTTTTACTGGAAAACTTAAAGCATCATATTTCAACCACCTCCCAGGACCATTGCAAAGCCAATCTACCTGCATGTCCTCACTACCAACAACACAGCAATAAGCTTCAATGAAAACCCAGACTTTAGACAGCACCACTATCTGCCCGATTACTATTCCATCCGCCGGGTTCTCAAAGATGGTTTTACCTACGTCCTCTACATCAATGGTGGCCACCCTCCCTGCACTATCTTAAGACTATATCCAGCACCTAGGCCCAACATTAGGCAACCTGAGCCCCTGCTCTAATCCCACACAAAATCTACCGCCAGGCCCACAGTCTGCTCTGCAGCTTCCTGCCATGGGCCAGCATCTCCACCAAGGATGGCATCGAGTACAGCCGCACCATGTGATACCATGGGGCAGCCTCCACCAGGATCCTGCCATTGGCACCTTATGGAGCCAACATTCCCTTCCATCTGACCTCTGTTCTCTGCAAGGAGCTGGCAGCCTCCTACCTGCCTATTGGTCTGCCCCAGCTGCAGGCCGGGTACTACATGGGCTCAGGACCAGAGGTGTGCCGGGTCTCCAACAGGCTCCTTCCTGCTTCTAGAAGCCTCTCCCTCCCCCCCCACCCCCAGCGGGCTGGTCCTGCCTCCATGTGCTGGCACCTTTCCCACGGTTTGCAGCTGTGGCTACATTCAATGGAAAAGAGTTTCTCTTGTCAGGCCTCTCCTGCTTCACTTCCTGCTTCTTCAGCAACTTCCTGCAAAGCATACTGAACTTTCTGCTGTGGAGAAAGTGTTTTGTGGACACCCTTAACCTGGAAGACACAGGAACCTTAGAACAAAAGAGCATGGTAAAGGGAATATTAGGCCTTTGTTCAGGACCGTTCCAAAGAAGCCTGGAGGTGGGAGCAGCCCCTACCCCTGCAGTGGGGTGGGCAGAGTGGAGCTGGCCCTTTAGAAGAACAGAGTCCTCAGGGCTCAGCCCTCACCACAGATGGTTAGATGAGGACAGTAATTCCATGATCTGAGTGGTCTCCTGCTGCGTGTTTCCTGCTGTCCAGAGGAATCATTTTTCCCATTGGATCTTGGTATGCTCTGTACAGTTGATCAGCACAGGGAGAGGCTGAGGACTGATGTCCATGAAGCTGCTGAGTTCCTCCTCTGCCCATGCCTCTGTAAGCTGAAACTCCAAGGCCTGGCCACGTGCAGACAGAAGTTGAGCTCCGCATTTGGCATCTCCTCCGCGGCAGAGAGCAGTCAGTGCCTGTGGGTCCTCAGCCTCTGGGGCAGATGCTGTGTCCATGCAGTGAATCAGTTGCGCTTGTAGTATATGTCATAAGCATTCAGCATTCCTCCCCCAGCCTTTCGCTGCCAAGAGTCCTGCCTTGCATTGCTGCAGTGTCAGAAGAGTCTGCAGAACGTCCTCGCAGCCCCTCGCAGTAGAGGAAAAGCTCTGCTAACAGACAGGGCTTCCATAACCCAGTGCTTCCCTCCCTCAGCATCCTCTGGCTCAGCTCTCAGGCACGGGAGCCAGCTAAGGCTGCCTGGCCTCACAGAGGGGAAGGGCAGGCCTGGACAGGAAAAGCATCCCCTTCCTTCACAGAGGGTCAGCTGGAGGAACCTGTCCTGCTGACTGCTGTGTGCCTGCTGTGGGCCAAGGCTCAGCCTTGTATATTCTCCCCTTTCAGTCTGTGTGATTTTTTTTTTTTTTTTTTTCTGCCCTATGTGATCAGGGAAGAGTCTACCAGAAGATTCTGCTTGCACATTCATGATCTAGCTCAGAGGTCTTGCTCGGCCTTTCCTTCCTTCCCATCCCCTAATCACTGCAGCCTCCAGCCCAGTGTTGAACAGATTGTAGTATCATTACAAACAAATAGACTTTAACTAGAAAAAAAAATAACAGGTATAACATGAGAATACTTTTGTATTGCAAAATAAAAATGTCCACAACTAAAGCACCCTACCTTAAGAAAGAAAAATCACCTAACAGCATGATAAAACTTTTCAGAATATTAGTAATAATAAGAATTTAATGATTTCTTGAGAGAAAAGTCACAGAAAATATGAGTGATCATAATCAATACTGCAGCCTGGAAAACAGTGGAGAGAAAAGTATTTTCAACTGAAATTGCAAGCTGTAAGTTTTGAAGTTGAATTATAGACAATCTGCACTTACCTGAAGATATGCTAAAGGTAAGCAAAATATAAAATGCAAAGAGGAAGAAAGGTTTAATCAAGGTGTAGTCAGTCAAGGGAATTTTCACATTGCAAGTTTATAGAATAATGAGGCCAGCTTAAAGTATGATAATCAGGACTTAACTAAGAGGTTTCATGAACAGAATATGTGACAATATAGAACACTTGAAAACTTGAAGAGATAATAAGCAAAAGTGATGTGAAAAATTAATAATAATTAGAAACCCCTGGGTAAATAGTGGCTGTATACAAAATATCATGTTGACTTTTGAAAATGTGGTAAAATGCACATGGTATAAAATCTATAATATTAATCATTTAAACTATATGCATGATTAAGTTTTGTAGTACATTTTGCAATCTGGATTTCTAAATGCCCTTTTTCTATTTAGGATCTTTTGTTATTTAATACAAATTTTAGCTGCTTATGGTGGGACATGCAGATAACAAACTATTGAAAAGGTGGAGGCAGGCTGTGCCTTAACAAAATACAAGTTTGAGGATTAACATCTCCATTTCTGATAAAACAAAAGTGTATTATTTTGATAGGAATTGCATTGAATCTTGAGGTCTATGGTAGTTTGAATACTTCATCCTCAGCTGGCAGCATTGTTAGGAAAGGTTGTGGAACCTTCAGGAGTTAGAGCCTTGCTGGAGGAAGTGTGTCACTTGGGGTGGACCTTGAGGGTTTTTAGCCTGGCCCTACTTGCTGTTCTCTCTCCCTACTCATGCAAAAATGTGAACTTGGCTTCCTGCTCCTACCATGCTAGCCCTATGATGATGGACTCTACCTTCTGGAACTATAAAACAAATAAACCCCTTTCCTTCCATAAATTGTTTCTGGTTGGCTATTTTGTCCCAATGAGAAAATAACTGACATAAGCTCAGGCAGGATAATATTACCATCCTTAGCAATAAATTTTCCATTATTTTCCACTTATTTAAATCTCCTTTGATTTATTCCAATGATATTTTGTACTTTTTAGTGTACAAGTCTTGTACTTTCTTAGTTAAATTTATTCCTAAATATTTTATTGCTGCTGCTGTCATAAGTGGAATTATTTAATTTGCTTTCCAGATTGTTCATTGATTAGTCAATAGAAATGCAACTGATTTTTACCTATTTATCTTGTATCCTTAACTTCACTGAATTCACTTATGAGTTTAATTATGTGTGGTGTAACTAGTTTGTCTGGAATGCTCTCTCTATAAGATTATGTCATTGACAAGTAGAAGTACTACTCTTTTTCAGTAGAGATATTCTATTTTTTCTTCCTCAATTGTCTAGAACTTTCACTATTATGTTGAATAGAAATAATGAGAATGTCATCTTTGTCTATTTCCTGATGTCAAAAGGAAAGTTTTTGCCTTTTCATAATTGAATATGATGTTACCTTTGGCTTGTATAAATGTAATTTTGCATGTTAGGTAACACTTTTCCTTTCCTTGATTTCTTGAGTATTATTGTTTGTTCATCTTCTGTTTGTATTGTTTTTGCAGTGCTGGAGACGGAACCAAAGTCCTTGTGCATTCTGGGCACTACCACTGAGCTACATCCCCAGCTTTTTGATTTTTTTAAATTATGCAAAGGCACTGGATTTTGTCATCTGCTTTTTAAACATTAATTGAGATGATATGGGGGTTTTATTCTTCACTAACATGTGCATAAAATTGGTTTACCATTGTATTTTGAATCACCCTTGCATTTTGGGATAGATTCCCCTAGGTCATTATTATAGTTACTTTCTCATTATTGGTATAAAAGGTCCAACCAAAAGCATCTAATGGATGAAAGGTTTTTAGTTTGGCTTACAGTCTCAAGAGGATGCTTCATGATAGCAGAGAAAACATGGCACAAGCAGAGGTTAGACATCATCCTGCCACAGAAGGTGAAAAACAGTAGCAGGAGAGTGAGCCTGGTGGGGGCTAATAAACCTCAAGGTCTGCCCCAGTGACACACCTCCTCACAAATTGCCCTCAACTGGGGACAAATCATTCAAGACACATGAGTTTATGGGGGACATATAATTCAACCACCACAGTCACACTCTTAGCATGCTGCTGAGTTTGGCTGGATAGTACTGTGGGGAGGATTTTTATATTTATATTTGTAAGGGATATTGGTCTGTGGCCTTTTTATCTTGTGATATGTTTTGTTTGGCTTTGGAACCAGGGAAATGCTTATCTGATAGAGTGGATTAAAAAGTGTTCCTTCTTCTATATTTTGGAATACTTTCAGAAGGATTGACTTTAATTTTTCTTTACATATTTGGAAAAATTCATCAATGAGGTCATGTGGTCCTGAACCTTGCTTTTCTGAAGAATTCAATCTCTTTGTCTTAGAACTGGTCAAATCTTTTACTTTGTATTGAGTCAGTTTGAGTGATTTATATTATTAATTTCTGGTATCATTCCATTGTGGTGAGTGAAGAAATGTATGGTTTCATTTTGTTTAGACTTGTGTGTATCACCTAAGTTAGTTTGTTGGTATAATTTTTCTTTATTTAATTGTTGGTTTTTCTGATTTAAATCTTCCCCCTTGCTACCTACACCTTTGTTGATTTTATTTATCTTTTTAAACATTAAATCCTGGTTTTAAAAATTCTGTTGCACTTCCCATCTGTTTCATCCATACCCACTGTAATATTTTGTTGTATTCTTTCTGCTGTCTATGGGTTTAGGTTGGTCTTCTGTTTATAGTTTTTATGGTATAAAGTTGGGTTGATTTGGGACTTTTCTTATTTTTCAGTGAAGAGGAACAGATTTATACAACTATAAATTTTGTATAGTTATGTTTTATTCCTAATTGTTTATTTAAAGTATCTTGCTCAATTTCAACATATTTGTGTGTTTTTTTCAGTTTTCATTGGTATTATTTTCTGGTTTTATTCCATTGTGGTAAGAGAATAAACGTTGTATGATTTCAATTTTTTAGACATTTTTGTATGTACAATATGTGTACGTGTATGCATGTTCATGTGTGTGACTGTGGGTTTGTGGGTGTCATGGCATACATGTAGAGATCAGAGGACAACTTCGGGTGTTAGTCCTCACTATGTTTAATGCAGGGTCTCTCATTGTTTACCTAGGTAGCTGGCCCATTAGCTTACAGATGATTCTGTTTTATCTGCCTCCCTACCCCACCAAGGAATACTGGGATTGCAGATGCTTGCAGTACAGCATTTGGCTCTACATGGCTCCTTGGGATCCAAACTCAGGTATTCACATTGTGCAGCAAGTGCTTTGTCCACTGAGCAATCTTCCAAGCCCTTGATTTCAGTTCTTCAAAAACTTGTTTCAGGGGCTGGAGAGATGGCTTAGAGGTTAAGGCGCTTGCCTGCAAAGCTTAAAGACCTGTGTTCTACTTTTCAGATCCCACATTAGCCAGACACACAAAGGTGAGGCAAGTGCAAGGTCACACATGCCCACTAGGTGGCACAAGCATCTGGAGTTCAATTGCAGTGGCTGAAGATCTGGCACACAAATTCTCTCTCTCTTTCTCTCCCTCTGCCTCACTCTCTCTTTTGTTCTAAAAAACAAACAAGCAAGCAAGCAAACAAACAAAAAACCCTTATTTCAATCACAGTACTGTAAATTTGAGGCCACCCTGAGACTACATAGTGAATTTCAGGTCAGCCTGGACCAGAATGAGACCCTATCTCAAAAACAAAACACAATAAACAAACAAATGTTTCATGGCCAAACATGTACTTTCCTCTGTTCTGTATATGTGTAAGAAGCATACATATGTTACTGTTGTTTGGGGTATTTTATATATCTCTGTTAGGTCAGTTGGACTATAGTGTCATTCAAATAAATATGTGACTTTCTAATAAATAAAATATGTGATTTTCTAATAAATAATGCATATTCATAACTATTAAGATATTTGCACAGATGAACTCCAGATAGTCTTGAAGCCCAAGTTGGCTAAAAAAAAATCTTCTGTGTGGTGTGGTGGTGCATGCCTGTAATCCCAGCACTCGGGAGGTAGAGGTAGGAGGATTGCTGTGAGTTTGAAATCACCCCGAGACTACATCATGAATTCCAGGTCAGCCTGGGCTAGAGCAAGACCCTACCTTGAAAAACCAAAGGGGGTGGAGAGAAAGAATTTGACAGCAACATAGTGAAGCAAAGTTATGGGAGAGGAATAATTCATAGACTAAATAAGTCATTAAAAGAACATTAAATACAGCTGTGAAAAACCCACTCATCCAAGGCTCAGGATAAGCATAAATAAACACAATTACATAATTCTTATGAAAAATAATTGTATAATACAATAAATGGGACATTGCTTTAAAGACACAGGATACATATATCTTACAGAAACCAGAAAAAAATAATTGAAATAATGATTCACAATAAAAGCTGAAAAGGCAACAAGATGAATTAGAAAGACATGAAAAGATAAGAAGTTGAAAGCTGCAAAAGCAACAAAGTGAAGATCAACTAGAAATGGATGAAACTAAACCATCATTTCAGTTATACTTAGGAGCATAGGATTAATATCAGAATTGGAGTTTTAGTTAGTTTTCTCATCTTTGTGGAAATATCTGGCCAGAAATAACTTTAAAGAGGAATGACTTATTTTGGCTCAAAGTTTAAGGGAAAACAGTCTATCATGCTAGGGAAAGCATGATAGCTGGAGGTTCCATGGCAGTATGAGTGAGCAGCTGTGACTCCTCCCTTCCTCACATCAGAAGAGAGGGAACAAGAATCAGGGCTCAGCTTTAAGCTTCAAGGCCTGCCAACCCCCAACTCAGTGAGTGACCCATGTCTTCCAGCAAAGCCCTACCTGGTAAAGGTTCTACAATCTCCCAAAATAATGCCACCAAGTGTTCAAATACATGGGCTGATAGGACATTTTGCAAGCAAACTATAACAATTTATGCAAACAAATACAGGTCTATGTTCACCTAACCTGCATCCATTTCCTTGTGTGTACATAGTACATTTCACCATCTTCCTTGGACAAGGACACATGACTGAGTGCTTGCCAATAGAATGACTTTGAGTCCTACTTTTATGTTAGACTTCCTCAATTCTCTTTATTTGCCAATCAGATGCAAAGAATTTAGTAAATAAATTTGAGATCCTAAAGACAGTGCAGCTAAAAGATGGAACAAGATGGAAGGAGGTATAAATCCCTAGATCAATGCTTATAAAAATGTTTTCCTGGGCTGGAGAGATGGCTTAGCAGTTAAGGCGCCTGCCTGCTAAGCCTAAGAACCCGGTTGCAATCTCCAGGTCCCACGTTTAGCCAGATGCAAAGTGACACAATGGCGCAATGCCGCACTTGCCCACAAGGGGGTGCACGCATCTGGATTTTGTTCACAGCAGCTGAGAGACTGCTGGCGCGCCCATTCTCTATCTGTCTCCCTATCCCTCTGTCTCTCTCTCTGTGTCTCTCTCCAAAAATAAATAATAAAATAATAAAAAAAAATTTTTAAATGTTTTCCTAATTCTGGAACACTTGGCTGACTTTGAGCAGGAAATAACCATCTAGCAGATTAAGCTGTATATACATATATACATATAAAGATATAAATATGGCATACAAACAGCAAAGATCCAGGGCTAGGGGTTTATAATTCATAGGTAGAACTCTTTTTAGCATTGTGGCCTCCAGGGTTTGATTTCCATCACTGCTCCTTCTCTGTGATGGTTAACCTCTGGTTGTCAACTTGACATGGGTTAGAATCAGCATGGAAACAAGTTTCTGGTAAGATTTGTGAGGGATTTTCTGATTAGGTTAATTGAGGTTAGGGATCCCCCCCACACACACGCACACAAGTAATAGTGCAGACAGCACTGTTCCATGGGCTGGGGGTCACACATTGATTACAAAGGAGAAAGCAAGCTGAGCACCCACATTCTTTACTCTTTATCTCCTGATTGTGGACACCTCTGTGACCAGCTCTGCTTCATGCTCTTGCTGCCATGCCTTCCCTGTCATGGACTGGTATCTCTTTGAACTATAAGCTGAAATAAGCCCTCTCTTCCTTAGGTTGCTGCTTGCCAGATATTTGTTCACAGCAATGAGTAAAGCAGCTAATAAACCTCCCACCCTCAAAAAGCCAATTCTAGTCCTGTTCCTTACGAAAATTTGAAAAACAAGAGTCAATTGCCAAGCATGTCATTAAATTAACATTTCTAAAGTAAAAATTTATCTGGGCACAAAATTTGAAAAAGCTTACTATATTTCAGCTATTATTAATGAAAGATACTCATACCTATGGGAAGTTCTAGGTTTGAAGAGAAAGGAAAAGCATATACCCTCCCAGAAAAAAAAAATTGAAGAAAATAAAACAGTAAAATCATCATAACTTCAGTACTACAAGGAGGCAGAAAAATCCCAGTCTTCAAATACCTAGTGTAGGTAAATTTAAAAGTGAATTCCAACAGAGATACTCACCCACCACTATAAGCTTGTGGGTGTGAAAAATAAGAGAGGGAAGATTTGAGCATCTGAAAAAATAAAACAACAGGTGGTAATGATGGTATTTCAATGAAGTTCAGGCAAAATTAATTCCAGAAAAAGAAAGTGCCACAGTAAATGGTAAAATAGTAAACTCATATCACAACTTATTCATTCACAACTCTATCTATAGACAATGAGCTTAAAAGGCCAAATTAGAAGTGAAAGAGAAAGGAAAAGACAGCTTCTCAAATAGAATTAAATATATGAGGAGATAAAATCCCATTCCGAAGCAGCTTAAGGGAGATCAGGTCTATTTTGACTCATGATTTGAGGGGAATACAGTCTTTCATAGACTTTGTATATGCCATGCAACAGCTACTTATTACATGATACCCACCAAGAACCAGAAAGGGATTGGGTGGGTGGGAACAAGAAAATGAGATGAAGTTACACTGGTAGTCCTGGTGACAGAATGGTGGTCCTAGGTGCAAGAGAATTCTAAAGTTTTCACAAGTTTAAGTCCAGTACAGATATTTGGTCTGAAAGTTACTCCTACTATGTGGAGCATTAAAGAAGAGCTCCACTGTGCCTCCCTATATCTTCTACTACTATAGATAGGCATGACCTTGGACTAAACCAGTTGCTTGAGATTGAGCTATTCTGTGGACCTGAAAATGAAGAACAATCATAAGTCCATGAGCTTGGGGATACCTTGTCAGAGTGTCTAGGTAGTAGATGGGGAAGTATGGATGGGGACCACTTGAGTAATCTAAGCAGTACAGAGCTATAGGTATGAAAGATATAGAAGTTGGTAGCCCCACCCTTCACAGTTAGGAGCAAATCCCATTACCATGGGAGCTGAGACCTCCACATCTGAGGCTAGCAGATGGTCTTTGAAGCTTCTTCCCTTTTGCAAGTGGTTCACTGTGGGGTAATAGGGTGCTGATCACCCAGTTCCTACAGATTCCTTCTTGCATCAAGATGGTTTGATGTGGTGTTGCAGTCAGATTCACATTGGTGGCAGAAAATACCCAACCAAGAGCAGATTGTGGGAGGAAAGCTTTTATTTTGGCTTATAGACTTGAGGGGAAGCTCCATGATGGCAGGGGGAAATGATGGCATGATCAGAGGGTGGATGTCACCTCCTGGCCAACATCAGAGGGAAACAAGCAACAGGAAAGTGTGCCAATCACTGGCAAGGAGAAGACAGCTATAATACACACAAGCCCACCCCCAACAACACATCACATCTAGGGTGACACAATGCCAAAATTCCACCAGCTGGGGAACTAACATTCAGAACACATAAGTTTATGGGGTACACATGCATCAAACTACCACATTTTGTCCCTGGCCCCATAAACTGATAACCATGCATGATGTAAAATGAAATATATTCACTCCAAATTTAAAAGTTCCCATGGTTTTTATAAATCCCAAAGATGTTCAAACATTCCCATAATCCAAGGTCTTTTAACTGAGCCATAATGCACACACACAAAAGAAGAAAACAACATAATGGCGCAGAATAAATATTCACAGTGCAAAAGATGGCACAGGGCACAGCAAAGAAATATTCAATCAATACAAGAGTTAAACAAACAGGGAAAACATCAAACTCTATAGCTCCAAGTCCAACAACACAGTGAAAAGTCTCCAAATCTGGTAATTCTAACCAGTAACTAGTCTTTGGAATTCCAATTCTGCCCCTCTAGCTAGGCTACACACAGTTCTGAAAAAAAAAATGGTGTTGGAAGCTTTACTTGGCAGCCATCCCATAGTCCTGGCATCTCCATTGTGTCTCCACCGCAGCCCATAGTTCATCCACATGGCTCCAACGGACCTCCACACAAGTAATCCAACAAGCCTGCTTCACACTGCCCATGGCCATTTCTAAAAAGGAAACCATGTTGCAAATTCAATGTCCCTCTCTTTTGTGCATTTGTTATACTCCATAGTACCTTGTGAGCTACCAATTTGTTAATCCAGGGGGAATAAAGTAGACTTTGAAGAACAAGACTTTCCTTCAGCATTCAAGCCCTTTAAAAGAGTCTGCAGACTTTCTGTTATCTCAATGCTGATCAGTTTGTCCAATCTCAATGGTTGTACTCTCTCAAACAACTACAGCTGAATGAGCAGCAGTTTGGGCACAAAATTTTATTTTATTTTTTCTGTTCCATGTCCCTCTGCTCATATCAGTCATTTCTACACAATGCAACCCTGCACAAGTTCTCAGTACATGGGCATAACAGCAAGCATCTCACACAAAGAGCTTCTAGACCAGTTCCGACAAAGTTCTTTCTCACCCTCCAAAGCTAAACCTCACAGTTCATAGTTCTTACTGCATTCAGGTCTTTCAACTCTGACCAGAATTGTCCATCAAGCTATACTTACAGCACTGCAAAGCATGTCTTAGGCCAATATTTTAAATTCATCCACATTCCTTCTGCAAAACAGTTCCAAAAGGCCAAAGCCATAGAATCAGGTTTCTAGCAGGAACAATCCCACTTCTTGGTACCAATCTTATTGTTGCAGTCAGCTTCATATTGCTGGCAGAAAACACCTAATCAAGAGCAGCTTGTGGGAGGAAGGGGTTTATTTTGGCTTACAGACTTGAGGAGAAGCTCCATGATAGCAGGGGAAAATGACAGCATGAGTAGAGGGTGGACATCATCTCCTCACCAACATCAGATGAACAACAAACAACAGGAGAGGGTGCCAAACAATGGCAAGGGGAAGATGGCTATAATACACATATCCAAATGACTAATCACTTCCAGGAGGCTCCAATTCCAAAATTTCCACCAGCTGGGGACCTAGCATTCAGATCACATAAGCTTATGGGGGACACCTAAATAAAACCACTACATGTGGGGTGGGATGAGAAAGCTCCAACACTGAGGCAGATTACTAGATTCTTCCCATGTAACTTCCAACCAAGATAACTATATCCAATAATGTTATCTATTAAATTTTAAGGAGAAATTTACCATTTACAATTAGCATAAACTAAAGCAATTCATTACCACCTAATCAGCATTGTTGAAGGACTACTTCACAGGAAAGACAAAGAGGAATATATACAATCACAAAAACTCAGGAAAGTTTAAACCTCATTAGAATAGATAAGCATATGAGAATTAAGAAAAAGTCAAACATTGTTATCTCAATAAATAAGCAAACCTCTAAGATGAATAAAGGGAAAAAAACAGAACACAGGATAGTCAAAGCAGTCAGTGTAAAAGATACAAGAATTAGCTCTTATCTTTCAATAACCATAAATACAGTCTTAACTCTCAAATTAAAAGAAACACATTACCTGATTGAATTAAACCAACTCTTTGTAAGAAATCCAGAAGTTCTTAACATATTTGGAGCCTGTGCACTCCAGGTGGGTGAGGTACTTGGTGTTTTGGAGGCCTGTGGTGTGGGGTGCCAGCATATTTGAGGACTGTGCACTCCAGGTGAGTGAGGGGCATGGCTTATTTTGGGCCTATGTACTCTGGGCAGGTGAAAGGCATGGTGCATTTGCAGCCTACATCTTTGGGGCCTGTGAGCTCTGGGAGGGTGAGAGAGTGGGGGACTTGGGGCATGTGCCTTTGGGGTGCCAGCATGTTTGAGGCCTGTGTACTCCAGGCAAGTGAGGGGCAAGGTGTGTTTGGGGTCTATGCACTAGGACTGGTCTGTGCACTCAGGACTGGTGAAGGACATGTTGTGATTGGGGCCTGTGTGCCCAATCCATGCTGTCCATGCCCTGGTGGATCCTCCTACCTACCCTGCACCTCCAACCTCAGTAGATCATTGGGCCTTGGCCACCTCCTCTGATCATGCCAAGCTAGGCCACTGGCTGCCTCTACTCACCAACACCCCTACAGTGGATTACTCTAGACCCAGGCTCCAACCTGGTCCCTGGAGCCTAGTGACTCACACCTTCTTCCCCACCTTTATCCCCCCTCACTCCTGGCATCTGCCTACTGGTGCCCCCTTGGGACATCTCTCCTACCCCAGATAGTGAGCACAGGAATATCTGGCAAAACCCACCAGAGGGTACCAGTGAGTCCCCTACTACCTGCTTAGCTGGGTACAGTAGGTGAGCAGGTGTAAGTACCACGGCCACTAGTTCCACAGGCAGGGCACCACTATGATAATAAGCTAAAGAGAATTCAGACCTCCAGCCATAGCTCTCCCATCAGCCAGCAGCTCAGAGCTGTAGGCATGCTTGAAACCTCCACAACCTGATACATTGCCATTCCACACCAATCCAGTTTAAATATAAATAAAAATAGAACACTCACTGAAGATCCTGCAAGGGCAAATACTTGCTTCCTCCTTGATGAAACAGATTTTTTTTACCCTGGTATGTGTAGATTTCAACACACACACACACAGAGAGAGAGAGAGAGAGAGAGAGAGAGAGAGAGAACAAACCAAGAGCTCTCCACCAAGGTTACTTAGTCCCACAATGGAAGTCTCCCATGAAAACATAGAGGAAACAAGAGAACTTGAATCCAAAATGAAAGCACAACAAGCTTATTTGCCCTAACCAAGTGAATGGCTGAACTGGAAGAAAATCATCAAAAAAAAAATTCATAAATGAAATTTAGCAGAATCATCTCTTACAGCACATAGCTTACTTTACTAAGCTTAACTTAATTGAAGAAAAGCAGAGAGACCTCAAAAGAGAGATAAATGAATTGAAGGTGAGTCAACAAATAGAAGATTCATTAACCAGCTCATTAAGCTTAATAAAGATATGAGTAATCAGACTGGAGGGATGGCTTAGTGGTTAAGGTGCTTGCCTGCGAATCCAAAGGACCCTGGTTCAATTCTCCAGGACCCACGTAAAACAGATGCACAAGGGGGCACATGTATCTGGAGTTTGTTTGCATTGGTTGTAGGCCCTGGTGCACCCATTCTCTCTCTGTCTGTCTTCTCTCCTCTCTCTCTCTCTCTCTCTCTCTCTCTCTCTCTCTGCTTGCAAATAAATAAATAAAACTAAAAAAAATTAAAAAGAAGATGTGAGTAATTGCAGGAAGTAATTCCAAGAAGCATCAAGAAAATCAAGCCATGACCTGAACTGGAACTTGACAAAGTGATGGAGATAAAATACAGAAAAAATGGAACGTAAAACAAAAATCAAATAGAGTTTATAAAAGCCTTCCTAGAAATTCTCATTTAACAGAATTAATAATCATGTGGAAGACAGAACCTCATATCTGGGAGACAAGACAGAAAAAATGGTTCAAGGGGTCCAAAAGCTTTGATAGGCTCAAAAATTATGCAAAAAGAGCCAGGCATGGTGGTGCATGCCTCTAATCCCAGCACTTGTGAGGCAGAGGAATGAGGATCACCTTGAATTCAAGGCCACCCTGAGACTACAGTGTGAATTCCAGGTCAGCCTGAGTAGAGTGAGAACCTACCTCAAAAAACAAAAAACAGAAATTGTGCAAAAAGGATATGAAGGATTGTGGGATAACCTAAAATGACCAAACATCCAGGTCATGGGTATACCAGAAGGGAAAGAAATTCAGGCCAAAGGCACGGAGAACATATTCAACAAAATTACTGAAGAACTTCTCATTAAGGTGGTGGCATAGGAACCACACCAAAACAGGCTAGGGGAAAAAAAAGAAAATAAAAAAGAAAAAAAAAAGCCAGCAAAATACACTCCTGTACTAAAAAGTGAGGTGTATAGTAAATTATCAACTGCAGAAGAGAAGTAGGACAGACCCAGAGCATCTAGAGCCCACAGAAGCAGGCAGAAACGGTTCCAGCAGTGGCAGGGAGTTCCACGTGGCTGCAGCCACCAGGCTCTGCCTGAGCACCAGGATTTTAAAGCCAGGTGAGGGGATTTTCCAAACACATTGGCCTCCTCACAAACTCAAGAAACTTGGAAGGAGGACAGCAGAAACCAATGGAGTGGCTTGTGAAGAACAGGATCATGTGGACCAGCAGGCTGACTTCACCCACCGCCCACAGCCTCCCCTCCCCACCACCAGCACAAGTGCCAGCAAGCACCAGAGACCTGGGGAAGAGAGCTCACCTACCAGTACCTGGCATGATCAGAGCAGTGACCCACAGAAGCAGCCAGCCTTCCTGAGCCCACAACACAGCAAAGAAGGACCCAAACAGCCATGCAGCATAGTTGAAATCAAAGATATCCCAAAAGGTAACTGGGATGGGATTACACCAGGTCAGTACCCACCAAATAAGCCTGGTGTATAGGCTTGCATCCAAAGGGCTAATTGCACCATCCATGTCAGGGTAAATTATATGTTAAACCTGATGGATTGTCAGATCTGACATTCTTAAATAAGCTATATTTTGGGTTGCTCATTTGTTGTTTCCTGATTTATAGTGCCTTTGTTTCCTCTTCTGTCATTCATTGGGGAAGGGTCTCACTTGGTCACAAGCTGACCTAGGAACCTCCTACAGACCAGAATTCTTAGCCTCCCAGTTTACAGGATTAAGGGTGTGGGGCAACACACATCCTTAGGGACTGTGACTTTGTTAGAGGATCTGTTTGTCGTAATACCTACTTTTGCACAAATACTTTGTGCTGTTTTTCATTGAATGGGTACATTGTTTAGTTAAGGTTTTAGAATTTGACTATATTCTGTTCCATTCAGCCTACTTGAATACTCTCATAGCAGGCCAACCCAACACCTAGGGTCACTTTCGTGGTTACTCTGAGAGTCTTAAGAGCCACACCTAGCATTTTAAGCTTCTACCCTGAAGATATATAACATCAGATTGATACATCTAATATTACTGCAGATAATTAGAAAACCAAGCATTAAATTAGTCCAAGTTGCAAAAATCTCTACATTATAATATAAGAAACACAAAAAATCGAGACAATATAAATCCACCAAAAAGTATTAATGCATCAGAAATGACCTTCAGTGAGACTGAATTAGAGGAAATGCCTGAGAAAGATTTCAAAAGAATGATTATAAATATGTTCAAAGAACTCAGAGAGGAAATAAAAGGGTTCAAAGACCTCAAAGAGGAAATCAATGGATTCCAAGAACACACAGGAAACCAATTTAATGAAATAAAGAGGTAAATACTAGACATAAATAAGGAAATAGAAATAATAAAGAAAACCCAGTCAGAAATACTAGCAATAAAGAACACAGTCAGTGAAATAAAAAACTCTGTAGAAAATCTCTCTAGTAGAATGGATGAAGGAGAGAACAGAGTATCTAAACTAGAAGACCAGGTGGCAGATCTAATACAGTCCAACAAACAGAAAGACAAACTAATAGGAAGGTATGAATTGGAATTTCAAGATATTCAGGATACTAAAGTAAGATCAAACACAAGAATTCAGGAAATAGTAGAAGGAGAAGAATTTCACTCCAAAGGCATAGTAGGTGTTTTCATCAAAATCATACAAGAAAACTTCCCCCAAATTGGGAAAGAGATGCCAATGCAGATACAAGAAGCCTTTAGAACACCAAACAGACAAAACCTGGAAGGAACCTCTCCCCACCATATTATAATTAAACTACCAAACATACCAACCAAAGAAAATATATTGAAAGCAGCTACAGAGAAAAAGCAAGTCACCTACAAAGGCAAGCCCATCAGAATCACAGCATATTGCTCAACACAATCTTTAAAAGTCAGAAGGGCTTGGAGTGATGTATTCCAAGTTCTGAAAGATAACAATTTTCAACCATGTTTACTTTATCCTGCAAAGCTATCCATTCAAATATGTGGAGAAATAAGGACATTCCACAACAAAAGCAGGCTAAAGGAATATTTGAAGACAAAACCAGGTCTACAGAAAATACTTGAAAGGATCCTCCATGATGAAGAGAAAGAAAAGCACACATATAAGGAACCTGGAAAAAACAAACCATACTCCAATACTAGTTGATACAAGAAAGCAAAGGTAAAACTGGAAGAACTACAAAACAAGAAAAAAGGCAAAAAATAAATACACACCTTTTAATAATAACTCAATATCAACGGCCTGAATGCCCCAACCAAAAGACATAGGTTTGCAGACTGGGTTAAACAGCAGGATCCTTGGTAAGAACTAGCACTCAAGATCAGAAAAAAAAAAAAAAAAAGTTCACTGGACTTGATGCCTTAACTCTGCCCAAAGCTCTGAAAGACTAAGATAGGCAGTAATACTTATTACAATACTACTGAGTTTTTGTAGACTTGTTACATTTGATAATAAAACTTGCCTGCTTAGCCGGGCGTGGTGGCACACACCTTTAATCCCAGCACTCGGGAGGCAGAGGTAGGAGGATCACCGAGAGTTCGAGGCCACCCTGAGACTACATAGTTAATTCCAGGTCAGCCTGGACCAGAGTGAGACCCTACCTTGAAAAAAAAAAAAAAAAAAAAAAAAAACTTGCCTGCTTAATCTCAAAAAAAAAAAAAAAAAAAAAGCATGATCCTTCAATTTGTTGTCTCCAAGAAACTCACCTTTCTACAAAGGACAGACACTATTTTAGGATGAAAGTTGGAAAACGGTGTTTCAAGCAAATGAACCTAGAAAACAAGCAGGAGTTGCTATCCTAATATCTGACAGGGTAGACTTCAGACCAACATTAATTAGGAAAGATAAGGAATGTCACTTTATATTGATTAAAGGAATGCTCCAACCAGAGGACATTACAATCCTAAACATATATGCACCTAACACAGGAGGTTCCCAATTTCATCAAACAACTAAGGTCACACTGGGAGGCAGAGGTAGGTGGATCACTGTGAGTTTGAGGCCACCCTGAGAATACATAGTGAATTCCAGGTCAGAACTAAGGTCACAGATAACACCAAACACACTTGTAGTGGGTGATTTCAACACCCCACTCTCACCAATTGACAGATCATCCCGGCAAAAAATAAAGAGATGCTTCTGGATTAAATGAGGTCATAGAACAAATGGACCTAACAGATATATACAGGACACTTCATCCAAATGCTGAAGAATACACACTCTTTTCAGCAACACATGGAACATTCTCTAAAATATACCACATATTAGGACACAAAGCAAATCTTAACAAATATAGGAAAATTGCAATAATTTCTTGCACTCTATCAGATCACAATGGGATCAAACTACAAATCAATAGCAAGAAAAGATATAGAGCATACACAAAATCATGGAAACTAAATAATACACTACTAAATGGTGAAAGGGTCAATGAAGAAATCAAGAAGGAAATGAAAAAATTCATGGAGTCAAATGATAATGAGAACACAACATACCAAAACCTTTGTGACACAATGAAGGCAGTCCTAAGAAGGAAATTTATAGCTTTAAGTGCCCATGTTAAGAAATTAGAAAAGCTGCAGGTAAACAACTTAATGCTGCACCTTAAGGCCTTGAAAAATAAAGAACAAGGCAAACTAAAAATCAGTAGATGGGAAGAAATAATAAAGATTAGGGCAGAAAATTAATGAAATAGAAACAAAAAAAAAAAAAGACTCAATGAAACAAACAGTTGATTCTTTGAAAGGATAAACAAGATTGATAAACCCTTAGCAAATCTGACCAAAAGAAAGAGAAAACAGACACAAATTAATAAACTAGAGATGAAAAAGGCACCATTACAACAGATACCAGAGAAATTAAAAAAATCATAGGGACATACTATAAGAACATATACTCCACTAAGTTTGAAACTCTGAAAGAAATAGATGATTTCCTTGATTTATATGACCTACCTAAATTAAATCAAGTTGAGATTAACCACTTAAATAGACCTATAACAAGTATGGAGATCCAAGCAGTTATAAAAAATCTTCCAACTAAAAAAAGTCCAGGCCGAGATGGATTCACTGCTGAATTTTACCGGACCTTCATGGAAGAACTAACAGCAATGCTTCTTAAACTTTTCCACAAAATAGAAGAGGAAGGAACCATACCAAATGCCTTCTATGAAGCCAGCATCACCCTGATCCCCAAACCAGACAAAGATAGAACAAAAAAGGAAAATTACAGACCAATCTCCCTCATGAACATAGATGAAAAAATTCTCAACAAAATATTGGCAAACAGAACACAAGAATATATTAAAAAGAGCATTCACCCCGACCAAATAGGCTTTATCCCAGAGATGCAGGGATGGTTCAACATACATAAATCAATAAATCTAATACAGTATATAAATGGACTGAAGGACAAATATCACATGATCATCTCATTAGATGCAGAAAAAGCATTTGACAAAATCCAACATCCCTTCATGATAAAAATCCTACAGAGACTGGGAATAGAAGGAACATATCTCAACATAATAAAGGCTATTTATGACAAACCCACAGCCAACGTAATACTAAATGGAGAAAAACTTGAAGCTTTTCCACTAAAATCAGGCACAAGATAAAGGTGTCCACTGCCCCCACTTTTATTTAATATAGTACTGGATGTCTTAGCCATAGCAATAAGGCAAGAGACACTCACAAAAGGGATCAAAATTGGAAAGGAAGAAATCAAACTATCATTATCGGCAGATGATATGATTCTATACAAAAAGGATCCTAAAGACTCTACCAGCAGACTGTTAGAGCTTATAAACACCTATAGCCATGTAGCAGGATACAAAAAACACACAGAAATAAGTAGCCTTCCTATATGCTAACAACAAACACACAGAGGATGAAATCAGAGAATCACTCCCATTCACAATTGCATCAAACAAAATAAAGTACCTTGGGGTAAACCTAACAAGGAAGTGAAGAATCTCAACAAGGAGAACTGCAAAACACTCAAGCAAGAAATTGCAGAAGACACAAGGAAATGGAAAAACATCCCCTGTTCTTGGATTGGAAGGATCAAAATTGTGAAAATGGCAATCCTACCAAAAGCAATCTACACATTTAATGCAATCCCCATCAAAATTCCAATGGCATTCTTCACAGAAATAGAAAAAATAATCCAAAAATTCATTTGGAAGCACAAAAACCCTCAGATATTTAAACCAATTTTGCACAACAAAAATAAGGCTGGTGGTATCACCATACCTGATTTTAACCTATATTACAGAGCCATAGTAACAAAAACAGCATGGTACTGGCACAAAAACAGACATGTAGATCAATGTAACAGAACAGAGGATCCTAATGTAAGTCCAGGTAGCTATAGTCACCTGATCTTTGACATCAATGCCAATAATACTCATTGGAGAAAAGAGAGCCTCTTCAGCAAATGGTGCTGGAAAAATGGATATGCATCTATAGAAGGATGAAAATAGATCCTTATCTCTCTCCATGCACAAGAATTAAGTCCAAATGGATCAAAGATCTTAACATCAGACCTGAAACTCTGAAACTGCTAGAGGAAAAAGTAGGGAAAACCCTTCAACATATTGGTCTTGGAAAAGACTTTCTGAATATAACCCCAATCACTCAGTAAAACCACAGATCAACCACTGGGACCTCATGAAATTACAAAGCTTTTGTACAGCTAAGGACACTGTGAATAGAGCAACAAGGCAACCTACAGAATGGGAGAAAATCTTTGCCAGCTATACATCTGACAGAGGGTTACTATCTAGGATATACAAAGAACTCAAAAAATTAAATAATAAGAAATCAAACACCCAATTAAAAAATGGGCTGTGGAACTAAATAGAGAGTTCTAGAAGAAGAATTGAGTACTTCAAAGTCTGAAAAACTATATATTCTAATCCAAACTACTGTGCCCAGTGAAAAATATCCCTCATAATAGATGGTGAAAGGAAAATCTTTCATGATAAAGGCCAGCTCTATGAGTTCTCAGAAGAAGATATACAGATGGCATATAAACATCTTTAAAAAAGTTCTACACCCCTAGTCATCAGGGAAGTGAAGATTAAAACTACCTTGAGATTCCATCTCACTCATGTCAGATTGGCTACCATCATGAAAACAAATGATTAGGGCTGGAGAGATGGCTTAGCGGTTAAGGTGCCTGCCTCCTAAGCCTAAGAACGCTGGTTCCAATCTCCAGGGCTTCCAATCTCCAGGTCCCACGTTTAGCCAGATGCAAAGATGCACTTGACCACAAGGGGGCCCATGCATCTGGATTTCATTCGCAGCAGCTGCTGAGAGGCTGTTGGCATGCCCATCTCTTATCTGTCTTCCTCTTCCTTTCTCTCTGTCTCTCTCTCCAAAAAAAAAAAAAAAAAAAAAGCAAATGACTATAAATGCTGGTGAGGATGCAGAAAAAGAGGAACCCTTCTATACTGTGGGTGGGAATGCAATCTGGTCCAGCCATTGTGGAAATAAGTATGGAGGTTCCTGAGACAACTAAATATAGATCTACCATATGACCCAGCTATACCACTCCTAGGCATATATTCTAAGGACTCATCTCACTACCTTAGAGATATTTGCTTGACCATGTTTATTGCTGCTCTATTCACAATAGGAAATGGAAATAGCCTAGATGCCCCTCAACTGATGAGTGGATAATGAAGATTGGTTTCCCACCAAGAATAGATGGTAAGACCCTATTGCTGAAGACTCCACATACTTGGGTGGCAAGTTCACTGAGAAAACCTACTGGAGCTGAGCTTAAAGCCTCCTCCATTTGAACCAGCTGACAGAAAGTTGGAAAAAGCTACACTGCATGCAGTTCAATGGGAGAGAGAAAACACCAGTGAAGGTAATCAACAGTGAACACTGCAAGTTTTAAATTTGGCCAGCCAGGCCAAATGAGCCAATGGGTGCAATAGTTGCATGTCTGTTATGGGGGAAACCAACCTCTCTATAATTGGACTGGAGGCCTGCTCCATGGGAGGGAACACATCCCTGATACTGAAAACATATGACAGGGGTAGTCATGAGCCCTAAGTGTGTAATGTCTGCTGGTGTTTTGCTAAATGTATATACTATGCTTACCAAACTACCCAGTAAGCACTTCTCTTAATGTCCATACCAATATATTAATTCTACTCTCACTTTTGTTTAGAAAAGCTTCTCTTTTCATATGATAGCAACCTTGGGATGACTCAAAAGGCACCATGGTGCTGAGAAGAAGGAACAGAGGAGTGCTCAGCACTGAAACATCTCAAACCCACCTTCCAAGGCTCTGGGTACATTGAGGAAGAGGGGGCGGAAAGAATGTAAGAGCCAAAGGAAGAGTAGGACTCCTTACAACATGCTCCTCCAGACACAAAATGGTCTGGATATCCATGACCACACAGTGCCTGACACTACCTTCACAATCCCATCATAATAGGAGAAAAAGATCATGACATCAAACTGAAAAGAGAGACTGATTGAGAATGGGGAGGAGATATGATGGAGAGTGAAGTTTCAAAGGGGAAAGTGGGGAGAAGGAGGGAAATAGCATGGGATATTGTCTACAGTTAAAGAAGTTGTCAATAAATAAATAAATAAATTATTGAAGAAAACTTTCCTACTCTCTTAAAAGAGAGACCCATCCAGATACAAGAAGCTCACAGAACACCAAACAGACTTGACTAAAGAAGAAACTCTCCAAGACACTTCATAGTTAAAACCCTAAACAACAAAAACAAAGAGAGAGTGCTAAAAGCAGCAAGACAGAAACAACCATTAACATACAAAGGCAACCCCATCCAAAATACCTCAGATTTTTCAAAAGAAACTTTGAAAGCCAGAAGGGCTTGGAATTGAGTACTTCAAAGTCTGAAAAACTATATCTTCTAACACAAACTACTGTGCCCAGTGAAAAACATCTCTCATAATAGATGGTGAAAGGAAAATGTTTCATGATAAAGGCCAGCTCTATGATTATATGAACACAAAGCCAAACCTACAGAGAGTACTTCAGGGAATGGTCCAGACAGAAGAATCAAACAACCAATCTTAAGAGCTTATTACAGAAAGAACACAATAGCCAAAACTAGAGAAGGCATAAAAACATTCAAATCCCAAGAAAGCACCAAACCACATAAACCCTCCAGCATGGCAGGGATTAAATTGAACCTCACAGATATAACATTAAATATTAATAGTCTCAACTCATATATCAAAGACACACAAGTTAACAGGGTGGATCAGAAAAAATGGACCCTTCTATCTGCTGTCTTCAAGAAAGTGTCTCATCACTAAGGATAGTCACCTCCTCAGGGTGAAAGGATGGGAAATGATTGTCCAAACAAATGGAAATTAAAAAAAAGTGGATGTGGCTATATAAATATCTGACAAAATGGACTTCAAACCAAAAGTAACAAAAAAAGAACAAAGAGGGCTGGAGAAATGGCTTAGTGGTTAAGGTGATTGCCTGAAACACCTAAGGACTCATATTTGACTCTCCAGGTCCTAAGTATGCCAGATGCACAGGGACACAAACACACAAAGTTGCACATGCACACAAGGGGCACACACATCTTGAGCTGGATTGCAGTGGCTGAGCCCCTGGCATGCCAATTCTCTCTCTTTCTAAGTCTTGCTCTCTCACATAAAAAAGGCCAGTTTGTTGGGCTTGCCTCAAAAAAAAAAAAAAAAAAAAAAAAAAAAAAGAGGGACACATTTGGCTCATCAAGGGAATGATCCAACAAGAGGACATCACAATCATAAATGTATACACACCAAATACTGGTACACCACAATTTATAAAGCAAAACCTACTTGACAACAAACAAGAAATGAATCCCAATATTGTCATAGTAGGGGATATCAATTTCTCACTATCAGCAATAGAGACAGATCATTCAAGAATAAAATCAACAGGGAAATAAAAGAGCTCTACAACACCATAGAACAACTAGACCTAACAGACATCCACAGAACATTCCACCCTAATTCTACAGAGTACACATTCTTCTCAGCAGCCCATGGAACCTTTTGAAAAATAGATCATATATTAGTGCATAAAGCATACCATAAATTCAGGAAAATTGATGTAACTTCCTGTATCATATTGGACCACAATATGTTAAAGTTAGAAATTAACAGTAACAGAAATAGCAGAAATTACACAAGCTCCTAGGAACTGAACAACATGCTATTAAACAATGAATGGTCATGGAAGAAACCAAAAAGGAAAGTGTAAATTTTCTAGAACTGAATGATAACAAGAAACACAGTATACCAAAACTTATGGAACACAAAGAAAGCAGTCCTAAGTGTAAAATTCATAACAAAGAAGTCACAACAACAGTGAAATTGGAGGAATCACAGGACATATTTCCAAAACCTCTATTCCACAAAATTGGATGAATTCATAAATCTAGAGCAGGTAAATCTCCTAAACAAACCTATTAAATCCATCAAGATTGAAAATGTAATCAAAAACCTCCCCAAAAGGAAAAGCCCAGAACCTGATGGAGTCTTAGCTTAATTCTACTAAACCTTCATCAAAGAACTGAAAACACTTTTTCTCAATATTTTTCACATAATTGGAGAACAGGGAATGCTCCCAAACTCCTTCTATGAAGCTAGCATCACCCTAAGTTTCAAAGGGGAAAGTGGGGGGGAGGTAGGGAAATAACATGGGATATTGTTTACAATTAAAGTTGTCAATAAAAATAATTTAAAAAAGAAAAGCAAGTAGAGATACAACACAAAAAAAGAAAGCTATAGAATGAACTTAGATCCAAAAATGAACAAAGCCAGGTGTGGTGGCATATACCTTTAATTCCAGCACTCAGGAGGCAAAGGAAGGAGGATTGCTTTGAGTTTGAGGCCAGGTGGAGACTACATAGTGAATTCCAGGTCAGCCTGGGCTAGAGGAAGACCCTACTTCAAAAACCCACATACACAAAAAAATCCTGAACAAAATCCTCACAAAACAAATTCAACAACATATCAAAAGCATTATTCACCTCAACCAAGCAGGGTTCATCCCAGAGATACATAGATGGTTCAACATATGGAAATCAATAAATATAATACACCATATAAACAATCTTGAACACAAGAACCATATTATCATTTCAATTAATGCAGAAAAGGCCATCAAAAAAATACAACACCACTCCATGATCAAAACACTGGAGAGACTAGGCATGGAGGAACAAAGGCTATATACAAACCCCAAATCATACTTAACAGGGACTCCCATTAAGATCAGGAACAAAGCCGGGTGTGATGGCGCACACCTTTAATCCCAGCACTCGGGAGGCAGAGGTAGGAGGATCGCCAAGAGTTTGAGGCCACCCTGAGACTACGTAGTTAATTCCAGGTCAGCCTGGACCAGAGTGAGACCCTACCTCGAAAAACCAAAAAAAAAAAAAAAAAAAAAAAAAAGATCAGGAACAAGAAAGGGGTGCTCAGTCTCACCACTGTTCTTCAACATAGTAATAGAAATCCTAGATAAAAAAATAAGACAGGAGAAAGATATAAAAGGGATACAAATAGCCTCATTTGCAGATGACATGATCCTATACATAAATGACCTGAAAGATTCTACTATAAAACTTCTAAAGGTGATAAATGTCTTCAGCAAAGTGACAGGACACAAAATCACCACACAAAAATCAGTAGCCTTCTATGCAAAAGACAAATATATAGAGAAGGAAGTCATCAAGATTGTCCTGTTTTCAATAGCCACAAAAAAATCAAATACCTAGGAATAACATTAACCAAGGAAGTGAAAGACCTATATACTGAAAACATTCATGAAAGAAATAGAGAAGGACATAAGAACATGGAAGGACCTTCCATGCTCCTGGATAGGTAGAATTAATATTGTGAAAACTGCAATTCTACCAAAAGCAATATACAGATTCAGTGCAATACCAATAAAAATTCTAGCATCATTCTTCACAGAGATAGAAAAAATGATCTTAAAATTCATATAGAATGGCAGCAAGCCTTGGATATCCAAACATATCCTCAGCAAAAGAAATACCTCTGGAGGTATCCCCATACCCAATATAAAGCTACACTGCAAAGTCATAGTAAGAAAAAAAGCATGGTACTGGCATAAAAACATAATATAGACCAGTGGGAAGAACTGAAGACCAAGCTCTTAGTTCCTTTGACAAAGGAGTCAATAGCATACCCCGGAGAAAAGACAGTGTCTTCAACAAATGGTATTGGACAAATTGGATAACCAAATGCAGAAAAATGAAACTACTCTCCTCTCACCATACAGAAAAATCAACTCCAAATGTATTAAAGAGCTCAATATAAGGCCTGAAACTCTCAAAGTACTGGATGAAAAAGTAGGGTGAACTCTTCATGATACAGGAGTAGGGAAAGACTTCCTGAGCAATACCCTAGAAGTCCAGGAAATTAAACAATGTTCAACATCCTTAAAAATCAGGAAATGCAAATTAAAACAACTATGAGATTCCACCTTACTCCAGAAAGGATGATAATCATTAAAAAAAGTAATAAATGTTGGAAAGGATGCAGGGAAAGAGGAACCTTCATTTACTGATGGTAGGAGTAAAAACTTGTACAACCACTATGGAAATCAAAATGGAGAGTCCTGATAAAGATGAAAATAGAGCTGTCAATTGAGCCAGCCATTCCTCTACTGGGCATTTACCCTAAAGGCTCCACTGTTCTGTGCAATTATTTTGCTCAACCATGTTTTATAGCTGCTCAATACACAATAGCTAATAACTGGAATCAACCTAAATGCTCATCAGTTGATGAGTGTATAATGAAGTTGTGGTACATATGTACAATGAAATTCTACTCACCAGTAAGAATAATGATATGATGAAATTTGGAGGAATATGGACGGACTTGGGACAGATCATACTCACACAAACACAATCATGGAAAGACAAATGCCATATGTTCTCACTCATCTGCAGTTCCTAAACTGGAACATCTTGAATTGCAGACACACCTGACAAGCAACTGGAAGGACAGATAATAAGTGGGATGGAAGGGTTTGGGAGAGAGGAATGGGAGGACAAGGGAGAGATACACACAAAACCAAATCCAAAATGAATTGGTACCATAGAAACCTTCCTCCCAGATAGCAGACTAAAAGATATAACCCCCAAAGGAACATGGAGAGATGGTCTGGTAAGAAGGGCCCTGGAGAGGGTGGGATGAAGCCTAACCCTAAAAATTTGGCTCTTGTTTGTAACTCTCAATACTAGAAATTGGTTATAACCCATGTTGAGCTATTGATCAGAGAGACCAACAAGGTGCCCAAAACAAGACAGGCTTCTGTCAAAGCACTTGATTACCAATCTGAGGTAAAGGGTAAAACCAAATGGCTGAAGACAACACATACTGCCAATGCAGAACATCAATATGGAATATGGAAGCAATCCAGTTCCTAGATAGTCCATACAGTAGCACTACATGAGCTGCTGGGGGAATATGACCAACAAAGTTGTGAGCAAGCAGGAGATCCTGCTTTATGAAAGCAACCATCCTGACAAGATGTACACACCTGTGCAATAGTGGCACAGGGCCTTAGTGGGTAACCAATGGCTCTCTGATTGGCTAAGAGATACACTCAGTGGAAAGGAACCTGTAGCTGGAAATGGGAACCAAATCAGAATCCTATGGAGACCAAAATTATGGACCCCAATAAGAAGCTCCCATTAGTCTTTGGCCAAAAGTCAGGATACACCCATCAAACTATCTCTAAATTAACAATGCTTATCCCCTTTAACCTATCCTAATCTCACTTTGGAGAATCTGTTTTTCTTTTTCAGTAAGCAGTGAGAACCAAGGACAAATAAAATCTATCAACAAGACAATAATAGACAGGAGATAAAACACTCCTAGCACAGCAGCTAGGGCCCACGTGAAACCACAGGGGATTTGGGGAAATGCACAAGTGTGTTGTTTCCACAGCAAGCCTGACAACCTGTGCCAGGTTAATGGAGATACATTGAGAATACTCAAAACACACCAAAGCAGAAATCTGGAAGCTGCTGAGAGCTAAACACCAAAGTAGACTTAAATCACACCCACAAAGGCTCAGGGAATTTTTTGGAAGAGGGGGCAGAAAGAATCTAAGAGCCACAGGGTGGGAATGAATATCCAGAGGTATTGCCCCCCATCAATGACTGTTGCTCTCACAACTCATAACCTACAACTCCATGGCGAATACCAGTAATCCCACTAAGGAGGGCCCTCAGTGGAATGGGGGTAGGGAGGAGGGAAATAATGGTACCAACACATGATATGTCCATACAAAGTTTCTACTTAATAATAAAAAGAAATTCAACTTACTTCCAAAGATACATACAGACTGAAGGAAAAGGGGTGGAAAGATGATATTCTAAGCAAATGGAAGGCAAAAGTAAGCAGAGTAGCAATGGTATTATCAGAGTAGATTTCAATCTAAATTCAGAAGAGATGAATAAGATCACTACAGCCATGCATACCTGTCATCCTAGCACCTGGAAAGTGGAGGAAGGAGAATCAAGAATATAAGGTCCTCCTCAGCTACAGAGTAATGTTGAGACCAGCTTGAGCTACATACAACTCTGCCTCAAAAATACAACTACATATTAATAAAGAAACAAACCATCAAAAAGATATAATGAGGGCTGGAGAGATGGCTTGACATTTAAAGCATTTGCCTGTGAAGCCAAAGGACCCACGTAAGCCAGATGCACAAGGTGGTGCATGTATTTGGAGTTTGTACCTATTCTCTCTCTCTCTCTCTTTCAAATAAATAAAAATTTTAAAAGTTATAATTATTTCCATTTTATATATGTACAACATGTTGGTGCACCTATTCTCTCATAAAACTAGTACTACTGGATATAAAGGGACAGAAAGGTTCAGATACAATAATAGCAACAATTTTGTTATTGCAGTCTCATCAATCAATAGAAAATTCAAATAAAAATTTCAACAGAACCTCTAGAGTCAAAGAACACCATAAATCAGATGGATTTAACAGACTATCCCATCCAAAAGAGGTGGAATACACATTCTAAAATCTCAGCAGCTCATGGAACTTTATTACATAGGGCATAAAACAAAATTTAACAAATACAAAAAAAAACCTGAAACATTTTATTGTATCTCATCAGTTCATGATGAAATAAAACTGAAGTCAACAACAAGAGAATAGAGAAAAACATACAAACACATGAATATTGGACAATACACTTGTGAATAATCAGTGAGTCCATGAAGAAATGGGAAGGAATTAAAATGAATCAAATGAAAAATAAAACAACTTAGTAGACACAGGAAGAAGTATTTATTAAGGAAGCTTATGGTTATGAAAAAACATGTCTGAAATTCAGGCAGGTCTTAAATAAATACCTTAGTGATACAAGGTCTTAGAATGGCAAGAATAAGCCAAGCCCCAAATTAGTAGAAGGAAAGAAATAATAGAGATCAAATGAAGACTAAAAGAAAAAATGTAAATGAAACTAAAACTGGTTTGGACAGATTAGCAAGCCTGTAGCCAAAACTAAGCAAAATCAATAGAAAGAATAAAAAAAAGTAAGATGAAAAGGAGGATATTATAAGATATGATTCTAATATCCATAGATGTCAAATAGAGAATATTTTGAGAACTGACATACCAATAAGTTAGAAAACATTAATGAAATGGATAAATTCCTAGATATATATAACCTACTAAATTTGAACCAAGAGGACATAAGGCACCTAGACAGACCACTAATGAACATTTTTACTGAAGTAGTGGTAGCATAAATAATAATAATAATAACAACAACAACTAAGGAAGAACAGAAAGATTCACAGACAAATTCTATTATATCTTCATTTTATTTATGGTTTTGAGGTAGAATCCCAATATATATAGCACAGGTTAACCTGGAACTGCTATGTAGCCTAAGTTGGCCTCTAACTCACAATTTTCCAGCCTCAACCTCTCAAGTGCTAAGATTATAGGCCTTTACCATCATGCCTAGCTTCTGTCAGGTCTTTAGGGAAGAACTAACATGAATATTCCTCAAACTATTCCATAAAATACACCAGGAAAGAATACTTCCAAAGTCACTTTATGAAGCCAGTAAAATCAAATAAAGACAAAATGAAAAAGAAAACTATATGCTAAGTTCTTTGATGAACATAGATGCCAAAATTCTTAACCAAATACTTGTAAACTGGATTCATCAACATATAAAAATGATCACAGATCATGTCGAAGTTGGTTTTATTTCAGGGGTGCAAGGATGGTTAAACACATACAAAATTTATAAAGCAACTCAATAGATTAAGTAAAAGCCTATGACAAATTTCAGCATCCTTTCATGGTAAAAACTTTAATGAAATTAGGAATAGATGAATCATAACTAAACATAATGAAGGCTATATATGACTTAGAGTTACCATTTTATTCAATGGGGAAATACTGAAAGTATTTTCACTAAAGCCAGGATTAAGACAAGGGTGCACACTTTTATTATTTAATTCAATACATTGTTTGGAATCGTACTCATAAGGTAGGGGAAGAAATAAAACTGATACAAGTAGGAAATAAAAAGCCAAATTGTCACTACCTGCAGATGATATGATCCCATATTTAAAGTACCCTAAAAACACCACAGAAGAGCCTTAGATTTGACATTTTCACTAAAGTACCATGATAGAAAATAAACATACAAAAATCATTAGCTTTGCTATATATTAAACATGAACAGACTGAGAAAGCTTAAGGAAACAATCCCATTTACAATAGCCTAAAATATCTAGGAATAACTATAATCAAGGACATGAAAGATTTGTGCAAGGAAAATTATAAAATGCTACAAAAAAGAAGTCATAAAAAGATAGAAGATCTGCCATGCCCATTGACTGGCAGAACTAGTATTTTGAAAGTTGCCATATTGTGAAAAGCAATCTATAGATCTGATCAACATCTTTAGATATCAAGAAAATACAAATAAAAACTATATTGAAATTCTGTTTCTCTGAGTCCTAATGGCTATTACAAGAAAACAAAAACCAGTAAGTGTTCATGAGAATGTTGGGCAAAGGGAGAATCTATAAGTGGTGGTTGTAATGTAAACTAGTACAGCCAATCTGGTAATCAGTGTGGAGATTCTTCAAAAACTGAAGATAGAAAGAACTACTACATGACCCAAGTATACTACCACTGGGAAGGAATACCAGTCAAATACAACAGATACCTGAACACCCATGTTCACTGTGACAATAGTCACAATTACAAGATGTGGAATCAGCCTAGATATCCATCAACCAATGAATGAGTATAGAAAATGTGGTATATATACTCAACAGAGTTTTATTCAGCCACAAAGAAAATGAAATTATACTATTTTCAGAAAAAATGAATTAATCTAGAAGTCATCATGTAATGTGGAGAATATCCACACTTAGACTAGTATTGCTTATTTTCTTCCTCACCTGTGGAATCTAGGAGGAAAAAGAAGTGAAAGGGAAGGGAAGGGAGGTTGGAAGGATAATAGAGTGGAAAGGGGAAGCTTAAGATGATCAAAGTATGTAATTTAATGGGCATATATGAAAATTTACAAAGAATACCATTATTTTGCACAATTAATATAAGCTAATTGGAAGGAAGGAAGGAAGGAAGGAAGGAAGGAAGGAAGGAAGGAAGGAAGGAAGGAAGGAAGGAAGGAAGGAAGGAAAGAAGAAAGGAAGGAAGGGAGAAAGGAAGGAAGGAAACTCATGCTTCTCTGATCCACAGAAGCTAAACATAAATTTTAAGTGTTGATCAGTGAATATAACTGAGTTCATTTAAGTGTGAATAGTTAAAATGCATAAAAAGTACGAGTTTGAGAAAAAGTGAATAAAGCAAAGCAGGTGCTATCATATGCCTAAAAAAGAAAAGACAAACAATAAAATAGAATTGATTTGTAAAATGATAATTTAAGCATAATGTCTAAATATAAAATGACAATGGAATCTATACAATGCAGGAGCCTCCTGGGTATAGGGACAATTTGTGCAGCATGATCACATACAGAATATAGCCTAGTAAAGTTATCAGGTTATAAAGATAAGAATTTTCTCACTGCTCTCAAAAAAAGGTGTACTACCTTAAAATGCAAGAAAATTAACCAAACTTCCAAGTTACAGCACATAAGGGTAAGACAATAGTGAAGTAGTATATTCAAAAAACATAATAATTGAACCAAGGCTATGATATCAAAGTAAGCTATTTTCCTGAAAAAGAATAGAAAAGTACTTTAACTGTGCCAGATCTCAGGGGCTGCTCTGTACATACACTTCCTGATGAATCGGATCTGATGAGTTCAAGCCAACTAAAAACTGACAGGAAATGTCTGGAAGGGGACTTGTGTGAGCATGTCATAATTAATGTTGCTATAAGGGTAAAAACAAAGAAAAGGCATGCTCCACATGAGGGAATTCATTCCTGATATTGAAAACCTAATAAAAAGCTTATGGCTTGGGAGGTCATAAGCACTAAGGGGGAAACTAGTACTGTTGTCTGGCTAAATGGATATATTATGCCCACAAACTTCCCTCTAAATACTGACCTTTATGCCCATATATAAGTGCTACTTTCACATTTGGTTAGAGAAGATTCTTTTTTCAGATAGTGGTGACTGCTGGGTTGACTCAAAACTCACCATAGGTCTGAAAAGAAGTGCCAGTGGAGTGTTCAGCACAAAGTGAGACATCTCTATCCTTGAAGGCTCATAGACCATTGTGAAAGAGGTGGCGAAAAGAATATAAGACAAAAGAAGCTTGCAATGCTGTCATCCTGACACATTATGGCCTTCATGACCTCATAGTGGCTAATATTACCTACACAAGACCTACAAAATAGGAGGGAAAAAATGATGGTATCACACTAAAAGAGACTCTAGTTAGAAAGAATAAGTGATTCAGCAGAGGGGAGACTTAGGAGGGGGAAAAGGGAGAGTGGTGGAAGGGGATTGTGATCATGGTATTTTGTCTATATTTATGGAAGTGGCCAATAAAAGATTTAAAAAACCTGCAGCAGTAAGGTTTGGAGATGCAGCTCAGTGGTAGATGCTCACCTAGCATGCATGAGGCTCTGAGCTTTATCCCCACACCACAAAAGAGAAGCTCAAATATAAGGATTTGCTTCCCTGTCTATTAGGGATGCTATGCTCATAAAAACAGAAAATAAGTTTTGACAAGGATATGTAGAAGTTGGAATATTGTTATATTTTTAGTGACAATGCAAAATGGTCTAGAAACTGTAGAAACCAATAGGGCTGTTCCTAAGAAAAGTAAAAATAGAACTACCAGATAGTGTAATGATCATATTTATAAGTACAAAATCCAAAGAATTTAAAATAGGGACTTGAAGAGACACTTATAAACTTATGTTCACATCACCTTTATTCATAAAAGCTAAATGTGAGAGCAGCCTACATTTTTAAATAGATGAACAGATAAGCATTATGGACTATATATTACAACAAAAGTATTATTGAACTTTCACAAAAAGGATATTCTGAACAAAGTGGATGAACCTTGAGAACATTATGGTTAGTGAAATAAACTAGTCACAAAGTGATAATTTCATTCACATGATAGCTAAATTTATTTATTTATTTTAAATATTTTATTTGCAGGAAGGGAGGGAGAGAGACTGCAAGAGAGAGAAAGAGAATGGGCATACCAGGTCCTTCTGGCATTGCAAACCAAAACCAATTCAAGATACATGTGATACTTTGTGCATCTAGCTTTATGTGAATACTAAGGGAATCAAATCCAGGCTATCAGGCTTTGCAAGGTAGTGTTTTTGACTGCTGATCAATTTCTCCAGCCCTAATAGTTAAATTTAAAGAGGCATGGGCTGGAGAGATGGCTTAGCAGTTAAGGCACTTGCTTATGAAGCCTAAGGACCCATGCTTGAATCTCCAAACCCAGGTTAGCCAGATGCACAAAGGTGAGGCAAGTGCAAGGTCACACGTGCCCACCAGGTGGTATAACCATCTGGCATTTGATTGTAGTGGCTGAGACCCTGGCATGCCAATTCTCTCTCTGTCTCTCTCTCTCTCCTTCTCTCACATTCTCTAAAAAGAATTAAAAATAAGTAGAAATAAATAAAAATATTTAAAGAGACAATATGTGCTATGGCTAGGGGGAGATGAGGACGGGAAATTATAATTTAATGTACAGTTTCAGTTTTGTAAGATGAAGTGTTTTGGAGATGGATGGTGAAGTTGGTTGTCTGCTTAAGATACCCCTGAACTGTATACATTCAAATAATTCTGGTAGTAAATTTTATAAATGTTGTGGAGCTATTTCCTTTAACTTGAAACATTCAAGGCTCAGGATATATATTTACAAGTCTCAGGAAGCTCCTGAATCTTACAAGAGTCACAAGGCCCCTCCCCAAGGTTATATAAGCAGTAAGCATTATTGAGAAGGAGAGGCCCTCCTACTGGCTGAGCTGCATCCAGGTTGTACAAAGGAACAGCTTGGGGATGTAGCTTTGCTGAGTCTTCACCTATGCTGAGGTGTGCTTTTCAGTGAAGCAGTCATCATGCTATCATAATTAGTCCTTCATCCACACTCCTGTAAGTAACCTCCTCCAAAAAAAAAAAAAAAAGACCTCACAGATTTACTAAGCTGGACTTGGGTAAAATTGTTTCTTTGGAATGTCATCAGAACCCTCTCTAGGGTGCATAAATGATTGTTCATGTCTCGCCCCCACAAAACTGTCACACATTTATTTTACCACCACAATAAAAATGGTTTAAAAGAACCAAAACACTTTCAAGACTTATGAGTAAATCTATACTTCCAATAATACTTTTTCTTTAAAGGAATAGTCCCTGGCTTGCCACCAGATTCTGGTGGACACTAGTAGCCATAAGACACCAGACATCCCATACTTGCCATTAATGAATGGGGTGTTACCTGACCTATTTGGTTATAATGTTAGAAATTCCAAAAAGCACTCAACCATTACAGAAAGATGATATATGCAGGTTAATACCTAGCAGTTCCTGTAGGCATCAGTCAGGCAAATGAGCAAAATACTCATTAATTCAGAGGGTTTACACTGACCTTCTTGGGAGCATGTCCTCAGCTTGTCCCAATGATCTTATGATAAATTCTTAATGACCAGCTGACAAAGGACAAAACCACTGAGGTCAGATTTACAGATGGCTTTGTACCATATGCTAGGACCAGCTTTAAATTGACTCTTGCCATCATGATTGCCCCATTTAAGGGGAATTCTGAACATTGGGAAAAGAAATCCTCCCAGTGGGCAGTGATGGAAAAGGAGATGGTTGAGAGGTGGCCATATGGTCACAGAGAATGAAATAATTTTTAAGGTTATATATACATATATATGTAAAATAGTTAATTTTGTTTTAAAATGTTTATATGTACTATTGTAAAATTAAAACTATCTGTGCCATTATGTTAATATTATGGGTGGTTATCATGTTTTCCTAGGGCTTTTCTCCCCTCAATGATTTTGAATTACTTTTATAAATAGGTTAAAAAGCAGTAAATATTACTTTAAAAAGAAACTTCCTTGTGACTTGGCATCATAGATGCATGTTCAGCATCCTCTGTGGAGTTTATTTCGACCCAAAATTTTGTCTTTTTTAACACACAGTGGTGAGTCTGTGGAACCTTCTATTATGATCCTGCTTTAGTATGCTATTGTACCAGTGACAGTAGAAACATGATCACTTACTTAACTGTTTCAGTCATATAAGTAGGATAAAACCAGAGAGGTTTCTATTGCTCTAAAAGTACCAAGACATTGTAGCATTATAGAGACATCGGCTTTGGGATTAGATTGGCTAGTGTTTGATTTCTGACCCTTCTGTAAGCTGTAAGATTTTGGGAAAGACATTTAATCTCCAAATTTACTTTATTCAAAAAGTGGATGTTGCCAACTGCCTTATGTTGTTTTTGCAGTGTGTTCAAAATGATTAAAAGCTGCAAGTCCAGGAAGACAGCTGTACATCAGGCACAAACTGGTGGTGGGAGGTCTGTATGCATTCCATCCTTTGGAAGACAGACTGGATGATGGAAATGTAACAAGGAGTAGCTCAGTCCTTTCCAAGCTTCATAAGGCTGCTCCCTTTCATGACCAAAAAGGGAGTCAAAAGTATCTATTTACTTTATTTCCCCAATGATCATAACCCTTGGGAAAATAAATCATGAGTATAGGATGGCTAGTTGAAGGAGAATGGTATGGAAAACCCTAAGCTCATACCTTCCTAATAATATCCCCAATTTCTCAGTAGAATCTTGCATATGTCTAATATTCCTACAGTTTGATGAGAACCCACAGAATAAGAAAGTGGTGTTTACAGAGTTTTAAGACGTGGAGGCAAGCCTCCCCTAGCACCAGGGTACCTGCTTTCCTCTCAGTTCTCCACTCTCATTTGAGGAGTCCTTTAAGAAAGATCATCTTCAGCATATCCCAGGTGAACTGAGGCTTGGGAGCAATGAACAGAAAGCAGTCTCTAAGCTCCATGACTACAAGAAGTCCTATACTCCTGTCCCCATCCATATTCTTCATCCATGCCATGAGGAGTCTTGTGGAGTTGTTGCTATGAATGTCCCCACAGCCACTGCATGCTGCAACCCATAGGCTATAGCCCATTCTTGCAGCTCTCAAAGGGCAAACTCCATGGGATTGAGTGATGTCCTATTGAGAGACAAAAACAGCCTCTGGGGGAATATTTCTACCAATAGGAGTACGAACACACACACACACACACACACACACACACACACACACACACACACACACAGTACAGTTAAAGTCAGATCTGTAGCCTGGCCTCACTCTTTTCTTGCTTCGTACTGCAAGGACCATGTATTCTCACCAATATCAGGCTTTCGTGTTTGAAAACAGGCAATGAATTCATCTTGAAGCTCATTGTTTCTAACCTATGAAAAGTGCCTAACACTGACTAGAGAATTGAGGGAGTTTGGATTATTATCAAGATATCAAGATTATTTTCTCTGATGCATCTAGAGACACTGGAATTTTCTAGCGAACACTGTTAGCTTTATATTTTAAGGTGAGGAGGGATAACACCTGCAATAAAATAATCAACCTAGTTTCCAAAATAGACCTGTAGGAAGCTCATCCACAGGAAAAGCTGTGGCACTTCTCATGCTATGTCCCTGAATATTCCTATGTGACACCCAAGTTTGTGACACTTGAAATTTTCCCTACCAGTCTTTCTGCCTCAAAAGCAAACTGTTGTTATGAAGATGTGGGGAGACTCAATAAAATGTGACTTCTAGTTAACCTTCAAATCCTCCAAATTTTTAGAAAATATGGGAGGAGATGGAAAGAAACAGATAAAAGGGAAAAAAAGTCAGGGGGATATGGGAGAGAAAGAAGAAAAGGATGAGGAGGAGAAAGAGGATGAGGAGAAGAGATGAGGGAGGGGAAAGGAGAGACGAGACTGCTCACTTCTCAGTTCCTTCTTGTTGGTTTCCCTGATGTAATCTATTAAGGCAGAGGAGAACAGCCCCATAGAAACATCTGGAACCCATCACATGCTTCCTGCTACAGTAGTGAAGGGATGATTTCTAGATATTCATCTAACATGGAGGCATTCTAAATGCCTACCAAAGAGAAGCAGGCTTTTCTAATTTATTCTGTCAGATGAGAGAATCTAGAGATTGGATGGAAGTTTTCCTTACAGTGTCAAGGTAGGAGTCCTCAATTTTGCCATCCAGATAAACAAGAGTCATAGTCAGTCTGTTTAGGGAAGATTCAGGCTGAAAAAAATCAAGCTCATTTTTTTTTTTTTTTTTTTTTTTTTTTGCACAAGCCCAAACAACTAAATATTTCAAGGATTGTTAGACTTCACTAGGGTAATGTTAGAAATGAGTCTAGATTCAGAAGAATCCTACAAGGACCACACAATCCTAAATATATACTGGTAAGGCAAAGTTATTCTGTAGTAGGGTACAGGAAAAAAAAAAAGTTCAAAGCACACCAGAAGGAATTCTGGTGGCATTTTAATCTCCTAATATGAGGGTTCTGTATCTCATTTTGATTAGTCAGAGCTTGACCTCACAATCTAGCATGAATGGCTTAAATATAAAAATGAGGCAGTTTCACCTTTAGGTGAAGCCAGAGGAATGGAAGATTTAGAGACCTTTACCCAAATGCAGAACTAGCAGCTTTGGTTTCAAGGATTGTTGAATCTTCTGGATGTTTATGACTCGTTTGTTCTTAAGAACAGATGACTCAGGAAGTGGGACTTCCCACAAAATAGCATCCTTCCAGAATTGAGTTTCTCTATCTTTTTAACCCTTTGACAGAAAAGACAGTATGCCACTCTCCAAGAAAAGTTACATTTCTAAGCTAAATCCAGAACAACCATGAGTCTCTCTCTCTTTCTCAATCTGTCTCATTATCTCTTTTTTTTTTTTTTTTTTTGAGGTAGGGTCTCACTCTAGCTCAGGCTGACCTGGAATTCACTATGTAGTCTCAGGGTGGCCTGGAACTCATGGCAATCCTTCAACTTCTGCCTCCCAAGTGCTGGGCGCCACCATGCCCAGCTCCAATCACTATCTCTTTTTAAGCAGGCTATCCTGGAACACACTCTGTAACTTCAGGTTGACCTTGAACTAATGGGGATTCTCCTACCTCAGCCTCCCAAGTGCTGGGATTATAGGTAGGAGCCACTACTCCTGGCAGAGATTTTCTTTTGTAGACAATGATAATTTCTCATACTTTGAAGGAGTCATCTACATGGAAGACAAGCATGTAACTAACTTCTCACACAAACAAGCTGTTCAAGTCACGATCTAGAATCAACAGTGAACTTGCTATCATGGTTTGATCATTTCTAATTCATCTTAGTCTCAATGAATCTTGGAAGATTCTGGGATTGTTTCTATGATGTCATGACTTCCCTTTGTATAGAGGGGCAGCAGCAAGTCCCTCTTGCTGTAAGGGTGGTCACTGCCATGTGTAAACCAATGATGAATAGCCAAAAATGACATCAACATAATTACCAAGAGCAATAATATTTATTCCCTGCTCACAAATGAAAGATGGTTTTGTGCCAGAAGGCAGTTGAAATAGATGATCTATTCTTTTCAATGACATAAAAAAGAAATATTTACAAGATTTTAAAAAGCAATCATTTTCTTATTGCCAAGAAATTCATTTAGCTGTTATTTTCAATTAGGAAAATGGTCTCCAGCTTTTATGTGTAAAAAATTGTAACTGTTTATTGGTGGTAAAAGAACTAAAACTTTTACTTTACTGCAATTTATGACATATACTCAGCTATTAACCTTTAGCAGTGAAAATGGAATGTTCCTTCTAAGTTCTAGAATTCAATGGGAATCTAAACATTTTCCCCATATTCTTTTATGACCAACAATTTCTGGTTCAAGGAAAGTGCACTGCATTACAAGGCAACATTCACAACACTGAGGAGAAATGTTTTTTAAATCACTTATCATCCTGCAAGGTTTTAATTTTCTTCTGACTGTTATAAGCAAAGGATAGGCTTTACTGGAAGAGGACAATCTTGTGAACTGGAGCAGCTGGTCTTCACAATATATCATTCTGATTTTGAAAACTACAGTCTCACAAAGTGCTCCAGCTAAACAAACCACTGCTGAACTGTTACCTTGAAAGAAAGATGTCCAATAAAAAGCTCTCCTAGGTTTTAGTATCCTTGTTTTCTTCATTATGACAGAAAAATAAATCTGAAAACCTGTTGTATCCTGGGAATTGAATGTTACCAACAGAGAAGAATACTGTCAAGTAGTTTCTGTGCAGCTTTCATTAAGACTGAAAAAAAAAAAATCTTACATGAGAGGTCGCATCTTTGTGGGAATTAGAGATTTTCATTCAACCCATACATGCAGGATGAAAATGTCTGAGTTGTATTGTTAACATTTAGTCTGCCAAGTTGGAGACCAAATCATATGTTCATTGTGCTTGAGTACTTGAGTATAAGTAGAAACAATTTTGAATTTAAATATGTTGTTTATGACTATCTACCCTGGCCAAAAAGCATATAAGTAAAACTTATTTTGTTTCAAAATACCTACAACCAGAAATTATTAATTCAGTTTTCTATGGTACTTTCAGAAGCACAAAAGTAAGGAATCTTTTTTTTTATTCCAGAGGTAGGGTATCACTCTAGCTCAGGCTGACCTGGAATTCACTATGTAGTCTCAGGGTGGCCTCAAACGCACAGCGATCCTCCTACCTCTGACTCTCAACTGCTAGGATTAAAGGCATGCACCACCATGCCTGGCTAAGAAATCTTTTATAATAATGCTGTTATATTAAATTTTAATTAGAAGATATGATACTTTAACTGGTAAAGACTCAATCAACAGGCAAAGTAATTTTTTCAGATTGCATAACAGAGCTCAACCTCAATGAAAATGGTATGGGAATGGATATAATTGCAAAAGTAACAAAATGAAAGTGATCCTGGATGTTTTAAAAATATTAACTGTTGACCAGGGTATACGTGGATACAACTGATTATGGATGGTAACTTAATAATATATTTTAAAAGTCTTAAACATGTGTATAAAATTTGATTTAGCAACTCATGCTGAAACATTCATCTTCTCCAGTAGTGTTTGCTGCAGCCTAAAAATTCAACATCAGTGCTTGCTTTGGCAGCACATATACTAAACTTGGAATGATACAGAGAAGATTAGCATGGCCCCTGCACAAGGCTGACATGCAAATTCGTGAAGCATTTCATATTTTTAGTCACAAGGAAAGAAGACAAAACTCAAATAGTTCTCTCTGTCTCAGTCTTTCCCTCTTCCATTTGAAAGAAATGATTCTGGGGTTTATACTCTGTAATCTGTTCAATGACAGAGCCTTCTGAGGACATTCCAAGACAGTATACAGTCCTGTGGACCACTTGGAATCCATATAGATAACATTTCAAGAGAGATGTCCTGTTGGTTTTTATTTTATTTTATTTTATTTTATTTTATTTTATTTTATTTTATTTTATTTTATATTTATATTTATATTTTATATTTTATTTTATTATTTTATTATTTATTATTTTTTTATTTTATTTTTTAATTTTATTTTATTTTATTTTATTTTATTTTATTTTATTTTATTTTATTTTATTTTATTTTATTTTATTTTATTTTATTTTATTTTATTTTATTTTGAGAGAGGAAGAGGCAGAGAGAAACAGAGAATGGGCCTGCTAGGGCCTCCAGCCACTGCAAATGAAATCCAGACGCATGTGCCCTTTGTGCATCTGGCTTACATGGGTCCTAGGGAATCAAACTGGGGTCCTTAGGCTTTGCAGGCAAATGCCTTAATGGCTAAGCCATTTTCCCAGTCCTGTCCTGTTGGTTTTGCCTGGATATTCATAAAAAACATTTTAAAGGGATTAGTGATAGAGCTAACCCTTATCTGTAAGTTTTGAATTTATATTGTTTCATCCCATGTACAAAACCATTTTTCCCTACAAACAGGTTTGTTTTGTGTGTGTCTTGGGGATTGTAAAAGAATGTTTTGGGACTTCCAGGCAGATTGATGTCTGCCTAATCTCGCCTCACATCACAGGGAAGGAAAGGCAAAACCCTTAAGGTTCAAGGGTTTTTTTAGGGGTTGCTGATTCTAGTAGCCTTCCAGTAGGAGGGTGTGGAGGAGCAAAATAGGGAGTCCACTGATTCCTAAGCTCTAGGGTAGCCCACCAGTTCCCCAATTCCCTCAAGCAGCCATCTTAGCTATGGGTCCCAACAGAAGTCCCACCTGCACTAATTTCAGGCCAAGTGGACCCAAACTAGCAGGCTAGGACCTCCGCCCCAGGTTTTCCTGCCATTGTGCAGACCTCAACTGGTGTGATCATGGCTCAGTCCCCCTCTAGCCTTTCTGAACTCCACGTGGGACCATGAGTCCCACTCCCCAGTCCCACTCCTGAGCAGGGACCCAGGCCAGCAGGCCAGTGTCCCTGCCCTAGCCTTTCTGAGCCCTGTGCGTGATCTCCAGTCCTATTTCCCAGTCCTGCCCCCAAGCAGGGACTCAGGCCACCAGGACAGAGTCCCCACCCTAGCCTTTCTGAGCCCTGTGCATGACCTCTACTCCCTGGTCCTGACCCAAGCAGGGACCCAGGCCGGCAGGCCAGTGTCCCTGCCCTAGCCTTTCTGAGCCCCATGCCTGTCCACCGGTTCTACTCCTTGGTCCCAGCCCTGAGCAGGGACCCAGGCTAGCAGGCCAGTGTCCTGACCTAGCCTTTCTGAGCCCCAGGCACTACCGCTGTCCAACTCCCCAGTCCCGCCCCCCAGCAAGGACCCAGGCCAACATTCTGCCCCTGACCTCCAATAGATTCATAACCATCACACATTGTAAATTGTATTTAGTCTAATTTCAAAGGCCCCCACAGTCTTTACCAACTTGAGATAGTTCCAAAGTCCCAAGTCTCATCTGAGATTTAAGATTGTCACTTAGCTGTGAGTCCTGTAAAATCAAACAAGTTATATACTTTCAACATATAGAGGCACAGAGTAAACATTTTCAACTGGTATAAGGCAGAGCAAGGTGAGGCTAGAACAATGCAAACTCAACCACTATCAGCAATCATCAAACCTCTGCAGTTCAAGTTCAATACAACCAGAGACTAACAGTCTCCAGGTTTTCCAGTTCCATCCCTCCAGCTGGGCAGAGTACCCAGGGAAAACTTCCATCCTAGGCCAACAGTGCACTCCATGGTAGCCCTTGCCCAGTCCTAGTATATCCAAAACATCTTCAGGTCTCCATGCAAACCATAGTCCATCTGCCAAAGGCTCTTGTAGCCTATATGGGAATCATGCCCTGCCTCATGCTGCATCTCAGCAGTGGCACCTGGAACCGTGTGCAATTCATGACCATTCCATGCATTTTTCTTTTTTTTCTTTTTGCTAAGTTTGCTTTCAATTCCTTTCACATATATATATAATTTATATTATTCTGATTTTACATTCATAGTATTGGTTCCATTGTCCTCCTCCCTGTCCTCCCACTTTCAAAGGGACCCTCATCAATGGGGACTGTGGGTCGTGCATTATGAGGTTAGTCAAGAGTTCTGGGGGGTAGGCCCCAGTCTCTGTGCATAATGCCCCAACTTATGACTCTAACAATCTTTCCACCCCCTCTTCCGCGAGTTTCCCTGAGCCACATTGGGGTCATTTTAGTTCTGTTTCAGTGATGAGGTTTTGGGAGCCTCTGTGTCTCTAGATATCTGGCTTAGTTGGAGTTGGATGTTCTCTGTGTTTATCTCCTTCAGCCTTTTTCTGGTGTCGTGATTGTCATGAACGCTGTATTCTTGCCCTTCCCCTGCATTGTTCTATGGTTTCAGCTGGGGTCCTGGTGAGGTGTGGTTAGCTGATCCTCCCTTCAGGTTCGTTGTCCACCTGAAAAAAGATAAGCAAATTGTCCAATGGAGAGAGAAGTTAGTACTAGATAGAAGGGATGACCATATATGTTCTGGAGGGAATTTTATATGCGTTGGCTCTCTTCTAGCCCACATTTGGTGGTATCTTGCTCTTGGAGACTGAGCTCATTTTTTGTACCTGGTTTTGACTTATTTCCCAGTTCCAGCAATGAGTTCCATTCCACTGAGTGGATCTGTTAGCCAAATCAAGAGCAGTTGGTTACCCACCATGGCTATTTGCCACTGCTGCACTTGTATGAGCATTACATCAAGTTGTTTCCTGCTGGGTATCTTAGACTGCAAGTTGTTTGGACCAATGTCAGACATTTTCCCCCAGTTGCTCGTGTAGCACCCTCTGGTACTAGACTAGCTAACTGTCTGGGGACTGACCCTCTTCCAGATTCTGGCCAGCTCTGTGTTTGGTCTCACACATGTATGCTGTCTTCAACAGTAGGGTCTTACCATTAACCTTTGGTGGGTCACCAAGAACTCTGACAGAAGTCTGTCTTTTTTTTTGAGGGGGGGAACCTTGTAGATGTCTCGGATCAAGAACTCATTGTGGAGTTTAACCCCGTGCTGGCACTGGGAGTTTTAAGTCTGCACCTAGAAAGGTGAGGGAAGAAAAAGATAGATAATATTATAGAGGAAGTGACTATAGAGAGGAGAGGTAGGAAGAGAGAGTGAGAGGGAGAGAGAGAGAGAGAGAGAGAAGCAGGACAAGATTAGGGTTAGCTTTCATGATGCTCTCTCCAGATTCCTGTGGTTTGGGTGTTCCCTCTGCGGGCCTGCTGAAGGATCAATGTTTTAGCCTGTTGTTCAGAGTAAAGGGTTTTATAGTATCTTTTCCTTTTGGGTCCCAATTGTATCCCCACCCCTTGTCCTTCCCCCCACCCTCTCGTTCTCTCGCACCCTTACCTTCCCCCCATCCCACCCTCCCTCTTGTCTGGTCCTCAGAGTGTTTGTTAGGTTTGGCTGCATGTCACGTAGATTCATGTTAGGAGCAACAGATAAACGAGACCATGCGACGATTATCTTTTTGTTCTTGGGTGAGCTCACTGAGGATTATCTGTTCCATGTTTGACCATTTTTTTTTTCAAATTTCCTTACTTCATCTTTCTTTACTGCTACATACAATTCCATAGTGTAGATATGCCACATCTTTGTTATCCATTCATCTAGTGATGGACACCTGAGTTGATTCCAGCTTTGTGCTATTATGAATTGAGCAGCTATAAACATGGTTGAGCAAATGTCTCTGGTCTGAGGTTTGGAGCCTTTAGGGTAAATGCCCAATAAGGGAATAACTGGATCCATTGGTAGGTCTATGGTCATCCTTTTCAGGAGTCTCCATATAGCTGTCCATAATGGTGGAACCATTTTACATTCCCACCAGCAGTGAAAACTTGTTCCTATTTCTCCGCAACCTCGCGAGCATTTGTTTTTCATTTTTTTTTTTTTTTTTTAATGTTAGCCATCCTTACTGGGGTAAGGTGGAATCTCATTGTTGTTTTAATTTGCATTTCCATGATGATTAGGGATGTTGAACATTTTCTTAAATGTGCGTTTGCTATTTGTATTTCTTCCTCTTAGAACTGCCTGTGCAGTTCTCTGCCCCACTTTGTGAGTGGGTTGTTTGGTGGTTTATTGTTAATGTTTTGGAGTTCTTTGTAGATTCTAGAAATCAGGCCTCTGTCAGTTGTATAGCTGGTGAAAATATTCTCCCATTCTGTGGGTAATCTGCTGGCTTTGGTTACAGTATGTTTGTCAGTGAAAAAGCTGTTCAGCTTCATGAGATCCCAATGGTTGAGTGATTGTTTAATTTCCTGAGCTGCTGCGGTTTTGTTCAGGAAATCTTTTCCCACTCCTATGTCACAGAAAGTTCCTCCTATTTTTTCTTCCAGTAGATGCAGTGTTTCTGGTTTTATATTAAGGTCTTTGATCCATTTGGACTTAATTTTTGTGCATGGAGAGATGTGTAGGTCGAGTTTCATTTTCCTACATATGGTTTTCCAGTTTGTCCAGCACCATTTGTTGAAGATGCTGTCTTTTCTCCATTCTGTGTTGGAAGGGCCTTTGTCAAATATCAAGTAGCTGTAGTTATTTGACCTGAAATCTGGGTCTTCAATTCTATTCCATTGGTCTATATTCCTGTTTTTATGCCAGTATCATGTTGTTTTTATTACAATGGCTTTGTAGTATAGCTTCAGATCAGGTATGGTGATGCCTCCAGAGGTATTTCTTTTGCTGAGGATGAGCTTGGATATCCAAGGCCTTCTGCCTTTCCATATAAATTTTGAGATAGTTTTTTCTATCTCATTGAAGAAGCAAGTTGGGATTTTTATCGGCATTACATTGAATCTATATAGTGTTTTTGGTAAGATTGCCATTTTCACAATGTTAATTCTACCAATCCAGGAACATGGGAGGTCTTTCCATTTTTGTAGGACCTCCTCAATTTCTTTTTTGAGAGTTTTTATGTTTTCATTGTATAGGTCTTTCACTTCCTTATTCAATGTTATTCCAAGGTATTTTATTTTCTTTGTTGCAATTGAAAATGGGATGATGTTAGTTATTTCTTTTTCTGTCTCTTTGTCCTTTGCATACAGAAAGGCTATTGATTTCTGTGCATTGATTTTATATCCTGCTACTTGGCAGAAGGCACTAATCACCTTTAAGAGTTTTGAGATGGAAGTTCTCGGGTCACTTATGTATAGAATCATGTCATCTGCAAATAGGGCTAACTTAACTTCTTCCTTTCCAATTTGTATCCCTTTGATTTATTTCTCCTGTCTATTGTTTGAGCTAATACTTCTAGCACTATGTTGAAGAGCAGAGGTGAGAGTGGGCACCCCGTCTTGTTCCTGACCTCAATGGGAATTCCTTCAGTCTCTCCCCATTCAGAATTACTTGGGCTTTAGGTGCTTTATATATAGCCTTTATTATGTTGAGATATGGGCCATCTATGCCTATTCTCTCCAGTGTTTTGATCATGAAGTGATGTTGTATTTTGTCAAAGGCCTTCTCTGCATCTATCGAAATGATCATGTGGTTTTTGTGTTTCAGCTTGTTTATGTGGTGTATTACATTGATAGATTTCCGTATGTTGAACCATCCCTGCGTTCCATGGATGAAGCCTACTTGAACAAGGTGGATAATGCTTTTGATGTACTGTTGAATTTGGTTTGCAAGAATTTTGTTCAGGATCTTTGCGTCTATGTTCATCAGAGAAATGAGCCTATAATTTTCCTTTCTTGTGGCATCTCTGCCGGTTTTGGAATTAGGGTGATACTAGCTTCATAAAAGGAGTTGGGGATCTCTCCCTGTTCTTCAATTGTGTGGCACAGTTTGAGAAGAATTGGTTTCAGTTCTTCCATGAAGGTTTGGTAGAATTCCGCTGAGAAACCGTCTGGTCCTGGACTCTTCCTTTTGGGGAGGTGTTTTATTACCTCTTCAATCTCGAAGAGTGTGATGGGTCTGTTTAGGAAATTAATCTGCTCTGGGCTTAGCTTTGGTAGGTGGTATGTGTCTAGGAATTCATCCATTTCTTCCATATTCTCCTCTTTTATGGAATAGAGGTTTTTGAAGTAAGTCCTAATAACTCTACCTATTTCACACATGTCTGTTGTGATCTCTCCCTTTTCATTTCTAATTTTGTTGATTTGAAGTGTTTCTTTTCTCCGCTTGATCAAATTGGCCAGGGGTGTATCAATCTTGTTAATTTTTTCAAAGAACCAGCTCTTTGTTTCATCAATTTTCTTAATTGTCCTCTTAGTTCAAATTCATTAATTTCTGCTCTGATCTTAATTATTTCTTTCCATCTGGAGCTTTTTGGGTTGGCTTCTTCTAGCTTTTCCAATGCCTTTAGATGGATGGTTAAGTTATTGATTTGTGATCTCTGTTTTGGTTATGAAGGCATTTAGTGCTATGATTTTTCCCCTAAGGACTGCCTTCATAAGTTTTGGTATTATGTGTTCTCATTGTCATTGAATTCTAGAAATTTTGCAATTTCATTCTTTATTTCATCCAGAAGCCATTTCTTGTTTAAAAGTGTGTTGTTCAATTTCCAGGAGGTAGAGGGATTCCTGGTGTACTTTTTGTTGTTGATTTCTAGCATTACTGCATTGTGGTCTGATATCATGCAGGAAATTACATCAATTTTCTTGAAAATATGTAGGCAGGCTTTGTGGCCCAGTACATGATCTATTTTAGAGAAGGTTCCATGGGCTGATGAGAAAAATGTGTAATCTGTAGATTTTGGGTGGAATGTTCTGTATATGTCTGTTAGGTCTAATTGTTCTATGGTGTTGTTGAGCTCTCTTACTTCCCCATAATTTTCTGCTTGGATGATCTATAAATTGTTGATAATGGAGTATTAAAGTCCCCAACTATGATGGTATTGGTGTCTAGTTCTGTTTTCTTGCCAAGTAGATTTTTCTTTATGAATTGTGGTGCACCTGTGTTTGGTGCATAAATATTGATGATTGTGATATCCTCTTGTTGGATTGTTCCTTTGATGAGTTAAGAAGTGGCCTTCTTTTTCTTTTTTGGTTACTTTTGGTTTGAAGTCTATTTTATCAGATATAAGTATAGCTACACCTGCTTTTTTCTTGTTTGTGTTTGCTTGGAAAATCATTTTCCACCCTTTCACCCAGAGGAGGTGTCTGTCTTTAGTGGTGAGGTGGGTTTCTTGAAGACAGCAGATTGCAGGGTCCAGTTTTCTGATCCCCTGTTAGCTTATGTCTTTTGATGGGTGAATTAAGGCCATTAATATTCAGAGATATAACTTTGAGGTTTGATTTAATACCTGCCATATTGTGGTGGGTTGTGGTCTTTGTGGGGATTTTTTTTTTTTTTTTTGGTTAATGTGGACTATTTCTTGAGGGCTCTTGAAGTTGGTTATTTGTTTCTTCTGTGTGGAGGATTCCTTGAAGTACTTTCTGTAGGTTTGGCTTTGTGTTCATATACTTGTAAAGATGAGTTTTTATCATGGAAGGTTTTTCTTTCACCATCTATTATGAGAGATACTTTTTTAAAAATATATATTTTTATTTATATTATTTTGATTTTACATTCATAGTAAAGGTTCCATTGTCCTCCTCCCTGTCCTCCCTCTTTCAAAGGGACCCTTGTCAATGGGGAATGTGGGTCAAGCATTGTGAGGTTAGTTAAGAGTTCTGGGGGGTTGGCCCCAGTCTCTGTGCATAATGCCCCAACTATGACTCTAACAATCTTTCCGCCCCCTCTTCCGCAAGTTTCCCTGAGCCACATTGGGGTCATTTTAGTTCTGCTTCAGTGATGCGGTTTCGGGAGCCTCTGTGTCTTATGAGAGATACTTTTGCTGGGTAGAGTAGTTGGGGCTGGAAACCATGGGTTCTTAGAGTTTGCAGTGTTCCATTCCAGGCCCTTCAGGCTTTTAGGGTTTCCATCGAGAAGTGTGAGGTAATTCTGATGGGGTTCCCTTTATATGTAATGTGTAGTTTTTCCCTGGCTGCTTTTAGGATTTTCTCTTTGTGTTTGATGTTTAGAGTCTTAAAGATAATGTGTCTTGGAGAATTTCTCCTTTGGTCCAGTCTGTTTGGAGTTCTACTAGCTTCTTGTAATTGGATGGAGTTTTCTTTTGAGAGAGCGGGAAAGTTTTCTTCAATTATTTTGTTGAATAAGCTTTCCATTCCTTTGGTCTGTGTTTCTTCCCCCTCTGGTATACCCATGATCCTGATGTTTGGGTGCTTAAGGATGTCCCACATTTCCCTCATGTTCTGTTCACAGAAGTTTTTGAACTTGTTGAAATTTTTGGACTCACAAACTGTTTCTTCTGTTATGTCTTTCAGTTCTGAGTTTCTATCTTCCACCTGACTTACTCTGTTCTTAAGGGCTTCTATAGAGTTTTGGGCCTGTTCAATTTGGTTCATATTTTCTACAGTTTTTTTTTTAGTATAGTTTCCATCCCTCTGTCTAGTTCCCTTTTTGTGTCATTTTCTGATTTTCTTTATGCTTCTTGGAGTTCATCCCTGCATTTCTTTATGTCTTCATTGAACTTAGCCAGCTGGTTATTGAGGACCTCTTTTTTTTCATTCTCCTTCAGTTCATTTAACTGTCTTTGGAGCCCTTCCTGGTTCTTTTCTATTAGGTCCAATCTAGCAAGGATAACATTCATACAATTGTTGGCTCTTTATTGAGTTTCTGTGAGTTGTGCTATTTGCTTGGCCCGGGTTGCATAGCTAGTCACTTCATTTTGGGGTTCTGATTCTATTGTCTCTTCTATGGTTTGATTTGAAACATCCATTATAGGACTGGATAGTCTAGGTGGATTTACTTGTGTGTGGTTTTTCATGCTATTACTTTTTTGCTGTAGTTTGCCCATCGCAATGATTCGGGTACCTTGTGTATGGAATGTTAGCCTGCTGTCCTGGGGTGGGGTGGGGTGCAGTGGTGATTGTCAGGGCAGTGGTCCCTGGAGTTCTGGTAGGCTGGGGTGTGGGATACTGGCCTAGTGGCCTGTGTTCTTTAGGTAGGTGGGAGGGATGGGGGGACCACAATCATCCTAGTTGGGCTGAGGCAGGGTAGGGCAGGAGCACTGGCCTACCTCCCTGGATCCCTGATCTGCCCTGGGAGGGGTAATTGATGGTACATGACTGCTGATAGGGCTCAGGAAGGCTAGGGGGGCACCTGGCCAGTGATGGGGATGTGGCCAGTGAGGGAGGGGTCTGAGCAGCTAATGGCAGGCTTACGCTGGTCAATGGGACCGGCAGGGTCCCCCGCAGTCCCGTTGGGCTGCGCCTGGTGCTAGCAGCTAATGGTGGACTTCTGCCGGTCAATCGGACCGGCAAGGTCCACGGCGGTCCCATGTCAGGTTGCGCCAGGAGCTAGCGGCTAATGGCGGGCTTCTGCCGGTCACTTGGATCGGCAGGGTCTGCCGGACTCTGGTTGTTAATGGCGGGCATCTGGCCACCAATTTGGGTCACCCCAGCACCAAGGACCTAACCTGCGGTGGCCCTATCTTAGAGCATGGGAATCAGTGGATTCCCTATTTTTTCATCCACCCCCTCCCTCTAGCTGGATGCAGGGGCCAGCAAACCCTTTAAGAAATCTTTTAAAAGTTTAAATATCTTGCTTTTACTTCCCTGTAAGGTGAGGCGAGGTTAGGCTGATGCCATCTTGACCGGAAGTCTTCCATGCATTTTTCATTCTTCCAAAACTAATACCATGTGTGCAGGACGTGGCCATATTCTTAATTCAGGGACAAAATAAGTCATAACCTTGAAAAGCAGGTTCCTTCTCCAGTCAACTCTTTTCAAAAGAGTTTGCATTTCTATCATAGTCTTTCCTCAGGCATACTCTCCTTACGATTGCTATTGTATTTCACAATAGAAGCTTCAGCAACCTAAAACCAGTTTCAGTGCCTCTAATTTTAACTTGCTTGAGGTTTTCCAACTTAAAATCTTAAATCTCTCAGTCCAATATCTTTAGCCAAGCCCATCAGTCCATTACAAATTCAACTGTGATCAAACCCTCTGGGCCTGGGCAGAAGAACACAGCCATCCATTATGCCAGTAGCCCAGTTCCAACAAAGTCCTCTGTAGTCTTTCCTTCCCCTTAGAAAGCTCATAAGCCTTGAAGTTCAATACTGTCTGTACTTAGAATTTTCAAATTCTCATCAGAATAATCCATAAAACATAAAACTTGGCTTACCACTACAGAAGGTGTCTTCACTGCAAGCATCAAGTCCGTGCCAGTTCCTCCAAAATGAAGGTTCCAAAAGACAAAAATCCACATAGTTAGGTTCATCTCACCCCACATTTTGGTACCAACTTCTGTAGCAGACAGCTTCAGGTTCGCTGAGATGAACTTCCAGACCAGGAAAAGTTATGTAGGAAGGGATATTTATTGAAGATTATAGATCCAGGGGAAGTTCCATAATGGCAGAAGAAGCTGGCCTGCCTTCACAGAAGCAAACACAAAAGAGAAGCCACAAGCCAAAAGCCACACAGCACAGCACACTTCAGGAACTCCAACTAGGCACACTTTGCATACCTTTAGATTGAAATCCTAAACCTTCCACCATACCTTAAGATCCAACCAGAGACACTGCCTCCAGCAAGGTGGCTGAAGATGCAAACCAAAAACTAATAAAACACTGAATATATTGGGGGCCATCTATTAAAACTACCACAAATGGTAATCTTACCAAAAGCAATATACAGATTTAATGCAATACCAATACAAATCCCAACATCTTTCTTCACAGAGATAGAAAAAAATGATCTCAAAATTCATATGGGTTCTGGTCAAGGTGGCATCCGCCTAACCTTGCCTCACCTCACAGGGAAGTAAAAGAACCTTAAGGTTTAAGGGACTTTTTAAAAGGGTTTGCTGTCTCCTGCATACTTTCAGAGGGAGGGGGTGGATGTGCAAAATAGGGAATCCACTGATTCCCATGCTCTCAGGCAGGCACCAGCACCTGACAGCTACTGCCGGGCCTGCCTGAGCCCCCTCACCAGCCAGAGCTCCTGCACATGCCCTGGGTCTATGGAGCCACACTGTGAATCAGATCCCTCCCATCCCTCCTTCCCCTGCCAGAGCCCCTGTGCACCATCACATCTAGTTGCCCTGGGTCTGTGGAAGTGCGCCGCAGATCAGATCCCTCCCGTCCCTCCCTCCCTAGCCAGAGCCCCCATGCACCATTGCAGCCAGGTGACCCAGGTCTGTGGAGCCAAACCATGGGTCAGATCACTCCCACCCCTCCCTCCCTGGCCAGAGCCCCCACGTGCCATCACAGCCAGGTGCCCTGGGTCTGTGGAGCTACACTATGGGTCAGATCCCACCCATCCTACGTGCCATCACAAGAGAGATCCTGCTGAGCCTGTGTGAGCCGCATCACTGCTCTGATCCGTCCCTCACTGGCCAGAGCCCCGAGTGCCATCCTAGGCCAGGTCTCACTGGGCCTGCCTGAATAGCATCAGGTTCCGCTGGGCCTTCCTGAACCTCAACACCGGACAGGTCACTCCCTCACTGGCCAGAGCCCCATGTGCCAGTACTGGTCAGGTCCCACAGTACCTGCCTGAGCCCCATCACCAGTCTGGTCCCTCTGTCACTCTCCAGAGCCCCAACATTGGTCAGGTGCCTCCCCAGGCTTCCTGAGCCCCATCACCAGTCAGGTGCCACCACCCCTCCCCTCCATGGCTGACCAGGGATCCAGGGAAGTAGGCCAGTGTTCCCTCCCTACCCTGCCTGAGCCCAACTAGGGTGGTTGTGGTCCCCAATCCCTCCCACCTCCGTAGGGAAACCAGGCCAGTAGGCCAGTGTCCCCCACCCCAGCCTATCAGAACTCCAGGGGCCACCACCCTGACACTCACCACTGTGCCCCACCCCACCCTAGGGCAACAGGCTATCATTTCACACCCTAGGCTTTCTGAACCATTGTGATGGGCAGACCACAGCAAAAAAGGAATACCATGAAAAACCAGATACAAGTAAATGCATCTAGATTATCCAGTCCCACAATGGATGTCTCGAATCAAATCATAGAAGAGACAATAGAATCAGAATGACAAAATGAAGAGACAAGCTATGCAACCCTGGCCAAGCAAATAGCACAACTCTCAGAAACACAACAAACAGCCAATAATTGTATGAATGTTATCCTTGCTAGATTAGACCTAAGAGAAAAGAACCAGGAAGGATTCCAAAGACAGTTAAACTATCTGAAGGAGAGTAAAAAAAAAGAGGTCCTCAATAACCAGCTGGCTAAGTTCAATGAAGACATAAAAAAATGCAAGGATGAACTCCAAGAAGCATTAAGAAAGTAAGAAAATGACACAAAAAGGGAACTAGACAGAGGGATGGAAAGTATACATAAAAAAACAGTAGAGAATATGAACCAAATTGAACAAGCCCAAAACTCTATAGAAGCTCTAAAGAACAGAGTCAGTCAAGTGGAAGATAGAAACTCAGAACTGGAAGACAAAACAGAAGAAACAGTTTGTGAGTCCAAAAATTTCAAAAAGTTCAAAAGTTTCAATGAAAAGAACAGAGGGAAATGTGGGACACCTTAAGCATCCAAACATTAGGATCATGGGTATACCAGAGGGGGAAGAAACACAGACCAAAGGAATGGAAAGCTTATTCAACAAAATAATTGAAGAAAACTTTCCCACTCTCTCAAAAGAAAATCCCATCAAGTTACAAGAAGCTAGCAGAACTCCAAACAGACTAGACCAAAGGAGAAATTCTCCAAGACACATTACCTTTAAGACTCTAAACATCAAGCACAAAGAGAAAATCCTAAAAGCAGCCAGGGAAAAACAACACATTACATATAAAGTGCTAAGGGTGAGCTCATGACAGTCACCCAACAACCTGTTTATGTTAAACCCTCCTATTGTTTTGTCTTGGTCCCAACACTCTATGCCTCCAACTTTTTATTCTTTTCCAGGGGCTTCTCAGCTACTCCCTCTTTAGTTGTAGAATGAGCCCTTGCATGACTATTCATGCTGACCTCCATGTTATTGTTAGGTGCCAATTGGCTTTGCAACTGTTTCTCCTGATGATAACTTTACATTTTTTTCTTCAGCCCTTTCTCCCTTCTTATCCTGGCGGGAATCCTAGTTATTCTTGCCATCATGCTGATCCTTTTCAGATGTCTCAGAACTTTTGCTCAGTGCATCTCCGCCATCCAAACAGACCAGGTTCTACTACAGGGAGCCATTTATCAATTGGAAGAGGCAACCTCTCATGAACCACCATATGATATCTTATCCGCCATTTCTCATTTGTAAACCTGTCCTACCCCAGTCTTTTTCAGGTTCTATGGTTGATTCTCACTTGCTGGGACCATTCGCACACCACAGAGCCACCACCACTTGGCCCTCTCATGCCTCCTAGGTGACAGCCACACCCCTCAGGTTTTCTCACCAGGATGGTGGGTAGTCAATGATGGGTAACACCCCATGAGATGGGGCAACCTAACACAGGCACCATTGCATGTGATGATCCCTTGGGGCCTGGGTTCAACAATGGCTTGGCAAAGAACCATGCCTCCCAGGGTCACCAATAATAAAAACAAAAAGGAGGATATGTATGGCACAATGCAGGTTGGGCCCTAGCTAGACAGCATGCTAAAAGAAACCAGGCAACACCCCTCAGGTTTTCTCACCAGGATGGCGAGTAGTCAATGATGAGTAAGACCGGTTGAGATGGGGCAACCTAAGACAGGCAACATCGTATGTGATGATCCTTTGGGGCCTGGGGTCAACAATGGCTTGGAAAAGAACCATGCCTCCTAGGGTCGCCAATAATAAAAACAAAAAGGATATGTATGGCACAATGCACGTTGGGCCCTAGCCAGACCACATGCTAATAGAAACCAGGCCACACCCCTCGGGTTTTCTCACAAGGATGGCGGGTAGTCAATGACAGGTAAGACCCCATGAGATGGGGCAACATAATACAGGTAACATCACATGTGATTATCCCTTGGGGCTTGGGGTCAACAATGGCTTGGCATAGAATCATGCCTTCCAGGGTCGCCAATAATAAAAACAAAAAGGAGGATATGTACGGCACAATGCAGGTCAGGCCCTAGCCAGACTACATGCTAAAAGAAACTAGGAAGTGGCTTCTGTGGACGTGGCATCCTGCACAGGCCTGGCATGACAATAGCTACAGTCCCATGCTCGTGAGCAACCTTCTGCAGCATGATCTGCCTGGAGACAGGCTGTCATTGGTCACAAGAATGGGACCACCCCATACAATGATTGGCCAGCCAAACCCTTTAAACCCCCTATACTTCCTTGAATAAATGAGTTTGCAGCTGCTTGCCCTCTGCCTGCTTCCACCCAAATCCTGGAGTCTGTGTCCTGACTCTGCCTGTGCCTCTCACCCCCTACTTGGCAGAGACCCTGCTGTCCCTCCTGGGATGGCCCTAGGAGGGACTCCAACAGTAAGACCCTATTGCTGAAAACATCTCTTGCCTGAGAGGCAAGGTCAGTGAGAAAGCAAGCTGGTGCTGAGCAGAAAACCTTCTCCCTGTAGACCAGCCAACTAAAAGCTGGAAAAAGCTGCAGTGCATGCTGCCATATGGGAGACAGAAGTTATCAGCAGTGTAAACAGTGGACACTGGAAAACTCAAGTTTGGCCAGACAGGCCCAGTGACTGAACGGGTGCAATAGTGGCATGTCTGCTCTTGGGGAAACCAACTGCTCCCTAATTGGACTGAAGGCCCTCTCTATGGGAGGGAATACATGCCTGGTACTGAAAAAACTAAGCAAAAGTCTATGGCAGGGGAGGTCATGAGCCTTAGGGGTATAAAGCCTGTTCTTGTCTGGCTAAATGTATATATTATTCCCACCAAACTGTCCTAAAAGCACTACACTTAATGTTCATATTCACATATTAATGCTACTCTCACTTCTGGTTAGAAAAGCTTCTCTTTTCAGATGGCGATGACCACCGGGATGACCCAAAAGGCAACACAGTGCTGAGGAGAAGGGATGGAGGAGTGCCCAGCCCTGAAACATCTGTCACACCCTCCAAGGCTCAGGGTCCATTGTGGAAGAGGGGGTGGAAAGAATGTAAGAGCCAAAGGAAGGGTACGAGTCCTTACAATTCAACTGTCCAGACAGAAATTGGCCTCAATATCCATGACCTTGCAGTGCCTAGCAATACCTTCGCAAGACCTCATAATAGGAGAAAAAGATGATGACATCAAATTAAAAGAGAGACTAATGGAGAGAGGGAGGGGATATGACAGAGAATGGAGTTTTGAAGGGGAATGGGCAGAGGGGAGGAAATATCATGGTTTATTGTCTATAAGTATAGAAGTTGTCAATAAAAAAATTTAAAAACAAAAGAAAATATTCAACATCCCTAATCATCAGGGAAATGCAGATTAAAACATCTATGGGATTCCACCTTACCCTAATAAGGATAGCAAACTTTAAAAATCCAATGAAAACAAATGTTGGAGAGGTTGTAGAGAAATAGGAACCCTCATTCACTGTTGGTGGGAATGTAAGCTGGTACAACCACTATGGAAAGCAATATGAAGACTCCTCAAAAGGATGACTATAGAGTTACCAACAGACCCAGTTGTCCTCTTACTGGGCATTTACCCTAAAGGCTCCAAGCCTCCATTCAGAGATATTTGCTCAACCATATTTATAGCTGCTTAATTCATAACAGGTAAGAGCTGGAATCACCCCAGATGTCCATCATTAGATGAATGGATAATTAAGATGTGGTATATCTACATGATGGAATTCTACACAGCATTAAGGAAAAATGACACAATGCAATTTGAAGAAAAATGGTCAAACTTGGATCAGGTCATTGTCAGTGAACTCACCCAATCACAGAAAGATAAGCATCACATGGTTTCACTCATCTGTGTCTCCTAACCTGAATTTGCCTGAGATTCTCACACACCTAATAAACATCTCAAGGAGTGGACAATAGGGATGGTGGGGTAGGAGGGCAGGAAAAGGCTGGGGGAGGGGACAAAAAACTGGACACAAAAGGAAAAAATGGTACCATACAATCCTATATCCTGAAAGACATCCTAAAAGGTTGAACCTGCATCAGGTGCTTAGAGAGAACACCTCAATCACAGGGGCCTGGAAAGGGAATGACGAAGACTAACCTCAATCTTTTCCTGTTTCTCTCACTCTCTCTTCTTTCTTTCTCTTTCTCTTTCATATTACCTCTACTTTTTTTTCCTTCTTTTCCCATGACACTGACCTGTAACGCCCATTACCAGCATGTGGTTAACATCCACAATGAGCTGTTGATCAGTGAGACCTGCAAGGTTTCCCATAAGAAGACAGATTTCTATCAGAGTACTTGATGACCCACTAAAGGTTAATAGTAAGACCCTACTGCCGAAGACACCATATGCTGTTGTGACAGAACATGGAGAGACCTGGCTAGAATCTGGAAGAGAGTCAGTCCCCAATTATCTTTTCTAGTGCCAGAAGGTGCTAAATGAGTGACTGGGGGAGAATGACCAACATCTGTCTAAGCAACTTGTGGTCTAAGCTACTCAGCAGCAATCAACCTGATGTGATGCTTACACAAGTGCAATAGTGGCACACAGCCATGGTGGGTTACCAACTGTTCTTGATTTGGCTAATGGATCTGCTCAGTGGAATGGAACCCACACCTGGAATGGGGAAACAAGTCAGAACCATATCCAAAAACGAGCCTGCTCTCCAATATCAAGCACCCACCAATAGTGGGATAGAAGAGGGCCTACACCTATTAAATTCTCTCTAAAATAATAATGGATATCCATATACCTTGCACTGACCTCACTCTCCATTGTAGAATTTGCTTCTCTTTTGCAGATGGACACAGAACCTGAGGAGAAAATCAGCCCATCGCACCTTAGTAGGGCACTAGCTGAAGCCATGGAGTATCTCCCTTGCATGATAGCTTGATTTTCCTCTCTGCCTAAAGGAATGACACTTTTCAGGCATGCCTTTTCCCTTTCTAACTCATATTCAGAAAATTTGGAGGCCACAGAGAGTAACTTCAACTTGTATCTCTCCAAATACTCCAATCCCAGTATCTCAGTTAAATTGGAACTTTGAGAGTGTTCTGGTATTATGTCAGCCAGAGCAAGCCTCAAGCAGAGATAGTGGTTTTTACATTAATACATTAATAAATTTCATTAGCATATTAGCTATCTTGAGCATGTGGAAGTAATAGCACATATTTTATAGTGATTGAACTTCCTGACTAAACTAAAAATAGCAACATTGTGGCTACAAACCCAGCTAGTGATATAACAGTTGGGGATACTATTGTAGGAAGATATAAAAAAGCATTATCAAGAAATCATTCCCAAGGTCTTGTCTGAAAAGTGTGCGATGGAGAGGGAGAAGTGAAAACATTAAGGTGAGAAATTAGCTGGAGGTCAAAGTCTCACAAATGCATAAAGAGAAAGAACTCTGAGGCCAAGGGAAGAAATGACAAGAAACAGAAAGAAAAACATGTGGCTAAGATGGGGGAGGGGGTTAATCAAGAGAGAGTTTTTTGTTATAGTTGTGTGGAAAGTTTGTATAAACAACAGTCAGCTGTCTTTAGATTGAAGATATGGTTAAAAGGAAACATATTGTGACCATGGTCATAAATACTCCAGCCACTTTAGAAAGGACCGTCCCTGTGGTTTGTAGTGCCCACAGCCTTGGATTTCCCTCACAAGTAGTCTGTACCTCCAGCCGAGCAAAGATTATCCCCTCCACATGCCTGCAGCACCTTAAGATCAGCTAGTGTGGTGTCTTTCTGCATCTCTTTTTATTGAATTTTAATTTTGTTTGGAGACAGGGTCTCATGGAGTATAAGCTAGCTTCAAGCTTGCTATGTAGGTTAGGATTAAATTTCTGACCTTCCTGCTACCACCTCATAGGACTGTCCCAGTATCTTATATGTTATTGTGGATCAAACCCAGAACTTTGTCCATGTTATGCAAGCAAAGAGCTACATCCCCAGTCATTCCCCACCTCTTTTAAGTTCCTCCTACCTGAGCTGTGCGAATGCTGAAGAGTGCAGGTAAAATCACCACAGTCCCACAGAGTCTGGAGCAAAGGGAGCAGGTTCTGTGAAGGACTGAAAGTTTCTCCTTTGTCTTCTAATCTTTTCACAACTTTTTGACATTTTAAAAGCCTTTTCCCCTTGTTTTTCTTGGGTGGCAATAAAGATACATGAATCTAAAGGGAAGTCAAGACCACTGGAGTCATTTCTAGAAGGCTGCTTAAGTTAAGGCAACCTTAAATACAATCCATTGTTTTTGGAGTTCCATTTACAACCAGCACACTGAGCCTACTTCTTGCACAATCAAGTCTGAAGATGTCATGTTCATAAGCATCGCTGAGAAACAAGCCCAAGAGGAAGGCCCCCTGGGAAATCTTGTAAATTATACAAAAGTCATAAGGATTGCTGTTTTCAGGGTATGGCATCCAGGCTAGGCAGGCATCTATCTCCAAGATCCAAAAAAAAAAAAAAAAAAAAAAAAAAAAAAAACAAACAAACAAACAAAAAAAACTACAGGAGTGGAAATGATAAATGTTTGAATAAGGGAAATGAGAATATACTTCAATCAGGGCATGAAGGAGGAGATGAACGTTTGGAGAAGCCCTTGTGAAAGACATGGCATTTGATCTTAACCTTAAAATAAGATAGAAATTTAGATATGCAGAGATTGTAAGCCTAGAAGAGATAGAGGCCTACTAGCATATGTATATAATTGTGTCATCAATATGTATGATTTTTTATATTTTTGCTGTATATTAATTTATATGTATATAATTGTGTATGTACATATTCCAGATATGTGGGGGTATTGATAACTACTTTAGACCACAGACACATAGCAACTATATATTATCTCAATAGGCTCCTGAAACAGAAAAAATGGCTTAAGTTCAAACTGAGGAAATTTTTTCTCTTTTTAATATTATTTATTTGAGAGAGAGAGAAAGACAGGCAGACAGACAGAATGGGTGCACCAGAGCCTCCTGGCTCTGAAAACAAACTGTGAGACACATGTACCAGTTTGTGTGTCTGGCATTGTGTGGGTACTGGGGAATTAAACCTGGGCCATCAGACCTTGCAAGCGTCTGAGAAAGCTCCCCAGTCCAAAACTAAGGAAATTTTAATAAAGTGTGTAATTTAGTCAATCATATATCAATATTTGTTAATAGTGACCAGTGTTAACATATTATTACAAGATATTATCTCTATAGAACACTGGATATAGGACCTCTAAGAACCTTCTGTCCTTACAATATAAAAATCTTGTAATTCTAAAACTATTACAAAATAAAAAGTTTAAAGATACAATGGAACAGGCTGCAGTTGTAGGACACTGAGAGATCATGCTGGAACTGAGATGGAAGCCTATTCTCTACTGACTATCACAGTGCTGGAAAGTGCTATGTGAGCTGCTGGAGAATAAAATTCACTAATAGCATGAACAAGCAGTGGATCCTGAAAGCTACAAAAGCAATATATACATATATTGTGCTGATTTGCCTGGTCTCTTATGGTGCCATCTGGAGCCTAACCCACATAATTAGGTCACTTTTTAATGACAGAAAGAGACATGGAAGGGACATTTTCTGTTTCCCCTTCCAGAGAATCTTGAAAATTTCCCACTTTTAATATTGATTCTTTGACATTCAACACATCTTCACATGAACTGCCATTAACTTACATATAAGGATAAAAGAGAAGAAAAGAAATACCTATCTTCTCCAGTGTAATGAAGATTTGTTACCTATCTATTACACTTGTCTTGCTAATGGTGACACATGGCATGTAGCTATGTTGTGCAGAATGGACTATGATCCCTTCATGCGCAGATCACTGAGGCATTATTTCACCCGAAAGGAAGTGTTGTCCAGGGGGAAAACAACTTTTCCCACAACAGGGCAAATAACGGCAGGATCTGACCTGAAGAACAGATATTAAAAAGGTTCAAAATCATTTCCCAAGACCACACATCTTTAAAAGGAAGTAACTCAGAAATCAAGTATTTCTGTTATGTGGCATCTCCTTTTGTTCCATTGTCATTTGCAGACTAAGAATGCAAAGATGACAGATTGACAGATGTCAGAAAGACAGACAGCTGATAGGTGGTAGGACAGATAAAGGAAGCCATGAAAGGAGACATTAGCTTACTCATTCTAAAGAGAAGAAAACAATTCCTTATTTGGAGATTTAAAATGCAAATCTAGATAACAATATTTTTGAGTCATTTTGCAACATAAACTTGTTTGCTTATTTTAAAAGAATATCTATGGTCTACTGCAATGAATCACCCACCATTGATGCACCAATCATCTGGCTACCTTTTTATGCATTGTCATTATATGTCAGGTCTCTGAGGAATGAATGGATAGAGTGTTGGAGACTATAAGGTTCTTACATAGCTGAGTAGAAATGAGATTAAAGGAGGTTAGTGGTTTGTGGACCTGGGGATAAGGCAATATGAATATAAAATTTAAAAATATTAAAAATTAGCCCATTATGGTCAATAATTAGCAACAGAAATGAATTCAAATTTTTTTGAGAGAGAGTGAGAGAGAGAGAGAGAGAGAGAGAGAGAGAGAGAATAGGCATGCCAGGGCCTCTAGCTACAGCAATTGAACTCCAGATATGTGTGCCATCTTATGTGCATGTGACCTTATGCATGCATCACCTTGTGCGTCTAGCTTATGTGGGATCTGGGGAGCTGAACATGAGTTCTTAGGCTTCACAGGCAAGTACCTTAACTGCTAAGCCCTGAATTCAAATTGTAATAGCAAAACAATAAACAAATTTTTAGGAGGTATAGTAAGGTAAAAGAACCCTAAGGCAAGAGAAAACAATGCATGGAATATAATAAAAGAGAAACAAGGAAAACATGAAGGAAGATGACCAAGGATGAACTGGCTAACTGAAAATGGAGGGCTTAATAACCATGTAAGTGGTCAAATTTATGCCTACTTGGGATATAGGAAGTTTACTATATGAGTAGTAGATCCTAGCTCTAAATCGCTAGATGTGACCAAATATGGAAAAAATAATTTAATTTTGACCATTGGATTCCAAACTATCTTCTTTTGCCCACTTTTCTTATTTAACAGATTACATTTCATCTTCATGCTTAACAAGAGACTCCCAGTGCAATTCTTTTAAGATTCACCAAAACCTCTAGCCAGGCTATCTTGACTACAGGAGCCTTGAATTTCTTTGATATTTCTGAGTGGGCAATGCACCATGTGAATATATTCATACACATTTGCTTTGTAGCTTATAAAATAAACTATTTGCTTGACAGGAAGAGTCTGGAGTCACTGAGCCTGAAAATGGGCCAATCCAAGTATATTCACAGTAGGGATAAGATTTTACAGTTAAATAAGTTATGAATGTCAGGTGAATAACTTCTCAATGGTCTCAACTTCACAGCCCCAAACTGGGCAGAAGGCAAGTATTGTGTACTCCACTTGGATTTTCTTTATGGAGGAGGATAAAAATTCTACCATTCTAAACACATAAAAATAAGTTAAAACCATACCATTTCCTTTGGAAAGAAGATTTTTATGAACTGTGATCATTCTCTCAAAGGAGCTAGAAACCTGCTTTCGATCTTCTTATTAAGTCCTCACATTTCCTCCACACATCAAGTTTACTGGGTTATTTTGAAGGAAGAACACAATGCCCTTCCCTTTCTCACAGCAAGTGGCTAGTCTACAGAACAATTCAAAATGTACTTCCTGGTTCTAACTTCATACCTGAAGACAGAAATGTTTATTGGAAGCAGTTTAAAACACATCGACAAACTTATATGACTTGTTCTTCCAAATTATCACCTTGTAGTCACCACATTACTTCAAAAGACAAGGCCATTGTTCAAAATAATTTTTGGAAGTCTGCTTTAGGTTCTGTCTTTACAAAAGAAATCAGGCCCAGTTGAATGATCAATGTTTTAGCTTGTTGTTCAGAATAAATGATTTTATAGTATCATTTCCTTTTAGGAACACTGATCCTTCAGCTGGCCCACAGAGGGAACACCTGAACCACAGGAAACTGGAGACAACATCATGAAGACCAACCTTAATTTTTTCCTGCTTTCCTTTCTTTTCTCTCTCCCTCTCTCTCCCTTTCTCCCCATTTCCTCTCTATACTCACTTTCTCTTTTATATTATCTTTTTCTCCCCACACCTTCCTAGGTGCTGACTTATAACTCCCAGTACCAGCATGGGGTTAACTTTCACAATGAGCTGTTGATCTGAGAGACCTACAAGGTTTCCTAAAAGAGCCAGATTTCTGTCAGAGTTCTTGATGACCCACCAAAGGTTAATGGTAAGACCCTACTGTTGAAGACAGGATACGCGTGTGAAACCAAGCATGGAGAGACCTGGTCAGAATCTGGAAGAGGGTCAGTCCCTAGACAGTTAGCTAGTCTAGTGCCAGAGAGTGCTACATGAGCAACTGGGGGAAAATGTCCCACATCAGTCCAAACAACTTGCAGTCTAAGCTACCCAGCAGGAAACAACCTGACGTAATGCTCAAACAAGTGCAGTAATGGCACACAGCCAGTGGGCAACCAACTGCTCTTGATTTGACTAATAGATCCACTCAGTGGAATGGAACTCATTGCTGGAACTGGGAAAAAAGTCAAAACCAAGTACAAAAAATGAGTACAGTCTCCAATCAAGATACCATCAAATGTAGGCTAGAAGAAGGCCTACACATATAAAATTCCCTCCAAGATATCTATGGCCATCCCATCTATCTAGTACTAATTTTTCTCTCCATTGGAGAATTTGCTTATCTTTTTCAGATGGACAATGAACCTGAAGGGAGGACTCGCCAATCACACCTCACCAGGGCTCCAGCTGAAACTATAGAGTAATGCGGGGGAAAGGCAAGAATACAGTGTTCTTGGTGATCATGGCACCAGAAAAAGGCTGAAGGAGACAAATACAGAGAACATCCAACTCCAACTAAGCCAGATATCCAGAGACACAGAGGCTCCCAAAACCTCATCGCTGAAGTAGAACTAAAATGACCCCAATGTGGCTCAGGGAAATTTGTGGAAGAGAGGGCGGAAAGAATGTTAGAGCCACAAGTTGGGGCATTATGCACAGAGACTTGGCCTATCTCCCATAACTCTTGACTACCCCCACAATGCATGACCCACATTCCCCATTGATGAGGGTCCCTTTGGAAGAGGGAGGACAGGGAGGAGGATAATGGAGTCACCATTACAAAAGTAAAATTAGAATAATATAAATAAAAAATACTTTAGAAAAAAAAGAAATCAGGCCCAATTTTACAGTGTTGTTGGGTAAAAATGCTGTTAATTTTTTTAAGCTTAATCATTTGATAGCACACACCACTTTTAGTTTTAAAAAAATGAAGTATAATCTCAAAAGTCAAAAAAATTTGTAACCACTCAGGAGAATCAAAGAACTTATAGGATCCTTAACCCTAGGGAATTGGTCTCAGGACGTCCAAAGATACTCAAACCCTCAGATGTACATAACCTTTGCACATTTAGTGACTTAAACCATGTCTGGGTACTTATAATGCCTAGTACAATGTAAATGCTGTGAAAACAGTTGTTTGGCTCTATTATTTAGGGGAGATGACAAGGAAAAGTCTATAGATGTTCAGTACAGACACAAAAATACTTTCAAACCGCAGATGAGAATAGGAAACCATGACTAGAAATTCTACATTAGATTCTGAAGTCTATTAAACACAGAGGGATTCCAAACTGTATACATGCCTCACTGAATGTATGAACAAGCTACCAGTGTTTACCTATGAAAGGACCACATTTAACTGAGGTTAAAGGTGTGATATTAGTACTTATGAAAAACAACTCTACAAAATTAAGTACATTACTTTACAATTTCACAGAAAACTTAGTTATATGAATTTTTAACCATTTCTCTGTTATACATTCAGTCAAAACTGTGAATTTTGGGGTAAGGAGAGATGGTTCTGTAGTTAAGGTACTTGCCTGCAAAGCCTAAGGACCTGGGTTTCATTCCCTGGTACCCACATAAAGCCAGATGCACAAAGTGTGCATGTGTCTGGAGTTTGTTTGCAGTGGCAGGAGGCCTTGGTGCATCCATTCTCTGTCTCTTATCTATCTTTCTCTACTTGCAAATAAATATATTTAAATGTGACTGTTTCAACATTTATAGGAAAATAATTTGATATCAAATTTCTATTTTTCCCCTCAACTAAAAAAGTTCTAATAAAGAATAGACCTTTGTTATGATTGTGTTATGTATGTGATTACACTAACGGAAAAGAAAAACTGGTCTCACCTGAATTATTTTCTCTCAAGTAGCAAAAAAATCCACTTACACATATAACCAAATGTTATTTAATATCTTAAAAAGTAACACAATCCAAAATGGATATTTCACACAACACTACATAAACAACATGAACACAATATTACCATATGGAGGGACTTTCAAATATAGACTTACAAAAATCCCTGTCATTTTTTCTTTTAAGTTATTATACTAAGCATGACAAGTAATCATCATTTACAATATGGTACACTGACACGATAAAAACCATATTACAAATGTGCTGTTAGAAATCAGTAACATTAGGGAAGACATCTCATGAACTGTTGTTATTTCATATGAAATACTATACAATATAAACAGAACATCCATCTTGGATGACCTTTACAGCAACCAGAGACCAAGTAATTTAATTTTTTTCAGTGCAAACACATTTTATTCAAGGCAGTCTTGGCTGCAAAACTCCTTTCTAACACACAGTAAAATCCCACTTGCTTTTCTTATTCATTTACCCTAATGCAATAGTCACATTCAGTCACTCAGAGAAAGATACCTGCAGAATTAAACTTTGACATTTAAATCTAATTTTCTTCCAGGAAGTAGTATCCATGTCATTGCTCTAAGGACTTTTATTTGTAGCTGTTGATACTTACATGAAGGTGACTAGGGCAGTTCTATTCCTAACCAGTACATGTGCACAGTACTGCACAATATTCTACCCTTCCAGTGTGGAAGGGTGGTGGTGTAGGTATCCAGGTGGGGAGAGGTGGGAAGGAGGCATACAGGATGGTCTTCACAAGAAAGGAAGAGTTGGGGGCTGCTGAGTGTAGTGCATGATTGATTTCCTGGAGTGGCAAGGATTGGTGTTGGAGGAAAGCTCAGGTCTCTGACTTGGTACCTCTTTCTGGTAGAAGAAGCAAGGGAATGGTTGTACCAAGGTCAGCCTTTAAACAGGGAGTTTAGGCAGCTGCATGTGGAATAATCCAAGCTCTAACCTTCTATTTCTACCCTTACATAACCATTGCTGCTTTTTTTTTTTTTTTTGCCTAGTTGATACTGTATGTATATGTTCATATGTGAAACCAACAGTTAGCAATTAAAGCCCTGTAGCTGACCATATACAATCATAAAAAGTTTAGTTTCCCTTGGAGCTTTGTAGGATTCTGAATCTTGCAATTCATTAAACTGTAAGTCCTAGAACTATAAAAGTGATCACTGACCACTGGGGATTCTCTCTCTGTGATGCTGCTGCAAAAGCCATGAGGATTCAATTGATCAGGGAGATGCCAGCGCTGCTTTCAAAACATATGACGAAGCTTAATCATCATTTTTTGTATGCATAATTTATGAAATGTCTCATAAACAAAAACCTATGGGAAAACCGTGTATATATCCTTAATACTATAAAACCTGGGAGAAGGATGGGGTGACAGAATATTCTTTTATCTTACTTGGCAAAGATCAAACCAATAGCTCTTTCCTGCCCATAGCTTACTAAACCAAAGAAAAATAATGCCTTCCATGGCTTTTGCATTATTTTTTTTCCTGCATTCTAGCTCCCCAAACCCTAAAAATGTTCAGAAAGGTCCCTCACTAGCAGAAGAGTACTGGATGGCTTTGACAGTGGGCAAGAGGACGGGTCAGGGGAGGAAGCAATCACTTTTGCTTGGGTCCAGTGTGGTCTGACAGCTGCACTGCTGAATGGATGAGACTAGTCTGTGGGAACAAGAAGGCACCTGCTAAGGATTTTGTACTTCCTAATTAGAGAAAACAGTTAGAACTGGATTTGTGTCCAGATTCTCCAGAGCAGGGCTTGATGTGTCTGACTGGATTGCTACTGTGCAGCTGAGAATTAGAAGTCTATTTGATGAGTATTTTTTAAATTAAAATTTTTTCAGCACCTTCTACTGTCTGGAAGTCATGCTCCCAAAGATGGGATTTTAGCACAGGAATTAGAAACCCAAGATGAACTGTAAACAAGGATAGGTGTCTGGATTGGCCTTGGACTACAATGGCCTTGGTGTGGACTTATTTATCTCCCACTTCACAATTCAGTTTTAGCAAGGTGTGTTGAGGTGTAAGACTGTAAACATCCTGAACTTTTTAAACGAAATGGACAAAAGTGTATAGTTGGATTTGTTTACTTTAACTTTATTAGAACCCATCAGAAAAATAGTATTGTATTTGTGATTTCTCATGGTGGTCTATCAAACAGCTAGAAAATGTCATTGATAGCTGCCACTATGTTTCTGGGTTATCTTGAGTCCCTTTTTTTTTTTTTTTTTTTTTTTTTACTCCTTTCAAGTGTGGTGTTACAAATATGACCTGCATTAATTGTCAGTAAATATAATATTTTGGAAGCACTTTGAGATCTCCAAATGAATTGTGTAACATTATCAGTTGTTGCATTTTAAATCAAGCTCTGAATGCTGTCCATTAAGAATGGCAAGACTTCTCAACAATGACTTCCATTGTATTGTGAGAAATATGTCTATCTTTTAAGTTAAAAAACTGTCAAGTACACTTTGTGGTGACAAGTGGTTTGTTCTGGGTAGAACTTACAAAGCTAATGTTATCTCTTCTATGGAACACATTTCTTTTGTTGAGGATGATGGTGATTGAATTTAAATGTACACTTTTGAAATACTGATTGGGTTATGAAAAAAGAGACATTTTTGAACAGCTGGTGTTCAAATCATTGTTACTTCAGTTTCACTTTCAACTTATGCTTCCTGAACTTGAGCTTCCAACATCAGAGAAGCAAGAATTTGTTATTTTATCCAGCTAGACCCCTTTCAGCTCTGGGTGCACCCCCTTTCGTATGCTCATTAAGTTCCCCTGAGATGCGCAAAGTAATACAAATGACTTAACAGAAGTACTGAATGCACAGCATAGCTCTTTGAATGAAAGTGAGGTTGGGCTCCATAGGATAGCATGCTATAAAGGCAGAGAGGCTCAAAGTGCTTCAAGTTGGCAGTCCAAATTTCTTACATGTCTTCCATCACTGAAAAACCTAGCAATCTAATCATATTTCTATAGGAGTAAATAGCTTGCCAAATTATGTTTACCAAGTGGCTTTTTGCCAAAGAGAACTTTAGCAGGAATGTAGAAGGGTAGGAGAGAAGACAAGAATTTCAAACCTTTTGTTCATTCCTAACTAAAATCAAATGTGCTTTCATGGGGAAAAGAGAAGAAGGTGGTTTATAGCTGAAAGCCACAGAATGCTGTGAAAGAAAACCATGGCAACAAAAAAGTCATGAATCCACATGGGCATTCACTGACACATACACACGGAATGCCATAGCCTAATGTCAAGGCATGCTTTAAACGCTGTTTTTCTAACAATACACTTTAACACACTGCTGCCATTTCTTCAAATTCATGGAGGTAGTTTTATGTAAAAATAAAAATTACCATAAAGTAATATGCTGTATCATAATACATAAGTGTGCAAAATGCCGACAGATGTGTTGACCCTTTAAAGTTGAATGCCTCACAGAGATTCAACCAGATTCAGTTTTGTAAACCTTTCAGTTGATGAAGACTAGATAAGCAGACATGTACCACAAAGCTATGGTTCCACTGGAGGAAAAGAAATTGGCAACACATCCAGAGAGCCAAAGTTTGGGGCATCAAAAAGTCTTACCTTCTTGGTGAGACCATCTCAAACATGTGTATTCATCATATGTCACATTTGTCATGCACATCCCATTACCGTTCCAGAATCCAGATTAGACTCAGACAAGAGTATTTTTACATAGGACATCTGTTTACATGGAATATCATCTTGGAAGTCAATTATTTCTATGCTAATGGCTGACGGTCTAAGGGAGGTTTGTTTTTGTTTTGTTTTATATCCTATATCCCACAGTATCAGGTAAACAGGGTACACATTTGATTTGAATTAGATCTTTTGTAAACCTCTTTCTTGTGAACTACCAAAAATTCATATTTTAAAGCTTCTCTTAAAGGTAATGATTTCTTTCCCTACTCACACAGCATTTGATTATTTCAATGGCTACTTTCAGAGGGTCAACTGGAGGGATGATGTATTATTTTAATGGCCATATTATTTATGAACTGAGTGTCATAAGAATTTGAGAGCAAGTATGTGAAAAAACAAATTTAGACAGAAGTTAGGAGTCATATGGTATACAACTCCCCAAGAAAACAGATGATGTAGTCTACTAGGTACATTATCATTCTTCCTGGACATACTTGAGCAATGAGGCAAACCATGGGTTTCTGAGCAATCAAGGCATGCCTTGAAGGAAATAAGGCATGAGATTGAAAGCCAATTGGCTTAAGCATTTCAGTGGTGTGGCAGTATACAAAGAAATGGGCTTAAGTTTCACTATGACTAGCACACAAAAGAGAATTTCTACCAAACTTGAGACATCCAGTTTGACCCAGTGCAACTTCCAAATAGTTGATAAAGTAGGAGAGTATTTATGTGTTTCTGATTACATATAGGCCTGCATTTATTAAGCAGATTGCTAGTGATTAAACAACATGAGAAAAGAAGTCTCATGAATTTTATGCCAGTCATTAAAATTTTAGGTGAAAAAAATTTAGATTTTTTAGAGTTTATTTATGTATTTAAGTAATTGCTTATGGTATATGTGCCCCCAAATAGATGCTATTAACCTAAAGTAAAAATTATGGGGCTGGAGAGATGGCTTAGCAGTTAAGATGCTTGCCTGCAAAGTCTAAGGACCAAGGTTGATTCTCCAGGTCCCACATTAGCCAGATATACATGGTAGCGCATGCATCTGGAGTTTGTTTGAGTGGCTAGAGGCCCTGGTGCACCTTTTCTCTCTCTCTCTTTTTCTCTCTGTCAAATAAAAATAAAAATATATTTAAAATAAAATTTATGACAGACCACTTACTTGGACAGGTATAATCCTTTTGAAAACAGTTTTATAATACTTACAAGTATATTCCATTGTTCTTTTTCCTATAGGAATGAAGCCTAATTGCTTGTAGACCCTTTGCCATCAAGACTTTCTTTGTATTCAACATGATATTATAAACCAAAGCAGAATGTGAGCAAACAATTTTGAAATAAGCTGGGCTTCTGACTACAGATCCACCTAAAAGATTGCCTCCTGAAATTAGTTACGAAGTATTTGTAAACATTACTCTGGCATAGTTCATGTCTGCATAATTGTTATTCTGATAAATTGTAGGGGAGTACAAATTATGGTTATACCACACTAGCAGAATGAAGACATCCTGTTATTACACGGGCCCATGGATATTTCTAATCAAAATTACTTTAAAAGCTTTCTATAGATATCTTCCCAGGAATAAAAGGCCTGAAGTTCAACTCTCCCTAAATTTGCTCTTTCCTATAACCACTAAAAATTATCTCTCACAGCCTAATTTAGGCATTCTATTTAAAACTACATAAAATAGATTTATGTCCTTCCATTAGAAAGAATAACATCCTCAGGCCATACTCTTCATTTGTATCACAAAGAACATTTTGCTTTGAAACAAACTAATTATTGTATATATTATAGAAGATAGATCATCATAGGATCACAGAGAGGAAGTCATCTTCCTTCAGTATCTGATTAATTCCTTCTAAAAGTCCACATTGCCTCTTCTATCACTTAGTGCTCTGTCCCAGTCAGACTGGGACTTCCCTTCCTTTGCTCATTTCAGATTCAAAGGCCTATATTCCTGTTTGTGATTATGGAAGGTTAAAGATCAAGACAAGCATCTAGTTCACTAGAAAATAAAATCCTGAAAATAAACACTCCCAATATTTCCATCACGACCCTTTCTGACACACTTCCACTGGCTCCTGCAAAAGAGTGTCATGGAAACTCACAGTGAAAGATGATTGGTACATAAATAATCAGCAAACAAAGGGGTGGGGTTCCTTCTGGTCAGTTTGGCATTGATTTCCCTCAAGGGGTACACCTTGGATTTTACATTTTGTAGTGGCTTGGATTTATTATGTTTTTTTCTGAAGTGTTAAGGATCAGTTCTGTGGCCCCATTTAACCAAAGACTGGAAGTAACACACATCTGTGGCATTTAAAATGGAATCGGCAACTGCATGACATTGAAAATGCTTATTCCACTTACAGTGTCTAGACTTTCCTATGTGTGCTCAGATACAATTAGTGAAGCAAAAGTATACACATCACCCCTACTGCTATTCAGTTGCTACAGAGCCAGAAATGTGAAAAGCAATAATCTGAAATAAAGATTTTTTTTTTGCCCTAGCCTACTTCACACAGTTCAAGGAAATCCCCAAACTGCATTTGAGATGCTTGTCTTTCCAAAGATGTAAACATCAGTCCCAGTGTCGTAAACTTTGCTATATTGAATGAGACAGATCTGAGGCAGAAGGACAATCACACACTAGTAACAGAAGCTTGCAAGCAGTTGGAAGGTTTCTGTAATTTCTCAGCTTCATTTGCTGGGGTATCCGTACTTGCGCGGAAGTTGAAGGCTGGACCAGCTCCACCATGGGCAGGACTCAAAGCAGGGTTCTGACGGCGATTACTTTCAACAATGCTTGATGTGTTGGAAGCCAGGCTCTCTCGAGTACTAAAAGAGTAAAAAGGGTTGGTTTTGTTTTGCTTTGAGCATAAATACTTACATATTGAGCCCCAGAGGAAGAGCAGTGATGTAGTTAATGGATTTCCTCTGCTGGTTCACAATATCATATCAATATACATCTCTACTGATTATTTGCATATGCTCTTCCAGCCAGGGCTCTGGGAGCTTACATGAGCCATGCCAGTCAGCAGCTCATAGAAAGAATGACTAAAGGGTTTTTTAACCACCAAATGCACTTTGAAATGACTTCCTCTTCCTTTCACATTCAAGAAAACAGCTTCAAAATTTGATGTGATAGGCATCACACCAACTTTAAACAGAAATGCTCATACCTGTGTGATGATTTCATCAAAGGCTGTGAATTGATGGGCATAGCTGCTCCTGAATAAATTCAATAATTTTACTGAAGATTCCATTCTCTGTCTCTGATTAGATTTTGACTTTGGTGGACTTCAAGCATGCCATGAGCTAATTTTGCCATGTGAATGGGAATAAAATTCTTTAAAAACATTTTATACCTCACTTCAATTAAAATGAAATTGTACTTTCAGATAAGAATGTTAGTTTTATGTATGTGTGTTCCTTCATGTGTGTACATGTATGGTATATAAACATATGTGTGCATACATGTGGAGGACAAAGGACAAATCAGGGTGCTCTTCCTCTCAAGTGTCATCTACCTTTCTGTGAGACAGAACCTTGCACTGGTTTGGAACTCACCAAGTAAGCTAGATTGGTTGGCCAGTGAGCCCCAGGGATCCACCTCCTCTGTTTCACCAGCACTGGGATTCCAAGTGTGTACTACCATACCTAACTTTTTATTTTTTCACATGGGGGCCTGAGGATTGAATTCAGTTCTTTATGCTTACACAGCAAGCACTTTATTGACTGAACTATCTCCAAAACCCAGAATATTAGTTTTTGTCCCATTTATGTTTCCCTTTGCTAGAAACATTTCTCTTTTAAAGGACAACATAGAATAGGGATGATTTAAAAGTTTCATTATTTTAATTTCTCTTGGACATTTTCTAAATTAGAAATACCTGATTTTATTGCTTGAAGTAACTTACAACATTTCACACTTAAATGTGTTAGGCAACAACAGAAATAAGATTAATAAATCTGATCGAGAGGAAATGAATAGGTCCTCAAAGAAAGTTACCAACTTACACAGAGGGAAGAAGCCATAATCATTCTCAAATCATCCACTCCATTGTATAGATTTAAAGTTTAGAAAGTATTCAGAGTTGGTCCCATAACTAATTAAAGCTGACTAGACCTAATCAAAAAGTCAACTACCACAGTGGAGATATCATCTCTTCATCTCTTTCATTCCCATCCTAAGCTCATAGCAATTCTACCTGAATCCTTTTCTTTGGTAGTCATTTCTAGTAGTTATTTAATGCTGTTCCTTTAGGGACTTGGGTTTTATTTTCATTAAGAAGACATGAATTACTTGATTAAAAACAATTTGCGGGGTTGGGGCTTTAGCTCAGTGGATGAGCGCTTGCCTAGCAAGTGCAAGGCCCTGGGTTCGGTCCTTAGCACCAAAACAAAACACACACCCCCACCCACACAAACAACCCCAATTTGCTTGTTAATTGTAAAAACAAACTAACAAAAAAGACAATGTATTCTCCTTAAATGTACAGAGTATCTCTAGAAAGTTAATGTGCTTACAGAGATAAGTCAAGTTCTTCCATGAAGCTAATGATAAGTGCTGGCACATCTTAAGTATATGCCAGAACATCATCACTAAGGTCCAGAGAATATTAGTTTTATCTATTTACCTGCCTGACTTTCTCCCAAGAAATTGAGATGTAACTGGGGGGTCAGGTGAAGAGAAGAACAAAAAACATGTAGAATCGCAAAGATTTTATGCACGTTCCTTCAATTTCACTTTTAATCACAATAGTAAGTTTTGACAGCATTTGACTTCTTCATGTTTACAATGGGGATTGTTATGATGTGGTTTTCCTACTTAGAGGGTGACTATGAAGAAGAAATAAACAAGTGAAGAATTTGCTTATTAAAAAGCTAGAAAACATGTTATTTCTGTTATATATCTATTATGTAATGAATTAAGTAGCTACTGTACGTTTGGTTGGGAAGCTAAATATCTCTAACAAGTTTATTCCTATGGGAAAATGAATTCTAGAAAAGAAAAAAAAAAGTACTTTTAAACCAGCTTTTAAGTACCTGCTAAGTGCCAGGCAGTGTGCCTGGAATTGTAAACATAAATTATATATTAAATATAGAATGTAGTTGTGGGCTGGAGAGATGGCTTAGCGGTTAAGGCGCTTTCCTGTGAAGCCAAAGGACCCATGTTTGATTCTCCAGAACCCATGTAAACCAGATACACAAAGGTGAGGCAAGCACAAGGCACACATGCCCACTAGATGGTCCAAGTGTCTGCAGTGGCTAAGGTCCTGGCATGCCAATTCTCTCTCTCTCTCTCTCTCTCTCTCTCTGTTTCTTGCTCTTTCTCTAAAACGTAAAAATTAAAAAAAAATAGAATGTACTTGGGAGATGTCTGTGGTAAGATCTTTGAACACAGCTACCACTTTAAAAGGGGTACATACATATAGTATTTCAGTTCTGCAAAGAAGATATTTCACTACTGTTATAAGACTGAGTAAAGTTTATGGTATTCATATTATAACTCTGAATATATTGGCGAAAAATGAACAGAGATAAATTGTTAACAGTAAAAGTATTTCTCAAATTTAATTTTTTAAAGAGAGCCAATGGAGTGTGCAACCTTAAAAATAAGGTTTTAGAGTTCCACAAGCTGAGTGGCTCCACTGCTCATCCTGCATGCACGTGGTCATTTACCCTGACTTTCTAGAGTGTATATTATGCTATACCTTCAGCAGACAGAACCCTAGCAATATCTCCTCTCTGATTTTTGTACTGTTGTTTTTTTGGCCTCAGCTTTGAAAGGAAAGCCTGTTCAAGTCAAGATTTTTCAATTTCAATGTGAGTTCTCATTGCACAAGTTTCTACCTTTTTCCTTTTCAATATTCCTTAATTTCCTACAAAAGAAAACGAAAGCTTTTAAAAATGTGGCTGAACATGACTTTGGGGCCAAAACTTTGAATGTACAGGGAAAATCATCTGGTTGAGTCTCAGTTGCTTAATGAATTATTTTATGGAAAGATCCAAATAAATAGCAACTTAAAATTCACATATCTCATAGCACTGAAGGGGTAGCAGAATGATAATTTTATTTAGCTAAAATACTACTCATGCTGAAGTCTGTAAGTCAGATATTTTCTTCTGAATTCTTTAATGCATTAAAAATGCTAGTGAACTCATTGAGGTGTACAGAAAACATATTTGTCACCTAACTTCTAACCAAGAGTTTGAATACAAAAAGGATGAAATCAGGAATTCTTGCATAAAGTCTCTAGATGCATAAAATTCATGGGAGATCTATGTTCTTAGAGAAAAAATTTAACCTGATATTAGCGGATAGACCTGTGCATAATGCGTGAAAGCTCTCTACTTAGAAAAAATTTTTTTTTTTACCTTGTACTATGATAAGGCATTTAATATTTAAATATATTATTTAAGAAAAATAAACTTTCAGAAATAACCCATCATAAATACTGTTATACACCCAAAGTTTCAAGATAATATATTCTGTGGAGATACTTTTCATGAATTATTATTCATGAATAAATCTATTTACCTCTAAACAAACAAACTTTCAATGTTACACAGTAGTAGGACTTGGGGGTTAGAATTAATTCAACTACTTCTAATATCTCCTTAGCAATAATCATGGGAAAGCACCATTTATTATGTCTAAGGCTAGGGGCTAAGAGGGGAATGTGAAGGATTTGAAACTATTTGAAAAACAATAGGCTATAGAGTCTACATGGTTTAAAAAACACATAAAAATACAGCAAAATAGGGCTGGAGGGATGGCTTAGAAGTTAAGGCGCTTGCCTGTGAAGTGTAAGTACCCAGGTTAAGACTCCCAGTACCCATATAAACCATATGCACAAGGTGGCACATGCATCTGGAGTTCGTGTGCAGTGGCTGGGGGCCCTGGAGTGCTCATTCTCTCTCTTTCTGCCCCCTCTCCAATAAATAAATGAAATATTTAAAAAATACAGTCAAATAGATTATCTCTTCCATAAGTGATGGCTATGAACTTTTATTATAGACCATCAATTATGCTTATCTGGTATCCATTATTAGGATTTTAGAAGTGGAAATAAGAGTAGAACAGCAAAATAGGTACAACAAAGACAGAGAAAATGAAATGGAAAATAACTCTTGGGTTGGGATTAAAAAAATATTTAGCAAAACAGTTTCTCAAGGATTCTCAAGGGACAGGTTGCAGAGACCTATGTATGACTCTTGGTCTCCCATGCATTTTACCCAGAGTATGAACTCTGAAGTCTATTGGACATTAGAATTGCCACATATGTGTTTAATTGGACAAAACGATTACATGATCAAAATAAAAACAGTAATAAATCAATAATTAGCTCTTTAAAAATAACAAAAGCTGCACATGGGACAAACATAATTCCTAATTTTAATTTTGGGATGTTCTGTCCCCACATCATCCAGAAGTATGGTTAAATGATTGCAGCATAAGTAATTATGGTTCTTATCAATTAAAATAGGTCTATATAATACATAATCTTATTAAGATTATAAATATTGCGAGACTTGGGAATCAGAGCTGATGAACAATGTCAGTCTCCCAGCAGCATTTCTGCATCTCAGAGTCACCAATCTGGAGTAGATTTTAGAAGCAAGATTTACGACCCAAGTTGCTGTTTAAGGAGAAGAAAGAGTTAAGGAGAATAAAAGGAAGTGCAAAGCCTCTGGGTTTGCTTCTATAACTCCTAACCAACCTTGTGCTTTGTACATGACCACTATGCATTTTGCCCTCTCAAATACCAACTCTGTGGAACTACCAAGAGCCACAAAAAGAAAAGCATTGTGATAGTGTGTCTAGAAGGGCTGCATCAATCCTGTAGGAGGAGAAATAAAAGTGCCAACAAAGGTTCTGATCTAATAGAGTTCAGGCACCTAACTTTCCTCTGAGTGGAACAACCTTCCTCTTTTCTGGCCATAGATAGTGGAAGCACTTCCACAGAGGAAAAAATTTGAGCATGTAGGACAGACTGCACAGAAGTAGGAATTTTAAAATGGCCGCAAGCTTCTAGAACCTCTGGAAAGGTTTCAAGATCTGCTACTACACTCTCATTAGAGGGAGAACCCCTTGGCCTGGCAATAATTTACTCCTACCCTTCTCTCTCCCCTCTGACTTTTCATTCTACTCCAAAAGCTATTGTTTTTGAAAGACTTACAAAAATATCTTCCCTTAGCATGATGTCAATACTATAGAAGAAAAACTACTGGGAAGTATCAGTCTTAGTTGGGCTAGACTGACACAAGCTTGAGGGAAGGAGCCAACCCACCAGTCCAGATTGGTGATCTCTACAGCTGCAGAAACATTATTTTTCAATTCCTGAAAAAGAAGTTAGAAACAGGTTGTTAACAATGTAACTCACAAAACTCATAGCCCTAATCCACAGAACTGAGACTGTGAAATCAGTTATCTGCATAAAGCCCCAGGCCCTGGTGGGTATATGTGTATACACAGGGATGGCTCTCCCTACCGTGGGGAGTTGAATCCACTGTCCACAGTGATGCTGCTGCTGTCCATGCTGTCCAGCCGTGCTGAGTGGGTGGCTCTCTGGTTGCTGCTGCTATCAGTTTCTTTTGGGGTGAGGAGGGTGAGGTTCTTCTCAAATTTCCTTTGCAAGTCTCTCTCCTTCTCCCTTTCCAGGAGCCACTGCATAGTGCCCACATCATCTCTGTTTTTCTCTTCCTCTGTGTTTTTGTTGGCCCCATCCTCAGAGTCATCATCATCAGAGACATTGTAATAGTCAAAAGAGGCTTCCTGGTTCCCTCCAGACTCCTGCTGACGCTGGGAAGCAGGTATGGCTTGTGCCACTGAAGTCCCCAGGGAAGTTTCCAGTTTTTCACATCGGCCTGGCAGCGCATCAGCAGGTGACTTTGGGTGAGTTTTGAGAAGGGACAGGCTAGATTTGTGGTAGCTGTTTACAGACAAGGTACTGTGAAGAGGCTTGAATAGTGTGTCTTTGCTGAATATCTCTTTCCTCTTATCCAGGCTGCTTGGCTCAGTGCCATGATGCTGAATGAGGCGGCCATTGGCAATCCCCTCGGCCACTCCACTGGAGGCAGCAGGACCCCCACCTGGCCCTTTTGGTGATTCCTCCTTGTGTCCAACAGGCTCCCTGGAAGAATGAGGAGTTTGTCTCTCAGATGAAGACAGCTTTTTTACTCCGTCCACCAGAGTCAGAGTGTCATGGTTTTCCTTATTCTTCCCCAGAGGTGATGGTGCGGTGAGCACAGTCTCACTAGAGGTGTTACACTGGAAATAGTCATCCGTAGCTGTTTTTGTTGGGCAAGAGTTGAGTTCGCTATAGGTTGGCAAACTCTCAGGGGGTTTGCCTGGCTCCAAAAGATTACACGCACTAGAAGGTTCCTTGCTGCCACCTACTATTTCTGGAATGCACACCTCTTTGTAGCTTATGGAGGAAATGTGAGCCCTTTGATGACCAAGAGTCTGTGTAGGCCTTAAAGTACTATCATCAGTGTAGGACTGGCTGGGAGTCTGGTCATCTTGGCTACAGCCTTCAGCCAGGTCTTCAGGTGTCCCTAGAGAAGAGGCACCCAGGGGACCTTTGGAATTATCCATGGACCTAGATCTTTCCTTGGCTTTGCTGGATCTCTCATTTCTAGACCTTCGGTCCTGGGTATGGCTGTGGCTTCGGTGCACTTTTGAGTGGGAGCTTCCCCTGGAAGGTTCAGGAAAAGGCATCTCAGTTCTCCTTTTGGCCAGTTCGCCAGATACATCCCATTCTGGTGTCATGGGAAAATGGGACTCAATTATATTTGTGTTGCTATGCATTATGAAGTTATCTCCTTTGTGTTCAATGATGAAGCAGCCTTCTCTGGGTGCCCTGGTGAGAGGGTCACAAAAGTCATATTCTCTTTCACCAGGGATGTCCAGATGAGAGCCATCTGATGGGTCTCCTTTCAACACTCGTGTCTTGCTGTGTGATCGAGACTTCCCGTGGGACTTCCGATGAGTCCTACTCTTTTTACTCCTTCCACTGTGGTGGGCAGAGGATCCTGCTTTACTCCTATGAGCTTTTTCTTCTTCAAGTTTCTTCATTAGAGCAGTATGCCTCATGACATTTTCCACAGTCAAATCTGGGTTAATACGCCGTATGATTTCCATCTCCACTTCCCGAGGGATAGTCGTTGGTGTGTCCTCGTCTCGCAGGGGCCATTCCTCAGGAGGAAACTGAGCAGAAAAATTAGCCAGTTGTTTGGTCTTGTCTTTCTTAAAACTCAGCCGGAATAATTTAAGGCCAAATTTTTTTGACTGCTTTTCACCATCTTTAGGTTTTGAGAGAGTTTCTGTCTTGTAAGAAAAGTTTACAGTACTTTTGCTCTTTTCAGTGGGTGGCACCTGGCATAGTGAAGGAGGGCAATAAGATTCTTTGCAGTCCTTGGCGGGTTTCCTCTGCAAAGTGGAGGCATGCATGCTATGCATGTCTTCCCGGCAGCAGTGGCAAGAGTCGCAGTGGTTTCTGGGCAATGTCCGTTCTCTGACACAGCCTGAGGCAGAGGGCGTTATGGTTCCAGGTTGTGGAGAGGTACACTGAGACCTGTCAGGTATCCTCTCATCCAAGTGGTACCACTTGCTGTTAGTTCTTATGAGGGAAGGAGTTATGAAATAAGTCTGCGGAGTCACAATGAAATAGCCATCTGGGGTTGGATAGATCTTTCTCTCTCGTACCAGTGTGTTTAGCGTGTGCCGTAGAATTTCTTGGCTTGGGGTTGGAACACCTAAGACCAAAAAATAGAGATGCTCATGAGAAGGAAGCAGAAACATGCTGTATAATCCTGGTTTTCAGAATCCTAGTAATACTGCCATGTTTAAAATATGTCAGGACATGTAAAAAATTTTTTTAAATTAGATTAGAGTTGAATCAGAGTTTTCTCTGAAAACTCTTATGAGCATTATGACCTACCCAATGAGAAATATGAAAAAATAGACCGGGATGTAACTTAGTAGTAGAGGGCTTGCCCAGCATGTGTGAGGCCTTGGGTTCTTTCCCTAACACTACTGGGGAGAAAAAAAAAAATCTTAAAAGGAGAATAGAAGTTAGAGTGAGATGGCTCCTGCTTGTCACAAGCCTTCATTGAACTACAACATGAGAGAGATCATTTTTATGTGTGTATTATATGTGTATGATGTGAATATATAGGTGTGTGTGTGTGTGTGTGTGTGTGTGTGTGTACATACACTTGCACATGTGCCTCAGTATACCTGTGCATGTCTAAGACAACTCCAGAGGGAGTTTATCCTTTCCAGTTTGCTTGAGACAGAGTCTCCCTTGTTTTGTTTTTGCTGCTTTGTGGCCACCAGTCAGGTGGGCCTTCAAGCTTCTCAATTCACCTGTTTCTGCCCTCAAACGCCATAGGCAAGTTGAGATTACAGATGTGTAAACCACTTTGCTTCTGGCTTTATGTAGGTGCTGGGAATTTAAACTCTGGAAGGAAGGCTTGCAAACAAGCACTTTTAACTGCTGAGCTATTGTTTAAGCCAAGAGAGACGATTTTATTTTATTTAGGAGAATGAGAAAGAGAGAGAGAGAGAGAGAGAGAGAGAGAGAGAGATAGCATCCAGGGCCTCCAGTCACTGCAATCAAACTCCAAATGTGTATTCCCCCTTGTGCACATGTGCAACCTTGCACACTGGCATCACTGTGCATCTGGCTTACACAAGACCTGGAGAGTCAAACACAAGCCCATAGGCTTCTCAGGCAAGCTAAGCCATGTCTCCAGCCCAAGAGGGACTATTTCTAATAGAGAGAAATTTACAAGTTTCCTATAATGCGATGGAAATTTACAGACAAGACTTTTCAATAAGATCAGTTTGGGAAGTGAAATTAAAATGGCTGCCTTGATACTGAAAAACAGATATATGTAGAACTATCCTATATGTTAGGTTTTGAAAGATTACTTAAACTTAATTTTATAAATTTCATAAAAGGACAATTTGACCACTGTCTATAATATGCTCTATAATTCTGAATTCATCATCACCTGCTGTTTTGAAACTCACCAAAGAGGTGAAAGACATGGGAGGGAGCAACAGAGGCAGTTTCTAACCACTGAGCCCTACCTAATAAGCACACTAGTAAATGCTTGTGTGTGTAGTCTGTATCAGTATCAGTCCCATGTTTCTAGAGTAGAAATACCAGGGGCAAAGAATGGTGCTTCATTGCACAATGGCTGACATTGTTTTGAAAAGGTTTTGTGTGCATGCTTATGACTTCTCTACCTTATCTGACAGAATTAGGAGTATAAATTCTCCCCCCCCCTCCCGAGGTAGGATCTCATTCTAGTGCAGGCTGACCTGGAATTCACTATGTAGTCTCAGGGTGGCCTTGAACTCACGGGGATCCTCCTACCTCTGCCTCCTGAGTGCTGGGATTAAAGGCATGTAAATTCTTAAGAGTATCAGTTCTCAAGGGTGTAGCCCAGTTACTTTATTTCTTAGGCACTCTGTTCTGTGTCAAGCATATAAAGGGTAATAATACTTACAAAACTGATCTGAATGATATAATTTGAAAATAGGTCAGGTCAAATTATATCAATTCTGCCAATATACCATACCTGACCCATATCTGACCCTCTCAAATAGCAATGTCATGTGCCCCAGTTAAGGCAGTGTAATGTGGAGCCTGAAAACTTGTGTTCTAGAGCCAGTCTGGGATTGAAAGCCACCTCTATCACTGATAGTAGTGGTATTGGTTGAATTATGCACTCTTATTCATCCCTACAATAATTTGGATCTTGAATGTTCCCTAAAGGTCTATGTGTCCTTTAAGGCTTGGTTTTGGGCTTGTTGTTATTGGGAGGTAGTGGTACCTTTAAGAGGTGAGGCCTAGTGGGAGGTTTTTGGGTCAATAAGGCCCCTGAACAGGATTGTGGGATGCCTCTTACCCGCCCCCCCCCCCGCCCGCCTCTCTCTTTCACTTTCTCATCATACTTTACCTTGAGTTTTCTGACCCAACTAAAAGCTGCAGATATTTATGATCATCATCTTACTATTAAGCTCTAATATGGTACCTGATTTTTCAGTAGTTCATAAAATCCTGGGTTCTCTCACAAATCTGTGGGGTTAGCCTGACAAAATGATGGCTGCTTGCATGTTCCACCACTTCTGTATTTTACACCTTAAGTTTGTCATGAATTTGGATTTTGAAGGTGTAAAGAAAACAGATTAAGCTTTATGGCTAGCAGGGCTGAAGCCTGAGCCCTTCTCCTTTCTCATGCATATTCCAAAGCAAACATAGATATTTAAAAACACAGCATGACAATGTGGTGTATCTTACAGCTACATACTTTGTTTATCCTGCAAATCTGACAAACTGTCAGAAGACAGCACACTTACATATTCTATATGCTAAACTTCATAGATTTTTTTTTTTTGCAACAGGACTTCCCTATATTCACTAGACTTCCCTATATTCCTCAAAACATGTGGGCTCAAGCAATTCTTATGCCTCAGCCTCTTGAGTAGCTGGAAGTACAGTCTCATGTCACATGCTTAGTTTTAGATTATTCTTATTTATTTATCAAGAACACTGGCTAAAGGGAATGCAGTAAGATGAACTGGAAAGAGAACATGGTGTAGCTATCCTAACACCTTCACAAGCACATTCTAAAATCAGCCTCAGCCTCACACCCCACCTCACAGGCCTACCTTGATTTCACCTTAGTGAGTCTACACTCCTCCCTGGAAGATCCAGTTCTAACAAGTGCTGGCTCCATTTAAATGATCACTACTTTATGAATGGATGCAGAGTTCTTCAGTAATGTGAAAACCTCTTAAAATATATTTGGGGCTGAGGATGTAGCCCCATGTCCTTGTGGTTCTGGTTTCAATTCCAGCACCACCAATATACCCCCTGTATATATGTACACATATATGGTATATATAGTCTTGATTCTATAAAAACTGGTATATAAAAGATTTTGAGTTGATTTTCAAAAGTTCAGTTTAACACCCACCACGGTTCAGGGAATTTTGCAAAACAGAGGGCAGAAAGATTGTAAGAGCTATAATTTGGGATGTCATACCCAGAGGCTTTGCCCATCCTGCCCCATATCTGACTGCTGATCCCAGGACACAAAACCCACAGGGAATAAAAGCAATCCTATTGAGGAAGGCCCCCAACAGAATGGGGGTTGGGAAGAGGAATAAGATGGTACCAACACATGATGTATCCATAGTAAGTATGTTCTTAAAAAAGAAAACCAAAGTTCAGTTTACATAAAATGTCAAAGTACGTTTTGTTCCAATATACTACATATTTTTACTAAAAGACTTTTCAATTTCAATAAAAATGTCTTTGCAATATTGTCCAAAACGGAAAGTCAGATTCTGGACCCTTCCTTTTTTTTTTTTTTTTTAAATTGTTTTAAAATTTTATTTATTTGCAAGCAGAGAGAGAGAGAGATAGAAGACAGGCAGACAGAGAGAGAATGGGCACGCCAGGGCCTCTAGCCACTGCAAATGAACTCCAGACACATGTGCCCCTTGTGCATCTGGCTTACGTGGGTCCTGGAGAATTGAACTGGTATCCTTTGGCTTCGCAGGCAAACACCCTAACTGCTAAGCCATTTCTCTAGCCTGACCCTTCCTTTTATTTATGAAATATAATCAAACATGATATTAAAATATTTAATAATACTGTTAGACTTAAAAGCTTTTGGTTTAAACAGTATGCTATGAAAGAAATATTTTTAGGCTTCAGAGTTGGCTCAGCAGTTAAGGCACTTGCCTGAAAAGCCTAAGGATCTGGGTTTGATTCCCCAGTACCCACAAAGGCAGAAGTACAAGATCGTGCACACATTTAAAGTTTGGTTGCAATGGCTAGACACACCCATTATCTCTCTCTCGAATAAATAAATAAATAAATAAATAAATAAAATATTTTAATAAACGAAATAAATATTCTTACCAAATATGGCATTTAAATCCCTCCAGACTTTTAACATTGTCATTGTACACACATTTTTCTATTAAAATTTAAACAGTGTTAAGTTTTCTAAGTGTTTTGTTCTGATATAGCTTAATTGGGCAAAAAAATAAAAGGGAGAAAAGAAAAAAGGAGGAAAGGAAGGAAGGAAGGAAATAAAATTTCATTTTTAAAATGAAATATTCCTTATAACTTTGGAGCGATTGCTAAAGAAAATTTTTAATTATCACAGCACCCTGAATCAGGAGTTCTTGCCCCTTTTCTGTAAATAACAAGAGAGTGAAAATCCATATGATCAGTGTTACAACTCCTCAACTCTGCCACTAAGGAGTCAAAGCATAAGGAGTCAAAGATATAATACATACATATCAGGTATGGCTGTGTTCCAATAAAACTTTATTTTTAAAAGCAGGGTGTGAGCCACACGAGGCCTACAGGACATAGTTCTGTTTGTTTTCTTTATTTGTTTTGTTTTTCTACACAATATGGCTTTGACCTGGACTCAAGTTTATACATTGGCCTTGCAGACTTCTGGGACTGGCCAACAGTCATCAGTGTCACACGAGTGAAAAAGGTCTCAGTCCTTGTGATGACTAAGGCCTTGAGATTTGAGTTCATTTTAAATATCAATGGTGTATTTACTTATCTATTAGGTATTCCAATTTAGTGATATTATTATCAGCTGTTAGCAGTGATGAACATTTTACAAATTGCATATGGTTCTGTGTTATTTTATACTGTGGCATGTAACCAGTTCTCAAAGAACTGTATGATCTCTCATGAGGCTATATAGCAATGTAAGGACTTTAAAAGCAGCTGAGAGTGCAGGAAGAAGGGCTATCCTTCACCGGGTTTGCCAAGAACATAGGTATCCTCTTATAATAGCTCACCTGGGGTTCTGCTCATCTTACTACCAAAGGAAATAATTATACTTTGTAGGCAACAAAGAGACAATGAAGTCTACTGAGAGATAATAAAATGTTGTGAAATAATTTATAGATTGCAAGGTTTGGGTTCTTATTAATGTTTGATATACGATATCAAAATATTATTTTGAAAGCTAAAAAAGGAAAAATCACTAGGAAAGAAATATAAATTTGTCTCATTTCTGTTTGTGCAGTTTGAGATATTTAAGGGTTGCTTGATTTTACATGAGTGCTTAGTGTGAACTGAGAGACAAAAGGAACCCATAGCCTTTAGGGTTAGTGGTTATATGACTATGGTCCTGTGTGTAATCTACAATGGTTTTTATTAGGGATAGACACAGATTTTATTAAGGGTCAGAAGAGGAAGGGATTTAAGGGCACTTTCTGCTGCCATGAAAGACAGAGATTAACCAGGCCAGTAACTCCAGCAGGGCAGCATGTTGTTTGAGCAGGTCACTGTGGTCAGTAAATATCCTATATTTTTTCCTACAAAGTAATCTCAGACATCCTGACACCAGCAGACTGCAGGCTTGTGTTCCAGCAATATGTGTATGCTGTCTAGTGTCTCTTGTCACATAGGCAGTCTGCATGCTAATCAGGAATCTATTACATAAATTTTCTCTGGAGGAAAAGTGGGGAGATCCAGTTAAAGGAAATTAGATTATTACTTCCCTTAGAATTGGTTCTTCTACCCTTCCCCTGGGTAAGGGGTACATTTCTCACACCTTGACTTTTAGGCTGGGTCATTTGCTTTTGTTACTACAATGCAATCCCTGTGCTGTGGGCTTGCATTTCCATGCTTTTGCTGTCTCCACTTTCCCGCTTCTTTAAAGGGGATGGCATATAGATGGAGCAGAGTCACCTTGATAGGCTCTTCCTGGATCAGCTGGCTTCTGCAGAATCCATAAACACAGAACCTAGGTAAATGCTTATTGCTGCATGTCTCTCATAGCCTGTGGTTGTTTATCACCCAGCATGTTTGTAGTAAAAGCTAACTGATACATCCAATAAGCTGTTTCTTCCAAGATTAAAGAACAATATATCAAGCATTCATTTGAAATGTGATTTCTATTTCCATCTAGCAAGCTAGAAAGTTGGCAGCACCAATGTTTTAAATGCCTTGCATGGTGCTAATATATACATGTTGAGATGTGCACACACAGAAAATTGCCAGTTTTAAGGGAATTTGGAGATTTGTCAGAAAACCGAATTTCAAGATTCTCTTGTAAGATCAGACTTGGCACCTCTGCAAGATATCATGTATTTGGGGGTGTAGATAATACCCTGGACTGAAGTGAAAAGGTGGCTTTCTTGAGATGGGGCATGCATTGTTTAGTCTGATCACCATTTCCAACATCTTCTCATATTAGAATCATCAAATATCATTCATAAAACACCTGACATGTTACCTTCATTTAGGAAGAAAAAAGAAATTATGTTTCTTTAAAAGTAAAATCGTAATTTTTTTCAAGTAATATTTTATTATGGCTCATCAGGCTGTAACACAAATAGGCAATATATATTTATTTTTGACATTATTCTTTCTGTAGTAAAACTCTCAGGAGCAAACATTTCTCTTGTTTCTAAACAGCCCCATGTTCATGTATTTAAGGTTGAACTGCAAAGGATGAATAAAATCTCGTTCATTTTTTTCAATTTTTTATTTGCATGTGTATACGTATGTGTATGTCTGTGTGGAGACCAGAGGTTGATGTCCGGTGTCTTCCTCGGTTGTTCCTCACCTTATACACTAAGGCAGGGTGTCTCACTTGAATCTAGGGCTTACTGATTTGTCTAGTCTAGCTAACCAGCTTGCTCTGGGGATTCCCTCTCTCTACCTCTCAATAGTACATGCAGGTTACCATGCCAACCAAGCATTTATGGCGGTGCTGGGGATCCAAACTCTGGTACTCACACTTGCATGGCAAATGTTTTATCCAGTGAGCCATCTCCCCAATCTCATTTCTGCCAGATTCTTATGGATATTGATTTAATTTCTTCCCCTTAGTATCAATTTTAAAAGTATCAATTAAAAAAGTTAGTGAACTTATTTTTAAAATAACATGTGTGCTTCAATTTTATTAATTACAGTAGTAAGAAAAGTTTCAGGTCAGTTTTGGTAAACTTTTTCTATTATATTTAAATGGTAAAAACAGTTCACTAGGGCTGGAGAGATGGCTTAGTGGTTAAGGTGTTTGCCTGTGAAGCCTAAGGATCCTTGTTAGATTGCCCTCCAGATTCCACATAAACCAGACACACAAAGGTGACACAAGCATAAGGTCGCACATGCCCACTAGGTGGCACAAGCGTCTGGAGTTCAATTACAGTGGCTGAGGCCCTGGCATTTCAATTTTCCCTCTTTCTCTCTCTTCCTATCTCTTTAAAAAAACAAAATCAAAATAGTTCACTAGAAGTACTAGAACCATCACAGTGCATTTCTATTTGGGAAGTGCTCTTGTATTTTCTTGTTACCTGGGAAACATGTCGTCAGGTGTTCCATCAGTGCTTCTTGGGTGACAGGCTTTCTTGCAGAGTTCATTGCTGAGATGGCCAAGCAAAGGATTTCCCCGAGTGGAATAAATTGAGACTGACTGATGGGAGACATACTGATTGGTGACACATCACCTGCAGAAGACAATTTTCAAGTGAGTGATTCATTAAAACATCCAGTCATTTGTCCATATACATATACCTCACACATGCACACCCTCTCATTACTATCTTTTATCCTTTGTATTATAAATTCAATCAGCCTTTTAAAATTACTTTTATTTATTTATTTGCAAACAGAGAGTGACAGAGAGAATAGGCATGCCGGGGCCTCCAGCCACTATAAATGAACTTCAGATGCATGTGCCACTTTGTGCATCTGGCTTCATGTGGGTACTGGGGAACTGATGGTTAGGTTTTGAAGCATGCACCTTAATTACTGAGCCATCTTTTTAGACCTTCAATCAGCTTTGAACTCTGAAACTTGTTCTGGCCATAGTCAGTTCCACTCAGGTGGAAAGGCTTCCACATACAGCTGATGCTCTAATTACCTCCACAAACAAAACTTTCCTTTAAAACTTCAGGTCTCATATGACTGAAGAGAGCACCAAAAACATTTGCAACAAATGAGGCTTTGAAAAAACAATTTCTGATTGTTATTAGCTTGGAGCTGATTTATTTAATAACTTCCATGCACATCACAACAAATAGATTTATGGCAAGAGGGATTCATTCAAATGTTGGGTTCCATTATATGTCTGGAATCTGCTAGGGTGATTGGGAACTTCAGACAGGAAATGAAGAAGCTCCTCTTCTACAAAGACCTTTACCTTCAAAGTGTTTCTACTTAATTGGAGGAGATAGACCATAGGTCAGAGGTCACAGGACTGTGTAACAGTGCACATAATATACTGGACAGTAATGAAGGCAATATATAACACTGGTGGGGAGGAGGCATTGTGGCTTAGAGGCAGGAGACTGAAGGGTTGTTCTTAATGATGTGCAATCTGATGCTGGTGTCTAGGCATAAGCAAGGCCTTGGTAGCTGGGAGGAGTAAGGGGCATACATTGAAGGTGATAAGTGCTTGTTTTCTGAGAAGTCACAGAGAAGGGGTATAGCTATGTAGCAACAACCACAAGAACAAAGCTGAGTGCCCAAGGCTTCCACCACGAGGAACAGTTGAGCCATGGAAGGAATGAAGGTGGATGTCAGAAAGTGGCGGCCATGGTGATGGCCTGGAAGAAGAAGGGAAGGACACATTACAATGCCCTAGAAAACTGTGGTCTCTTTTATATGTTTGCCCATTAAAAGGGACAATGGAGGTAGGGGAGACTGAAGAGCCAGCATTGAAGGGGTGACAGATGCTAATTTTTGTAATGCAAACACCTCCCTCCATTTTGGGAATCTTTACACTACAGTGTGGAGATGATCAAGTTATAATCCAAGGCCCTTTAGAAGTCCCAAAAGGGGTGACCCCAGTGAAGGAGAGACCAAGAGAACAGGAGAATCAGCTCCTGACAACTGAGTGCCACCTGTTTCATACTTGCAGGTTCTGTAAAATTTCATGTGAAAAGAGGTCCTACAGAAACTGTGAAAACAATCAGCAAAGTCAGATTATCTCTGCTTTCTTAATCTTATTTCTTGACTGTATTTATATTATCTTTCCCTTTTTGGTTTCTTAAGCATGACTGAAATAACCTATCACAGCTGTCTAACCCATAAAATTAAGCAATACACTCTCCAGAAGATGTTTGGGGGCTCTGGAGTGGACCAGCCTCACTGTCTGGGTACTTAAACCTGTGTTGAGCCACAACTCCTAGTTTGCAGGAGAGAACAGAGGATCTTTGGGAAAGACCTTGAATCCAGCTTTGACAGACTAAAAGAGAAATGGCGTGATGCATGAAATTAGGTAATGGGGCTGTAGATCCCTAGTGTTGGGGTAAGTCTAGAATCAGACAGAACAGTAGACTCCCAGGGTCCAGGCTGAGCCCTGGATGTCTCCCCCAGTCCAGCTGAGTTCCGTGCTTCCTCCCCTCTGCATTACTTGGGAATTTTATCAACTCTGTTGTGACTCTATTCTCTGCAAGATGATGTGAGTGGAGTAAGGCTTCCTCCTAATGGATGGGTGGGGAGGAAGTAAAATATTCAAATTCAGAAAAGAAGGTCCAAGGAGATAAAAAATAAAAACTAGAAACTGATCTAACTCAGAACTAACAAAGTTCTGAAAGAGAAAACTGAAAAGTTCTTATAATATTTGATTTGACAGCAGCAGGTGGAAACTAACACAGGAACTTAGGGCTGTTACTAGAGAGGTGAGTTTTGCTCACTGGATGGGGAATCTCAGTTTACATTGAACATTCAAAAAGGACAGAATTGTGTGGGCTAGGACCATTTGAGCGGGCAAGTATATAACAATATATTTAAACTATTTGACAAGTACCCAATTGTTCCCAATTGTTTTGGGAAGTCGCAGAGAAGGGGTATAGCTATGCAAAATCTTAATCAAAATCCCAATGCACAGGGGCTGAAGGAATGGCTTAGCAGTTAAGGCTCTTAGGTCTTATTATCAGTGAGTATGAGGCATTGTTCATGCTTTTATATACACATCATATGACATATTTATGTTAAGTAACCACTCTTGTGTAACTATTAAAAAAGGACTGGTGTGGGCTCCATCTCTCACATAGTTGACAAAAGGACCTGACACAACAGGTGGACAGGAGAGCTTGCAGGTGCCAGATTGTTTTGTCTCACCATCTACATTACTCACTCTCTCCTGAGAAAACATCACTCCCAAGCACTTACATTTTTATTATTTAAACCTCTCCACATTTTTCCTTCTAATTCTTAATAAGTCCGTTAGTTGGAATTACTTCAAAAAAAGAATTATCTCTCATAAATTCATCCATTCAAGAAATATTTGGATACCTATTAAATGCCAAATACCTTTAGACACTCAAGTTCCAAAATTGTTTCTGAGTTCTGTCTTGGAACCAAAAAATACAAAATTATACAAAAAGTACTGTGGTATAAAGCCCTCTCTTTATGAATGTCATTTTTTTTTAATTTGAGAGACAGAGAGAGAGAGAGAGAAAGAGAAAGAATGGGTATGCCAGTGGACTCTCAGCCACTGTAAATGAACTCCAGATGTGTGCACCCCGTTGTACGCCTGTGCAACATTGTGTGCTTGTGTATCACTTTTGTGTCTGGCTAAACTTGGGACCTGGAGATTCGAATGGGTGTTCTTAAGCTTCGCGGGCAGGTGCCTTAACAGCTAAGCCATCTCTAGCCCATGAATGTCATTTTTATCTTTTGTTCCATGTTTTGGGTTCCCTTTACTCCCTACCTTTTTATATGAGAGGAGATGACAAAATTCTTAACATGTGACTTTCATGACAACATTTATTCCCTCCAGGATGATATCCACAGCTTTCTAAAAGACACCCAAGAAAAGATATATATATATATATATATACCTATTTCATTATATCTTAAATTATACTTCTTAATACAACTGTGAAATAAAAGGAAAGCCATATTTTTTTTCAAGAAAAGAACATCATTTTAATAGCAATGTTAAAATACTTCAATATCAGGGGCTGGAGAGATGGCTCAGTGGGTAAGGTGCATGCCTGCAAAGCCTAATGATCTGGGTTCGACTCCCCAGTACCCACATAAAGCCAGATACACAAGGTGATGCATGTGTCTGGAATTCATTTGCAGTGGCTAGCGGCCCTGGTGTGCCCATTCTGTCTCTGCTCCTCTTTCTCTTTCCTTACAAATAAATTAAAAAAAAATTAAAACATTCCAACATCTATTTTCTTATCCTTCTTTAATCTGTTTTCCCCTTAATCTACATTCAGTATCATTATTCCATTTTCCCATCTCATAGGTATGATTTTTCACTGTAAATGTTAATGTAATCTCTCATGTGGGTTGAAGGGTCATCTCTTACCTGCATGATGCTCACATACCAAAATAATTTAGTTATAAATGCAGTTGTGAAACTGCACTAGTTTAGAACAGAAAGTCTTCTTATAAGAAAGCATCCAGGAGATACACTGGTACTTAAAAACCCAGTGTCTTAAGAAAATACAATTAATTACTTAGTTGGAGCCTGTTTCCTTATCTGTAAAATAAGGATTTGGGTAAAATTATTTCAATGATTCCTTCATGCTTCAAAGTTCTATGATTTTCTATTAATGTAGCAGAATTTGGCCAGGCAATCACCATACAATGCTCATGTCCAGCTTTATGCCCAGTGTTGTGGAAATTACTTCCATGTTTATGTGATCTGAAGGAATAGACTTTAAGAAATTATTAAATAATAGACTGATTTTTTCAAAACCTCAGAATAAAAGTTTCATATTTTACTCTTTCTGATTCAAATCTTACTCAGCTTTGTTTCTTAGGACTAGCAGGTGCCCTTTCTGTTCTCTAGGCTGCCAAAGGCATTTCTACTCCACTAAAAAAAATTATTCATGGAACTGCCAATCTGCCAAGTTTTATCTGAAGTGCCTTGGGCTTGGGGGAAATTATATGCTCTCTGAGGTTTCAGTTACGCGAACAACTTCTTTGTGAAGACAAATCTCTTGTTTTACAATTTAATTCAGTTTATTAACTGCAATTTTTATGTTTAGATGCTGTTTGGTTCTTTTAATAGAAAGTCTATTATGATTTTTTTTTAACAAACTCTAGACATGTGCCACCTTGTGTATCTGTCTTATGTGGGTCCCGGGGAATTGATCCCGGGTTCCTTGGCTTTGCAGGCAACTGCCTTAACTGCTAAATCATCTCCCCAGCCCTATTATGATATTTTTGTTTTCAAAATAAAGCTGTTACAGAAAAGAACATATTCCTTTCCTATGTAGTCTTAAAGACCACATGCAAGGCAGTGGAGGAGAGGCAGAGCATATGACTTCCATTAGCTCACATGCTGCTGTGCTTCCTTGAAAATCAGATTACTGTGCTTGACAGGCCTGTCTTTCTATTGAAATGTGAAGGAAAACTGGCATTAAAAAGGCACTTTTACCCGTTTGATTTAAATGCCACTGATTTCAAAACTTTAAAGCTAATGGGGGTGGGGAGGGAAATAGCATGGTTTATTGTCTGTAAGTATAGAAGTTGTCAATAAAAAACTAATTAAAAAATCAAAATAAATAAATAAATAACTTTAAAGCTAGGCAAAAAACTAATTTAAAAAATCAAAATAAATAAATAAATAACTTTAAAGCTAGGCCCTTATTGCAACCAGCAATGAAAGGAAGGGGTATTTTAAAAATAAGGTTGGAGAGTGCACACATACACACTCTCTCTAACACACACACAAATAAAAAGTAAAATTGACATATTTATGGGACATTTATGATAAACTGATACACTCATTTCCAGTTTGTAATGATCAAATTAGAGGAATCAGCATTTCCATCTCCTCAAACACCATGTCTGTGTGTTGTGAAACATGAGATTTTTCTTTTCCAGTTATTTTGAATTTACCATTAATTGTTATAGACTGTACTCTATTATTCTGTAGAATGCAAGGAATATTTCCCCCAAATAACTGCATTTTGGTACTCTTTGTAAAACCTCTCTTCATCCCTCCTCCATTCTTCCTTTCCCAGTCTCTGGTAACCACTATTCCATCCTTTTCTCTCTAAGATTCATTTTTTTACCTTCTACTAATTCATGGGGACATATACTATTTTTATTTTTCTGCATCCTCATTTCACTTAATGTGATTTTCTTGAGTTCCATCAAAATTAACCCTCAATGATAAATTAATGCTTTTCAATTGCTTTCCTTTAATCAACTATTTATTGAGTAGTTTACACATGTAGGGAACAGAGAGGCAATGTAAATTGTGGAAAAGGCATCAATCTTTTAAAATATTTTATTTATTTATGAGAGAGAGAGAATGCATATGGGTGTGCCAGGGCCTCTAGCCACTGCAAATGAACTCCAGAGGCATGCACCTCCTGGTGAATTTGGCTTATGTGGGTACTGGGAAATCACACCTTGGTCCTTAGGCTTCACAGGCAAGTGCCTTAACTGCTAAGTCATCTCTCCAAACCATGGCATCAATCTTGATCCCCACCTTTAGTGAGTTTACAATTTAGGTAGCAAAACAAGACATACATATAAGTGAAAATATAAGCTATCATGAAATACTCAAATCAATGTTCAAAACATCTTTAGGGACATAGAAGAAAAATGCATGCTTAACAGAATTTACAATGGAAGCAACAAAGAACAAGTAAAAAATGACCTCCTAGTTGGACATGGTGGCACATACCTATAATCTTAGCACCTGGTAGGTGGAAGCAGGAGGATCAGGAATTCAAGGCCAGCCTTGGCTGCATGAGACCCTGACTCAAAAAACTAAATCAAACCAAAACAAAGAAACAAACAGAAAATATCCAAAATGCAAAAATGACCTCAGAACAGAAATTTAGTCACTCAGGAAATAATGCTAACAATTAACAAGCTTGACCTCATGAAATTAAAGAGGTTCTGCACAGCAAATAGCTTAAAGTGAACAGACATTCTAGAGAAAATATTAGCTATACATTGAGCAGAAGCATAACACCCCAAGTATACAAGAAACTCAAAAAACTAAACAAGAAATCAAACAACCCAGTCAATAAATGAACTAATGAAATGAATAGTCTATTCTTATACACAAATGATAGGCATGTAAACTAGTCCAGCCACTATGCAAATTAGTATTGTGATTTCTCAAAAACTCGATACGACTCAACTGTACCACTCCTGAGTATTTATCGAAAGGGCTCCAAGCCAACAACCACAGAGATACTTGCACATCAATGTGTATTGTAGCACTATTCACAATGCTGTTATAGAATCAACTAGATTTACAACAAAAAAATAGAGAAAGAAAATGTGATACACACACGCACACACACACAAATAGATTTTCAGTAACAAAGAACCAAGTTATGTCATTTGCAGGAAAATAGATACAATTAGAGATAATGACATCCAGCAAATTAAACCAGTCTTAGGAAAATAAATATCGCATGTTTTCTTCCATACATGGTTCCCAGATTATATATATGTACCAAGTACAATTAATATATATAATGAAAACTACAAAAAAAAATGATCTCCCGTTGGGATAATCTGTGCCACCAGGAGAATTTATGGAATTTATGTGGAAGACAGATTTTGAGTAGGGTCTCTAAGAATGAGTGGAACTGGTGGAGTATACAGGTAATTCATATTCATAACGTACTATGCTATGTTTCCCCTGACCAAATAGCCTTTGAAACTAATTCCATCTTTACTGTTCAAAAATATTTATTTATCTGTGTGTGTGTTTGTGTGCATGCACACACACATGCATGTGTGCATATGTGTACAGGTATGCCTTTCACCTTGCTTTGAGGCAGGGTCTCTTGTTGTTGGCTATTCCATTTTCCAGCTTCCAGGAAATATTCCTGTCTCTGCCTCCCTTCTCTTCATAGTATCACCAAGATTACAGAAAGCAGTCATAACTTCAAGCTTTTATGTGGTGTCTGTTGATCAGAACTCAGACATACAGAGTTGTACTGCAAGGGCTTTGTGCACTGAGCTATCTCCCCAGGCCCTGACTTTATTTATAAGATGCAAAGTACTATGTACAGAAACAACCTTAACAATGAAGACAAGAAAAACACTTTCTTTTCCTCTGTGAAAGAATGATGCAAAGAGAAAGGAGATGTTCAAGTAGGCTTATCAGTATAGAGATGTATAATTGTAAAATGTTCCAATTATTCCTATAATTTACATAAAGGATTCAACACACTGAGAAATATCTCTAGCACTTAAACTATGCATTTGAGGAGGTGGCAAAAATGTTTTCAGATATGCCATGCTTCGCTTTGGCAATGAAGCATGGGATGTATCTTTTCCCATTCCCCATTTCACTATCATTAAAAAAAAGTTCAGTCTATTAACATTGAAATCCTAAAACAGATTCTAATGAAATATGCTTACTTCCTTAGTAGTCAGTCTCAATAAGCAGCCTCAATAAGATCCTAGTCTTGGAAGCCATCCCCGAGCATGTCAATCAGGCTCTCTTGAATTTTAGCATGCTGCATGTGGGATCACAGGCCAAATAAGCCACATTTCAGGGAATATATTAATTGAAGTAGAAAATTTTCATGTAATATTTACTGAATGCCTCCCATGGTGGAGTGAAAGAGATACTGCTGATGGAAATGTGAGGTGCTTCAATTACTTGCTAGCATCAAATCCTCTGGCTGTTGACTTTGAGCTCTGATGTGATGAGAGCTCATGCTGCCATGGTCACATGCAGTACACAACCTTTGCTGGAACACCTCGACTGTCTGAGAGAGAGGCTGAAGCAAGACCAGTTTTCGGAGTACAGCTTGCCTCCGTCACATGGTGTCAACATGTTACCATATTTCTTTGCATACAACAACTCTTGAAATAAAAACAGGGGAACCTACCTGACCCTTTCTGGACTGGCTCCATCCCTCAGGTAGCTTTGATGCTAAAGGCTGGTGCATGCTATGGACACGCATCCAAGCCCAAGAAGGAGCCAGTAACAGAAATGGACGTCCTAGAATCTGTAATAAGAAGAGAGAGTAAACTTTCGAGTAACAGGATCCTCAATGAGCATTTCAGATCGGCTATTGCAGGCCTATGAAACACAATAGGAATCTAGTACTTTACCTTACAATTTTTACTTAAAAAAATGAGCTGCAAAATTCTTAGCAATCCTTATAATTCAGGACTTGAGACGCTATAATAAGTTCAGGTTAAAAGCTAACTAAAGTGCTGGAGAGATGGCTTAGTGGTCAAGGCACTTGCCTGCAAAGCCAAAGGACCCAGGTTCAATTTCCCAGTACCCACATAGGGCCAGATGCACAAGGTGGCACATATGTCTGGAGTTTGTTTGCAGTGGCTAGAGGCCCTAGTGTACCAATTCTGTCTCCTTCTTTCTCTTTCTGTCTCAAAATGAGCAGCTAGAATCCTGGTCCATGCCTAGCCCAAACATCACAGCCACTGCACTGAGACAACATCCCACTGCAGTGCTTCAGGAATCTGCAGTGTCACTCCTTTTTGGATTCTTCTCTGCAAAATGAAGTCATAGAGATGGAGCAGCCAACCTGACTTCCCACTAGCCTGCCCTGAATCCTTTGTGAGCTGATATGAGTCATCGCTCCAAGAAAAGCAACAGTCTCTGGGTGTGTGTTAGCTCTTTTGTCTGCAGTATGAAGACTTGGATGGGGAAGGCGCCCAGGTGCCAGGCTGCAGAGAGCATAGCCTCCTCTCCTAGAGACCCAGGTGCCCTTGCATGCATTAGTTCTGTTAAATCAAAACAGTAAAAATGGCACATACCTCTACATGCTTGAAGGAAGAAGACACACATTAAATTGTTGTGGCATCACAGACTCACCAATCCAGAATTATAGACCTGACACATTTTCCTACTTTTGTTTTGTTAAGGTAGGCATTTCATTGTCATGAAGGATGAGTCTCCTGCCTGTGTATAATAGGCAGTTCTACAATATACTGTATCAAAGCTTAGTAGCTGCAGCAAACAATTTGCCATAAATTCCAGTTACCATGCAAGTCTTTGCAAGCCCAGGTCTCATCATCCCGACAGGCTTGCAGCCTGGGCAGCCAGCACAGCTCTGCCAAGAAAGGCAGCGTTGGGAATGAGGTCACTATGTCAGGAACTCATTCTCACCAAGAGGCTCTCCCAAGCTTACAACATAACTGGTAGGAGTCATAGGATTTATTTACTTATTAATGTTGCTGCTTCATCTGCTTTTGTTTTTAAAAGAAAGTCTATGTTTAAGATTAGTAAGGCAAAAAAATCAATTACATAAATAGGCAAAAATGTCTTTTTCACTGCACCATTTGTAACAAGCTCATTATTAACACAGACTGAATAACTCATGCATTTATATGTGTACGTATTATATTATATGCACACACAAAGAATAATACATACATACATACGTACATCCAACCCTATAGCAGCAGATGCACTGAGAAAACATTTGGTATTTTCTTGATAGTATAAGAAATAAAACACACACATCCCAAAGAAAGGAGCTGAGGAGATGGCTCAGCCAGTAAAGTGCATGCCATGCAAGCATGAGGATTGGAGTTAGGATCCTGAGTACCTACATAAAAGCCAAGACAAGCAGGGTAGCAGATGCCTGTAATCCCAGTGCTGGAAAGGTGAGGGAATCCCTGGGGCTTGCTGGCCAATTAATATAGCCAAATCAGTAAGCTCTAGTTTCAATACACTGTGTATACTCATACATACACACACAAGAACCCAAGTAAATATGTGCACTCATATACATAAGAACATGTATACATAACACATACATGTGAAAAAAAGAGAAAATAGAGTCAAGGAGGGAAAAAATTAAGGAGGGATTGAATTCTACTATATTAGCAGTAATACTGCCCAAATGCTCCCAGAGTAACACCAAAACAGTCATCATCACTCTCTTACCTCAGGAACCAGACAGATACCCATCAAATGTGCCATACTCAGAAGCCAGATAGATCTGGGAAGCAGATATGTTTGTACAACAAAGTCATTCATAGCCTCATAGGAACAGCATCTAAGTTACAAAGGGGAGGTGCAACTGAAGCTAGGAAGTATAAACACATAAGGAGGCCTTACTTCCAATTTTCTTCACTTTCTTCTCTCTCTCTCTCTTTCTCTCCTATTTTCCCCTAGTTTTGAGATACAATCTCACTTGGAGGTCTAGGCTGGCTTTCAATTTGCTGCAACCTTCCTACCTCAGTTTCCTGAGTGCTGGGATTATAAACTTGAGCCATCACACCTGGAAGATCATCCCGAACTCAAGTCCCACAAGAATCATTCCACTTGTTACTCCTGTGATTCTTTCTATTTACAAATACCTCCAACCATAGAATTCAGAGCCTGTTCCAAGCCAAGCACACCCTAGTCAACCTCTCCTGTCATTACTTTAAAATGATTCCTAGTCTGCCCTTGGGAGACAGAGTAAACTAACCATCTTCTGTCTCCAGTAGCTACAAATGGTAACTTGTAACTTTTCTGGAGCTGCCTGTAATTGGGAATATCTAGCAGGCATGCAGACTATGTATATATTTGTTGGCCAATTGATATATTTGATTTGGATGTTACTAAATAAATCCTCTTTGGCACCTTGAATCCTTGAACCCCATGGGTTCTCTCCTTTACTGATCTCACCTATCAAACTCCCTCTTAGCATGCTGTTGGATACCAGCAGTAGTATCTGCCTTTGTTACAGACTCTATATTCAGGTAGTCTGAGAAAATAGTAGGTTTTTTCTTTAGTGTGTCACTGTCAATCTCACCTATAGCTATGCTTCAAGTTATACTTTATGGACCATCAAAACCCTCACACATTACAACTTCATCAGCTTTATTATAAAGAGTTTAGTCTGCTTTTCTCTTTCAATGTGTTTCTTCCTCTCTTCATTTGTTCCTGATGTTCTCATCTATGGTATAGCCCGAGCCTAAGGCCCAGCACCAGCATCCCCTACTGAAGCACCTCTAAGTTCAATTTTCTTTCTTTCTTTCTTTTTGGAGAGAGACACAGAGAGAGAGACAGAGAGAGAGAGGGGGGGGGAGACAGATAGAGAATGGGCGCACCAGCAGTCTCTCAGCTGCTGTGAACGAAATCCAGATGTGTGCGCCCTCTTGTGGGCAAGTGTGGCATTGTGCCCTTGTGTCACTGCATCTGGCTAAACGTGGGACCTGAAGATTGGAACAGGGTTCTTAGGCTTAGCAGGTAGCGCCTTAACCGCTAAGCCATCTCTCCAGCCCTAACTTCAATTTTCTTTGAGTTTGACTGTATCCTTAGTTACAAATTCACCCAAATGGCTAATACTTCCAGTACTATATTAAATAAAAGTGGGGACAGCCAAATGCATGTATTTCATCTGTAATGGCTAATATTCATTGTCAACTTGACTGCATTTAGAGCCAACTGACAGATACACTTCTGGGCATGGCTCTGTGAGTTTCCCAAGAGATTTGCCTGAATAAGTAAGACCTACCCTGAATATAGCATCACCTTCCCATGGGTTGGGAAAAAAATCAAACTCAGCAATAGCATTCATATTCATATTCTCTCTCACACCTTGACTGTGAACACAATGAGCAGTTTACTGTCTCCCAAGGGCAGACTAGGAATCATTTCAAAATAATGACAGGAGAGGTTGACTAGGGTGTGCTTGGCTTGGAACAGGCTCTGAATTCTGTGGTTGGAGGTATTTGTAAATAGACAGAATCACAGAAGTAACAGTGGAATGATTCTTGTGGGACTTGAGCTTGGGATGCTCCTGTAACCATACCTTTCCAGTCATGATGGACTAAACCCTCAAACAGTATAAGCCATTCCTTCCTCAAGTTGCTTTTGTCAAATTTTTGGTCACAGCAATGAGAAAGTAACTAGTACAACATCCTGATCTTGTCAGGCATAATCTGATTACTGTAAGATCAGAAAGTATACCTTATAAACACTTGTAACTTAAGAATGCAATGATATCACTGCATGGCAAATAAATCAAGGTCTGAATACAGCTAACTTCAGCCCTGGCAACTTAAGACCCTTTGGGAAAGTGCTAGGTCATTGTACTACCTCTTGACAGTTTAAGACCCAATGTTCTTCTGTAATATACACAAGATTACAACAGTGCATGAAGAAGAATAAAAGCATAAGTATTCAAAGAGTTAGAAAATTACAAATAAAAAATGTATTCAAACTTTCTAATACCTGAACATACACATTTTTGCTATCTTCATATGGGTCTATTCTGCTCATGAGAATCCTGAAAGGTAAGTACTGTAAGATTCCAACTTTCAAAAAGAGATTAACTCTTCCTCAAGGTGGCAAGCTGGTAAGTGAGCAGCAGGATCTGAATCCTGGACATCTGGCTCTAGAGCCTGGGATTTAAGTATTACATATACCTCTCTATTACTGTAATAAAATAACTATTGGAAACAAAACATTTAAGAAGCCATTTTAAAAAAAATAATTAAAATCAAAGCCAACTTCTCATATGGAACATAGGGCCAATTATGACAAAGGTCACAGGCTGAATTCCTTCATCAGCAGGTAGGTACCTTTGTCTGGTTCTAGGATTTCTGCTGCCCTCTGGCCTCTACTGACTTTCATTAAATGGTCATGTAAACAAGTACAAAAGACCAGTCAAAACAAATACCAGATTTTCTTGCTGCCCTACTAATAGGCAGATGGGTTTACACCCATTAATTTCAACTCAGAAATAAAGGCAAGAAAGACACTTTCAAGGTTTAGAAAGCAGTGAGAGGGAAGGTCAAGGACTAATTCCAGGCATAATTAGCAGTTCTCTTCCCCTGCCTGCCCCGGCTTCTTTTATCAGCAACTTCACTGTTATAATAAAAATTTACAAACATCATCTAGAAGATCCCACTGGTGACCAGCTCAGTTGACGAGGTATGAGGAGAAGTGGTACTTGGCACTTGACTGATTTGTTGGCAGAAAATTAAATTGTAGCAGCATTAGTTACATAATCATGCAGAAGCATAATAAACACTTGGTTGTTTAGTGGTCCAGTGCAATCTTATAGCTGTTGCACTTGAAAAAGTAGAAAGTAGTAAATACCATTAAATCAATCAAAAATATTTACTGGGTACCTAATTGTGATGCCCTACAGTTACCTGGGGAATTTAAGTATACGTAGAACAGTGTCCATAACTCAAGGTGTATAAATTGGTGCACAGACTTTTTAAATAAGGAATGGAGAAGGTCTCTATCTTACAATATTTTTGAAAATGCACTGAAGAAAATAAAATATTTACATTTAAGTACAAAACAGTATCAGTCAAAAGGAGACACAGGTAGGTCACAAAAATTTTACAAGAGAAGAACCAGAAAAAGGCAAACTACTCCTAGAATTTGACAGATGAGAGAAAAAGAGAAAGGAAATCCCACACTGTATCATAAGCTCTATGAAGAGGGAGATTTAGCATATTTTATGTTAAAAGTGTATTGCCTCATCATTAAATAAATACATGCTAAGGGATGGGATAACAGGAGGGAGGAAGCATGAACCAAGGCAGGGAGGGCCTAGGGCCAAGCATTCATTCTGGGAAGTAAAGAGAGCAAGCAAAAAAAAAAAAAAAAAAAAAAAAAAAAAAAAAAAAAAAAAAAGGGTGGTTCAAGAACATTGTGAGTGAACAACCTTCTATTGCAATGAATTTTACTCAGTATTTATAAGAGCCAGTAGTAAGTCTCATCCCTAAGACACATTTACATGATCTTCACCCTCTTCAAACATGATTATTGCTAAGCTTTTGGAAGATGAGTACACAAGAAGGTATGTTGACAATAAAGAGGACTTCTAAGGGCCTCCATGCCTCCCATCACCACTTTGAAACTTTGATATCATTGCTTTCTCTTGTTTGCAAGATTATACCAATAAGGTAAAAAAAATCTCAGCTTATAACAATATTTTATTTCAAGTCAATGACTATTTATTAAGTCCAACATGTTTATAATGCTTGTTGGTCAGGTAAGTATGAAGATGAATGAGGTATATCTTCTATCCATACAGTTTAGATTTATATCTGAGTCATTAAGGACAGAGAGAAATTATACAACAAGAACAAAGAAAGATGGCCATTTTGATATGAGAAAGAGCCATCAAAGAAGCTCAGTGAAAATGGAGAACAAAGAAGCATCTGAGGTGGGCTACACAAGGGTGAGTAAGTAAAGGTGGTAGAAATGATTGGGATATCTTTCCATGCAGATCAGCAGATGGGTCATAATAATGCAGTTAGAAAGTTCAAGGTGTTTGGGAAAAAGGCTAGTAGTTTATCCACCTTAGCCAAGATAGATGGATTTATATGAAGTATATTTATAAGGATAAAAGAGATAATCAGATTGGATAAGATTTTGAAGAACATTAAATTGAGAGAAAGACAATATAAGTTTTTACAGAGTGATGTTACTGATGTTGAAAGATTAGGTTTATCTGGCAAAAGGTATAGGATATATCCATTGCAGTCAGATTCACATTGCTGACAGAAATCACCCAACCAAGAGCAGCTTGTGGGAAAAAGGATTTATTTTGGCTTAAAGACTCGAGGGGAAGCTCCATGATGGCAGGGAAAATGATGGCATGAGCAGAGAGTGGACATCTCATCCTGGCCTAAATCAGGTAAACTACAGGAACAGGAGAGTGTGCCAAATATTGGCAAGGGGACACTGGCTATAATACCCCAAACAAAATGCCCCAAACAAAACACTGTCTCCAGGAGGCGTTAATTCCCAAATCACCATCAGCTGGGAGCCTAGCATTCATAACACTTAAATTTGTGGGAGACACTTGAATCAAACCACCACACTATCCAAGGGGAAAAGATAGTTATTGAGAGACCAAGCAAGGGCAGAATGCTTAGTCAGGGAAGAGAGAAAGCAGAAGAATGTGAAAAACTATTTCCATTTCATGAAAATAACTAATTAAAATTTCTAGCATGAAATATCAGGATACTATCAGAAATGCATTTCTGACTGGGAATGTAGTTGAGTGGTAGCTTACAATAGACCCCGATTCAATTACCAGCAGTGGAAAGAGAGAGGGAGGGAAGAAAGAAGGGAAAGAGAAAAGGTACATTTCAGGAGTGTCACACATACCTAACACTGCTTGCCTAGACTCCAGGGCAGGGGGAGGGTCAATCGAAATTCAAGATATTCTGAATAAGACTTATGTAAACCTACTTTTTTGAATAATGGCACATCCAGGAGCTATATGTTGTTATTAGAAAATTTTCAGTGCCTGGGATTGGATACCTTCCAGTGAGTTGTTGGCCAAGGAGGTCCTGTAGCCTCCAAAACATTAAAGGCTTTTGCCAAAGCCCTTGGTTTCCCTTGAGAAAGATGGTAAGACCCTATTGCTGAAGACATCTCTTGCCTGAGAGGCAAGGTCACTGAGAAACCAAGCTGGTGCAGAGCAGAAAACCTTCTCCCTGTAGACCAGCCAACTGAAAGCTGGAAAAAGCTGCACTGCATGCAGCCGTATGGGACACAGAAATCATCAGCAGTGAAAACAGAGGACACTGGAAAATTCAAGTTTGGCCATACAGGCCCAATGACTGAATGGGTGCAATAGTGGCATGTCTGCTCTTGGGGTAACCAACTGTTCCATAATTGGACTGAAGGCTCTATGGGAGGGACTACATGCTTGGTACTGAAAAAACTAAGCAAAAGTCTATGGCAGGGGAGGTCATGAGCCTTAGGGGTATAAAGCCTGCTCTTGTCTGGCTAAATGTATATATTATTCCCATCAAGCTGCCCTGAAAGCACTACTGTTAATGTTCATATTCACATATTAATGCTACTCTCACTTCTGGTTAGAGAAGCTTCTCTTTTCAGATGGTGACGACCACCGGGATGACCCAAAAGGCAACATAGTGCTGAGAAGAAGGGATGGAGGAGTGCCCAGCACTGAAACACCTCTGTCACACCCTCCAAGGCTCAGGGTCCATTGCAGAAGAGGGGGAAGATAGAATGGAAGAGCCAAAGGAAGGGTATGACCTCTTACAATACAACTGTCCAGACAGAAATTGGCCTTGATATCCATGACTTTGCAGTGCCTAGCAATACCTTTGCAAGACCCTCATAACAGAAGAAAAAGATGACATCAAATTAAAAGAGAGACTAATGGAGAGAGGGAGGGGATATGACGGAGATTGGAGTTCTAAAGAGGAATGGGGGGCGGGGAGGGAAATATCATGCGTCTTTTGTATGTAAGTACAGAAATGGTCAATAAAAAAAAAATGACTGGACTATTGCAGTAGCCTGACCTTTGGAGTACTGGCCAAGGTGTACTATTAGTTCAAATTGAGAACTTTTTTTTTTTTTAAATAAACAAACAACACCCACCCAACAAAAGGTGGAGCTGGAGAGTTGGCTAGGTGGTTAAAGGAACTTGTTTGCAAACTTTGATAGGCTGGGTTTAATTGCCCGGTACCCATGTAAAGCCAGATGCACAGTGGCACATGTGCCTGGAGTTCATTTACAGTGACAGGAGGTCCCTATGTGCCCATTCCTCTCTCAAATTAATAAAAAAAATTTTTTTAAATAACAGAAAAAATTCTCTAAACAGAAATCCCATGGCACCAGTGATAGATAAGATTTTATGGCTGCACAAAGCCAATAAGACACAGATTAAAAATTCAACAAAAGCAGTTTCAAAATACAAAGTTCTGAAGTTTCCAGGGCCTCTATATCTCAGGATTTACTGAGTTAAGTGTATTTTTGTAATGAAGGAATAAACAAGTTCAAGTAAAGTTGGATTAGATGCAACACAGCGTAGGCAAGGAAATAAAATATTTAAAAAGCAAATGCACTTGCTATCCCTATGAATATCAGAGGGCACCACTAGCAGCCCAGCGTGAGGACTCTGGCTGTTCTGCTACTTACAGTACTTCTCAATACTCTTTTGATCCAATAAGTTCTCAGAGGATTAGGACCACAGAATAATAAGGTCTTAGAGACAGAAGAACTGCTGTAAGTTATCTAGTACATTACCACTTGACAGAAAATCATGCCACAGCCCAGATGGGGGAGGTGACTTTCTCAGGTAACAAAGCACCATGTGTCTTGATTCTCAGTGTCAACATCGACTACTCTACAACACTTTCTAAAATATTACTGTAGGAATGTTAAACTTCGAGGTTTCTTCAGGTGCACTTTGGATTAGGACTTGCAAATTAAGTATGCAGATATCCAGTTTTCCAAATTCCAGTATGGTCTAAATTATTTTATTCCTTTTAGGTCTAGAGAAAGAAAGGACAAGCTGAAAGGAAAGTGCGAGAGCTGAGCACGGTGGTATGTATCTTTAATAGTAGCATTCAGGAGGCTGAGGCTGGAGGATTACAAGTTCAAGGCCAAATGGGCTATACAGAGAGTTCCAGGCCAGCTTCGGGACAAGTGTGAGAGTATATTTCAAAAACAAACAAACAAAAACAAAAAACAGAAGAGAAGGAAAAGGAAGAAGAGAAAGGATGGAAGAAAAGAAAGCAAAGGGACAAAGACAGACAAGAACCTATGGGCTCATTTTCCAATTAAAAGGGACAACTGCAAATTTATTTTAACACTAAATGTCAATAAAAATCATGTGAAGGCACAAATAGCTAGTATACCATCCTTCTTCATTATATTATTGTCACAATTTGGATTTGTGAATGTTACACCTTTAACCTACTACGCTAAATACATGAGCATATCTCAGATATTCCTCTTTAGTACCTCCTTTTCAGGGGACAGTGAAAGTATGTTTTCAAAATCCTATATACACAGGGGCAAACATAAGATTATATGTTAAAGACTCTGAAATTTGTACAAGCTATGCATTCTACTCTGTAACAAACTGCTGCTTGACTGTTAAAAAATTAAAATTATTTATATTCAACAACATCCAAATTACTTTGCAAAATTTGCAGGTGTACTGACCTTTTGGAGATAGCACCCATGTTTATCTTGAGGCCACATTATAAGCCACTCAGTGTATGGTCCCAACCCTTGGGGACAAATATGCCCCCAATTTGGCAAGCAACAACTATACTTGAAATATACCTAAGGATGTTATTTCCCAATTAGTTTTCAAAACTCTTACCAGTATTTCTGTTGCTTTAAAGGTATACCTAGAGCTCTTTTTGCTGGAATTAGTTATAAGGTCAAAAGCAAAGAAACTAAATTACTTTATCTCTGACTTATTTAATTATGGCTGAGTTATCCTCTCTGTGGGATGCATTCCTCCTCCTCTCTAAGATAAAATCAGGGAGAAGTATGTAGGGTCCAAAGACTGCCATGTTTTGGAAAAGACATAGCTATAGAACTAACCTCTGACCTCAAGGTGTTTCCAATTAAGTGCAGAATGAAAAGTAAACACACATAAAACAAAGTACCATAATATTTCCCAAAAATAGCTATGGATGAGAGGGAAAACTTACTGTAAATTAAGTCCAGAGAGAATATAAAAAGAAATAGTGACCAGACATTCTCATCACAAAGCTGAGCTTGGCATATCTGAAGTTGATCTCTCTCTCTCTCTCTCTGTGCATTCTCTCTCTCTCTCTCTGTGCAAGTGTCTTCCTCAATTACTCTCCACCTTATTTTTTGAGACAAGTTCTCTTACTAAACCTGGAACTCACTGATTCAACTAGGTAGACTAGCTGGCCAACAAGCTCCAGGGATGCTCTGTTTCTGTCTTCCCAGTACTGGGATTACAGTCACACCAGCCTTTTATGTGGGCACTGGAGACCCAAACTCAGGTCCTCACACTTGTGCAGCAAACACAGTATTAAGTCATCTCCTAAACCTGAAATGGCACTTCTTTTGAATTTTTTTCTTTTTGAGGAAAGTCCAACAGACCTTTTTTTATGCAAGAGAGAAGAGAGAATTGGCATGCCAGGGCCTCCAGCCACTGCAATCGAACTCCAGATGCATGTGCCCCTTGTGCACATGTGCAACATTGCATGCTTGCATCATGGTGCATCTGGCTTAAGTGGGACTTGGAGAGTCGAACATGAGTCCTTAGGTTTTGCAGGTGAGTGCTTTAACCACTAAGCCATCTCTCCAGCCTATGAATTGGCACTTCTTATAGACCCAACAGAATTTGTTAGAAAGAATAAGCCTCAATGTACCATACTCTTCAGGATGCTTGGAGGTGCCTTTAATGGGCTGCTTTCCTGACATCTAAGCATATTCTGTGTATGGTGCCTACTGTCTCCTCTCACTCTAGTCCAATTAACCATAATGAAGCAAGTTCAGATGGCTGTGTTCACCACCATATTTTCAGCAACTAGGAACAGCCAAAAATAGTTACCACTTTTCCATGACTTCACTTTTGGAGGTTTCAGTTACTTATAGTCAATCACAATCTGAATGAATTAAAAGAGAAATTTTAGAATTAAGCAATTTGTGACTTTCACAGTGCACACTGTAAGTAGTGTGAGGATATGCTGTTCCCCTTCATTCCACCTCGGATATGAATCATTTCTGTCCAGTGTATCTACACTCTGACACAAACTGTTCTTGAATCAGTTAGTAGCTCTTTTTTTATCAGGTCAACTGTTCTGGTTCTACAACTTTGTGTTCAGGTAGGCCTTGCTCACTTCATAACAGCTCAAAGAACAAGGGTAAGTAATGTATTCAGATATGCCAAAGATAGGCTATATGTTTCTTCAATAGGTGAAAATACAATAAGAGGATAGATTAGTATAATTTTTACCACAGTATATTGTTATGATCATTCTATTTTATGATTATTATTGATAATCTATTGTTGGATATAACTTATGAATTAATCTTTTTTGTTGAGATAGGGTCTCACTCTAGCCCTGGCTAACCTGGAATTCACTATGTAGTCTCCGGGTGGCCTCGAACTTACGGTGATACTACTACCTCTGCCTCCCAAGTGCTGGGATTAAAGGCATGCGCCACCACACCCGGCTCTATAAATTAATCTTTATCATACTAATGTATAGGATTTTGGTAGTTCTGTGACTTCAGGTGTCCACTGAGACTCGCAGAACAATTTTTTCAAGAATAAGGAGCATCTGCTGCATTTGACTTAAAAATTATTTGGGCTTTGGTTTGCTTTACACGTTCATTATTGCAAACATTTACTCACTCACTGTGGTAGTTTGAATATATGTCCCCCAATATATTCAATGTTTTATTACTTTATAGTTTGCATCTGCAATCACCTTGCTAGAGGCAAGGTCACTGGGGGCCGGTCTTAAGGTGTGGTGATGGTTTGAGATTCCATTGTAAAAATATGCAAATGTGCCTAGCAGGAGTTCCTGAAGTGTGCTGTGTGACCTTTTGGCTGTAGTTTTGCTCTGTGTGCTGTGGTGGCTGGTTGGCTTTGCTCTCTCTGTTTGGCCCTGCGAAAGCAGGCTGCTTTTCCTGCCTTTATGGAACTTCCCCTGGATCTGTGAGCTTCAATAAATAATATCCCTTCCTCCATAACTGTGCCTGGTCTGGAAGTTCATCTCAGAGAACCTGGAACTGTCTGCTACAGTAAAGTGGTACCGAGGAGTGTGGGGTGAGATGAACCAGATCGTGTGGATATTCGTCTTTTGGAACTTTTGTTTTGGAGGAATGGGCATGGACTTGGTGCTTGCAACTGAAGGTGCCTTCTGGAGTGGTAAGCCAAGTTTTATGGACTATTCTGATGAGAGTTTGAGAATGCTAAGTGCAGATAGTATTGAACTTCGAGGCTTGGCTTATGAGCTTTCTAAGAGGAAGGAAAGACGGCAGAGGACTTTGTTGGAATTGGGCTAGTGGCATAAGGGATGGCTACGTTCTGCTATCCAGGCCCAGAAAGTTTGATCAAGGTTAAATTTGTAATGGACTGATATGCTTGGCTGAAGATATCGGACTGAGATTTTAAGATTTTAAGTTGGAAAACCTCAAGCAAGTTAAAAGCAGAGGCACTGAGACTGGTTTTAAGTTACTGGGGCTGCTATAGTCAAACACATTAGCAATCTTAAGGAAGGTGGAAGGAAGGTGGCCTGACTTGATTTACATTAAAACAATGGAGAGGATGCCTGAGGAAAGACTGTTAAAAATGCAAATTCTTGGAAAGAGCTGACTGGAGAAGGAATCTGCTTTTCAAGGCTATGGTTTATTTTGTCCCTGGATTAAGAATATGGCTGTGTCCTGCACACCTGGTATTAGTTTTGGAAATACGAAAAATGCATGGAGTGGTCATGAGTTGCACACGGTTCCAGGAGCCGCTGCTGAGATGCGGCATGAGGCAGGGCATGAAGACCCTCAGGAATAGGCTGGAAGAGCCTTTTGGAAGATGGACCGTGGTTTGCATGGAGACCTGAAGATGTTTTGGATATACCAGGACTGTGCAAAAGGGCTACCATGGAGTACAGTGTTGGCATGGGATGAAAGTTTTCCTGGCGACTCTGCCCAGCTGGAGGGGGATTGGAAAACCTGGAGACTGTTAGTCTCTGGTTATATTGAACTTGAACTGCAGAAGTTTGATGACTGTTGATGGTGGTTGAGTTTGCAGTGTTTTAGTTTCTCCTTGCTAAGCCTTATAACAGTTAAAAAATGTTTACTCTGTGCCTTTACATGTTGAAAGCATTTAACTTGTTTGATTTTACAGGACTCATATCTTAAGTTGATCAAGACTGTGAGAACCTTTGAAATTGGACTGAGTACAATTTACAATGTGTGATAGTTATAAATCTATTGGGGCCAGGAGCTAAATATATTAAATAGGGGCGGAATGTGGTAGTTTGAATATATGTCCCCAATATATTCAATGTTTTATTACTTTATAGTTTGCATCTGCAATCACCTTGCTAGAGGCAAGGTCACTGGGGGCCGGTCTTAAGGTGTGGTGATGGTTTGAGATTCCATTGTAAAAATATGCAAATGTGCCTAGCAGGAGTTCCTGAAGTGTGCTGTGTGACCTTTTGGCTGTAGTTTTGCTCTGTGTGCTGTGGTGGCTGGTTGGCTTTGCTCTCTCTGTTTGGCCCTGCGAAAGCAGGCTGCTTTTCCTGCCTTTATGGAACTTCCCCTGGATCTGTGAGCTTCAATAAATAATATCCCTTCCTCCATAACTGTGCCTGGTCTGGAAGTTCATCTCAACGAACCTGAAGCTGTCTGCTACACTCACTAACATCTGTATATAAGCCAATACTGTTTCAACTCCGCAAATCCTCTCATAGAAGTCAGATCATGCAGCTTTATTAATAAAGTTGTCATAGAACCGGAAAAGGCCACAAAATCTCAATGTCAAGAAATAAAAATTTAATTATAGGGCTGGAGAGATGGCTTAGCGGTTAAGGCATTTGCCTGAGAAGCCAAAGGATCCAGGTTCAATTCTCCAGGACCCACGTGAACCAGATGCACAGGGTGGCACATGCGTCTGGAGTTCATTTGCAATGGCTGGAGGCCCTGGTGCCCCTATTCTCTCTCTCTTGTTCTCTCAAATAAATAAATTAAAATTAAATTTAAAAATTTAATTATATCCTCTCTTATTTTGCTAAAATTAATGGATAAAAATAACAGAATTTCAGACTAGAATGTAGCTCAGTGGTAGAACACTTATCTACTATGTGCAAGGTCCTGGGTTAGATTCTCAGCACTGACAAAAATAACAATAAAAAAAACCCCACTCAGATGTGGTGGTATACTCAGGAGGCAGAGACAAAGGATTAGAAATTTTAGGCCATCCTGAACTTAATAGCAAAACCCTGTTTAAAAAAATACCTAATTAAAATTTAGGAGCTGGAGAGATGGCTCAATGGTTACAATCACTTGCTTGCAAACCTGTCAGCCTATTGCAGTCAGGTTCACATTGCTGCCAGAAAACACTTGACTAAGAGCAACTTATGGAAACAAAAGGGTTTATTTTGGTTTAAAGACTCAAGGGGAAGCTCCACAATGGCAGGGGAAAACAACGGCATGAGCAGAGGGTGGACACCACCTCCTGGCCAACATAAGGTAGACAATAGCAACGGAAGACTGTGCCAAAACCTGGAATGGGGAAACTGGCTATAATACCCATACGACTGCCCCCAACAATATACTGTCTCCAGGAGGCATTAATTCCCAAATCTCCATCAGCTGGGAACATAGCATTCAGAACATCTAAGTTTATGGGGGTGACCTGAATCAAACCACCATATAGCCCAAGTTCAATTTTCTAGCACACACACATAACACCTCAAGAAAATGGTACACACATGTGATCCCAATGTGCTTATAGCAAAACAAGAGAGACCCAATCTCAAAAAAAAAGTAGATGCAGCTAAAGTTGTCCTCTGACTTTAACATGAGCACATGCACATATACATGTGCGCATGCATGCACACACACACACACACACACATAAACACACACATCATACACATAAGTAAACAAATAAATCTATTAATGGAATTTGTGTGCCATCCGGAGTCACAGTGACAATATGATTTGTGTTGTCCAATAGGGCAACTACCCACTAAGTATGATGTTATCTACAAATTTTTATTACCAGGTCATGAAAGTTACCTTCTATTCACAGATTACTAAAAGCTTTTATCATTATATTAATTTTGTCAGTTGCTTTTTCTCAATCATTTGTGATTTTTCTTTAGTGTGTTAATATGTTAGATTTCATTGATTGACTTTCAAGTGCTGAATTAACCCATTAGTTGAGTGTTTATCATTAATTTAATAAATCACTGGATTTAATTTACTAATATTTTGTAAAGGATTTCTTCTTCTACTTGTGGTCATGAAGGGTTTTTATCTGTAATTTGTGCCTGCTCTTTTACTTTTTGAAACAGATCATGGGGAATTGCTGTTATTTTTTCTGTAATGTTTGATCTGATCTTACAGTGAAACCACACAGATTAGTAATATGTTGGCTTTTGAACCTTTTGTAAAGGTTTAGGTATAAATTAAATCATTGAAAATACAGTACTTTTCATGTAATGCATTTCTTCTTGGGCAAGTTTTGTGGATTTGACCCATCTGATCTCAATTGTTGAAGAAATAGTCTGTTTGTATTACCTGCTAATTACACTTTTCATGTCTTCTACTATTGGCAATTTCTTTTGTTAATGTGACTAGGGATTTATCATTGATACTTTTGATCTACTAATTGATACTATTGACAATTTCAAAGAATAAGCTTTTGATTTCATTTTCCTCCTTCATTATTTCTGTTATAAAATTGATTGTGATATATTTATCTATTATTTCCTTTCTTCCCCCTGCTTTGAGTACATTTGCTCTTTTTTTCTAGTTATTTTTCATGAGAGCTTAGATTTTTAAGTACATAGTTCTTTTTTTCCTTCCTAATATGAACATGGAATCTACATTAAAAAATATTTTTACTTATTTGAGTGGTGTTTGAGAGAGAGAGAATATAGACATACCAAGGCCTGGTGCCACTGTAAAGGAATTCCAGAACCAAGAGCAGCTTTGCTTTGTGCAACTGGCTTTGCATGGGTACTGTGGAATTGAACCTGGGCCATCAGGCTTTGCAAGCAAGCATCTTTAACCACTGGGCCATCTCCCTAGCCTTGGTATCTACATATCTCACTCTAAGTCTTACTTCAGCTGTTTCATGAGTCATGATATATTGCATTTTCCAGTTTGTCCACTCCAAAAATATTTTCTATTGTCTTAAAACTTCTTTGTAGATCCATAGACTTCCTTGAAGTATAATCTTTAATTTACTTGCATTAGAAAAAATATTAGTTATCTTTCTGTTGCTGGTTTCTAGGTTTCCATTCTTTTAGTTTAACTCTCACTGATCTTCCATCAGGATTTGAAAGACTATGTTTCTGTTATTTGAGGGGGAAGGGTTATAAAAAAGACAATGAAAAACAGTCATTTGATAGTGTGGCTTGGTTTTTTTCCATTTTAATCAGTTTTTTATCTACTTGTTCTTGCATTCATTGAGAGCATATTGAAGTCTCTGACTATAGTTGTCTATTTCTCCCTTTCGCTTTATTTACACTTCACATTCACACTTGTTTACCATCTCAATGCTCAGTATGTGATGTTCTTTTTGTGCTGTGGGAAGTTTTCTTACTTTGGGTAGTGTTGGCCTCATATTTTTTATCTTTCGCTTTCAAATTACTTATATCATATTTAAATATTTACATATATATAGCGTATTCATTCATTTAAAATAAATCTCCATTCTGGCTGAAGAGATAGCTTACTTAGTAAAATACTTGCTTAACCAGCATGAGGACTTGAGTTCAATCCCCAGAACTCACTAAAAAAAGGGGGGTGCTGGAGAGATGGCTTAGCAGTTAAGGCGCTTGCCTCCTAAGCCTAAAAACACGGTTCCAATCTCCAATCTCCACGTCTAGCCAGATGCAAAGGGCGCAATGCCGCAGTTGACCACAAAGGGGGGGGGCGTATGCACCTGGATTTCGTTCACAGCAGCTGAGAGGCTGCTGGCGTGCCTATTCTCTGTCTTCCTCTCCCTCTCTCTCTGTGTCTCTCTCCAAAAAAAGAAAAAAAAAAGGCATGGAGAGATGGCTTAGTGGTTAAGCACTTGCTTGTGAAGCCTACGGACCCCAGTTCGAGGCTCGATTCCCCAGGACCCACATAAGCCAGATGCACAAGGTGACACATGCATATGGAGTTCGTTTGCAATGGCTGCAGGCCCTGGCGCAACCATACTCTATCTATCTGCCTCTTTCTCTGTCACTTTCAAATAAAAAAATATTAAAAAAAAAAAAAAAAGCTGGGTATGGTGGTACATGCTTGTAATCCCAGTGCTGGGGAAGCAGAGGCAGTGAGACACCTGGAGCTCAATGGTCAGCCAGCTTAGTGTAATTACACAAGATCAAGGCCAATTGTCATCTGGCCTCCATATGTACATACGTAAATTTTAACCCACATACATGCACCTGCACACACATGTGCACACACACACAATCTCTTCTGACAATCTTATTTATTTGCTATTTAAAGCCTTTAATATACAATTAATTTCTTATATGATGAGATTTAGATCTACCATTTATTATTTTTTTCAAGGTAGGGTCTCACTCTAGCTCACGCTGACCTGGAATTCACTCTGTAGTCTCAGGGTGGCCTTGAACTCATGGCGATCCTCCTACCTTTGCTTCCCAAGTGCTGGGATGAAAGGCATGCACCACCATGCCCGGTTTATTTTTTCTTTTCTTATTTTCATTCGTATATCTTTTAGTTTGAAATATTCTTTTAAAATGATCTATTGAGTTTTCATGATATTTTGGTATAGAAGTTTTATTAGTTTTGCTTGACATTTTAACAGAAACTTAATTTTCATAGAGTTATGGACTACATATGAAATGTCCCCACAGACTCAAGTTTTGATTGCTTGGCCCTTAGCTGGTAGCACTATTTTGGGAAATTGTAGAAATTTTAGGACATTGGATTTAGCTGGAGGAAAATACATGACTGGAGGTGGGTCCTTCAGCATAGATCATCTGTGGCTGCTTCCTTTCTTGATCACTGTTCTCTGGTTAGCCATGAAGTAAACAGCATTTCTCCACCACGAGCCTCTACTCTCATGGTGATATGCCCAAGTGCACAGGACCAAGCAACCATTGACTGAACTCTCTGAAACTGTGCATCACATTAAATAGTTCTTTTACTCAGTTTTGTTTTTGTCAGGCATTATGCCACAGCAACAAAAAAGTAACTAACATACCTTGCACACTTAAAATTAATGCTTTATTACTTCTAATGACTCTACCACTTTAAGTTACATTATGACTTTGAAGATGGTAACCCTTACCATCATATTGGTCTTTTCCCCTTCTCCCTTTATACTATAGTCCCTGTATGTGTTACATAAATAGAAAATGCTCATGCTATAGTGTTTGCTTTCTATCATTATTTACAATTTTCAAATGTAAGACTGCTGCATTTACTTTATTCTTGATATCCTGTGTAATTTTCTGTTCATCAGTATATCTTTTAGGATCATACTAAAATAATAAAAGTAAGCCGGGTGTGGTGGTGAATGCCTTTAATCCCAGAACTCGGGAGGCTGAAGTAGGAGGACCACTGTGAGTTCAAGGCTAGCCTAAGACTATATAGTGAATTCCAGGTCAGTCTGGAGTAGAGTGAAACCCTACCTCAAAAAAAAAAAAAAAAAAAAAAAAAAACCTAAAATTAAAATACTAATAGTATTATTTCCATTTATCCTGACTTTGTGGTTTCTAATGAAAAGTGTGCAACATTCAAGTTGTTTTACTGCATAGAGTGTTTCTCTAGTTGTTTTAAAGAATTTATTTCTTTTGTTTTAAGCCAAGATTTAATTTTTTTTCCACTTGCAACGTTTTCTTCACTTGAGAAATTGTTACATGAGCCTGGGTATACAGGTACATGGAATAGGTATACAAATCAAGCATTTATTATTGTTATAAGAAATTACTAACAATAAGTCATGATTGTATATATATATTTTTATATATTTATATATATATATATATATTTATATATATAATTATATATATATATACAATCATGACTTATTGTTAGTAATTGTTAGTAATATATATAATATATATTATATATATATATGTTATATAGATATATAATTTATTAATGAAAAAATCAAATGAGATGGATGTGCATGTTTTACATAGAAATTTTTTTTTTTTTGTAACTTCAGGCATAGATCTTTAGTATTTCTTAGAGCTGATTGATATTTTTATAATCATCAATGCTGAAAAACTATATACATACATATGAAGTATGAAATGGCAGAATGCTTAGTCATTTCAGAAATTGTAGGAAATTCTGTTCTAATCCCAAACCAAAATTCATTCAATGATTTTTTTGTATGTTTGTACACTATGTGTGATATGTGTATGTATAGTGGATTTACAGATACAGATGTGTCCCATTCACATGTGTGGAGGTCAGAGAAAAAACTTGTGTGACCTCTTCTTTTGCTCTTCTATGTAATTTCCTTGAGACAGTCTCTCTCTGAATCCAGAGTTACCATTTTTGGTCAAACTGGCTGACCCAGCAATTCTGTCTCCACTTCCTACAGGACATGCATGGCCATGCCAAGCTTTTTACATGGGTGCTAAAGATCAAACCCAGGCCCTTTTAGGCCCTCATGTTTGTGTGGCAAGAACTCTTACCCATTTAGTCATCTCCCCAGCCCATTTAATGATATTTTTATCAAACTCAAACCAGCAACTAATGCAGCAATTTTAAAAATCAAACATTCTAACACAATCAAATGCCAAGATATATATTTGATACTTACAAGCTGAGGATTACATATATAAATAGTAATAGATAAATATTGAAATTATTTGTTTTCTGTAACTCAACCTTTAACCATTTTAAGATCATAAAATGATTTGTAAGTGCATTAAAAACACTAATTTATAATATATGGCAGTCAAATCCGAGCAGAGGTCCAGGCAGTTTTTGCTGGCATTGCATGGCATGACAACGGGCATAGTGCTCAGAATCAAGGCTGTAGTGATGTCACATGTGCAACACAGGCCAGATTCATAATGCATTTCATTTTGAGTTAATTTTTGGTAGCTGTGCACTCAAAAATTTCATTGCTGCCAAATTCTTATGACTTCCCCTCTCCCATTCAGTGACATGATCCTATATGGTGTTGCAACCCACAGTTTAAAAAGCTGGATTTTAAGCAGTTAATGCTAAATCTAGTCCATATTTCCTTGAATTTATCCTATTTGAATTTGTTAAGCTTTTTGAATATGAAAGTTTATGTCTTCTACCAAATTTAGTTTTTGTTAATGATTTCTTCAAGACATACTCTGGACACAAATATTGAATATTTCTGAGATTATCTCACACATATCTAATATGCTATTTATATTATTTTTCAATCTTTTAATTTCTGTTGATATTGAATAATTTCTGTTGAGCTGTCCTCATGTCCACCAACTCTTCTGTCTATTCTCTGTTACTGAGGCCATTGGTAACTTTCTAATTTTGATTATTAACTCTTTCAGTTCTAAAATCTCTACTTAGTTCTAAAATATACTTTCTATTCCCACACTTCTTGGCCATGAGTATAACATTTGATTTAAAGTCTTTTGTCTGAAAATTCCAACATGTGTGACACCTCAGTGTTGGCAACTGTTAACTGTACTTTCTCATACACAATGGAATGTTTTTGTTCTTCAGGTGATGAATAATTTTGAGTACTATTGATTACACATGGCTGGGATGAACATCCAAAGCAGGCACAGTTTAAGGAAGGAAGGGATTTATTTCAAGCTTATAGATCCAGGGGGAAGTTTCATCAGTGGTGGATGGAGCTGCTTCCATACATCCCAGCAGAGAGAAACAACCAAATAGCCAGCAAAAACCAAAAGCAGCAAACACAAATGAGCAACAAGCAGCAAGCAGCAGAGACCCAGTTCAGACTTCTCTGCATATCTCTGGACTGGAAATCAGATCTTCCCCTTAGGGCTGGACCCTAGGATCTGCCTCACAGTGACACCTCCTCTAGCCAGGGAGCTGAAGACCAAAGTTCCTAGCTTTAACAAAACACCTGAATCTATTGGGGGGGGGTACATTCAAACTATTAGTTATGTTATGAGACTCTAAGTCTTTAAATACTAAGAAAAATGTTGAATTGACATTTTTTGGTGTGTGTTTTTTGTGTAGTATATGTGCATGTGTGTATGACTGTGTGTGGGAAACAGATGTGATATTGTGTGTCTTACTCACTCTGCCCCCCTGCCACCTGTTTTTCAGATAGAGTCTCTCACTGAACCTGAAGCTCATAGATTTGGCTAGACTGACTAGCCAGCAAGTACTAGTCTCCACCTCTTCAGTGCTTAAATTACAAGATGCAGTGCTGCACCTGGCTTTTACATGAGTGCTAGAGAGCTGACTCAACTCCTCATACTTCCACAGCAAGCACTTTACCCACTGAATCCACTCTCCAATCTCTGAATTTTTATACACACACACACACACACACACACACACACATCATATGAATGTGTGTGTATATATATATATATATATATATACACACACACACATACACTTACATACACTTAAGATGGTGGATAACATGGTTAAATAAATAGTGCAAGTTCTAAGGGACCTCCATCAGGTGTGACTAGAATATCAGTTCCGTGCTAAAAGCTTTCAAGTGCCATTTGTATGTGTGCTGTCCCCTCACCTCCACCCACCACCCTGCATGTATACCATTCTGTGGTTAGTCTGAAACCTTGTGCATTGGGTCTAGCTCACATATCAGCTTTCAGAGTGAAGAACTACTTAGAGTCTGATCCAAACATACACAGGTCTGGCCATTCCCAGTATTGTCTTTCATCTTCTCTGTGATTGCCCCAACACTTTCTACTTCCTGTAGGTCCCTTCCATTGCCCTTCTGTTGCAGGGCTGGGGCTTGTGTCACTTTGCTTCATCACATAGTTTCTGCAGATGCATCTCAGTCTGGTGCCAAGTGGGAGGAAGACAGAGACAAATGACATTAGGGATGCACCTCCTTGGCACCACAGTTCTTCTCATCAGGAAAAAGGCTTCTCTCCATCATAGTCTTAGGTGCTTGTCCAGTTCTTAGTGCTGCTATGCAGTAACTACGGACTGGGAAAGGAGAGAACAAGAAAAGAAAACAAAATACTACAGTAACTTTCCCACTCACTGTATGCTCAGGAGGGTGCTCCTTGGATGAGAAAATGCAGGCTTATTTTGAAGATCTTCCTGTCCACACCAGTGTGCCCTTCTAGGTTTTCACCAGTGAGTCTACTTTAGGTGAGAGAATAGGATACACAAAATATATACTAGTTTGGTTGTGTTTTGAACTCTGACCTCCTTTTCCCCATGTGCTTGCTGTCACCTACTTTTCAGAATCTTCAAAAAGCTGCTGGATGCATTCTGCCTAGGCTTATAGCTGCATTCAGTAGTACTGTGTTTGCTCAAATACAGAATCAGAGTGGGGTGAACCAAAACTAAGTATATGACTAAAAAAACTTTTTTTAAAAAGTGGAGCTAGGAGATGGCCCAGCGGTTAAAGGTACTAGCTTGCAAAGTCTGCCAGCCCAAGTACAATTCCCCAGTTGTCCATGTAAAGCCAAACATGCACATTTGCAATAGAAAGAGACCCTGGTGTCCCGCCCACCCTCAAACACACACAATGTATTTTTTTAAAGAAATAATCAGGGGCTGGAGAGATGGCTTTGTGGTTATGGTACTTGCCTGTGAAACCTAAGGATCTAGGTTTGTTTCCCCCGTACTCATGTGAGCCAGATGCACAAGGTAGCACATGCACCTGGAGTTCATTTACAGGGGCTAGAGGCCCTGGTGTGTCCGTTCTCTCTCTCTCTCTCTATCTGCCTCTCTCTCTCTCTCAAATAAATAAGTAGAAAAAATTGTAAAAAGAAGAAAGAATCCATAATTTTTGTTGTTGTCTAAAATTGCACTATGATAGGAGAAGCAAACTCATTCACTTTGCTCTTTAATGATTTGCTTTTATTTGGGGGCTGATGTAGTAAATATTTCTTTCTTCTTCTTCTTTTTTTTTTTTTTTCAAAGCTGTTACAACTTCAAAAAGATTCCATTCAGTTCATCCACTTCCCACATTTCCAAACACTTGTTTCTCCACCTCAGTGATGATGGTGGAAAGATGTGGTTCACTACAAGTTTCCTGCTTTACTGTGATTCTCGCCTCTTTGCCACAATATGTTCTTGGGTTTACTAATAAAAAGTTAAACTGAGTGACAGCATGCTGACCTCCCTTTCCTCAAGTCCACTGTCTGGCACAAGTACTGAAGGGGGGTAGAGTTAGGGTGACTGGACCCCTGAAAGTATAAAAAGGGCAGAAAAGTTTTCCTTATCTCTTTTCTAGTTCCAAAGAACTGTTTTTCCTGTCAGGACCCCTCCTGGGAGGGAGGTCTTTCATAGGATTTAAACATTGTGGTTGGTCAAGTTAAGCTAATCTCTTCCTGAGACAGCCCCTAGTCCTAACCAACTAGCTGGCCCTCTGGTTTGCCTGGGCCTCAAGACACCATCCTAAGGTTATTACTTTTAGTATTAAGGTTATTTAATTACAGTAACAATAACTTTCATCTTTCTGTTAGGTAAAATATATTGGGATAGCTTGACTAAGCTTCATCAATTTTATGTCATGGGGTAAAACATAAAATTGTTTTATGTTAATAAAAATGTCTATGGTACCTAAGATCAATTGCTATCAAGAGTAAACTAAGCTGGGCGTAGTGGCACACACCTCTAATCTCAGCATTCCGGAGGCAGAGGTAGGAGGATCGCCATGAGTTCAAGGCCACCCTGAGACTACACAGTGAATTACAAGTCAGCCTGAGCTAGAGTGAGACCCTAACCCTCCAACAACAACAACAACAACAACAACAACAACAACAACAACAACAAAAAGTAAGCTAAACACATTGATTGTCAAATGGGGTTTTTCACAACAAATTTGTCAAGGGTTGTATTAGAGCTTAGCTATTTTGGCTCAACAATGACCAGACTCTGCTCTATTGCATGTAAAGTAACTGTCTCATTTCTGGCACCTCAAGTCCAGTGCTTATAACAAAATTAACTCTTAAGACATTCCCTACTTTAAGGTACAGCCTAATATTCAAACAGGTCCGCATCTGAGAAAAATAATTTCAAGTTCTGTTTCCAATGTTCCCTGGGTAATTAGTACCCACACAGGTATCTGAACTAATCAAAGATATTTTCAAACACAAGTCCTAAGACTTTATACTGTCTTACTAGTCCTTTTCTGACAATTTCTAGGTTAAATTAATTGGTTTAGATTTGTATTGTTTTCAAGGCTGATAATAGATTCTGCCTGTATTTATAAGTATTAGATATTTAAAGTGTAAGATGTGCCTACTTTCTACACCTCAGATATAGTCTAAGCTGCCACAGGACAACCAAATTTTTAAAGGTTGGACAAAATGACTTTAAGCTCTTGTGCCATTCTTTAACTAAATCTATTTCAGTAATCAAATGTGCTGTATATGTACACATCCAAGTTGGTGTAATTTCCTTTATAAGTGTATTAATAACCTATGTAGAAGACAAAGCCAATTGGAATTGGAGCAAAAAGGCCAATATTTTGGTCTGTGTTCCCAGGTCATGAGGCCACTGGAGATGGGTACAGTCTAAAACAGGAGAGTCACAACAGAGGAGAAATTAGTCCTTCTGGTTTCCCAAAGAAGGGAAAACTACTTGGCCAGCACAGACAGAAAACACCAGTAAACTATAGGGCTATTCCTAAATCCCTAACGCCTCCTTTGGAGAGCCATTAGTGACCTCCAATATTAATCCTTGATTAAATTTTGGCTATCTGCTCAGTCTTAAACAATCAGAGAGAAATGTATAACCAAAGATAAAAGGATACCTCAAATATATGAATGGCCTATTAAGTTATACAACAAAAGCTTTCCAAGAGGGGAAACAAACAAGGTCTTAAGACATGTTGTCCCCAACTGTCATAGTTCTAATTCTGTAATAAGGTAAAACTACTATAGATGTCAAAAGGGTTATTTTCAAATGTGGAATATATATATTAGATGACTCTGACCAAAGGTCGCTTAATTCAAAAGATTTCCTTATACTGGGAACAATGGTAAATCTCTTCTAACTTGTGCCAGGACATCCTTAAACAAGTCCTGGGACCAAACATGTATTTTTGCTTTTAATGGCACCCAATGGCTCTATGGTACCAACCTTTGGCCCTTGCTACCCCCAGGACAAATTTAAAAAGGTACACTGTGGAAGGCTATTAAACAAAATATGGTATCAAAGTTAAATGTTGGGTATATGTTTCTGATAACTGCAAATATCTTGTCTGTTTTACAAGCCATACAGAAACAGATTCAGGCCATGTCAGACACTACTGTGCCATTTGATGAACAGTTCTGGAAGAAAATCTCAGCAAGCTCATGCTCAGAGACAATCCAACTCTATCTACCTGGGTTCCCTCGAATGCTTCCTAAGGCCTAGAAGTCCACAAGGACAACCCTAAAGGCAACCAGATTGCTGTGTGCTCACTGCTCATTAACTGCTTACTTTTATTCTTTCTCCCCAATATTCTCTTCCAAGACTATCTTCCTGTACTCCAATAATACACTTCCGGTGTCCTTTAGAATAGTTCCCCTACCTGGAAGAGACCCTCTAACTGCCACAACTTCATGCCCCATTCAGCAGGAAATAGTAAACCATCTGACATCATCACCCCTTTGTCCTTTAACAGTAGTTACAGTGTCTTCTCAGGAGAGGGGGGATTGAAGGCAGGTAGAGTTAGGATGATTGGACCCCTAAAGGTGTGAAAAACAGCAGGAAACTTTTTCTTATCTTTTGCCTAGTTCCAAAGAATTGTTTTTCCACAGTCAGGACCCCTCCTCAGAGGGAGGTCTTTTATAGGATTTAAACATTATGGTTGGTCAAGTTAAGCTAATCTCTTCCTGAGACAGCCCCTAGTCCTAACCAACCAGCTGGCCCTCTGGTTTACCAGGGCCCAAAGACACCACCCTAAGGTTATAAATACCTTTATAAGGGAAGGACAGGCTCTCTTGCTCTCTGATCACTTGGGAACTTCCAGCTGTGGGTGAGTTTTTCCCTTGGCTGGGCCTAGGCTGGCTCAGGCCCAGGCTCCTAGTCCTTACTCTCCACATGGGTTCTTTATCTCCTTCAGCTTCCCACATGGCAGGAGATCCTTGTACTTTCTTTTTTCTTTAGATGCTTTCCCCCCATATCCCTATCTGGTCACAGGGACTCCTGAATGACAGGTGGTCCACATGAGCTTTTGGGCTCCAGGTGGTGTACTTCTCTTTTCCCCACTTCATTTCCCCTTACCTCTCAACCTTTTCCTTTCCACACTCCTTTGCAAAATCTGAATAAAATGTGGTATTCTAAAAATCATTCTCTTGGATCTGGAATTGCCAATTCTTTGGTTAGTTTGCAGATATGAACTCAATGCTTGGGACTCCTGGAAGCATCCCAGAACCCCAATTTCCCCGTTACAGTACCAAAGAGCTTTGTCATCAACATTTGATGGACTGGGAGAAACAAGGCACCACAACTACAACTGGGAGGAGAAACAAGTAGATGCCTGAACTTTCCCCAGGAATGTTCAGTTCTTCTCTTCCTGTTTCCAACTGTTGATCATTAAGATCCCAGAACAGTAATATTCAAATATGCTCAGCTTATGAGCATGACTCCTATAGTTCATTACCTCAAAAAATTCTACCCAAAACTTAACTCTCAAACCTTATGCCTCAACAATATTATGTTCCTGCAGAAATAGCAGACCCATGGGCTAGGGAGATTGCTCCATGGTTAAAGCATTTGCTTGCAAGGCCTGTCAGTTCAGGTTCAATCCCCAGTCCCCAGTGCCCAAGAAAAACCAGATGTATAAAGTGACACATGCATCTGGAATTCATTTGCAGTGGTGTGCACACTCTCTCATACATAAATTAAAAGAAAACATTAAAATAAATAACAGACCCAAAATTCTTATGGCCTTCTGGAACACTGGGGCATATAACCCAGTGGTGATCTTAAGGCAAGCTCTATGAAATCCATGTTCATATTATATATGCTAAGGTAATTCAGTCACAATAGGATAGTGAAAATGTTTGTCCACCGGAACCCTTGGGAGGAGCTCAGGGTGAATGGATGTTATATTTGTAATTCTGCTCTATTAATGAGCAAAATCTGAAAGTCAGACATGCAACATGAGCAGATTTGCTAGAAAGGCTTATATATAATGGATCAACTTTCCTACTTCAGCCAAATGGGGATGATTCTCATTTCTGGCCACTGGAAGCAGCACTCTAGAGGGGCACAGAATGGAGCAGAGCAGGTGGCCAATAAGTGGCTTGGTGCAGATATCTACCTCCCACTTGCTGTCAGCATGAGTCAATGGCCTTGCACATAGGTGTACCACTCAATGTAATTCCTCTGTGAACACTGATGCAGGCCCACATTAACCTGCTCAGGACCCCCACTCAGCTACTCAGCTAGAGTGCTTTACATCTTTTCTCAACCCGTATTCTTTCTTCAAGTAAATATTTAATAATTTTACTATTTGTGTCCACTTTTCAATTCTTTGCTAAATGTGGATAAGGACTTGGAGTGAAGTCTAATCTCACTAAGAGCTCAAATCCCGCATCACTGACTCAGAAGAGAAATATTTTCTGCAGTCTCATGGAGTCTTTGTCCTCTGCATACCTGTCAGGAAGTGCATGCTTATTCCATTTAGATCATCCCTTAGACATAGGGTGGGCAGCAAATGCTGTGGCTTCTCTGTTGGGTGGGGTGCTGCTCAAGAGCCTCACTGTACCAAGCAGATGAGGCCTGGTTTGTCTCTCACTTGAGAAGCCCAGGACCCCATTTTCTCACCCAGACTACTTAGGATGTGTTTCATAGTTAGGCTTAGGTACATAACAGAGACCTTTATTGGTTGGTGGGCACACAATAAAAGTGTCTACAGAAATAATAATGGGGCAAATGATACTGGAGGAGGAGTGAGTCACAAGATGCTCACCTGGAATTCTAGCCATTGTTCCCTTCCACTCTCTCCCTAGCAGCAAGTGAACTTGGGAGATGCTAGCTTATATAGGAATAAGGTTAACAAGAAGGGGAACTTGAAAATGCAGCTTCTATTATAGGCCACCATCGAGAATGGGATGGGGTTTTGTGGTGATACAGCTAACTTTGAGTTAACCACATTCCTATATTTCCACACCCATGTTCTGTAAGTAACCCTAATAAACTCATTGGTTCACCAAAACTGGATTTTGGTGCAACTGTGCAGTGATTTATTGTTTGTACCCTATCTGGGGTGAACAGACATGTGTTCCCATCACCCCAAGGACGTTTTCACATGACACACTTTATGTTAAGGGTGAAACTTGTTAATCAACCTATGGCTTACTAATTCTCTCAAAAGACATCAATTTAATATTTAAAAGTTACAAACCCTACAAATTATAAAACTAGAGTTGATATGTCAGTAATGAGTACACACAAAACTAATTTTTTTTTTTTTTTGGAGAGAGACACAGAGAGAGACGGCGGTGGGGGGGACAGATAGAGAATGGGCGCGCCAGCAGTCTCTCAGCTGCTGTGAAGGAAATCCAGATGTGTGCGCCCCCTTGTGGGCAAGTGTGGCATTGCGCCCTTGCGTCACTTTGCATCTGGCTAAATGTGGGACCTGGAGATTGGAACCGGGTTCTTAGGCTTAGCTGGCAGGCGCCTTAACTGCTAAGACATCTCTCCAGCCCAAAAACTAAATTTTAATAGTAACTGTTTATGAATATTAAGATGTTAATATAATTTAAAATGTATAAAATTTAGCCAAACACATTGTTTGCAAGCTCTTTTATAAGAAAAGGATCATGGGGCCGGGCATGGTGGCGCATGCCTTTAATCCCAGCACTCGGGAGGCAGAGGTAGGAGGATCGCTGAGAGTTCGAGGCCACCCTGAGACTACATAGTTAATTCCAGGTCAGCCTGGACCAGAGTGAGACCCTACCTTGGAAAACACCAAAAAAAAGAAAAAAGAAAAGAAAAAGAAAAGAAAAGAAAAGGATCATGGTGCATGCTTTCTCTTCCTCAATTTTCTTTTTTATCCCTTTCCCTGTTAAGTCACAGCCACACTGAGTTTTTAATGTGTTTTGAGTAGCACATATATTGAAGAGACTATACTCTTAATGACTTGTTCATATCAGTAATTTTTTTCTGTTACCTTTCAAAAAATCACTACATCTAGAACATTCACATTTTGTAAAAAGATGTCAGTTTCATAGGAATGGCAAAACTGGCCTCTTTAAAGTTCCACTTCTTGACAAGGCTTGTTTTAAGAACAAATGGCTGATGAAGAAAGACATTATTCCCAGTGAGATACAATATTCTATTTCTTTAGCTAGAATCCAAAACACTCCTGCCTACATAGTTTAAAATCATATGTACTTAATCATTATAAGTATTTAAAATTTCACCTACTATATACCTTTTATCTATCTGCCTTTCCAATTCAGCCTACCCTCAAAAAAAATGCACTGGTAACAAAGATCCTTTTAATAAACTGACTTGGGGCCACAAAGTGGTCCAGGAAAAAGGTTTTTGTTTTGTTTTGTTTTAGCACTGGGATTGTAGCAATGGAAGTGGCAGTATTTTTGTTTCCTAAGCTGTCCAGAACTGACCACCTAAGAGCTGAACCAAGACTTTCAAATCTATCTGGAGGAAATTTGTGTGCTGTGTGGACAATTAATTAGTTCACCAGTCCACATTAAAGGAAGGAAAAAATAGGCAAATACAACAAGCATTTAATAAAGATAACTTTCTTGGATTAAAACTCAAAAGAAGAAATACAGATGGCACATAAACTTCTAAAAAAATGTTCTACATCCCTAGTCACCAGGGAAATACAGATTAAAACTATGTTGAGATTCCATCTCACTTCTGTCAGATTGGCTACCATCATGAAAACAAATGACCATATGCTGGCGAGGATGCGGAAAAAGAGGAACCCTTCTACACTGTTGGTAGAATGCATTCTGGTCCAGCCATTGTAGAAATCAGTGTGGAGGTTCCTGAGACAGCTAAAAATAGATTTACCATATGACCCAGCTATACCACTCCTAAGGACTCTTCTCATTACCGTAGAGATAATTGCTCAATCATGTGCAACAGTGGCATGTCTGTTATGGGGGAAACTACCCACTCTCTAATTGGACTGGATGCCCGCTCCATAAGAGGGAATACATCCCTGATACTGAAAACCTACAACAGTTAAAAATACATTGGGTACAACTCCTTACAATGCAACTGCCCAGACAGAAATTGGCCTTGATATCCATGACCTTGCTGTGCCTAGCAATACCTCTGCAAGACCCTCATAATAGAAGTAAAAGATGATGACATCAAATTAAAAGAGAGACTAAGGGAGAGAGGGAGGGGATATGATGGGGAGTGGAGTTCTAAAGGGGAATGGGGGAGGGGAGGGAAATACCATGCACTTCTTGTATGTAAGTATATTTTGTTGTCAATAAAAAAAATTAAAAAAAAAATACATTGGGATTGCACTTCATTCCTGTCAGAATGGCTACCATCAAAAAAAAAAAAAAAAAAAAAAATGACTATAAGTTTTCCCGAGGATGTGGAAAAAGAGGAACACTTCTATATTGTTGGTGGGAATGTAATATGGTTCAGCCAATGTGGAAATCAGTGTGGAGGTTCTTGAGATATCTAAAATTAGATTTACAATATGATCCAGCTATAGCATTCTTAGGCATATATCTGAATGAGTCTTCTCACTACCATAGAGATACTTGCACAATCACGTTTATTGCTACTCTATTCACAATAGCTAGGAAATGGAACCAGCCTAGATGTCCCTCCAGAGATGAATGGATAATAAAGACGTGGTACATTTACACAATGGAGTTATATTCTGTGGTAAAGAAAAATGAAATTATGAAATTTGCAGGGAAATGGATGGATCTGGAAAGGATTATACTAAGTGAAGTAACTCAGGGTCAGAAAGCCAAACGTCATATGTTTTCTCTCATATGTGGATCCTAGTTACAAATGTGTAGACTTGTGTGTGAACTGGAACCAAAAACTGGTAGCAGAGGCCAATAAGCTAGAAAAATGTTATAAGGGAGGGAGGAGAAGGAAAGACTTAAGGGGATGGTATTGTATACATGAAAGTAGAAGAACAGATTATAGGTAATGGAAAGGCCTAAGTGAGACTGGGGAAGAGAATGTGTAAAAGAAGGGCGGGGGGAGCATCAATCAAAACTCAAGACGTTCTGAATAACACTTATGAAAACCTACTTTTTTGAATAATGGCACATCCAGAAGCTATAGATTGTTAATAGAAAATTTTCAGTGCCAGGAATGGGATACCTTCCAGTGAGTTGTTGGCCAGGGAGGTCACTGTAGCCTCCAAAACATTACAGGCTATTGCAAGGCCCTTGGTTTCCCTTGAGAAACAGATGGTAAGACCCTATTGCTGAAGACCTCACTTGCCTGAGTTGCAAGGTCACTGATAAATCAAGCCGGTGCTGAGCAGAAAACCTTCTCCCTATAGACCAGCCAACTGAAAGCTCGAAAAAGCTGCACTGCATGCAGCCCTATGGGAGACAGAAATCATCAGCAGGGGAAACTGGACACTGTTTGGCCAGACAGGTCAAATGACTGAACGGGTGCCTAGCAATACCTTCATAAGACCCTCATAATAAGAGAAAAAGATGATGTCATCAAATTAAAAGAGAGACTAATGGAGAGAGGGAGGGGATATGAGAGTGGAGTTCTGAAGGGGAATGGGGGGAGGGGAGGGAAATATCATGGTTTACTGTCTGTAAGTATAGAAGTTGTCAATAAAAAAGAAAGAAAGAAATATTGAAAGAGGGCTGGAGAGATGACTAAGTCATTAAGGAGCTTGCCTGTAAAGCCTATAAACCCAAGTTCAATTCCCCAGTGCTCCCATACAGCCAGATGCACAAGATGGCACATGGATTTAGAGTTTGTTTGCAGTGGTTAGAAACCCTGGCATGCCCATTCTGTCTGTCTCTCTTCTCTGTATTTCTTTCTGTGCTTGCAAATAAATTATTGGGAAGAGTTAACCTATTTTTCTGGACAATGGAACACTCAGAAGCAATAGATTGTTAATAGAAAATTTTCAGTGCCAGGGATAGGATACCTTCCAGTGAGTTGTTGGCCAGGGTAGTCACAGATAACCCAAAACATTATAGGCCATTGCCAAGGGCCTTGGTTTCCCACCAGGAATAGATGGTAAGACTGTATTGATGAAGATTCCACATACTTGGGCTGCAAGGTCACTGAGAAATCCTGCTGGAGCTGAGCTGAAAGCCTCCTCCATGTGGACAGCTGACAAAAGGTAGAAAAAGCTATGCTGCATGCAGTTCAATGTGTGAGAGAGAAAACACCAGTGAAGATACTCAACAGTGGACACTGCAAGCTTTAAATTTGGCCAGCCAGGCCAAATGAGGCAGTGGGTACAATTGTGGCATTTCTGTTATGGGGGAAACCAACTGCTTTCTAATTGGACTGGAGGCCCGCTTCATGGGAGGGAATATATCCTTGATACTGAAAACCTACAACAGGTTTAGACAGGTTTACAACAGGGATAGTCATGAGCCCTAAGGATATAACATCTGCTGGTGTCTGGCTAAATATATATACTATGCTCACCAAACTGCCCAGTAAGCATTTTCTTAATGTTCATACCCATATATTAATGCTACTTTCACTTTTGGTTAAAAAAGCTTCTCTTTTCAGATGGTGGTGACCTTGGGATGACTGAGAAGGCACCATGGTGCTGAGAAGAAGGGACACAGGAGGAGTGCTCAGCACTGAAATATCTCTAACACACATTCCAAGGTTCAGGGTCCATTGTGGAAGAGGGGGCAGAAAGAATGTAAGAGCTTAAGGAAGGTGAAGACTCCTTACAATGTGCTCCTCCAGACACAAAATGGTCTGGATATCCACGACCTCACAGTGTCACAGTGCCTGACACTACCTACACAAGACCATCCTAATAGGAGGAAAAGATGATGACATTAAAATGAAAAGAAAGTCTTTTGATTTGAGAGTAGGAGGGGGGATATGATGGAGAGTGGAGTTTCAAAGTGGAAAGTGGAGGAAGGGAGTGACCTACCATGGGATATTGTCTACAATTAAGAAGTTATCAATAAAAATTATAAAACAAAAAAATAAAAATACACTTTCACAATCTTCTTTGAATGTTAGAATTGTGATATCATTGGTTTATAAGTTTTAATGTTTTCATACATTTTAGCACATATTTTCCTAAACCAAGATGGATGACATTTAGAATCAACACAGTGTTCTAACTACTTTCCTTCCTCACATCTCCATACCCACCACATGTACAATTTTAACCATTTCTCATTTCAGGAAGTTAAAATAAAACAAAACAATTGGCACATATAGCACGGCAACTAATTTGGGTGCATCTCGAATCCCAAGCACATAACTGTCAGGTATGGGCACTACCATTGGGTGGACAGTGTAAGTTCCTAGTCCTTTCTTTATAGTTTAAGACCCAAAGTACATTTACCCTCTCTTACCATCTTTATTTCACTACTCAAGACCTCCATTATTTCTCCCTTCCTTTCTCTTGTTAACAACAACTGTCCTTTATTGAGCGCCAGTGTAAACCAAGCATTATGCAAGAGGCTTTGCACATACCATTTATTACTCACAAAAACCTTATGAAGTTGATTCTACCAGCTCCATGTTTGGATGAAATCTGGGAAAGCTGGGTAGCTTGCCCAACTTCATTAACTGGTCAAATATGATCAACAGTGTAATGGCAGTAATCGCATTGCTATGGCACTGATGGAGTTATAACAAGGAAACAGGTTCTTAAGCAGACATTGACAAAGAACAAGTTGATTGTGTAAACAGTCCACAAAAGTACCTAAGAGATTAAGTTACATTTTCTGCATGCCCTAAGTCATTTCTTCTAGTGAGGAAATTATTTGAACTTGTTGTTGAAGATGAATAACTACTATTTTTAACTTTAGGAGTATGTTTTGAGGGTTCACTGTCTTTCTCTCTTTACCATAGTCTTCCATAAACTTTTGCATTCCTGGCCAGTTAGAGGGAATGTGTGGCTTGTCCTGAGTCCGTGATGACACAGAAAGGCTTCAGGGAACTTGAAGTACTCATCGCCATCATCCTGCCAATCTAATGCAGAAGAACCAAGGAAAATGATCATGGTTCTTTTCAGCTTTGACTTTTGATTTCCAAACAGGTGACATCCGTCTCTTTGGGAAAATCCATCATCTGTAACTTACTGAAAGAAAATTGAGATTCTCAACTCAAATCTTGGGTCTGAGTTTGATCTTTCTGTAACTGTTTACTAAGACTGTCACTAAAAAGGAGTAAGTTACAGGCTGGAGAGATGGCTCAAATGGGTAAAGTGCTTGCTGCACAAGCATGAGGATCTGAGTTTGGACCCTAGCACCCACTTATAAGCTGGGTGTGGTGGGCATATGGTTGTAATCCCACAGCTATAAAGGCAGAGACAAGAGGAACCCTAGGGTTTGCTGGCTAGTTCATCTGGCCAAATTAGTAAGCTCCAGATTCAGCAAGAATCCCCTAAAGTAAGAAAAGAAAGACAACCAACATGGACCTTTGACCTCCACACACGTGTATACATGTGAATACATGTGTATCCACATACATATGAATTTACATATATATCTGCATACATACCCCCCATACACACCAAAAAGAGCAGTTTGCAAGGGCTACAACCTTGGGCCTCCTCTTTTCTAAGAAAAGCACATGCTAATCTCCTCCATAGATCCCAGGTGTAATGGCCAGAATCTGCACCCATTCCAATGCTCCTTTCTTACCTCTGCTGGCTTTATGCTGGCAAACCTCCAGGATTCTTGGGCTGGAGAGATGGCTTAGCAGTTAAGGCTCTTGCCTGCACAGTCTAAGGATCCAAGTTCGATTCTCCAGGACCCACGTAAGCCAGATGCATGAGGTGGCCCATGCATTTGGAGTTCTTTGCAGTGGCTGGAGGCCCTGGCGCAGCCATTCTATCTCTCTCCCTCACTCTCTCTGTCTCTAGTAAATAAGTAAATTAAAATAAATTAAAAAAAAAAAACCTCCAGGGTTCTAAATACACTGATACCAACTACATCTTTTATTTGATTTTTTTTTTTTTTGAAAACAAGGATTCACTCTATAGCCCAGGCTGGCCTCCAACTCATAATCCTATTGCCTCAGCCTCCCAAGTGCTAAGATTATGGGCATGTGCCACTATGCTCCATTTATAACCTTAATTTTGAACTGATAAAACCATGGCCATTACATGAGAAAAGATGACAAAATGTTCCAATCATATCAGAATGATATTCCTCTAGAGCAACTTACCAAAGTAAAGAACAAATATTATTTCTCCTTATACATTAGGAAAGATATCCCTTTAAGGCTAAAAGAATTTGTTCACTTTAGCAATGAAATTAAAATAGACACTAATATTGCCTGAGTAGCTATCACATGGCAGGCACCCTGTGATGTAGGTATAATTCTGATTTTAAACAATCTAAATTATTTATTCTAGTATCCAAAAAAATAAAATAAAATAAAGGGCACACACATCCAGAACTCAAATAGGATGCTGTCCAATATCCCCCAAATATGCCCTGCTTTCCACATCCTCTATCACCAAGAACATGCTGAACATACAGGCATAAAGAGTGGTGAAATGCATAGATACACAGCATAATTGTTTTGATTTAAATTCAAACATAGCATTTTTTGTATTTTTAAATATATATATATATATATATTTTTTTTATCTGAGATAGATACAGAGAGAGAGAGAGAGAGAGACAGACAGACAGACAGACAAAGAGGCAGACAAAGAGTTAGTATGGGTTTCCTGCCACTGGGAATGAATTCCAGATGCATGCACCATTTTGTGCATATGGCTTGATGTGGGCACTGGGGAACTGAACCTGGGCCATAAGACTTTGTAAGCAAGTACTTTAACTGATGAGCCATCTCTTCAGCCCAGCATTTTCTTTTTTATTGCAATTTCTAATTTCAAGATTACAAAATGTTAGGTTGATCAAAACAGGGAATGGATCAAGATGAATAACTTATTTGGTGATAAGAAAATTCAACAGACAACTTGTCTAAGATTATGTAAAATCCATTTTCTATGTCTGAGAATACCCTTTTTATATAAAACAAGCTATGTGTATCAAAATGTGTTTTATGTTTCAGTGTTGGTTTCAGTCCTTGGAGGACAAAAGGAAGAGACACAGTGCTGTCTACTTACAAAGAACCAACTTCCAGCTCAAGGAAGCTGAGAAATGTATCACTGATAAAGACTGCATCTGCCAGAAAGGCATTATGCAATCTGTACGATGTCACTATAAACACACACACACACACATCTCAAACCTAAACAATACCTGCTCCAAATATGGGAGTATTTGACATAGTAAAACTACAGAAGAGAGTAAAATATACCATATTAAGGGACAGTCTATGTCAAAAATCTGAAAATTAGTCCTCTCTAAATATTACATTTGAATATTAATTTAGCAGCCCGTTTGAAAAATTTATTCTGTATAGCAACACTCCCTCCCTGATGTGCTTGTCTAAGCAACTCAAGAGAGAATCCTTTCTTCACGAATAAGATAGACATAAATTTCAAACTAGCCCCTATTTCAGTTATTAAAATTCTGAGTTAGCATAATATAAAGGTTTGTTTTTATTTTATTGGAAATATTTTAATATGGATGAAATAAACCCACTCAAACTTATTTTGTCCAAAAGGATGACCCAACAAAACAGATTAAGGACTACCTTGAAAGAGAAGGGTCCTCAGGGGATGATGGGGGAATGGAGACAAAAAAGGATAAAGGAACAGGAACATGTTCAAATTACTGTATGGAGCTAGAGAGATGATTTAGGGGTTAAGGTGCTTGCCTGCAAAGCCAAAGGACCTAGGTTCAATTCCCCAGTACCCATGTAAATAAAGTTTCATGTACAAAGTGGTACATATGTCTATAGTTCATTTGCAGTTACTAGAGGTCTTGGTGCTGCCTCTGTCTCTCAAATAAATAAATAAAAAAATATTCAAATTACCATATGTTCATATATTAAAGTTCTCAATAAAACAATTATTTTGTCCAGACATAGTGGCATAGGCCTATAACGCAAGTATTTGGAAGACTAAGGCAGGAAGATCACAAGGTTAAGACTGGCCTGGGCTACACAGTAAGATTCTGTCTCAAAAAAATAAGCAATCAAGAATTTATTTTAGTGGTATTTTATGAATGAAGCTGGGTATTTTATAAATGTGACCCTTGGATGTCATAATAGAAGTTCCACACGAAAGAACTCCCCCTAGGTCTTTACCCAGGTAAGCATACGGGTCCATTCTCCTCATCTATACCTTGAGTGATGACCAGTCTATCATGGTAAAGTATCAATTTAACAACATAAGTGACCAAAAGCCACTACACTGTGATAAGTGTACAACCTTACATTGAAGAATAGTAGAAGAATTAAGGTTTTTATCTAACTCCAAAGCCTTAATACTCTTGTCATTCTACCTTGTAGATTCCCTACTTTTAGTCTTCACTTAAAGTTTTGCTTTTCCTACAAAAACTTTCTGAAACTAGTGTTTACTTCTGTAAACATGATTGGCTTAAGATATGTTTGTAAAGGGCAAATTTTTATAGAAAAGTATTTGTGAAAGCCTCAAATTATGTACCATCACAATCCTTTTTACATTCACAAAGGATCATGTTTGGGGAAATTTTACAGCAGCAATACATTATTTATGAGCAAAGCCTTTTGCTAAGCTACTGGCTTCATTGATAATGTTAGTGATGAAACAATACTGCATCTACGATTAATCCCTAGGCACCAGGCTTCCCATCAATCATGCCTTTTATTGTGGAACCTATCACAGGGCATAATGACTCCTACTAGTTGGAACTTGCACTGCTTCTCTTGCAGAGAGTTTTAAAAATGGTAAAAAAACTGTGAAATGCAGAATATGAAAAAAATGTTTCCTTCATTTCATTTTACTTCATCTTTAGCATGATACTTTTGCTTGTGTTAAATGTGCTAAGAGGCCTAAATAATGAAGATTTTGATAAATCACACTGGATCCACTGAATCAATATAAAGTCTATATATATAAAAATTTAAATGGTATGACTTGAATAAGGAAAACAAGTTGCCTATAGTACACAAAACAAGCATTTCTATAATGATAAATAGATTAAGACTTTTCAACTTCAAAGGAAGGAAACTGCAAAGCCTGCAAGACATTGAAACTAAAAAAATCTTGCTTAAAACAACTAGAGTCATTACACAGGATTCGATCTTATATAAATGTTGAATCACTAATGAACCTCAAAATTATCTGAGTTAGCAAAGCATGCTTGAAATTTGAAATTCCACAATTATCCTCTTTCCAGACAAAGTAAAGTAACGGAACACTAAAATGTTTACAATGAAAAGTGCCAGTCTTTTCAACAGGTGGATTTTTCTCCACTAGGTCACTACATCCTGCTTTGTTTTAGACAAAGGACTCCAGTCTGCCTATTTCAAGTGTCTCCCTACTCATGGTCTAAGCACAGACTGTCTGCCTTTGGAATCTGGGCCTTTGAACAGAATCAACATGTTAGAGAAAGTCACAATCCAAGATCCTACACTTGCCACAGTATTTTGAATTGATTATACAAAAGCTAAACACACTATCCTATTTACTTGGCTTTAGTAAGGTCTATTTTTACAAAGACATATAAACAGAGTTAGAAAATAAACCATGCTTTAAATTCTTTAAAAGAGTAGAGAAAATGTGGTGTTCAATAAGACTGGCTACTGACTCTGGCTACATGGCCTTGAATTTCATGAGTACTTATGATCAGGCTAGACAATCAACCAGTTTCAACAACATACTTATGGTCTAACCTCAAATAAAGCAAGGTTACTGATGAGGTTCCATGTACTCTGCAGCCATAGTAAAAGCTATTCCTTGTTGTTTGAGGTGGGTTTTGTTGTTGTTGTTGATACATTTAAATGGTTATAAGCTTTTATCAACTGTTTGCAAGGTAAATGCAACAGTAGGATGGCAATATGACAGTGCGGGGAACTCAACCCTAAAGCTAGCTCAACATACTTCGCATTTGTGATAGGAAGAATGGGATTGACCAAGCAGTTTCTCCCCTAGTTAGGTATACCACCTTTGGAGATACTTCCCTACCCATTATAGGGCCATGCTTTTTAATATGATCCAACACTCTATAATCACCCAGCCAAACCCTAGAGAGGACACAAGTCACCATGTCACAGAGAACTAGGGTTAGGACTTAGGGGTTTGGATCATGTGTCTGCCACATCAGCACTTTGAGTTAGTTATTTGTTTCACAAAGCACCATCAACATCTATAGCTCTTTGATTTAGGAACACAGCTTTTCTTCACAGATTCAAGTTTCAAACTGTTAAAGCATTATTCAGCAGATAATTTTGAAGCAGTCAGATACTATGTTCAGTTAATGAAAGATCCAATAAGATCAATATTGGGATAAAAACTGGCCAATTTCCAGTAATCAAAAATGCTTAACCTACTGATCAAGCAAATCTGACACTTTGTCTAATCACCTTCATGTCTACCATAAATACATATAAAAGACTTTAAAAGGTAATCAATGACAAAATATTCTCTAGAAAGGATGAATTTGCTTACCCAACACAAAAGCACTTTAATATATCATCTATCCATCAAGAGATCCTGCCACTGATGCCAGAAATCAAATGGAATGTTGAATCTATGCAGAATGACTAATGTGCAGGGTTATCTCTTTTTTTAGAACACGCTTGACATTCTATCTGCCACGTCCACATGTGTTATCTATAATATATACATGCACATAGAAAAGGATGAATAAAGGCAGCTGTAAAACTTCCTTCCATATTATAGTCAGCAATTAATGCAAATAGGAATCAAAACACTCTAGACTGCAGTCTTTTGGAGACAGGAGCTCATAATCCCCAAAGATTCAGAAGCATTACCTCATTGCAGCCTTGAGACAAGCTGAGCATTCACTCTAGGTCTTACCCAGCATTCACTGGTTCACACAAAGACAACAGAGGCGTGACCAATCACATTGTGGCTAGCAGGCACTGTTTCAAAGCCTTCTCCCAATATTACCCATTGCCATGCTCGCTGGCAGCCTGCTGAACTTGTCGTCATGGCAACACATCCCAGCTGCTCACCGAGGCTTGTTATATTACTTTTCCTTTTCACCACTCACTTAGCTAATTAAAAATTTAGAACTATGTTTTGCATGTTGGAAGCAAATTGAAACAATGCAGGGTCTTTTTTTCTCTTTTCTCTCCGACCCCCTTTTTCAATGGAGCTTTAAAAAATGCTGGGAAAAGCTATTCGAAGGACACTCCCATGAAGTCCCAATATAACCAATCAATGGAGAGACTGCATGTTGTAGCTGTAGCCAGATGGAATTTGTCGCTAAACCTAATCTGCAGCAAAGCAAAACCAAATCATCAACATCGCTAAAGATGTTCTTCCTGTTTAGAAATCTATATGCCAAATTGGCATAGATTATTTATGTTGCAATATTCACATTACTGTTGGTCAAAATGTTCTTTTAAATATTTTCATTTAACATGATTCTGATTTAAAGCAATTTTACCCAGAATTCCACAATGCAAGCAGAGTAAAAAAAATAAAGCACACAGAAAAGATTCTGTAAAAACTGCCAATATGTCAAGTGCCTAAAGAGGTTTCTGGCAGAAATTATGCCTGGCAATAGCCATACATTGTAGATTTAACCACCAAAATGTAGCACGGCTAAAGACAGACTGCAACCTTGCAGCTGAAAAACAATGGAAAGAAAATGCAAGCTTTTGCTTATCAATCACAGAGAAATAAATTACACATCCCAAACAGTTCCAAGTATGATGGCAGCCTCACCTAGATCACCTTTGTGAAAATTTCTTCTCTACCCTTTGTTAAATCTTTAGTACTGGAAATGATAGATACCAAAGGCATTTCTTAGAATTTGAAAGTAAATATTTCTCAGGGTAGTTCAGCTAGTCACATAAATACTAAGTAGAACAGAAAGAAAATTATAATTTGAAACTATGTCCAACATAAAGCAGAGATAACAACCATCAAAGTTTTGAAGGTACAAGTATTATAGCGAACAGGGGAGATCTGTGTGGATAACAAGATATGTAAAGCAGGGTAGGGGCTGAGATATATCAGTAAGTAAAGTGCTTTGCAAGCACAAAGACCTGAGTTTGACAAGATAAGACATGGAAAAAAAAAGCCAGGTATGGTGGTGTATGCTTGTGATAGCAGAAGTAGAGAGATAGAGATAGGCAGATCTCTGAGATTCACTGGCCAGCCAGCACAGCCAACCTAAGTTTCAAGCTATTGAGAGATCCTATCTCAAAAATGGTAGGTGGAGCTTGAAGAACAACACCCAAGGCTGTCCTCTGCCTTCCAAATGCATGTGCACACCTGAACACTCTCTCTCTCTCTCAAGGTTAGGAAAGGTGGCTTGGCTTCTGCTTTCTCCCAGATTAGTCTACTAATTTTTCTCACATTGAAATATCCCAGAATTGCCTGATTTGTAACATGTAGTCCTCAAGCACAAAACAAATATAAAATCAGATAGGCTGGCTATATTCTTTGCATTCTGCCCACATCCTAAACATTCAGTTCTACTTCCAAGTACATCTGAAAGAAGTTGTCCCCATGGACACAGTTAAGAGCAGAAATTTCCAGGGAACTGTGCAGGGGGATCTACATTGCTATGCTAGGAATACGGGCTAGAGAAAGTGAGGCAGAGATGATTGGCAGAGCTGTCTTGGGTATCAAAGGTATTCAGTGTTTGCTTCCTGACCGTGTCTTCTCACTCATCTAAGCAACAGATAGAACAACTAGGCTGTCAGAGTGCCAACAGTACCTCCCAACTCCCACCAAAATTACAGTAAGCGTGATTTTTCTTAAAAAGGAAAAGAAGAGGGAACATGAAAACAGATAAAACCGTCAAAAGAAAACACCTCAGGGATCTGGAAGAACAGATGGATGAGAGAGGTAGCTGAATGAAGCGTGAAAAGAACTTTAAATATACATACAAGAGGAGATATCAACCATGGACGATGGTGTGGGTGGAGGATGCTGAAATAATTCAGTGTGTATGATGAGACTGAGAAAATTTGTAAATATCTGTGGGAGAACGAAGATACAAATACAGATTAGAAGAAGAGCCCTATGGAATCCAGCTTCAAATGCATATCCTAAGGACAGATGTGTGCACCCACTTGTGTCTAACCAGCTCTAGCCACTGAAAGGCTCTGGAAGCAATGCTACTCCAGTGCAAGGAGTGCTAGCATTCAGCATCTAGCATTCAGCATCTAGCATTCTAAACACCACTCTCTACTGAAAGATACCAGGGGTCAGGTGTTTTGAGAAATACCTGAGAAAAATCATTAAGTGAACTTGGAGCAGTATATAACAAAAAGCATGACAAAACGTGAAAGTTTCTAGAGATAAATCTTGAATAAGTTGATCTTAATCCACTGAAATAAAAAGAACCAAAACTCCACTGTGATAAAAAATAAAATATTACAAGATATATAGAACGGGACAGTACTTAAAAAAAAACAATGCCAACTCACAACTTTAGATGAAACTATAGAATTAAAATTATTGATGCATAATAAAAGCCTATGGTTGGTCTGGGGAAATGGCTTGGCAGTTAAGGCATTTGCCTGTGAAACCTAAGGACCCTGGTTTCATTCCCTGGGACCCACGTAAGCCAGATGCACAAGGAGGCACATGCGTCTGGAGTTCATTTGCAGTGACCAGAGGTCCTGGCATGCCCACTCTCTCTTTCTTTCTATCTGCCTCTTCCTCTCTCTCTTAAATAAATAAATAATATATATTTAAAAGCCTATGGTGAAAGGTTGTTAGAGAACAAGCTATTCCTGTAGCCCCAAAACCAACAGATTACTTTTTTAATTACAAAAGGAAAGACAGGGCCTGGAGAGATGGCTTGCCTGTGAAGCCTAAGGACCCTGATTTGAGGCTTGATTCCCCAGGACCCACGTAAGCCAGATGCACAAGGTGGCGCATGCATCTGGAGTTTGTTTGCAATGGCTGGAGGCCCTGGTGCGACCATTCTCTCTCTATCTATCTGCCTCTTTCTTGTTTTGTCACTTGCAAATAAATAAACAAATAATAAACAAAAGGAAAGACAATGGAGAAACCATGCCAAAAGCATGATATCCAAATGTCCAAACTCTGTTATCATTCACAAAACAAAGAGCTGCCTAAGCTACCTAATGCTGTGCACTGGAAACAACACAACAGTCTTTGCAGTACTCCTATAAAAAGTATTTATTTTAAGCCTAATCATGAAATAAGCACACAACTGCAAGTTAAGGAACATTCCACAAAACTGGCATGTCATAATCAAAACTGTTAATATCACTAAAGACAAGGAGTGACTAGAAAATTGTTCATCATTAAGAGACTACTGATATGCAACAAAATACAACTTAACACCATTAAAATTTAGAATTTAAAAGTATTTTTAAAATATAGGATATTAGGGCTGAAGAGGTAGCTCAGTGGTTAAAGGCACTTGCTTGAAAAGCATGACAGCCAAATTCCCCAGTACCCAAATAAAGCCAGATGCCCAAGAAAGCACATGTGTCTAGAGTTTGTCTGCAGTGGCAAAATGCCCTGGTGTACTGGTTTGTATTCTCTCTCTCTGCTCTCTCTCTCTCTGTATGTACATATATATATGTTAGTCCCTTGTAAATAAATAACAAAAACGATAAGTATTTTTAAAAGTATATAGGATGTTATTTGGGACAGAAGGAAATTTTAAATAAATACAGACTCTACAATGGATAGTAGTGTCATCTCAATGTTCACTTTCTGAATTTGGTTTTCATAATTACAGTTTGTAAGATAATGTCCTGGTTCTCAGGAGATGCACAGCTAAAACATTTAAAGGTGAAGTGTCATGAAGTTTGAGAGAGACATTAGATATCCAGTACATGATAGACACATAAACAGATGATAGATAGACAGGTGACAAACAGATAGATGACAGATTAGATAAACAGAGCTCACAAATATCGCAAAATATTAACAATCAGTAAATCTAGCTGTAGAATATACTGGTGTTCATTTCATTTTGTTTGAAACTTTTGTGTTGCAAGAAATAACTGGAAAACAAGGGAGAAGAAAGAATGTTGTCAAGTCTGCAGAATTGGGTGTTAAAAGAGAAGTGTTTAAAAAAATATATTGGGCTGGAGAGATGGCTTAGCGGTTAAGGTGCCTGCCTCCTAAGCCTAAGAATGCTGGTTCCAGTCTCCAATGGTTCCAATCTCCAATGGTTCCAATCTCCAGGTCCCACGTTTAGCCAGATGCAGTGGTGCAAGGGCGCAATGCTGCACTTGACCACAAGGGGGCGCACACATCTGGATTTTGTTCACAGCATCTGAGAGACTGCTGGCACGCCCATCTCTATCTGTCTCATTCTCCCTCTCTGTCTGTCTCTCTCTGTGTCTCTCTCCAAAAATAAATTAAAAAATAATAAAAAATCTTGATGCAGGAATGATTCACCCAAGATCAATTTCTAACATTATATTCTGAAATAAATGAAACCTTTACCAGTAGAAATAATAAAGGTGACAACAGATGGCAACATCAGACAAATGAAGTATGAGATAGGACTGAACACAGGATCACTGTGAGTTTGAGACCAGCCTGGAACTCCACAGTGCATTCTAGGTCAGCCTGGGCTAGAATGAGGCCCTACCTCAAAAAACCAAAAGGGGAAAAAAAAATCAGGTAGATACTCACAACAAACATTGTAGCTTCTGTAAAGGTTAAATTAGACAGGCTAACTTAGGGATGCCAAGCATAGCTGAGAAGGGGAATGGGGAACCCAGTAAACTGGGATTAAGTGAAACCTGACGCATCAGTTTCTAGAGTGTTGGCAGCTCAGGGTGGAAACTGGTGGGCTTTTCTGTGAAACTGATTTAGGTAAGAGAAAAGACCACCTATTTTCCCAACAGATCACTCTACAGGTAGGTCTCACAGGAGAGAAGTTCTGCCTCCCACATGGTTGCTTGTATTAAACTGTGTATATAATTACATTGTAAAAGTAAAATTTTATATAAAAACAAAGCTAAGAAAATTCAGGTAGGGCAGAAGGCAATTCATTAATCAGACCTTTACTGACTCCTTCCATGGGACCTGTACCATGACAAGGACTCCAGAATGCTGGGTGGGTACTCTTGTTGTTTAAAAAAAAAATAATGACACAACAATTTTCATCAAGAACAAAGCATGTTGCTAGAATGGGACTGTGGGGAGTACTGGTCAGTGTGAAACTACTTTTTTTACATTTTTCTTTTCTTTCTTTCTGTGTGTGTGTGTGTGTGTGCGCGCGCGCGCGTGCATATGTGCTACAGTGTGCATTCAGGCAGAGGCCAGAGGACAACTTTTGGGTTGTTCCTTCGGTTCCACCCCATCTGAGTAGAGTCACTCATTCACCACTCCATTTGCAAGGCTCTGGGAAATTCTCCTATCTCTGCCTCCCTTCTCACAATGGGTTCATTGGGATTACAGAAGCATACTAAAGATTCTGGCTGTTTATGTGGGGTCTTCGGATTTGTACTCAGGTACTCAGAGTTGTATGGCAAGGGCTTTACCCACTGAGCCACTTCATACCCAACTATGAAACTACCTTCTAATCCCTGTTATGAAGATAAGGGATCTAACTGGCATCCTAGTTATAGAAACCTAGCAGTTCATTGTTCAATTTGCTGAGGATTTCTCTTCTGGCTCCCTTATGTACTAGCTGTATAACTTGGAACATATCTCTGGGTTAGGTAGATGGCCCAGCCAGGAAAGTGCTTGCCTGAGGAAACACATGGATGAGCAATGAAGGAGGATGCCCAGTGGGACCTGAGTTCAATCCCCAGAACTCACATTATAAAAACTAAACTGGGCATGGTGGCACAAGCTTTTAATCCCAATGCTGAGGGTGGGGGGCAATCAGGCAAATGTATCCCTGGGGTTCATTGGCCAGCCAATCTAGCCAGGGAGATGCTCTGTCTTATAAAAGGTGGACAGCACCTGTAGTGGAATACCCAAGGCTGTCCTTTGGCCTCCATACATACATGTATGTGCAAAAAAATAAAATAATAAATTTAAAAAAATAATATATATCTCATAAGTGGTATGTGGTCCAGAAAGGAAAGCGCAAATCATTCTATCATGAATGGGATCCTGGTGTTGTCACTGAGCTACAACATGGCAGAAAAAAAGTTTTGTGGTAAAATCAGTCTGGAAAACACTCTGTATGCATATATGGGCAGTTACCATTCACATTAGAATTAAAGAAAATTGCTTAATTTTGTTTAATCCAACATTTGTTCCCATTACCTTGACAATGAACAAGAAGCCCAAGATCACAAATTCTGGAAGTCATTAACAAGACTATGAATATGGAGAAACTTCTTTTGCCCCTACTTTACTCCTACTCTATAGGTTTTTAAATTCCTATTGGCTTACCCAAAACACTTCAACTATTCTAAAAGCTGTCACATTTTTACAAGGAAAATATTATTTATAAGCAAGCATGTTGCCCACTGAGCCATCTCCGCAACCCAGAAATATTATTTAATGGAAAACTCCCTTACCTACTTTGGTGAAAAGGAGTCCAACATATGCTGATGAGATTTTTATATACCTTTAAAAATGATCATAGCTGGTCAGAACCTAGAATTTCAAAGCTCCAATTAGAGATTTTTGTTTAGAACAAAACAAACATCACTAATAGACTCTTTACTCTTTTAAAGAAGTACTATGAATCATAGGTAATTGAAATGGGATATGTTATGGTTTCTAAAATATGTGTGGGCTAGGGAGATGGTTCAGCAGGTAAGAACGCTTGCTGTGCAACCATGAAGGCTTGAGAGGGCCTGAGACAACCAGAGTATGATTTTATTATCAACCCCACACACGTCTATAATCCCAGTTCATGTGGGTGTGTAAACTAGAGAATCGATGGAGCTTACTGACTAAAAATGGCAGCGCAGGAGCTCAGGGTTGAGTGAGAGAAACCATTCTGAGAAAGCATGATTTGGCTGAACTTCTGAATTTATAAGATAGCTAACCTGATAAAGGTATTTAATAAAAAATGCAATTAACAAAATTTCTAAAACCTGAAATATACCAGGATTAAAATTTAAAAGTACAGAAATTACAAAGATAAAAAAGAATTCATGAAAAATACTTTTAATTTTTCATGTTCAAAGAATCAATATTATGATTAATTTAAAGGTTGTCTATGGCTTAAGTACCCTTCAGGAAGGGGTAAGATTGGTGGCAAAGGAGCCACACCAAACCAGATCAGGGAGGGATTTAAGCAAAACTACAGCAAAATACTCTTCTTCTGAAAAGTGCAGAATAGGTTTTCCCCAAAGTGGAGAAGCAAGAGACTGCCAGAATCCCACTGAGGAGCTTGCGGCCCTGATCTGAGGTAGCCCCAGTCCACAGCAGCCACAATCCGCGCGATCTGTACACCAGGCACCACTGGCCAGGTGTGCCTAGCAGCAGCAACAGAGACCAAACAAGGGGACTTTCCAACCTCATCAGCCTCCTTGCAGAGCCCAGAAATCTAAAGAAAAGTCTGCTGAGCTGCTAAAAGAGATACAGGGGAACAGTGTGAGCAACTACAGGCTTCCTGAACTCTCCCATACTCCAACCATCAGAACCTCGAACCGCCAGCATTCAGCTCCCTGTAGCATCTAGCACAGCTGAGCCAAGCTCAAGCTCCACAGTACAAAATGGAGGGAACGAGGTGGGAACTCAGCATTGGTGAGATTGGAAGCCACAACATAAGGTAACGAGGCTGGCTAACTGGCAAAAAAAAAAAAAAAAAAAAAAAAAAAAAAAAAAAAAAAAGGTACATGGGCCTGCACTGGAAGTGCTAATCTCCCTTTCCATGTCAGGGAAGGTTATGGGTTACACATTTGTGGTTGGCTTTGCCATTTTCAAACAAGCTGTACATGGGGTGTTGAATATTGCTGCCTTTAATACTTACAGATTTATAGGGCCTTGCTTTTGTCATTATTGGGAGCAGGGTCAGATCCAGACCCAGGCTGACCTGGAACCCAATTCAGAACAGAATTCTCTACCTCCTTAGCTGACAGGATTAAGGGTAAAGAGCAACACACACCCTTAGGAATTTTGGCCTTATAAGACTGTTTGTTTTAATCCCCACACTTATGTACTCTGTCCTGGTTTTTATTGAATGTGTATTTTGCTCATTTGAAGTTTAGGATTTTCCAGTATATTGTCCCACCTAGTCCACTAGAATACTTGCTTAGCAAACAAACTCAACACCTAGGTTTACTTCTGAGGTTGCATTTGGGTACAAGTGCTACCTGGCAGCTTAAACTCATATCCTGAAAGTATATAAAGCTGGATAACCACATCTAAGAACACTGAAGATAAATAGAAAACCTAAGCATCAAATCAATCCAGGATGCAAAAGTCACTACATTATAATATAGGAAACACAAAGAATCAAGACAATGCAGTCCCACCAAAAATCACAAATCAATCAGAAATGTTCACCAATGTAACTGTTTTAGATGAAATTCCTGACAAAGATTTCAAAAGAATGATGTTATCTATACTCAAAGAAATGAAAAAAGAAATGAAAGAAATCAGAAAAGAAAACAAAGGAATTAAAGAAGAAAACAAACTCCTGAAAGAGAACACAGGAAACTAGCTTAATTAGATAAAAAGGTCATTACAGGACATGAGTAAGGAAATACAAATATTCAAGAAAAACCAGGCTGAAATCCTATCCCTGAAGGACACAGTCAGTGAAATAAAAAACTCTATGGAAAGTCTCACCAGTAGAATGGATGGAGAGAACAGAATATCTAAACTAGACGACCAGGTGGCCAACATAATACAGTTCAACAAAGAGAAAGACAAGCTAATAGAAGGATATGAATGGGAATTCCAAGATAGCCAGGACACTATGAAAAAAATCAAACATAAGAATTCAGGGTATAGCAGAAGGAGAAGAATTTCAATCCAGAGGCTTAGTAGGTATTTTCCACAAAATCATAGAAGAAAATTTTCCCCAAATTGGGAAAGAAATGCTAATCTAGATACAAGAAGCTTTTAGAACACCAAACAGACAAAACCTAGAAAGATCCTCTCCTCGCCATGTTATAATTAAACTACTAAACACACAAACCAAAGACAATATATTGAAAGCAGTTACAAAGAAAAAGCAAGTGACCTTCAAAGGGAAACCCATCAGGATAACAGCAGATTACTCAACACAAACTTTAAAAGCCAGAAGGGCTTGGAATGATGTATTCCAAGTTCTGAAAGATAAAAACTGTCAACCAAGATTACTTTATCCTGCAAAGCTATCTATCCAAATTGATGGAGAAATAAGGACATTCCACAACAAGGAAAGGCTAAAGGAATTTATGGCAACTAAACCAGCTCTACAGAAAATACTTGAAGGAATCATTCACGCTGAAGAGAAAGCAAAACACACACAGCAGGAAATAGGAAAAAATAAACCATACTCAAATAACAGTTAAAACAAGTGAGTAGAGGGAAAACAGGAAGCACTACAAAACAAGAAGACTGGTGGGAATAAGCACGTATCTTTCAATAGTAACTCTTTTTTTTTTTTTTTTTTTTTTTTTTTCGAGGTAGGGTCTTACTCTGGCCCAGGCTGACCTGGAATTCACTATGTAGTCTCAGGGTGGCCTTGAACTCACGGCAATCCTCCTACCTTTGCCTCCCGAGTGCTGGGATTAAAGGCGTGCGCCACCACTCCCGGCTCAATAGTAACTCTTAATATCAATGTCCTCAATACCCCAAACAGAAGACACAGGCTTGCAGACTGGATTAAAAGTAAGGATCCTGCCATCTGTTCCCTCCAGGAAACTCACCTCTACATAAAAGATAGAAACCTTCTTAGGGTGAAAGTTTGGAAAATGGTATTTCAAGCAAATGGGCCTAGGAAACAAGAAGGGGTTGCTATCCTAATTTCTGACAGGATAGACTTCAAAACCAACATTTGTGAGGAAAGATAAAGAAGGTCACTTTATACTGATTAAAGAAACACTCCAACAGGAGGACATTAAAATCCTAAACATATATGCTCCTAACACGGGGGCTCCCAATTTCATCAACCAAACACTATTAGACTTAAGGCCAGACGTAACTCCAAACACAACAGTAGTGGGTGACTTCAATACCCCACTCTCATCACTTGACAGGTCATCCCAGCAAAAAGTAAACAGAGAGACATTTGCATTAAATGATGGCATGGAACAAATGGACCTAACAGATACACACAGAACATTCCATCCAAATGCTGCAGAATATACATTTTTCTCAGCAGCACATGGGACATTCTCTAAAATAGACCATATAATAGGACACAAATCAAATCTTAACAAATACAGTAAAACTGAAATAATCCCTTAAATGTATGTGACCACAATGGGATTAAACTGCAAATCAGCAACAAGAAAAACTACAGAGCATACAGAAATTCATGGAGACTAAACAATACACTATTGACCGATATATGGGTCATTGAAGAAAGTAAAAAGGAAATCAACAAATTCATAAAATCAAATGATGATGAGAATACAACATACCAAAACCTTTGAGACACACTGAAGGCAAACCTAAGAGGGAAATTTATAGCGCTAAGTGCCTATGTTAAGAAATTAGAGAGTTCAAAAGTAAACAACTCAATGCTTCACCTTAAGGCCTTGGAAAGAGAAGAAAAAGGCAAACCAAAAATCAGTAAATGGGAAGAAATAATAAAGATTAGGCCAGAAATTAATGGAATAGAAAACAAAACAAAAAAAAATGCAAAGAATCAATGAAACAAAAGAGTTGGTTCTTTGAAAGGATAAACAAGATTGATAAACCCTTAGCAAATCTGACCAAAAGAAACAGACAAGAGATAAAAATTAATAAAATTAGAGATGAAAAAGGCAACATCACAACAGATACCAAAGAAATTCAATCATATGGATATACTTTAAATATATATATATGCCTCTAAGTTTGAAAACCTGAAAGAAATGCATGATTTCCTTGATTCATATGACCTACAATATTTAAATCAAGATGAGATAAACCATTTAAATAGACCTATAACAAGCACAGAGATCCAAGCAGTTATAAAAAGCCTCCCAACTAAAAAAAGTCCAGGCCCAAATGGATTCAATGTTGAATTTTATCAGACATTCATGGAAGAACTAACACCAATACTTCTCAAACTTTTCCATACAATAGAAAAGGAAGGAATTCTACCGAACTCCTTCTATGAAGCCAGCATCACCCTGATCCCAAAACCAGACAAAGACAGAACAAAAAAAGAAAATTATAAACCAATCTCCCTCATGAACATAGATACAAGAAATCTCAACAAAATAATGGCAAACAGAATACAAGAATATATCAGAAAGATTATTCACCCCGACCAAGTAGGCTTTATCCCAGAGATGCAGGGATGGTTCAACATACGCAAAATCCATAAATGTAATGCACCATATAAATGGTCTGAAGGGAAAAAAATCACATGGTCATCTCAATAGATAGAGAAAAGGCATTCGACAAAATCCAACATCCCTTCATGGTAAAAGTATTACAGAAACTGGGAATAGAAGGAACATATCTCAACATAATAAAAGCTATTTATGACACCTACAGCCAGCATAATACTAAATGGGGAAAAACTTGAAGCTATTCCACTAAATTCAGGAACAAGACAAGGGTGTCCACTTTCCTCACTTTTATTTAATATAGTACTGGAAGTCTTAGCTATAGCAATAAGGCAAGAGACACTCATAAAAGGGATACAAATTGGAAGGGAAGAGATCAAATTATCATTATTTGCATATGATATGATTAGATATATAACAGACCTTAAAGACTCTACCAGCAAATTGTAAGAGCTGATACATACTTTTAGCAATGTAGCAGTAAACAAAATAAACACACAGAAATCAGTAGCTTTTCTATACACTAACAATATACTTTCAGAGGGTGAAATCAGGGAATCTCTCCCAATCATAATTGCCTCAAAAAAAAAAAAAATAAAATACCTTGGAATAAACTTAACCAAGGAAGTGAAGGATCTCTACAATGAGAACTTTAAAACACTCAAGCCAGAAATTGCAGAAGACACAAGGAAATGGAAAGCCATCCTATGTTCTTGGATTGGAAGAATCAATATTGTGAAAATGTCAATCTTACCAAAAGCAATCTACACATTAATGCAATCTCCATTAAAATCCCAATAGTATTCTTCACAGAAATAGAAAAAACAATGCTAAAATTCATCTGGAAGCACAAAAAACCTCGAATACCCAAAACAATTTTGCGCAACAAAAATCAGGCTGTTGGTATCACCATACCCGATTTTAAGTTATATTACAAAGCCATAGTAACAAAAACAGCATGGTACTGGCACAAGGACAGACATGTAGATCAATGGAACAGAATAGAAGACCCAAATATTAATCCAGGCAGCTACATCCACCTGATTTTTGACAAAATGCCAAAAATAGTCATTGCAGAAAAGATAGCTTCTTCAACAAGTGGTGCTGGGAAAACGGGACATCTGTATGCAAAAGGATAAAAATAGATCCTTATCTCTCTCCATGAACAAGAGTCAAGTCCAAACAGATCAGGGACCTTAATATCAGACCTGAAACTCTGAAACTGCTAGAGGAAAAGGTAGGGGAAACCCTTCAACATACTGGCATAGGCAAGGACTTTCTGAATATAACCCCAATTGCTCAGGGAATAAAACCACTAATCAACCACTGGGACCGCATGAAATTACAAAGCTTTTGTACAGCAAAGGACACTGTGAATAGGGCAAAGAGACAACCTATAGAATGGGAGAAAATCTTTGCCAGCTATACATCTGACAGAGGGTTAATATCCAGAATATACAAAGAACTCCAAAAACAGAACAATAAGAAATCAAACCACCCAGTTAAAAAATGGGCTATGGAACTAAATAGAGAGTTCTCAGAAGAAGAAATACAGATGGCATATAAACATCTAAAAAAGTGTTCTACATCCTTAGCCATCAGGGAAATGCAAATTAAAACTACTTTGAGATTCCATCTCACTCCTGTCAGAATGGCTACCATCAAGAAAACAAATGACAATAAGTGTTGACGGGGATGTGGAAAAAGAGGAACACTTCTACACTGTTGTTGGGAATGTAATCTGGTCCTGCCATTGTGGAAATCAGTGTGGAGGTTCTTGAGACAGCTAAAAATAGATTTACCATATGATCCAGCTATAGCACACCTAGGCATATATCCAAAGGACTCTTCTCACTACCTTAGAGATAGTTGTACAACCATGTTTATTGCTGCTCTATTCACAATAGCTAGGAAATGGAACCAGCCTAGATGTCCCTCCACCGGTGAATGGATAATAAAGATGTGGTATATTTACACAATGGAGTTCTATTCAGCAGTAATGAAAAATGAAATGATGAAATTTGCAGGGAAATGGATGGATCTGGAAAGGATTATACTAAGTGAGGTAACCCAGGCTCAGAAAGCCAAACGTTACATGTTCTCTCTCATATGTAGATCCTAGCTACAAATGTATAGACTTGTGTGTGAACTGGAACCAAAAATTGGTACCAGAAGCCAGTAAGCTGGTAAAAGGCTATAAGGGGGAGGAGAGGGAAGGACTTAAGTGGATGGTATTGTACATATGTAAGTAGAAGAACAGATTACAGGGAGGAGAAAGGCCTAAGTGAGGCCATGGGAAGAGAATGCATAAAAGAAGGGCAGGGAGGAGGGTCAATCAAAATTCAAGATAGTCTGAATAATACTTATGTAAACCTACTTTTTTGAATAATGGCACATCCAGAAGCTATAGATTGGTACTAGAAAATTTTCAGTGCCTGGGATGGGATACCTTCCAGTGAGTTGTTGGCCAAGGAGGTCCCTGTAGCCTCCAAACATTAAAGGCTATTGCCAAGGCCCTTGGTTTCCCATGAGAAACAGATGGTAAGACCCTATTGCTGAAGACATCTCTTGCCTGAGAGGCAAGGTCACTGAGAAAGCAAGCTGGTGCTGAGCTTAAAACCTTCTCCCTGTAGACTAGCCAACTGAAAGCTGGAAAAAGCTGCACTGCATGCAGCCCTATGGGAGACAGAAGTCATCAGCAGTGAAAACAATGGACACTGGAAAATTCAAGTTTGGCCAGACAGGCCTGAACGGGTGCAATAGTGGCATGTCTGCTCTTGGGGAAACCAACTGCTCCCTAATTGGACTGAAGGCCCTCTCTATGGGAGGGAATTCATGCCTGGTACTGAAAAAACTAATCAAAATCTATGGCAGGGGAGGTCATGTGCCTGCTCTTGTCTGGCTAAATGTATATATTATTCCCACCAAGCTGCCCTGAAAGCACTACACTTAATGTTCATATTCACATATTAGTGCTACTCTCACTTCTGGTTAGAGAAGCTTCTCTTTTCAGATGGCCATGACCACTGGGATGACCCAAAAGGCAACATAGTGCTGAGAAGAAGGGATGGAGGAGTGTCCAGCATTGAAACATCTCTGTCACACCCTCCAAGGCTCGGGGACCATTGCGGAAGAGGGGGCAGAAAGAATGTAAGAGCCAAAGGAATGGTACGACTCCTTATAATGCAACTGTCCAGACAGAAATTGGCCTCAATATCCATGACCTTGCAGAGCCTAGCAATACCTTCGCAAGACCCTCATAATAGGAGAAAAAGATGATGACATCAAATTAAAAGAGAGACTAATGGAGAGAGGGAAGGGATATGACAGAGAATGGAGTTCTGAAGGGGAATGGGGGAAGGGAGGAAAATATCATGGAGAGATGGCTTAGTCGTCAAGGTGCATGCCTACAAAGCCTAAGGACCCAGTTTCAATTCTCCAGGTCCTACGTAAGCCAGATGCACATGGTTGCACATGTGTCTGGAGTTTGTTTTCAGTGGCTAGAGGCCCTGGTGTACCCATTCTCTCTCTTTCTCTCCCTGTCTCAAATAAACAAAATTTTAAAATGCATGTTTTGTACAAAAAAATTTTTTTTTTTTGGTTTTTTTGCAAGGTAGGGTCTCACTCTGGTCCAGGCTGACCTGGAATTAACTATGTAGTCTCAGGGTGGCCTCGAACTCTCGGCAATCCTCCTACCTCTGCCTCCCTAGTGCTGGGATTAAAGGCGTGCACCACCACGGCTGGCTACAAAAATTTTTAAGTTTTATATATATATATAGTAATTTGGTTCCTTGCTTCTGTAATTTGAGATCCGTGTGTGTGTGTGTGTTTGTGTGTGAGTGTGAGTGTGTGAGATGGGGTGGCACTGCAGGGGATCACACACAGGAACTCATGTATACTAGGCAATCCATTTACCATTGAGCCACATCCAGCTACTTCATATTTCTTTTCTTTCTTTCTTTCTTTTTTTTTTTTCCCCCTTTGGTTTTTTGAGGTAGGGTCTCACTCTGGCCCAGGCTGACCTGGAATTAACTATGTAGTCTCAGGGTGGCCTTGAACTCATGGCGATCCTCCTACCTCTGCCTCCCGAGTGCTGGGATTAATGGCCTGCGCCACCACGCCTGGCTCATATTTCTTTCTCTTCCTTTTGTGCCTGGCCCTGAGCCCTGAGGTCTCATTGTTGACTATGAACTCTGCTTCATTCCACCATTTTGATAAAATGATACAAAAACTTCAATGTTTCCACAAGAACATTTTTAGAAACTATAAATCTAGTCCAGGTGTGGTGGCACACGCCTTTAATCCCAGCACTTGGGGAGGCAAAGGTAGGAGGGTCGCCGTGAGTTCGAGGACATCCTGAGACTACACAGTGAATTCTAGATCATCCTAGACTAGAGTGAGATCCTACCATGAAAAACCAAAAAAAAAAAAAACTACAAATCTATAACAGTACCACTGTGTGGAAATTTAGTTTGAATATATCACTTACTTTTTTCTCATTATCTCTTAAGAATTAACCTAAATGTTGTAGTAAAGGATATAACAAAGACAAGGTGAAGAAAAGACCTAAGGAGGTAACTGAGCACCAACTTAGTACTAAGGACAGTCCTTTACATACTCTCTCATTTAGTCACAGCAGCAACCCAGTAATCTAACTCTCATTATTTCAATCTTAAGAATAAGCATTATTAAGTTAATAGCTTGTCCAGGGGCTACAGAGTCACTAAACCAACAGCCCCAAGAGCACTGGATTCCTGCCTAGTGATTATCTACTAAATTGTGTTGAATTAACATGAAGCTAAATTGGAAAATGTGCCACCTGCCAAGTTTGAAGGCTATGTATCAGCTGGGCATGGTGGCACATGCCCACCATCCCAGCACTCAAGAGACATAGGCAGGATGAGGTGAGGAGGCCACCGTGGGCTATATGGTAAGCCCCTGTTCCAAATAATGCAACAACAAAAGGGAAAAGGAAGGGAGGGAGGGAGGAAGAGAAGGAAGAAACAGGGATGGAAAGAAAATCTATACATTAGTTTAAGGGCAAATATATGTGTAACCTCAAAACAGTTTAATGAAAGAAAATAAGGCTTCACATGCTTCTCTAACATCCCTCTTAACTTACTCTTGAATGTGAGTTTGTCAAAATGGAGCCTTATATGCTTAAAACAGCAGAGAACTGAGTTCAAAGCAATTGATTAATACCTGAGGCCAACTGTGCTTAGATGAGTATATACAAACTTGTATGGGACACAGAGTGTCACAGCACTTGACTCTAGGAAAATAGTGAAAAAACACAAGAAAAGGTGATAATGATGGTCCTTAGGAAGGAGTAAGGGTAGGGGAGAGGTCATTAAGACAATGAAATCAAGAAACCAAATTTTTTAAAAATGCAGAAAATGTGTATTGAAGAGCAACTCTTTTTTATTTTTGGGTTTTTTTCAAGGTAGGGTCTCACTCTAGCCTGGGCTGACCTGGAATTCACTATGTCGTCTCAGGGTGGCCTCGAACTCACAGCAATCCTCCTACCTCTGCCTCCCGAGTGCTGGGATTAAAGGCGTGCGCCACCACGCACAGTGAAGAACAATTCTTTTATTTAATCCTTGCAACAACCCAATGAGGTGGCAAAATTATTATTTGCTTTTTACAAATTAGGAAATAGAAACAAAAGATATCAGATAGTACATATAGCACATGAAGAGTTCCACTGAATATAACCAATGAGCTAAAACAGGGCATATTTAAGGATGAATGTTGTATAACCAGAAAAAGACAGGTTTGCTCCCAAACTACATAATGAAAAAGCCAGTTAATGCTGTAGTCAACAATCAAGTATTGCTTATTATTACATTCTTTCTAAGGGCTTGGTACTTTTTGCATATAATCTCACTCACTCCTCACCACAATAATAATCTGTGAAGCACTGATTACAATAGCTGTTTACAAATAAGGAAACTGAAACTAAGGTATATAATCTGTCTGAGGTCACACAGTAAATAACGGCTGCATTCAAAACTTGAAATCAAGTCAATCCAATGAGAAAGCCCTGATTTTTGGCCACTGTGCTGCCATCTTGTTATGGCTTAAAAGTGAAATGTCCCCAAATCCTACTGTTCAATAGGATTTGAACATTAAGTCCCCAGATGTTGGAGTTGTTTTGAAAGGATAGGGAACTTTTGTAGGATCTAGCTACACGCTCAGGTCACAAAGGGTGGGCACTGATGGTTACGCTATGATGCTGCTTCTGGTTCCTGTTTCTGCTTCCTGATCCACTAAGATGACAAGCGGTAGTCACAAGCTCCTGCTTCCTTGGTTCAGCCACCATATCTTTCACCATTATGGACCTTGTAAACTATGAGCCAAAACAGACCTCTCTCCCCATTACTTAACTTGCTTCTGTGGAGTGTTTTGTCACAACAATGAGAAAAGTAACTAACATAAATGCCATTTTATAAGACTGAAAGATCATCTAAAACAATTAAAATGTGTCTAATACCTTGAATCCTGCCAATCTTTTACTTACTGGATTTAGAATAAGACTCAATAATTCTAGGAAATTTTACTTTATTCTTCCCCAAATCCTATGCCCTAAGCACCCATTTACATAGAAAATATTTTAAATGCTTTCATTTTCAACACTGTGGTCCTAAGGGAGCTGTACAGCTACATTCAGAATTGTTTTACTCAGATTTAGAACATAAAGCATTTCATGACTAGAGTTTTTAAATTTTAAGGGAATGTATTTAACAAGAGTATAGAATGACTGCAATTCCTAGCAAGGAGGGAAGAAATGATGCCTCTTACCAAAATAACCTGAAGATAAGAATGGGGACAAGCAACATTTCCAAACTCATACTCAGAACCTCAATTATAAGTACACTTTTAGTCTTCACAAAAATAGGAATTTTTTCATTTCAGGAATAGAAACCAACTTTGCCATACCAAGTAGATGGATTTGTTCAAGATTTGCAATCCCCTAAGAAAATGGACATCTTATTTTCATAAAACTGGTTTGCCCTTCCATTTTTAAATGTAGCTTATAGGAACTCATAGCAACTTGCAACCAGGACAACAAATTTTTGCTCTGACACAGAGCAAACTGGAAATGATCTATAAAATCTAAAGGATAAAATTACTTATAGTTATAAAGCCAACCAAATGAATCAATTATGAACAAGAATCTAAGATCATTTTGCTTTTGCCTTTTTACCTCACCTCAGTTCTCACCTCAGAATGACTGCTTACTACAGTGACATCTGTCCACTCTCCATCTCTATCCCCCAAATTCTGCAACTGGGATTCTCCCATGTTCTCTCATTCTAGAGAAAGTCTGAAAATATAAAAACACTCAGAGGTATACATGATAAGCACTTGCCTAGGCACCCTCCCAAAGTAACTGCTGAAACATTTTAACAATCTTTTCTATTTTAAAAAAATGAAACTTTCAGGGCTGTACAGATGGCTTTGCAGTTAAGGCACTTGCCTGCGAAGCCTAAGGACTCATGTTTGACACTCCAAGTCCCACATAAGCCAGACACACAAAAGTTATGCAAGTGCACAAGGTCACATATGCATGCATACAAGGTAGCACATGCGTCTGGAGTTCTAGTGCAGTGGCTAGAGACCCTGATGTGCCAATTCTCATTCCCTCCTCTCTCTCTCTCTCTCTCTCTCTCTCAGTCTCTCTCTCTCTCACACACACACACACACACACACACACACACACACTCGCATTTAAAAAAAAGGCCAGTCTGTTGGGCTTGCCTCAAAAAAAAAAAAGAAAGAAAGAAAGAAAGAAAGAAACTTTCAGGTAAAGGAGAGGTACCTTTATTTAAAACCTTCATTTAAAAAATTATATAACCCCCTTCTATCACCCTCTTTTGTCCTTCAGCCCCCTTCACTGAATTCCTACTTTTTGCTTACTATTCCCTCTTCTATATTGATGTCTTTTTTTTTTTTATTTTTTGTCCTCTTCCATTATCCAAAACAATCTGTCAGTGAGCTCAATATTATGCAGGTTTTATATAGATAACAGTTGCTGTGAGATCATGAATACAGTGTCCAATTTATGTCTGGGAGATAATGTTTAATGTTTCCAAAAAACCTTGCCTATATTTGTCTCACATTCTTTCTGTTAACTCTTGCACTATAGTCCCTGGGCAATTGAAGAGTTAGATGGAGATAAGTGCTAAACTATCACTTCTTTTTGGCACTTTGACAAATTTTGAGTCTTTCCAGCAGTCACCACCATCTGAAAAGAGACTTTGCTAACCACAAGTAAGAGCAGCACGTGTGTGTGTGTGTGTGTGTGTGTGTGTGTGTGTGTGTGTGTGTAGATATAAGTATTTACAGGGCAATTAGGTAGGTAGGTATAATATATCCATGAAGTCAAAAAACATTAGTAACTCACCCACTTGGTTTTATCCTCCCAGCCATAGGCTTTTGAATTGGTTATCCCCAAAACTTACATGCTGCTATTGCACTAGTGGGCCTGAGAGGCCAGTTGTTTAGTTTGAAGATATACTGCTAATGAAGGATGCTAAAGATTCTTCTCCTCCAGCAGGCTGCATAGCACTTTCCATCACTATGACTGATACTCAGCAGAAAGGAGGCTTCCCACTTGATTTCTCAGTGTTCAGCAACTAAAGCAATAGCATCATACTATACACTTTTGATGGGCAATCAAGGACCTTGGCAATAGCTTGTATAGTTGGGGAATCTCAAGGGCTTTGCCTACCAATACCTCACTAGGAGATATCCCAACCCTGGCACTGAAATTTTTCTGTGACAAACTGTTGTTTCTGGGCACTTCTACCAAAAATTTGTTTTAAAATACATTTTAAGTATATTCTTAATGTAATATGTAAGTATATGATTCACTAGAGGTTGGAGGGCCAGATATCACTAGTGCATGAACTATTCCAGTTATGGAGTGGTGTTTAAAGGAAGGCATATGTTCCAGGACATGGGAGGTAGTGTAAAGCATAACCTGGTCACAGTGCCTTCACTATCCATGATGTAAACTTAGCAATAGGGATGAACTCATAAATAACTACACAATTTGGTGCTGCTAACCATTCTACCAAGTATTTCCCAGCTTCCTAACAAGACATAGTTCTTTCCTCTTGCTATATAACCTCAGAACATTTACAAAACTGCAATGTATCTTTTATAACATTCACATGTCTATCTTTGGTACACCATCATGGGCTTCACAAAATGAAACTGATTTTAAACAACATGGAATCTATAACACTTGGTGCAATGCTCTGGAATGTTATGCCCTGGATACATTTTTTTTATCCTAAAACTCAAATAGGATTCTGTATTTCTATATCTTCTCACATGATTTAAATTATGCATAATTTCATTTCTTTATACACTTAACAGATACTTTAGCATGGGAAGTTTTAAACATTCAAAGGCTGTTAGAATACTATCCTCAATTCCATGGATATATCTTGCAATAATTCATTTAATCCCTCTTTACAGAAACTATACCTAGAAATCATTACTGTCACATAATATGTCTGACTTAGGAAAGAAAAATGACGCAAACTCATGTGTTAGACTCCTTAACTTTGTATCAAAAAGGTGTTTAAAGGTAAAATAAGATAACTCAGTGTATTAGTCAGGGTTCTCTAGAGGAACAGAATGGATAGAATGAATTGTATTAAAAGGGAATTTATTGGATTAGCTTACACAGTCCAGCAATAGCAGGTTGCAGGTCCAAGAGTAAAGAAATCCAGTAGCTGCTCAGTCCACGAGACTGGAGGCTTCAGCAGTCCCAATCTGGCACAGAAGGCCTGGAGGCGTCCTGGAGAGACGCTGCTCTTCAGTCCACCCTGGTCTTCGGTCCACACTGGAGAGCAGCAACACCAAGCAGCAAGTACCAAGCGAAAAACACCAAGCAGCAAGCACCCAGTGGCAAGCAGCTAGCAGCACCGGCAGCCAGGTGGGAGAGAGAGCCTTTCTTCCCAGAGCTTCTTTTTATCAACCAGCCCCCTCCTCCAAGAGGGGCCGCCCACTCTGGGCCACCCACTCTGGGGGAAGGGCTTACCCCCTGGGGGAAGGATTCTTCCTTTAGTTAATCCTTCCTAGAGGCAGCCTTAGAGACACACTTGAGGAATGTCTGTGGAACACTAAACAAATCAAGTTGATACAAACTTAACCATCACACTCAGTTATTTTTTAAATGATTCCCTACTGGGCATGATAGTGCATAGATGTAATCCTAGCATTTGGGTGGTAGAAGTAGGAGGAACACATGTTTAAGGCAAGCTTAGGTTATATAGAGAAAAATCTATCTAAAAAGATAAAAACCAAACAAATGATTCTCTGCTCTAGCTAAGTTTATCAAGGAACAAATAGCTACGGGTTTTGTTCATGTCCTTGTTTGTCAGCTTTGTCAACAGGGTCATTGTCTCATAATAGCCTATAGTAACAATTAGTTCTAGTTAAATGAGTCACTCTATTTACTAATGGAAGACTGGTGTTCCCTTCCAGCCTCAATTGTTATCTGGATTAATGAATCTTATTAAATATGGAATCTCATGCTTTCAGTTAGCATCCTAAACATTCTAGAAAACTTTGAACTTATTACTCTCCCAATTGAAGACCCCAGCATGTAGGTACGCTGAAAGGTTATGCTTGCATAGCATTACAGAACACAGGACATTTTACTTACAGAACAAAAATATTTGACTTTAAGGGAAAGAATTACTTCTTATTTTAAACAATACAAAAACAAACGTTTAAAAACTACATGGTTAGGGTATTTCCATTTTCTAGAACCTACTCTTGCCATCTCTTGGGTAAGAGGTCTGCATTTTTTCCTTAAGTTTTGGGTTTTTCTATTTCCAGAAATCCCTTCCTATAGTACAAGAGCTTTACCTGCCTTCCTTCTCTTAAGTTCTATCCATAATGTAATAAAACATCTCTAAACTTTACCTCCGGTCTGTGAATTTCAATTCTTTGAATTTATAAGAACCCTGAAAGCACTGATTCAGTGGAAGTTTTGTGTGACCATGACAATCCAGCAGCCTAACTCCTGGGTTAAAGCCCAACCAAGAGCCAAAAAAGGCCCTGTCAGCTCTCATAGACACCTGAAATTTCCCCAATCTTATTGTTTCATTGGCTGAAAATACCATTTTCAATACCATATTGGTGGATGGGCCAGGAAATCAGAGGATATAGCTTAACACATCACAAGATAACTTAAATAAGATGTTACCATCCTTTAACTAGACAAAAGGTGCTCAGATGTACTCTATATTCACACTTTTCTTCTTGGTGATCAATAACCAGATGTAGCAGGCAAAACCAATGAGGACACTGGGGCCAAAAGGATAACCAATATTTTGGTCCTGGCCCCAAGGTAAACCAAACCCCCAAAGACAACAGGACACTTGTAGAAAGCCTGCAGCTCTGTCAGCCCACACTCAGACAGTCCTATGATAATTTAACTCCATCTACCAAGGTCCCCTCAATTGCTCTTAAGGCCTAAAAGCCTACAAGTATGGGATCCCCAAAGAGCCCTAATTCACTCAGGGCTCATTTCCCCTTGACTCCTGTTACTTTTATTCTTTCTGTCCAATATTTTTATCAAGGATTGTCTTCCCACACTATATACCAATAAACCTTCATTGACACTTACATAAACCCAGTGGAGAGATACCCCAAATGCTACACCAGATGACCCCATTCAGCTCAAAGCAACAGAGGAATGGAATATCATAACTACCCATCCCTCTTGTGGCAAAGACAGTATAATCTAAAGAAATATGAGGTGCATCAGTCCCCAGTGAACTAGTATAAATGAACCAATAGGGACACTTTATTACCAGCTAAGGTCCCCATGGATATCAGGGAATGGAAGACAACAGAGGAAGGACAAATATTACTAAGGAAACTGGGCATTAAAGAGATGGTATTTGATGCACAGGTTACCAGGCCAGATAGAACTGTGTTCAGCAGTGAATTAAGAAAGAAGTTAATGCCGAGCATGGTGATGCACACCTTTAATCCCAGCACTTGGAAGGCAGAGGTAGAAGAGTCACCATGAGTTCGAGGCCAGCCTGACACTACATAGTGAATTCCTGGTCATCCTGGGCTACAGCAAGATCCTACCTTGAAAAACCAAAAAGAAGACAAAACAAAACAAACAAACAAAAAAATAAAAGAAATAAGTTAAATAAGCTGGAACCCCTCAGGACTGGTTTTAGTGACTGCTAAGACTTGCTAGGAGGTGACATTTATGAGGTAGGAGAGGCTTTAGTTGATCTGAGCAACTTACACTGACTTGCAAATTGTGTCAAACATGCAAATTGGACCCATAAAGTGGAAAAAAAACCTATCAAGACAAGATGAAAGAAAAACTAGACAAAAGGATCTGTCTGGGTCAAAAACAAATGCATTAAGATTTGTGCCAGCCAAATTCCTAAGGAAAAAATTGACAAAACGTCAAATGGTATGCTAGAATTTAAAGTCTAAACAACATCTTTTAGAAGGCATAAATGATATAATAATACAGATAAAAAACTGCTTATTCTAGGGGTATACAATTACCCCACCATACACATCCTCCCCAAGTGAACTGTGGATATTTCTCTCCTGCAAAAAGGCATGCTGGCTAAGGATAGTAATTGTTCATTGAACCTGAGTCACTCACAGCAGGCAGGTGTGGCTGAGTGAGAAACAGCAGCCAGGGATGCAGCTGTAGTATAGGTCTAGAACCTGTAAGACCTAGAGAAACAACCTGAATGGCAGGTATAAAAGGTGACTGCAGGAGCCTATTACACTTTGTACCTGAGGCAAACCAAGGAGTGCAAGTTGATTCCACTGAGACTGCTAGGGGTGGGGAGATACACAGAACCACCACGACAGCAGCAGCACCCCAGGATGCAGAGACCAAATAGCCATGGAAAGTGTCTGTGGATTACGGAGGACTAGATGAAGTAATGTTCCATATCCATGCCACAGTACCCATATTGTTCTTTTAACCAAAGTATCAATAATAGTGAGGGCTCGGGAGATGGCTTAACTGTTAAAGGCACCTGTTTGCAAAGCCTGTCGGCCCAGATTCAATTGTCCAGCACCCATGCAAAACCCAAAGCAAAGAATAGTGCAAGCATCTGACATTTGTTTGCATAGAAACAAGAGACCCTGTTGCATGTACATATTCAAACATATATATAAATAAAAAATATTTGTAAAGTTAAAAATTGATAGCTAAAAATGTTTAAAAGTGTCTCTCTCTATTCCCCTTTGAATTTATATGGGTCTTGCAGTTGTACAAAGGTCCTGACTGCCATTGGTTTTCTCAAATTTAAACTGTAATTTGCCCAAACTATGTGTGTGTGTGTGTGTGTGTGTGTGTAAAGAATATCTTCTGATCACTTTCAAGAATGTCTAAAAAGTCAACCTACAAATGCAAATCATGTAACATTGTAACATGGTGTGGGTAGTTTGAATGGATGTCCCCCAAGAGATTCAGTTTCATTCAAGCTTGTAACTTGGTGTCACTGTGGATGGATCCTGGGGTCCAGCCCTAAGGTTTTACTGGGAGTGGATCTAAATTCTAGCCTAAGATATGCAGAGTGCTTGAGCTCTGCCTAGAGTGTGCTTACTTATGGAGCTGATGGTGGCATTTCTCTCTGAATGGACCTGTGAAAGGGGGCCAGCTTCTCCAGCCATTATGGAACTTCCCATGGATCTTTAAGCTTCAAATAAATCCCTTTTCCTATTATCTGTGTCTGATTTGGAAGATCAACCCTGCAACATAAAGATAACTACAACACATAGAATGACTTTTTAAATTTTTAAAAATATTTTATTTATTAGAGAGAGAGAGAGAGCACATAAAAGGCAGAGAGAATAGGTATGCCAGGGTCTCCAGCTACTGCAGATGAACTCCAGGTGCATGCACCGCCTTGTGCTTTAGGCTTATGTGAGTACTGGGTCCTTAGGCTTCACAATCAAGCACCTTAACTGCTAACCAATCTCTCCAGCACAGGAATGACCTTTTTTTCAAGGGAAGGAAGAATGTGACTGAAGGGAAGCCTGAGGACTTAAGGTTAGGTACAGGTTATGAAAATGGAAGAAGGAACTGCAACTGTCTCAGAAAGCTAAAGTCCAGGATGGTCCAAGACTATACCAGGGGACTCAGATCTGAATATCAAAGATCTGGTCCACTGAGTGAGTGATGCATAGGCCACAGTAATGCATTTTTTTTAATCTTTAATCTTTGGTGTTTTTTTTTTCCAAAACACAGAAGGCTTTGCACATGTACATAGTACACACATATAAAAGTTATACAAACGTCTAAACTGAAAGTAAATTAGCTGGCTGATCAATCAGTAGTAAATTGGATTATGCCTTTGTTAACATGTCTACTCTCAGTGTCAAAGTTTACTTAACTGTTGGCTGCTGATCTCAAAGCTGTTAACATTAAAATTATATTGATTGAGCCAAAATCAAAGATCACTGCGCTATTTACACATTAGGCATGAAGGCTAATTATTTACTAATCCTTGAGGGTTTTAAACACTTTTGATATACTAAATACCCTTGAGGATCAGCCATATTCTCAATGGGTTAAGAACAGACCCTTCAACACATACAATCTAATCAAGGAAGGATATGAGCAGGATGCCAGGCGTGGAGATCAGTACTCTTTTGCTAAAGTGTACGATAAAAAAATATTCACAATCTATTAATTTTTACATCGTTTCTGTGTTCCTGCTGTTGAAACTTTCTGACATACAATATACAAAGTTAATGATATTAACATTAATTCCATCTACCGTGTGCTGATGACTTCCTGTGATGGATACTATGTGATGTGTTTTCAGCACATAATATACTCATGTTTACCATCTCACTTGTACTATACACCAAGTATATCCTTAGAGTATCCCAAGTGCATAAATTTATACTAAATGAGTGAAAGAACTGAAGAATATGAGAACTAGAAGCCTAAGAATAAGTTTTATGAATGAGGACATATTACTCAAAGACTCCACCACTATAGGAAATCCCTAATTCAATTATGTCTTCTTCTACAGAAAATAACTTGGTTTATGAAAAGATAACTAAAGAGGATCTAATTATATTTTAATACCTTATCATCCTTATCTCTAGACCAGCTGATCTCAAAGCTGTTAACATTAAAATTATATTGATTGAGCCAAAATCAAAGATCACTGCGCTATTTACACATTAGGCATGAAGGCTAATTATTTACTAATCCTTGAGGGTTTTAAACACTTTTGATATACTAAATACCCTTGAGGATCAGCCATATTCTCAATGGGTTAAGAACAGACCCTTCAACACATACAATCTAATCAAGGAAGGATATGAGCAGGATGCCAGGCGTGGAGATCAGTACTCTTTTGCTAAAGTGTACGATAAAAAAATATTCACAATCTATTAATTTTTACATCGTTTCTGTGTTCCTGCTGTTGAAACTTTCTGACATACAATATACAAAGTTAATGATATTAACATTAATTCCATCTACCGTGTGCTGATGACTTCCTGTGATGGATACTATGTGATGTGTTTTCAGCACATAATATACTCATGTTTACCATCTCACTTGTACTATACACCAAGTATATCCTTAGAGTATCCCAAGTGCATAAATTTATACTAAATGAGTGAAAGAACTGAAGAATATGAGAACTAGAAGCCTAAGAATAAGTTTTATGAATGAGGACATATTACTCAAAGACTCCACCACTATAGGAAATCCCTAATTCAATTATGTCTTCTTCTACAGAAAATAACTTGGTTTATGAAAAGATAACTAAAGAGGATCTAATTATATTTTAATACCTTATCATCCTTATCTCTAGACCATGTAAGAAAAGCTAGGTCTGAGCTTGTTTCATAAAGTAGCTACTCAGCCATACCAGATCTCAAACACACACACACACACACACACACACAGAGAGAGAGAGAGAGAGAGAGAGAGAGAGAGCAAATTCTGTCTTGTGAAAGCCACATCTTTGTGTCAGTCTCAGTTAAGTGTGTTTTCTTTGGCATGGTATTCATCAAGAAGTCTTTATTGAGCCGGGCGTGGTGGCGCATGCCTTTAATCCCAGCACTCGGGAGGCAGAGGTAGGAGGATCACCGAGAGTTCGAGGCCACCCTGAGACTACATAGTTAACTCCAGGTCAGCCTGGACCAGAGTGAGACCCTACCTTGCAAAACCAAAAAAAAAAAAAAAAAAAAGTATTTATTGGACAATTATACAGGATTTGTACAATAAAATTTGGAAACATTAAGGTAAATAAGATTGGTGATTCAGAAATAGCAATAGGGTTAAAATAAAATATACTACCCAGAATATGCAGTCTAATGAAGAACAGGATTTTTTTTTTAAGAAAAAAAGAACCTAAACTTTCAAACTTCACTGATGAAAAGGTAAATTTAGTACAGCCAAATTAGAAAATGATACTTGATCTTTGTAGGACATCATGGGAACAGACACCTTGGGTTTAAAATTCCAAATTACATCATGTCCTATTCTTTTTGATGACATCTTTACAAAACTGGCTTTTGGTGACTGTTGTGATTTAAAAAAAAACAAACTGTAATGTGCAAACATCAGTGGAACAGAAGTAAGGATGGCCACATCCTATGTAATCCCCACATCTGAGAAGTAATGTAGTGCCCAACACACACATCCCCTTAGGAGGGCAGTGGCAAAGCAAAGCATCTTCCAAACCATTATGTAGTTGGTAAGACAAAAATAATACTTGTTTATAAGTCACTTGGATCTCACTGATGAGTAAACAGAACAACTAAGCATTCTTTATGATAGAGCATAAGAAAAAATTACTAAGAAAAATTACTAAGATATGAAAGGTCCTACATACTGACAGTCAGAGACCCAGTGAAGGGTAGTGGATTTTAAAGACAACCTTGATTTCAGAAATGATAACTCTTGATGTATCTATCATACTATTCAGAATTTTAAGGAACATGATCTCTCTTTACCATGATGTCATTTTGCATAGGAGGAAAATGAGCTGCATAGGAAGCATGTCCCAGGTCATAGAACAAGGAGGACTCTAGGCCCTGAACTCAATCCCAGGGCTACCCACCCCAGTAGATATGCTTCACTTTCCTTACCAAGGAAGCATGACAGTACATCATATGTAACACTCCAGAGGCACTCAGTAATTACAAAAAACATATGTTCTATCTGTAGGGGTTTAGTTGTGGTTCCCAAGAGAGTATCAAATCTTAACCACCAGAACCTGTGACTGCAGCCTTATGGGAAAAAAAGGAGGGGAGGTCTTTGTACATGGGAGACCTCAAAAGAAGACCACACTGGCTTACTTGGATGGCACTAGATCCAATGACAAACGTTCTTATAAGAATCAGAAAAGACACAGAAATGCCGAGTGTCTTTAATCCCAATACTTGGGAGGCAGTGGTAGGAGGATCGCTTTGAGTTCAAGGCCTCCTTGAGACTACATAATGAATTTCAGGTCAGCCTGGGCTAGAGAGAGACCCTACCTTTAACCGCCCCAAAAAAAAGGGGGCACAGAAAAGAAAATTCCATGTGAATGCTGAAGCAGAGAATGGAATGCTGAAGCCATAAATCAAAGACTCTCTGGAGTCCTGAGTCCTGGATGCTTACAAGGGACAAGGAAAAGATGCTCTCTGAGAGCCAAGATCTTGATTTCAAACTTGTGCCCTGCAGAGCTTCAAGAGAATAAAGCTCTGTGATTGGAAACCATATTTACGGTATTTTGTTATAGCAGTCTTGGGAAATTGATACCCCAAGTCTTCAGTAAAGTCATCATATGACTTTGTTATGAACTACTTTAAAATCCAAATTGCCTGGTTAAATGCTGATAACTCTTATAAAGTCCAAAGTTGGAAAAGCAAATTCTATTTGCTACATACAAGGAGCTGCCTCATTTCTCACTTTATCATGTGGCTCTCACTTTTGAAAAAAATTCATTTGGATTGGAGAGATGCTGCAGCAGATAAAGCACTTGCTTGAGCACAAGCTGGAATACCCAAGTTCAACCCCTAGACTTAACATTAAAAGCTGGAAGCAGTGGCAGGCTTCTAGAAGGTGGACACTGATGGTGAGATGGGGTGGACACAGGAGAGATTCCCAAAGGCTTGTGGTGAGCATGGTAGGGAATGATAGAATGAGGTGTGAGTGAGAGTGAAAGACCCTGCCTCAGATAAAGTAGACAAAAAGGACAAACCAAAAGGTTGTCCTCTGACCTCCATGTGTGTGCCATGACAACATGTACCTACACTCACACACTCATATGTATAACATGCAAACACAAATAAATAAAATTAAATTAAAAAAATTCATTCAGGGTTGGGAAGATAGCTCAGTGGTTCTTCCAACCACATGGTATGTAAGATATGGTCATTTTAGCTACCACTGAAATCATTAGTAATGCCTGAGTTGTATAGTGTACTATACAACTTCCCAGAGATGTCTGTTTGTTTGGTAGAGACTTTAAAAAAAAATATTTTACTTATGAGACAGAGAGAGAGAGAATTGGCATGCCAAGGCTTCTAGCCACTTTGATTAAACTCCAGACATGTGCACTGTCTTGTACACATGAGCAACTTTGTGCACATGTGTCACCTTGTGCAACTGGCTTACATAGGTTATGGGGAGCCAAACCTGGGTCCTTAGGCTTTGCAGGCAAGTGCCTTAACCACTAAGTCATCTCTCCAGCCATTGTTTGGTATGGACTTTATGCAAGCACTTTGGTTTCCACAAGACTTAGACATGGTTAAGAAAGCCATTCTCAATTATGACCTTTGCTAAATCTAGAGTATTTGATCAGTGTCACTTGAGATAGTCTGTCCATAAACTCAAATAAATGTTGGATGTGAACCTGATAATCTTTGGAAATTATCCAAGAGTTTAACCAGAATTCTCTTCTACTGGTACACATTAAAACTATAAACATTGGGCTAATATGAACATTAGCCAATAAATCATTCAGGAAGCAATGCCATATGTCTTTAATATCTATTTTCATCCTGAATGTGAATCTGCCTCTTGCTCACCTCCTATGTACATCCTAAGGGTAAGTGGAAAAATACAAGCAAGCACTTTAAAATAAGAACTTTATAAAAATACAAGGTTTTTTGAAGTACTACTCTGCAAGAAGCTATAAATATTGTTCAGATGAGGAGCCCTTGTGTGGAACAATTCTTGGGTCTTAAAGCTATGGATACACCCACATCTTCCATGTTCTGACAAATAGCTGGGGAACACGGATGCTGTGGGAAGTTGGCTTCTCTCAGTCAGAGCCAAATTTACTCTGCTTCAAGAAGAGAGGCCATACTACTTTCCACCAGGCTCAAAACAGTAACTAATTATTCAAGACTGTCATGATCCCTTGAGTGAATCATAGCAAATCTATGTGCTCAAGATCTTTAAAGGGATTAAAAGCCATAAGTAACAAGGTTGGTATGTGCAGGCTGATTTTCAGATTAACACATCAAGGGGAAGAAAAAAAACACCCATTAGATATTTCTACTCATATATTTGCAAGAAAACCTCAAACTCAGCATATCCCAAATGGAACTTATTAATGTCCTCTTTCCCAAACCACTTTACTCAGGTATCTGCCTCCAGGCACCTTCTTCCTGTCCCTCTGATGTAACATGTGGACCTCCAAGCTCAAACAGCTGACTCTCCAAAGAACATCTCAGTCCTGTTGGCCAGCTGCTCTCCACTGGCATCATCTACATCTTGTGCCTGGCTTCCTGGAAGAGCCCTTGCTTGGTCTCCCTTACTCCCTCATTGGCTTTCTCCAATCTGTTTCTTTCTTCTACAACACAGAGCTTGATCTAGATTAAAAAATCTTTTCAGGGCTGGAGAGATAGCTTAGCGGTTAAGGCACCAGCCTTCTAAGCCTAAAAACGCTGGTTCCAATCTCCAGCGGTTCCAATCTCCAGGTCCCACGTTTAGCTAGATGCAAAGTGACACAAGGGCGCACACACATCTGGATTTCGTTCACAGCAGCTGAGAGGCTGCTGGCGTGCCCATCTCTATCTGTCTTCCTCTCCCTCTCCAAAAAAAAAAAAAAAATCTTTTCAGCCTGGAGAGATGGCTTAGTAGTTAAGCACTTGTCTGTGAAGCCTAAAGATGCTGGTTTGAGGCTCGATTTCCCAGGATCCACATAAGCCAGATGCACAAGGTAACACATACATCTGGAGTTCGTTTGCAGTGACTGGAGGCCCTGGTGTACCAGTTCTCTCTCTCTCCCTCTCTCTTTCTCTCTGTCTGTCACTCTCAAATATATATATATATTTTTTTAAATTTAAAAAAATCTTTTCTATGGTTTCTTATTTACTGCCCTGAGCAACATGTAACTTTTAACCCTATGTGTAGACAACCCTATGTGTCTTGCTTAGACTGAGAATGTTCAGCTAATACTTGTCCTGGTAAACTGATCAGAGACACCTTTTACTGGCTCAAGTGTGCTAGATTCTAGTGCAACTCCCTGTATTGTACCTCTTGACTTGTCTTGCTCTCCAGTCTTTGTTCTAGCTTGTCTTTACCCTGTACAGCATGATCACACCTGAAAACACACACACACACACCAGTGCAGTGAATACCTTTCCATTTCTTTCCCCATAGTCCACATGCTCCATGGGAACAGGAGTGTAGCAGACAGCTTCAGGTTTGCTGAGATGAACTTCCAGACCAGGCACAATTATGGAGGAAGGGATTTATTGAAGTTTATAGTTCCAAGGGAAGTTCCATAATGGCAGAAGAGGCTGGCCTGCTCTTATAGGACCAGGCAAGAGAGAGAAGCCAAAAGCCAAAAAGTACAGCACACTTAAGAAACTCCAGCTAGGCCCACTTTGCATAGCTTTAGATTGAAATCTCAAACCCACCATCACACCTTAAGATCCACCCAGTGACACTGCCTCCAGCCAGGTGGCTGCAGATACAAACTACAAACTAATAAAACACTGAATGTATTGGGGGACATCTAGTCAAAATACCACAAGGAGACTTAAACTTTTCATTGTTTCTAGGTATCCAGACCCTAATACAGTACTTTCATACTATATGTAGCTAGAATCAATACAATACTTACATATTCTAGCTACATTATATGTTGCTAAAGTCAATCAACACAGAGAATACCAGGAATATCATCAGCATATTGTAGTGGATATCGATGCTTTGAGAAATTACAAGGAAAAATTACTTCACAAACTATGGTTTGGGTTTACATCTACAACAACAACAAACTATACTTTCTAGAGAAATAATTATATTAGGGCTATTCCACTACTAATAAGACTTACATTAGACCACAATTGAAATTTCTCCTGTAACTGGTATGGTTTATATTCAGTCTCTTTGACTTAAAGAGATCTGCAGATGCTACATAAGATGCTAGTCATATCAGAAATCATCATCATTTGTACAATGACCTATAGCAACCACCAAAATATGACTTCCTTCTCCAAAAGGAAATACATATAGCTTCATATTCTAGCAAGCTATAAAACTTGATATGGAGAAATCATTTCCTTCTTAAAACCAAAGGTGGCATGGCTGGGATAATGAGTTATAACATTTTCTAGGCATGCAATCAGAGCCGTGGCATCAATGATGATCATGGCCACTGTACCTGGGAAAAACATGGAGTGGAGTACCTTCCATGCTGTCACCCTTTGTATATGATGCTGAAGATGGTCTTTTTCTGGTGGCATGTGGGGATGGTATCAAGAAGTGAGTTATGAATCCTCAGCAAGAGCCTCTTTGTTCATTTCGTTTTAATGTTTCCAAAAGCTCAGCAGAACCAGGTGTGATCTATACCAAAGATTCAATTCCTTTCTCCATCTCAGTTAAAATAATTGAATTATGCCCAATAAATTAGGTATTGCCATAAATTATGTCCTCCAAATACTCATGTATGGAAACAGTCCAACATACCACATTTCATGTACCATGAAGAGAGAAAGTGTACTTCCAAATTTAATTCTTTTTCCTTGCATTTCCAAAACATGTATCTACATCTGTACCAGAATATTCAAGGAAAGGCAACAATCACCGCAGAATAAAACAATAGCATAATATGTGATTTAATGATGGCCATAAACTTGATCATCCAGTTATAGCTCTGAACTGTTACCTCTTTCCATCTTTAAAGACTGTATATTTGAAATTTATAACATTAAGTAAATATATTGACCTGAGTACACTCATGAAATGGTTACAGGAGTCACTTTTTCTGGTGATCCAAACCTTCACAAAGTTCATATTTCACATTTTATCAAAGTTTTCCATCCCCAGATAGAACTATAATGTTCTCAGATTTCTTCATTATCTCTTAATTTCCACCAGTAATAGTGACTGTCATTCTTTTTAGGACCACCTCCAAAAAGGAACCACTTTCTTTTTCACTTTCCTTCTGTCTCAAGAAGCCACAATGAGTTGGACACCAGGTGGTAGGTTCATGGAAACATTGGCCCATGTTGAAACGACATAGGATTAAAATCTGTAAAGTTGCATGCTTATCCCAGACCTCCATTCTGATCACCCACTAATAAATCAAACTTCCAATGCAAACTTAAACAGCGAGGCTCACTGATTTCATAGTGTTCTCAAATTGGAACATAAAGTTCTCAACCATTTGAAGAAACAAAATCCTGGAGACAGCAGTCACCTACTTTTGTTTGGTTTTAATGCCAACAGTTTATCGTCTGCCCATGGGCCAACTCCAATGATTCCCCATCATTAGACTGACTTCTCTTCTTAATTGAGGTCAAAGAAACAAGTGCACTCAAGACAGATGACCTGTACTCTAAAGCAATCTATTGTTACAAGAAAGCTGTAGCAGGATGGAGAGATGGTTCAGTGGTTAAGGTGCTTGCCTTCAATGCCTAATGACCCGAGTTCAGTTCCCCAGTACCCATTTAAAACTAGAAGCACAAAGTGGTGCATACATCTGGAGTTCGCTTGTAGTGGCTAGAGGCCATGGCAGACCCATATTCACGATCCCCCTCCCTTTCTCTCTTTCCCCTTGCAAATAAATATTTTTTTAAAATGTTTAGAGAGCCGGACGTGGTGGCGCACACCTTTAATCCCAGCATTCGGGAGGCAGAGGTAGGAGGATCGCCATGAGTTCAAGGCTACCCTGAGACTACATAGTTAATTCCAGGTCAGCCTGGACCACAGTGAGACCCTACCTTGAAAAACAAAAACAAACAAACAAACAAAAAATGTTTAGAAAAGAAAGTTGTCCCAAAGCCAATAGGCAAACTATAAAATGAAATTGCTAGCAAAATACCTTGTGAGGGTCCTGATAATCTGGAAATGAATCTGCAGTTTTTGTTCTTTCTATAGAGCACCTTGACTACACTGGTCCTTCCATAGTAGGACTGTAAGACCATCAGAAGCAAGGAGTGGTGAGGAGTCATGTTCATTTCTGGGCTACTGCTAAGGGGTTTGCTCACTTACCTGTAAATAGAAAGGAGAGTATCTCTCCTAAGGAAAACAAGAGAGCTGCATGAAGGAACTCCTCACAGACGCAGAGCCTCGATTAAGTCCCAGAAAGGGTAAAATAAGGCAATAATTAGGATGTTGTACAGGCATACATGCACACTCCTACCTCCTATCAAAAAACATTGGTTAGCAGCCTCACGACTGTTAAGCCTTAATTGCTATTTGCAGATCAGTAACATGAGCACTGAAAAAATATCATGTCTACCCTGCAAAGCCAATGCATTTTAAACAGTTATTCCAATTAGTCCTATAGGTCAAGGGCCACTGTAATTACAGGCAGTTAAAGTCTCTCTCTTTCTCTCTCTGAAAAAAGAAAAAAAGTTTTCTGAAACAAATGACCCCTTTTTAGAGACCCCCAAACTGCCATTGCCAACCTCAGACTATAAGCTTAATAACAGTAATAACTGTTAACTATTCCTGAGCATGAATGAAATGCTCGTTATAGTTCGCAGAGTTCTACACTGAGGAAGGCACTAATTCCTCAGAACAAGCTCATGAAGTAGGTGCTAATATTGCCCCATTTTATTTATGGGACACATAGAGCAAAAGCTACAGGGCCAGCTGCATACTGAGCCTATCTCTCCAATTCAGGCAGCTGTCTCTAACACCAAGCCTTGATTCACACTATTAAGTATGAGCTGTACTTGAAGAAAGCCAACTGAAAAGGTTGTGTGTGCAGAGAATTGGAAAGTGGCTACAAAAGCAATCTAAGCCAGTGAATAACAAACACTCTCTCCATGTACTTTTTTTTTTATGGTTTTCAAGGTAGGGTTTCACTGGATTTCACTATTTAGTCTCAGGCTGGCCTCAAACTCACAGCGATCCTCTTATATCTCAGGTGTTGGGATTAAAGGCATGTGCCACCACTCCCAGCTCCATGTACTGTTTTAAAACTGACAGCACAAAGCCAGGCGTGGTGGCGCACAACTTTAATCCCAGCACTTGGGAGGCAGAGGTAGGAGGATTGCCGTGAGTTCGAGGCCACCCTGAGACTACATAGTTAATTCCAGGTCAGCCTGGACCAGAGTGAGACCCTACCTCGAAAAACCAAAAAAAAAAAAAAAAAAAAAAAAAAAAAAACCACAAAAAAAAAACCTGACAGCACATTACTGTTTTTATACTACCAGCCCTTTTTTTCTGTTAACAGCTGATTGGTCCTTCACTTGTGGTCCAGATTTCATTTCTTACATCTCTTACAGATCTGATTACAGACAAACAAAAAGCCAGTTGTGCTAGTGCACGTCATTAATTCCAGCTCTCTCTGTAAGCTGAGGCCTAGGAAGATCACCCTTAGTTCAAGGCATCCTGAGACTACATAGTGAATTCCAGGTCAGCCTGGATGAGAGCACAACTCTACCTCGAGAAACCAAAAATAAATAAATAAATAAATAAATAAATAAATAAATAAATACAAATAAATAAACATTTTTTAAAAGACTTCCATTTGCTTTATTCTAATGGTTTGTTTACCCTAAGAAAATTAATAGGTCTGGATTCAAATCCTAGTTCTACAATAGTTTGCCATGTAATGTTCAATTGGGTATTTGTTATCTGTAAACTGACACAAAAATAGTACCAACCTCATAAGATTGGCTATTTATTAAACAACAGTATATACAAATAGCACCTTCACTGGTCCTCAGCAAGTGGAGAATATCATTATTATTTATCTCTTCTTAGAAATGTATTTATCATTTTGAGTGTTTTAAAACATATTTTATTTATTTATAAGCAGAAAGAGAATGAGAATAGGCATGCCAGAGCCTCTTGCTACTGCAAAAAACTCCAGGTGCACAAGCCGCCCTGTACATCTGATTTTATGTTGGCACTGGGGAGTCAAACCAAGGATGTCAGTATTACAAGGAAGTGCCTTTAACTGCTGAGCCATCTCTCCAACTCCATATTGGGTGTTTTATGTAGAATTTTTTAATTTACTTATTTTTAATTTAATTATTATTTAGTAATTTACCTTGATTTTTATCATAATTCTTCAACCTTTTTAATATTTTAGAAGTTTAGCTATTTTTTTATATTTGATATTTATGTAGAAATTATTTCCTTCTTGAATTTTTTTCTCCATTTTTTTTTGAGAGAGAGACAGAGAGAGTGAGAGAAAGAAAGAGGCAGAGAATGGGCATGCCAGCAGCCTCTCAGAAGCTGTGAACTAACTCCAGACATGAGTGCCCACTTGTGTGTAAACACAGCATTGAGCTCTTGTGTCAGTTTTTACATCTGGCTAACTGTGGGACCTGGAGGTCTGAACGGGCATTCTTAGGCTTGGCAGGCAGGAGCCTTAACTGCTAAGCCATCTCTCCAGCCCTCCTTGAATTTTAAAGCACATCTATCTATTCTTATATGGATAGTGAGAATATATATTCTTTTTTAAAGGCAGGAAAAAATATCTGGCATTTACCTCACTCCTCCCCCACATCCCCACTCCTGGCCATGTAACACAATTTCATTTTAATTTGAAATCTACCAATTTTGAGGTTAGGAATTAGAAGAAAGAACAAGGTTAACATTTACTTTTCCATTAGTTAGTACAATTAAGTGGTATAAATAACAGGACTGTATTAGTTATTAAAGATGGAAAAAATAACCTGCTTGCAAATATGAAAGGAACAACCTCCAATGTGGCAACAATTGATTTGCTAATTATAAATAATTTATCCATTCATTAGCCAGCCTAAGGACATGAAAGTAATGACTTCCTTTCATTAAACATTCTATAAAATTTAAATGTTTCACTTAGACAAGTCTTCCTACTATTTGTCCTTAATTGGTGCAGTTCATCTCCAAATTTTATATATTTTTAGATTGCCTAGTGAAACATATTTACATATATACATACACATACACATATATATGTCACTTTGACAACAGCTAGTAAGAAGCCCTGGCAGTGCTAAAGAATTAATTCCTAATGATGATATAGTCTAATTTGAATTATTCTTAAAGCAACTTTTAAAAGTGAGCTTGGGTAACTTGGTTTGAGAACAGAGTCCAATCTTCACCTACTGAATCTCTGATTTGGTACCCTTTTTGTGAATTTAGAATACCATCCTCAGAAAACTATTCAGAAGATGAGGCACAATCACAATCAGAAGATCACCTCCTTCCACAATTCAGTGACTATGACCCCCAAAGGAGACACCCTAGCAGCCCCAACTTCATTTCAAGCTCACAATACATGATGAAAAAGGACCCTCAACTTCTATATTGCTCCTGACCCTTCTGTTTGCCAAAGCACCAATGGGAGAAAACTTGAAATGCCTGGTCTTTCTACCTTTGCATGATAGAGCACCGTTTATGAAAAGTCACTCAATGGTACATACTGAAGGCCACCACAATTTCATGCTACCCCCTAAACTGGCCTCTCAGTTAATCATCAAACTTCAGTGTTATCTACTCAGCTATTTTAATGTTTTGCCCTGCTTCTCCTTGTATCTCCTAGGAGATGGCCAATTGCCTGATTCAGGGAGGAGACACACCATTGGGCATGGACCCCTGAGTAATCCCTGTTATTTTCAAAGTAGTCATACCCACCCTCTGCCTATCAATTTCTTTCTCTCTCCACTACTTAATCTATGTCTACCCTGAGCCAGGGTAGCCTCTCCATAATGCAAATCCCAGCATGTCATACTTCTACTTGAAATTATTGTGTAACTTACTATATTCAGAATAAAATTATAGTGCCTTAGCTTGAAATATAAGATCCTTTTAGATCCTAGCCTCTCTGTCTTCTTCTCTCATCACCCCTGGCTAGATCCCAAAGGGACAGAATTGCCTGTGTAACCCCTCTTGTCTCTAGCCTCTCTCCTCTCAACTTCTACAGTCCCTACTTTGCATGGATGATGCCTACTGGATACTGAGTCAGAATGCCAGAGAATGCTCCTACCATGTAGTACACCAGCAGTCCTTACTCATTTCCCACCACTCCACTGCCCTGCAATGTTTCCTACATGTGTCCAGGGAGTTGTGGGATTTCCACAAAGCAATAACACATCTTAACTGTGGAAAAGAAGCTCACACGTGTCAAGGCTCTCCTACAGGCACTTGATACTGGTTTGTTCAATGTGTGAAGAAGGCAAGAAGTAGATGAATAAAGAAAGAAACTCAGAGTTCTAGACAATTCCAAGTCAGTGGCTCCTAAACCCAGAATTACCTAGAGAGGTTTTAAAAACACAAAGTTCTGGGCCTAGTCCCAAGCCTACAAATACTTGGAGAATGAGGCCAAGATGTGTGCCTGATTAACAAGCTCCCTGGGAGATTCTATAGCAGGAACAAATTCAGTGCTGATCCACAGATGGTGTCTGGGAACTGCAACCTACACAGAATGTTCCTGCTGTGGCTACCTCCTGCTGAGTAAAGCCCGAATATAAGGACAGTGACAACTAAAATGTAGCCTGACAATGTCACATCCCACCTATCAGGCCCCTGACTAAGGACTTGGGGTTTTTCACCAATGCATTGTTTTGCATTCTGTAGGTCACCTACAAGTACATTCTATGCACTTAACTACATTTTAAGGGCCTTTAGGGCAAGAGCTGGGATGATTAAATGCTACAACACTTCCTCATAGCATGCATTGCTATGGAGCTCAAAGGTGACTACTTAGAAGTTGATTATTCTGATATTTAAATATTTCTCTCATTTGGGAAAAAAAGTAATATTCAAATAAAAACACAAGCAACTAGGAGGCCTTTTTCATAGTAGCTCTACCTTGGTCTTCTACTTTGGTGATCTCTGGGTAATTTCAGCCTTCTTGTAACAAAAGCCTCCTATATGTATTCATAAATATATATCTGCAACTTCCCAACCCTCATTAGGGCCAGCACTATCAAAAATGTCCAGAAAATACCAAGCATTGCCAGGGAGATTAGTACTGTACACTGTTAATGGGAATACCAAAACAGTGCAATTGTTGTGAAAAGTGTGGTGGTCCCTCCCAAAAAAAAAAAAAAAAAAAAAAAAAAAAAAGGACTTTCCATAGAAGCCAGCAATTCCACTACTGGGTACATACCCACAAGAATCAGAAGTAAGGACTCAACACAATAACTTCAGTTCATACAAATATTCTGCATCAATTACTTGCTCATTGCTGGGGCAAAATGCCTGACAAAAAAATTAGTTTAAAGTATGAAGGGTTTATTTCATTTTACAGTTCCAAATTACAGTACATGATGGTGGGGAAAGCATGTGGCAGGAGCTTGAAGATGATGCCCAGTCATATCCACATCGTCCACTACAACCTGGTTTGTGAAATGTACTCTAAACCAGTTAACTAATTCTTATCAAATATATCATATATCCATTTTAATCATCTACATATTTGCTATCATATCACCAAAATTCCTAGTTTATTAATGCTTTATTGCCTTGGATATATTCTTATGTTTTACCAGCAAGGCCATACAACTCTTCCTGCTTTGTTTCCTGATAATGTCACTTTGAATTACAGTGTCAGGTCTCTTCAACTTGTTCAATTATTTGGCCTGTGATGATCTTCAGAGTAATGTTCAGTCAAAATATTTGCAACACATGGCAAAAGTTAGGCCACATGTAATCTGATGTTTCTTCAGTGATTTTTCATACTCAAAAAGTCAACAGTGGAGGGGGGAGAAATGGCTTAGTGCAGTGTTTGCCTACAGAGCCAAAGGATCCAGGTTCGATTCCCCAGGACTTATGTAAGCCAGATGCACAGGGTGGCACATATGTCTGGAGTTTGTTTGCAGTGGCTGGAGGCCCTAGTGCACCCATTCTCTCTCTCTCTCTCTCTCTCTCTCTCTCTCTCTCAAATAAATAAATAAACAAAATATTCTTTAAAACTTTTTTAAAAAGTCAAGAGTAGAAGAGAGAAGGAAAACAGTTTGTAAATGAATTAGGTTATGTGCACATATGGAACTTCTTTCCATTTCTTTCAAAGTGGCATATGTGGTTGCCAGGCACCTTCATTCTAAACAAGTTAAGACCTAGGATTTGTGCAAAGCCAACTGCTCATCTCCCCCAGGAATCAGGGATGTGAGTGACAGTTCATGATAACATCAAGCCAATTAAGACATCAGAGGAGCTCACAGGGTGTGAAGAAACCCACTCCTGGTGATAAGAGGAAAGGCAAGAATTATCTCTCCACCCCGTCCCTTAACAGATCTGACAATGCTCTATTATCTTTGGGTTACATAGAGTAATTCGTAGAACATCAGTTGGCTGTGTAGAGGTCATTCTGAAAAACATACATAAATGTTTAAGGTTAGACTGATTAGAATAGGCAGAGAACCTTAAAAATCATCCTTTCTCAGTTCAACACAGGCATTTCAAGCAGGGGCCTCTTACTTTTTTAGAATAAGTGCAGGGTAAACCATTGGGAAAGTGAAGAAAGAAATTTTATAATAAAACATTAAGTCTATCAATGCTTGACATAGGGCTTAAGAATCAAACATTTATGATTAAAAATATGTGTATGGGCCGGACGTGGTGGCGCACACCTTTAATCCCAGCACTCAGGAAGCAGAGGTAGGAGTATCGCCCAGAGTTCGAGGCCACCCTGAGACTACATAGTGAATTCCAGGTCAGCCTGGACCAGAGTGAGACCCTACCTCACAAAACCAAAAATATGTATGTGTGTGTGTGTGTGTGTGTGTGTGTGTGTATGGGGCTGGAGAGATGGCTTAGCAGTTAAGGTGTTGGCCTACAAAGCCAAAGGACTCAGGTTCGACTCCTTAGGACCCACAAAAGCCAAATGCAGAAGAGGGCACATGCATCTGGAGTTTGTTTGCAGTGGCTGGAGGCCCTGGCGCACCCATTCTTTCTCTCTCTACCTGCCTATTTCTGTATCTATCTGTATCTCTCAAATAAGTAAATAAAAATAAAAAAATTTTTAATTAAAAAATTAAAAAAATAAAAGTATGTATATGAAAGTGTGTGAGAATACACTGCATGTGTATAAGCGTGAAAGTGTATAAGATTTGTTTTGTCATTGGTACTGCTTAAAATAGTCACTGGTGGCCACCTCTCCAGGATGTTCTGAGGCCTAAGTAACACTGCAGTGCCCAGTAGGCAGGAAGCCTGAAAAAAAAACATCTTTCCTTGGAGCAACATGAGTTGAGGGTAAGAAGTCTCCATTTGGGGATCTAAATTTCAGGTTCTCTTTTGTCTTTTTAAGATGTATGTTGTCAGAATGACAAAAGCTAGTATGTCTGTGGAGATCCTTAGCTGACACTTCTAGGAACCTTTCTCCAGAGGCCTGCGTCCAGGACAGTATACTTCCAGTAACCACACCTCTGAGAGAAGCCCAAGGCATCTATTATTCTAGGCTAAGGATTTCCAGAGCTTCCCTGGAGAGATTTTCACATATAAGGCTACATTTGACTAGAGCAACCTTATTTCTTGCCCTTTGGGTCAGGAAGGCATATACTACTTTCTTTGGCATCTGTTGTGCTTTGAATATGAAATGTCCCCTACATGTTCAAGTATTTGAACATTTGGTCCCTATCTGGGAATGGGCCTTGAGGTGGGGTCTTGTTTGAGGAAGTAGGTCACTGGAGGTAGGCCTTGAAACTTCTGCCTGGCTCCATTTCCTCTTCTGTCTCCCTGCTTCATGCCTGCCAAAGTGTGTGACCAGCTGCCTCACACTTCTGCTGTCATGCTTTTCCTGCCATGATGGACTATATCCCCTTCCTTTCCTAAGTTGCTTCTTGTCAGGTATTTGATCCTAGTAATGAGAAAAATAATACAGAATCCTCATACACTCTTTGTCATTATACATCTGTGATTAAATTACTCCCACTGAACAGGGTTCAATGTGTAGAAAACACATTTTACGGGAAAAAAGAAAAAAGCTAAAACTTGTGGAGTCAAAACTAGAAACACCTTTTGCAGTTTAATATGTTGGTCATACTGCTTAGATCTTTTAGGTTTTTCTCTAGCTCTTTTCCTACTTACTTGAAGGATAGGAAAATTGGGAATGGTAAAATGTACTGAAAATGAATAGGTAAAATAGAAACTCAGGAAGGCTAGAGGGATGGCTTAGTGGTTAAAGGTACTTGCTTGTAAACCCTGCTGAACCAGGTTCAATTCCTCAGCACCCACATAAAGTTGGATGCAAACTGGCACATGCGACTTTGATTCCAGTGTGCCAAAGGCAATGGAAGAAGGAACCAAGAGAGTCCAAAGCAACTCTGATGTTTCTTTGCAGTGGCAAGAGACACTGTCTCAAAGAACACAGACACCCCAAAGTTGTCCTCTGGCCTCCATACATGCACTGTGGCACACCCCCCAGCACAAACAAATAAATATATTTTTTGAAAAAATGGAAACTAAGGTGGATAGAGTTAAAGCAGGAGTCTTTGAGTTCTAAGGTCCTAGCTAGCCAAATTCTCATTAGGTGGCTTTTAAAGTTAAGGATGGTAGGAAACCATTTCTCCCCATAGGTCAGTCCACATCTTAGAGCCCCAAATCTGACTGTCAAACCAAAGGCTTGCAGAAAAGCTGCTAAAATACTACCACCCATGACATGTGTACCAAAACTGTGGTATCCCCCAGTCTTATTTCTTATGCAACCATGTAATTACTTTTTTAAAAAAACTCAACTTAAGTGGGAAAATGCACTTAGTTGAAAAGAGTGATTCCACTTCACTTTCCCTTCAAAATTGCCTTGAAGGATGTATCTTAGCTTCAGGGCTTTCTTTTCTCATAGTGAGTTTTGGTGAGACCAATTTTTATTGCATATGAAAACACACACACACACACACACAGGCATTTTTTTCCTTTACCTTCAGCTGAATAGTTAAGAAAAGGGATTGGAGGGGGTGCTGGAGAGATGCTTAGCAGTTAAAGCACATGCCTGCAAAGCCTAAGGACCCTCGTTCAATTCTCCAGGACCCATGTAAGCCAGATGCACAAGGGGGCGCACGCATCTGGAGTTCGTTTGCAGTGGCTAGAGGCCCTGGCATGCCCATTCCCACTCTCCATCTCTCTCTGTCGCTAATAAATAAATAAAGCTGGGTGTGGTGACACATGCCTTTAAAAAAAAATAGCTCAAGGCCAGGCGTGGTGGCGCACGCCTTTAATCCCAGCACTCAGGAGGCAGAGGTAGGAGGATTGCCATTAGTTCGAGGCCACCCTGAGACTACATAGTTAATTCCAGGTCAGCCTGGGCCAGAGTGAGACCTTACCTCGAAAAGCCAAAAAAACAAAACAAAACAAAACAAAACAAAAAAGCTCAGATTACAATGTGTTTGATTAGATAGGATAACATTTCCTTGCCATTTAAGTAAAGCCATGTATGTATGTATGTATGTATGTATGCATTTGTGTGTATATGTGTGTGTATATACACATACATATATCTGTATTGATGGATGGATGGATGGATGGATGGATGGATGGATAGATAGATAGATAGATAGATAGATAGATAGATAGATAGATAGATAGATAGATAGATAGATAGATAGATAGATAGATCAGTAGGGGGAATACTGTTGAATTCATAATGACTCTCTAACATTTTTTCCTAAATTGGAAATCTGAGGACAAGCAAGCCCAGTTAGATGAATGAATAATTTTGTGAGTTTTTCTTAAATCACATATAAAAATCACTAGGAAATGGAATATTGGTTTTCTGATTATACAAATACTTAGAGGCTAAGAATCTAACTTAAATCTTATCTGACCCTGGACAAGATGATTGCCCCACTCATCTCCTGCGTCCTCACATGTAAAACATCTAGCAATGCTCAAACCTGCATCATTATGTTCTAGAAAACATAATGATAATAATACAATAGTAAAAATGTGTTGAGTTCTTCCTGTACATCATGTCCTATGCCAGTTATCTCACCTGAATTTGCTCATTTAATCCACAAAAAACCCCTCAAAGTTAGATGATATTTTATTCTCATAAATCTTACATGTAATGAAACAAAAAGATACTTTGATTATATACACTGCCAAAGACTGGATGGCCAGCAAATGGGTGCTAGGGCACCAACATGAGATGACCTCATTTCTAAGACCTAACTGGCAATCTAGGGAACTATAGAAAAGCAACTACTACAAATGTGAAAAGTCCTCCTGACATTTTGACCATCTTCATGGGCTTGTTAATTCTCTGGAAGACTTTTTTATAAAACATTTTTTTAAATTTATCAACATGTGTCCTTTGTCTATATTATAAAAAGCAAGATAGGGCTGGGGAGATGGCTCAGCAGTTAAAGGCACTTGCTGGCCAAGTCTGCCCACCCAGGTTTAGTTCACTGTGATGTAAAGCAATGCATCTGGAGTTCATTTGCAGTGGCAAGAGGCCATGGTATATACCATTCTCATTCTCTCTCTCTCTCCTCACAAATAAAAATATTTTAAATTTAAAAATAAAATAAAAAGTAAGTTAATAAATGTAGGGAAATTATGCACAAACACTTCTTTCAATTATTTCAAAACATGTCAAAACGCAAACTTATATGAGTTCATTATGTTAAGAGGAAGCTCAATTATATGTACTAGCATCTAATCTAAAAGGGTGTTTCCTGGAAACCTCCTTCTTGTTGACTAGCTGTTAGAATGCTAGAAAGACCTATGCAGCCTGCTGAGGGAAAAAAGTCCAGCAGTGGACCCTGAAAGTTTTATAGCTGGCCAGCCAGGTCAAATGTGACAACTGATACAATAGTGGCATGTCTGGTTTGGGGAAAACCAAAATGTTCTGTGATTGGATTTGAGACTCAATCCACAGGGAGAGAATTCCTGCCTGGTATTGAAAATCTAATCAAAAGCCTATGGCTGGGGAGGTCCTAAAACTTACAGGATAAACAACTACTGTTGTCTACCTAAATAGATATATTATCATACCCACCAAACTGCCCTCTAATAGTTATGTTTATGCCCATTTATTAATGCTATTCTCACTTTTGGTTAGAGAAGTTTCTCTTTGCAGATGGTATAACCACTTGGGAGACTCAAAACTCACGAAAGTGCTAAGAAGTGACAGTGTTCAGCACTAAGTGAGATATCTCTAACACACCCTCCAAGGTTCAGGGACCATTGTGGAAGAGGTGGTGGAACAATGTAAGAGCCAAAGAAAGAAAAAGAATGCTTACAATATTGTCTTCCAGGCACAAAGGGACAATGGCATTCATGACTTCACAGTGGCTGCTGCTTCCTACATAAGACTTGCATATTAGGAGGGGAGAAAAATGGTGACATCAAAATAGAAGAGAGACTAGTGGAAAAGAAGAAGGGTTACAGTAGAGGGGAGTTTTGAGAGGAGTAAAGAGAAGGTAGTGGAAGGGGACTATGATCATGGCATATTATCTATATGTACAGAGGTTGTCAATAAAGAGTTTTAAAAAGTTAAGTTACAATGTTTACTGCTTCATTCATTCATAAATAAATAAATAAATAAATGGTTTTAATATAGTTCTTAGATGCAAAAAAAGCTAGGTTTGTTTTGTATTATTGCCAAAGATCTATACTAGAACTTAAAAAAGAAACCTGGGGCTGTAGAGATGGCTCATCAGTTAAAGATGCTTGCTTACAAAGCCTGACAGCCTGGGTTCAATTCTCCAGTACTCATGTAAAGCCAGATCCACAAAGTGGTGCGTGCAACTGAAGTTCGTCTGCAGGGGCAAGAGACCCTAGTATACACATTCTCTCTCTCTGTGTCTTCTTGAAAATAAATAAAAATATTTGTAAAATCCTGAAAGGAAGCCTCTACTTGTTCAACCCAGTGTCTGTAGAAACTGTCCCATTTCACCTCTATACTCCTTTGGCCTAGGGAGTAGAGCAAGGTAACAGATACCCCACAATTACATTGCAGCATCTTCACATCACCCCAGGGTGACAACTATGCCCAGGGTTTGGTGTTGGGGCCCACTCCATGGGAGGGAATTCATGTCTGATACTGAAAACCTAGTGGACAGTCTGGAAGATCATAGGCCTTTGGAGGTATGCTGTTACTATTGTTCTGCTACAAGTATACATTATGCCTACCAAATTGATCACGAAATATTTATGTTTCCATCCATGGTTTAGTGCTGCTATTGCTTTTGGTTAGAGAAGATTCTCTTTTCAGATGGCAGTAATTCCTGGTGAGACTCAGAACTCATGAATGTATTGAGAAGTGACAGTGGAGTGTTCAGTACTAAAAGTGAGTATCACACCATCCAAGGCTCGGGAATCTTTGAGAAAAGATGGTAGAAAGAATAATGTAACCGTCAAAGGAAGGAAAGGAGTGTTTTGGAACACTGTCTTCCAGATTTGAGCTGGCTAGGTACATTCATGACTTCATAGTAGCTGTCATTATCTATAAAACCATGCATGATATTGGTCCAATCAACATGTTGTCTTAGAGAAAGGCAAAGAAAGAAAAGATAAAAAGAGAAAGAGAGAAAAGAAGAGAAAAGAAAGAGAAGGAAGGAAGGAAGGAAGGAAAGAAGGAAGGATAAAAGAAAGAGAGAGAAAGAAAAAGAAAGGAGGGAGGAAAGTAACATTAAAATACAAGAGGGACTACTTGGAAAGAGGGTTCAGTGCAAAGGGAGGGGTAGGGGAGACAAAAGGAAAATAATGAGAGGGGATTAAACATTTTATATATGTATGAAAATTAGCAATAACTTTTAAAAGTAAAAGACAGATGAGATGGCTTAGTGGTTAAGATGCTTGCCTGTGAAGCCCAAGGACCAAGGTTCAATTCCCCAGAACCCATATAAGCCAGATGCCCATGGTGGTGCATGCATCTGGAGTTCCTTTGCAATGGCTAGAGGCCCTGGCATGCCCACTCTGTCTCTCTCTCTCATGCTCTGTAATAAATAAATAAATAGAAATAAAATACTAACAACAAAAAAGTGAGAGACCTACACTATAATCATTAAAATGCAATAAGATTGTGTGCTTTCATAGCTTTACATGTAAGCTACTGTATACTTGCTATATACCTAGCCAAGGGGCACATGAGCTTCCAGTTTCCCAGATCACACAAGAAAATGACGACTGACACGTCAGTAATAGAGATATGCACAGGTTCTATGGGCACACAAAGGAGAAGCTCAAAGCAATTAGGCTTCCTCCACAAAAGAAGTCTGAAACACCAAGAGGAAACTACATGTGAAGTAGAGGGAAATGGGCCATTACTGGACAGTGAAAAGACTTTTTAGCAATTTTTTTAAAAGTGAAGGTAGCGTTGTTGCAAAGTCAAAGTTAACTGCACTTCTTTGTGCAATTTCTATGCAATGCAATCTTCCTGTCAATATGTCAAGTGACTACTGAGCTTTTATAAATCTCTGCTGGCAATCATAGTTACATGCAGCACATATCAGTACTGGTTTTTTAAAACAACACTAGTGATAAATAATGTGGACATAATGCTTCCAATGTACAAACTTAAGTTCTATGGACTGTATGTATAGGACTTCAAAGAATTTATTCAATATCTGATGGGTAGTGCCATTTATTATTTCCATTTTGCATAACAGGAAACTGAGATCCTGGGAAAACGGGTCATATATTCAGTTTACTCAGCTAGGGACAGAAAGGCTATATTCTGAAGCTATCAGGCCTGCCTCTCTGTTCTAACTCATGGTACTCCACAGCCCCTCAGAAACTCAATTCAAGTACATTAAGTAACTCACAGGCATCCAGGCAGGGCAGGAATGTCAGGCTTGGAACTCTGCAGCTAGAGCTTCTTCAGGCAAGACTGCCTTAGCAGTTGCAGCCAGGAACAGCTGTGCAGCTATCATCACCAACGTGGCCACACCAATGCTACCAGTTGGCTGCCACCACTGAATGGGTACTGCAACCCTCCTGCAAATCCACCTCTACCTCCGGGAAGTACATGTTATAGTCCCACCATCCTGCCCTAGCAGAGCAATATTCAAAGTCAGGCAGGGAATGTGAAATCAGCAAGACCCAAGCCACCAGCCCCTGCCTCTATGTAAGTGAGCCAGAAGAGAAGTCACATAGTGACATCTTGGTAGAGAAATCAAGCTCTGCTTCTGACCAGTGACCCAGAGGTAAATGGATTAATCTCTAGACTAGTGTGACAAACTCCACAAACTGCATGGCTCAGAACAGAAAAGCTTCTCTTTCAGTTCCAGAACTTGGAACAACAGGTATCTACAGAGTGGCTTCCTTCCAGAGCTTGAAGAGAATCCATCCCAGACCTCTCTCCGGCTGTTGCTGGTAGCCAGCAATCCCTGGCTTCCCCCTGCTGTGAACACCCCAGTCTCTGCCTCTGTAGTCATATGGTACTTCTCCCCTGTGTCTATGACCCTTCTATTTTTGAGGACATCAGTCACATTAGATGTCAGGCCCATTGTACTCTATTAGGCTATATCTCAATAAGATTATGCCTACAAAGACTTAATTTCCAAGTAAGGTCATATTTATAGGTACCAATGGCTTAAGTTTGAATGTATGTTTTGGTGGGACATGACTAATATGGAAGAGCCATGAGGAACTATACAGACATAAAAGTGAAGTTCAGATGTGTGACAGCTAAAGGGAAACAAACATCCAATGCACCTCAATCACAATGGATGGAGGAGGTCTAGTTTGTGTCTATTAATGAAATTAATGAGAGCAAAAGGTAGATATGCTGAAGTAATAATGAGTCTACTGGCTCTTTGAAAGGAAGAGACCAGACAGGAATTTGCAGTAGGGGTGAAATAGTGTGTTAATTGCAAAGCTACTTGTTCCCCTCCCTCTGAAAATATGGCCATCAGAAGGATAAGGCCAGACATCCGTCCTGCTACCTCCTAATGCCCACAGGCATCTGCCAAATATCTCTCTTTTATCATCAAAAGGAGAAAACTTGCCCTGGAGGAGCCATCATGAATTAAAGTGGAAAGATAAATGGAGTTTTTAACTGTTGAGTGTGAGTTACCTAAACCGTAATTTTTCTACTGAGTAGGTATATGACAGATGTTTGAAATATACATTATTGGCATAGTTGGCCTCATCTTTTGTGTAGCTACTAACTTTTGCATAGCTCTAACTCTTTCCAAAGTATAGATACTGAACACATTTCTTATTATCAACAAAACAATAGCTCTGAATCAGTGCAAACATTTATGTTAACAAATCAAAGCATTAAGCCACACTTTTTGCTCTTAGAACCAGGAAAGCAATCTCCAAGCACTTCTAACTTCAATTTTTCAGGTCTTTCAAGACCTAAGAACTCAAAGTCAGTGGAATCCAATTGACCTACCATCTGCTGAAAATAAAAATAACTTACATCATCTGTTCCCCACTAAAAAGCAGAACATAAAGTACAAAAAGCTCAGCTATTCCTGTGTTCTGAATTTGCAGGGCTGCACAGATGACCTCCTACCTGGCCCCAGAACTTTGTTACTATTTATATGTGCACCTGAAGGACCTTACTGCTCAGATAGCTATCTGTGGTACAAAACACAGCCATCATCTGTTCCACTTTTTCCAGCTTCCTGCTCATTCATTGTACTCTTCCAACAACAACAACAACAAAAAAATCCCTATTTACTTTTTTTTTTAAAGAGACTTATTTATTTATTTATTTATTTATTTATTTATTTATTTATTTATTTATTTGAGAGAGAGAGAATGTGTATGCCAGGCCCTCTAGTCGGTGCAAACGAACTCCAGATGCATGTGCCACCTTGTGTACTTGGCTTACATGGGTCCTGGGGAATCAAACCTAGGTTCTTTGGCTTTGCAGGCAAGCACTGCTAAGCCATCTATCTCTCCAGCAACTGATTTATTGTTTTCTTAATCAGTGTATATTTGGTATATAAAGTGATAGGCTTCATAACAACATTTTTGTTCAACTATATCATCTATTCTGACCACAGTAACTCCTCATTCTCTCCTATGTCCCCCTTCTCACTGATCTTTTTCCACTTCTGGGTTCTTCATATGAAATTGAACATGTGATAATTGTCTCTCTATGTCTGGATTATAATATGATGATCTCCATGTCCATCTATTTATCTTCACTCCTCTTTACAGCTAAAATAACATCAACTATGGATATACACATTTTCTCTTTTCTCGTTTAAAGGGTTATAAAGAAAGGCTATACCACATCCTACTCTCTTCTGCATGCAGCTAGTTTCAAGGCCCTTTAGCCATGTTATACTGTGGCATAGAGGTAGATGGGGGGAGTGGTAGACTGCAGGGGGGGACAATGGTACTATACTATTTAGATCTTAAAGTCACTAGATTCATGAGTAAAAGAAAGTTCTTTAGTTAACAAGTTACTCAGCTACAGGTGTTTTGTTGCTACAACACAAAATAGACTTAAGACAAAGTTCTTTCTGGGGATGACTTTTTTTTTTTAAAGTATTCAGCCAGTGTTGTCAAACATGGTTTTGTACTAGTCCCTTGCCATCCTATCAGTGGATTACCATACAGGCCCTCCAACCACCTCCCAGCAGACTTCCCAAGCACTATACACTCATGATATCCATCTGTCCTGTTAATCATAGCCAGGCATCCCTTTCTCAAAAGCTCCTTTCACCATTACTCTCCCAAAGCCACAAATCTATTAACCACCCCACAAACTCTGAGCCCATCTAAATGTCAGCCTCTCTCCTGACCTGGTTATACATTACTGCTTGATACATCCCAAAGTTACAACATGACAAATTTCATACACCCAATTTCATTTCTAGCCTCAGGCTTGATTCATACTGCTTCCACATCCTCCCCTAATCTTTCTCCTTCCCTTTCTCTTTAAATCCTAGCTATGCAAGACCTAAGCCCTCTCCCCAGGCAGGTGACATCCTTCTCTTTGAATCCCATCTCTCCTACACCACCTCAATCAACCACTCTACTTGTCATGTAAGAGTATACTCTGAATTCCTGCTTTACATTGACCTGCTCATGGGGAAGCCATTTCAATCTACCAAACAACAGGAGATCCTTCAAAGGTAGGAGCCTAGGATATATATTTATAGTCATTAAAAAAAATGAAACATAGGCTGGAGAGATGGCTTAGCAGTTAAGGCACTTGCCTGTAAAGCCTAAGGACCCAGGTTCAATTCCTCAGTACCCATGTAAGCCAGATGTACAAGGTGGTACACGTGTCTGGACTTTGTTTACAGTGGCTGGAGAAGGGAATGAAAACTGAGCATAGTGAGGTATACCTGAAAATCTCAGCTACTCTGGAGGCTGAGGTGGCAGTGCTGCAAGTTTAAGGTCCTTCTGGCAACACAAGACCACATCCCACATAAAGGGGAAGGCAGATGTGTTGACTCTCGAAGGTGAAATGGGACTCTAGCCAAACTAGAGAGACAAGTAGCACATTCTAAACAGTATCACAGAAAATCACAAGTGTAACAATGTCAGTAAGATGTAGCTGGTGATAAACAGTTCTCAGAACCTGGAGCACACAGAGATGGAGAAGAAACAAAAGGAGAAACATTAGGGAAAGTCACACCATGAAGACTTCCTAGTCCATAGTCTGCATACAACTTCATACATATGCATGAGAGGCAATAAAAAGAGAAGCAATGTCCCCAACTTTGCTTGAGGCCAAGCAGAAAATAACAAAAGTAAAACAAAAGCCTTGTGGGATAACAAGGAAGATGAGCTGGACTGGAAAAGATATATGTTGAAAGATCCTATGGAAGACCTGAAGATTTAGACAGCAGGGATGAAGCAAAAGAGATGAAGTTTAGAAATATTTGAGCAGTAGAAATCAATAGCATTTTCTAGTGAACTGGTTGAACATTCCAACATCACATAAAAATAGTCCAGGAATTTACTACTTAAGGAAAGGCTTATTACCTCTTTCAAAAATTAACCATGTCAGTTTGTTCTCATGTGACAGCAGCCAAAGTTAATTCTGAATTAACTATAATTTATATTATCACACTGCAAGAAACCTCTACATTATACCTTATAGATTAGGCATTACACAGTTTAGTGACTGAGCTACTGCTAAACATCTATATTATCAAAAAGTTAGTGGAGCTGGGTGTGGTGGCACACGCCTTTAATCCCAGCTTTCAGGAGGCAGAAGTACAAGGATCACCTGAGGCTACATAGTGAATTCCAGGTCAGCCTGGACCAGAGTGAAACCCTACCTTGAAAACCAAAAAACAAAAAGAAACAAACAAACAAACAAACAAAAGTTAGTGTATTATCCTTGCAGCAAGAACCCAACCAGATTTTATTCCCAGGTTATGTATTCAGTATAAATGATCATGTGCCAAAGAACATGCCATTGTCTGAATTAATCCAAAGTCTCTTGAGTTGTAGGGAACTTAAGGGTCAAACTGTCTTCGACATGTAAAAATTCTAAGGTTCTCATATTCTTTTTTTTTTTTTTCTCATATAAAAATGCCACGGAAGCATATAAAAGATACTGAAATACCAAGAGAGTTGAACTTTTGAAAGAACATGCATGTTTTCTTGGGAAATAAAGAATAAAGCCATTCAGCAACAAGTGCAACATTCTTTACTTCTACTTGCCTGATGGTATGAATCAACCTAGGTAGTTTCAAATTAGAGCACTTAGAACATCTAAGTCACAAATAGATCCCTACAAGGGGGACAGGAGGAGACAGGATGGTCTTTATTTAAATTTGCCTATGGTTGCAATCTGCCAGGTTATCACCTATCACCCTCCCTACATCAGCAAAGCCTTAAAATACACATATTTAACATACAATATGTAAGCCTAGATTAGAACCTCTAATATGCATCCTCCCAGAAAACTCACATATCTTTTAAAATAACAGAGCAGAAGGAAATGGAACACACAATCAAATGTGCTCCAGAATGAGATTCTGTAAAATGAAAACTAATAAACTAATCAAGTGGTGTGAGTCCATCTCTCCCCACTGACTGCATTCATTAAATCAGCACAAAAAAACAGATTTACATTTTCTTGGGATGTCAGTTTAGGGATTGAGTTTTATCTTTCTTTTTAAATTTTTTAGGACCACAATATTTAGAACATCTGCTTTTTTCCTATAAGGCACTATTTCAAATGACAAATATAAGCCTAAAAGGTGCTAGGACTCTATTTACTTATTAATGTGAAGGGCCTTTTAAAAGATATTCTCTTGACCTTATTAATTAGATTTATTTAAAAAAACTTGAAATCTTGATCAGTGAGAAGCTCCTCCAAAAGCTAGTGGCATTATCCATTGAATATAAAGAATCGCTCAGCACCAGTGCTGCTGCAGGAGGGAGGAGTGCAAGAAGAGAAAAGCTAGCAGCAACATTTTAAAAAATGGCTTTCCACAAAAAGATTGGGGCCCTGAAACCATTTCCCAGTGGGCCATGAGTATGTCTGCATATATAAAGTACCACAGTGGACCATGAGTATGTCTGCATATGTAAAGCATCACAGTGGACCATGAGTATGTCTGTATATATAAAGTGTCACAGTGGACCATGAGTATCTCTACATATGTAAAGTACCACAGTGGACCATGAGTATGTCTGTATATATAAAGTGTCACAGTGGACCATGAGTATCTGTACATATGTAAAGTACCACAGTGGATCATGAGTATGTCTGCATATGTAAAGCATCACAGTGGACCATGAGTATGTCTGTATATACAAAGTGTCACAGTGGACCATGAGTATCTCTGCATATGTAAAGTACACAGTGGATCATGAGTATGTCTGCATATGTAAAGTACCACAGTGGACCATGAGTATCTCTTCATATGTATCTCTTCATATATAAATATGTAAAGTACCACAGTGGACCATATAAAGTGGTCCACGAGTATCTCTCTGTATATGCGTAAAGACAGTGGACCATGAGTATCTCTGCATCTATAAAGTACCACAGTGGACCATGACTATCTCTGCATATATAAAGTACCACAGTGGACCATGAGTATCTCTGCATATGTAAAGTACCACAGTGGACCATGAGTATCTCTGCATCTGTAAAGTACCACAGTGGACCATGAGTATCTCTGCATCTGTAAAGTACCACAGTGGACCATGACTATCTCTGCATATGTAAAGTACCACAGTGGACCATGACTATCTCTGCATATGTAAAGTACCACAGTGGACCATGAGTATCTCTGCATATATAAAGTACCACAGTGGACCATGACTATCTCTGCATATATAAAGTACCACAGTGGACCATGAGTATCTCTGCATATGTAAAGTACCACAGTGGACCATGAGTATGTCTGCATATATAAAGTATCACAGTGATCATGAGTATGTCTGCATATATAAAGTACCACAGTGGACCATGAGTATCTCTGCATATATAAAGTATCACAATGGACCATGAGTATGTCTGCATATGTAAAGTATCACAGTGGACCATGAGTATCTCTTCATATGTAAAGTACCACAGTGGATCATGAGTATCTCTGCATATATAAAGTACCACAGTGGACCATGAGTATCTCTGCATATATAAAGTGTCACAGTGGACCATGAGTATCTCTATATATGTAAAGTACCACAGTGGACCATGAGTATCTCTGCATATGTAAAGTACCACAGAGGACCATGACTATCTCTGCATATGTAAAGTACCACAGTGGGCCATGAATATCTCTGCATATGTAAAGTATCACAGTGGACCATGAGTAACTCAGCATATATAAAGTACCACAGTGGATCATGAGTATCTCTGCATATATAAAGTACCACAGTGGATCATGAGTATGTCTGCATATATAAAGTATCACAGTGGACCATGAGTATCTCTGCATATGTAAAGTACCACAGTGGACCATGACTATCTCTGCTCATGTAAAGTACCACAGTGGACCATGACTATCTCTGCTCATGTAAAGTACCACAGTGGACCATCAGTATCTCCATATATATAAAGTACCACAGTGGATCATGAGTATCTCTGCATGTGTAAAGTGTCACAGTGGACCATGAGCATGTCTGCATATATAAAGTGTCACAGTGAACAATGAGCATGTCTGAATATATAAAATATCACAATGCAGGCTAGAGAGATGGCTTAGTGTTTAAGGCACTTGCCTGCAAAGCCAAAGGACCAAGGTTCAGTTCCCCAGGATCTACATATGCCAGATGCACAAGGTGATGCATGTGTTGGCAGTTCATTTGCAGCAGCTGGGCCCTGGTGCCCCCATCATATTCTCTCTCTCTCTCTCTCTCTCTCTCTCTCTCTCTAATAAAATAATTTTTTAACTAAAAAAATTAAGTACCACAGTGGACCATGAGCATGTCTGCATATATAAAGCACTATGCATTATATAAATTTGACTCCTGGGGTGTATACTTTTATATTCACTTAATATCAAAATTTCCAGTATTAGTAAAAGGGGAAGAATTATACCACATCCATCTAACCCAACCCTATTTGCTTCTTTATATAATGCCATGCATATTTTATGATTCATCTTGATTTGAACTAAAGGCAAGCTTTCCTCTTTTCAGCCAAGAAACCATTGGGAAATGAATATGCAAGGGTAACAATGAACTCTTCTCCTGGCCTGTGAACTCACTGATTGGTAGAACACTGTGGACTCTTAGGATTTCCTTAGATTTGGTAGCATGGATTGGGAGCTTAAAGTGAGCACAGAAAGCATGATCTTCAATACTCAAAGTTCAAGATTTTTCCTTCAGTGCCCTTTTGCAAGACATCAACAGTCTTATGTGTATTTGGTTCAACCTCTGGAGCTCAAGTGAGGTTTATCCTGAAGGGAATGCAAAAGCCAAGGCCAAAGGTCAAGCCCAGAGTGATAAATCACATTTCACACTGGTAATTACTTATTACTAGTGTGAAATGGTACTTTCTCATTAGAAAGCTACCACAAAGATTTACAATGCCTAGATAAGTATGCTAAATGCAAAGAACAGCTATCAATATCTATAGCTATCAATATCTATTTCGAAAAATGTCCTAGTGTTTTTCATTTCCCAAATTGTTATTTGCCTTAATTTTCAGGAATTTTTGCTGAGAGGGAGAACCTAAAAATAGTCTCTTACCTGGTTACTTTTTAGATTATTTAGCACATCTTTGAAGGGGCTTATCTTGTCCTTTGAGCCCAAACAATCAACCCAATACAAAAATAAATTGTTATTTTTACACTAAAAATAAAGTATGATAATCTGAATAATCATTAAACCCAATGACTGGACACATGGGGGAGGGGGAAGGATCATAGGCCTCATGTGTTTCTAAGCTTCTTCATTTTATAGTTTACATGACAAAGGCTCATCTTGCACCTGAAAAAAACAGCTTCATATGAGTTTATTTCCTTCACAGTTCCTAGGTGGAAAAGAACTCCTTATAAATGATCTCAATGGATCTCATTATAGCATCTGTTTCTATCAACTCTCATATGCTGAAAGGCAACATAATTGGAAAGGAAGTAGATAAAGACCTTTGCCCAGCCACAAGCCTTCCTCCTAAAAGGACCCTCAGTGATCATTCTAGTTATTTGTCCTAATATTTACTATTTCTTTCAATTAACGCCAGCACCTGCTTTTCCTTCCTTGTACTAGCTGACATTTAAAATAAAGACTACAGTCGGGCGTGGTGGCGCACACGTTTAATCCTAGCACTCAGGAGGAAGAGGTAGGAGGATCACCATGAGTTCAAGGCCACCCTGAGACTACAGAGTGAATTCCAGGTCAGCCTGAACTAGAGTGAGACCCTACCTCGAAAAACCAAAAATAAATAGACCTCCCTCCCTGAGCAAAACCTGTATTCTAATTCTATCCAGCTCTATAACCCCACAAGAATCTTGCAGGACACTCTGGTCTTAGGGGGGCACTCCATAAAATGTTGAATGACTACATTCCCTGTGGTCTTCTGTTCTCAGTCTTGACCTAACATTGAATATAAAAAGAAAACCACCAAAAACCACTTCAAATAGGGAATTACTGCAAGACCATCTTACCATCTGCAGGTCATTGAATGCATTGAGAACATCATATAAAATTAAAGCCTTTTCCCTCCTGCCCTCACAAACATCTTGTAGCACTGGCAATTCACAGGAAAGTTCTTTTGCAAGTCTGAAAATGTGCTAATTATGAAGCAATGGCAAGATAGATAGAACAGCTTCTTGCAGGAATATATCTAAATTTATTAGAGTCTTTCACATTTCTTAATGAAATGATAGACACCTGCCCTCCCAGAGCTTCAAGTCTAGTGCTGGTACTGGTTTCCTGTGAGGGTAGAAAAGAGGGGCCCTTGAGAAAGGTGCCATGAAAACATTCATACCCTAAGTAGAAGCCTGGGATTATCTGAACACTTATAGACATGACTTTATGTACATTTGTGTTTTGAGGTTAGATTTGGATCTAGGTGTGTTGTAAAATTTACTGCCCACAGCTTCAAAAGGCTTAAATTACTGAAGTATATAACCGGTAGCTGTCACTTCCTTTACCAATTTGGCCTTTCATGAAAGATAATCAAGGGAGCCTTGTCAAAATAGTGCAAAAGCTCTATGTCATCTGATTCTGCAATAAAAAGACAGTTACTTTATTTAGGTTTTATGTGCATGAAAATGTGGTCTCGAGGCATTTTTAAAGCATGAGGTTCCTGGCCCCAGTTTAAAACAACTTGCTGTTTAGGGAGGAAGATGGCAAAGCTGGACTTTTAAGTATCAACCACAAGCTTGAGCAATCTTCCCAATAAAGGCAGGGCTTAGAATGATTTGGTACAGTGTGTGGTTTAAAAGAAAATCTCTGTGCTGCCATTATATTGTAATCAAAAGCAAATTAATTCCAGAATGAAAAGTAAGTAAACATTGATGCCTGACGCACCATTACATACAAGTCGTTAACAAGTACCGGGAAAGCAATGCAAGATTCCCAAAATGTATCTACTTCAGCATCTCAAGTACATTATCCCTGGGTCCCCAAGTCACAAACCAAAGCCACTCCATCACATTTCCAAGGAGAACAGGCGCCTTCTGAGGGTTCGCAAGGCACTGCAATTTTAAGAGAACACCTATTTTGAAACCTTCGCTTCCATGGATCGTTTAATTTGTCCTTCCCATCTGACATGATACAGCCTCCATTCGTTCCACGCAACCTAATTCAATGCGACCATATATTAAAGCCACACAGATGTGAGTACTCAATCCGCAAATACACCATGATTCCCAGAACACAGCACAGGTCCCTGCGTGCAAATCTCAGGAGCCTGAGAGGAACGTATGCAGAACCCTCCCCTGCCTGGAAACACCAGAACAGTGCAGGAAACCTGTTCCCTTTTCAGAAAAAAAGGGCTCATTTAAATCCCACAGAGGTATCTGGCCACAATGCAGAAACATGCTAGCCTGGCACTGCAGACGACCCTGGACGCAGGTCCTACACCAAACTGAAGAAGGCTGCAGCCTAAGCTTGCAGTCATTTGTGTGCCAGCAGCCCAGATGCTCGGCCTGAACCCCCTCCCCGATTTTACCTAAATAGCTCACCAACCCCATGTTGAGAGGGCCTGCTGGGGATCTCGCAGAGGTACAAAATGGTGGATATGAGCTAATTTTCTCCTGCTCTCCCCATAACTTGGGCGCATCCATCACCTCAGGTCCCCCTGTTCGAAGGCCCCTGGCCAGGATGCACGAAGCACAGCCCTGGCGGAAGCGGCCCCAAGCGCCCAAACACGGTTACCAACCTGATGTCATGTAGCCGCGCGAAGCCTGGGGCGCGAAGGCCGCGGGGAAGCGCTTGTGCAGGCGGTAGTCCTTCTCGCTGCGGGACCTCATGCGGTCCGAGGCCCGGTCTGAGAAATCCGAGCTAGGCCAGGCTCGCCGCAAGGTTGTGCTCCGGGTCTTCTTCATGGTGGGGAGGGCGACCTGCTGCCCCGATCGCGGGACCCTCAGCGCCGGGGCACAGCGCGCTGCTTCATCCGTCTACGGCGGGCACGACCGGGGAGGACTCTGCGCTCATTTTCCCAGCCCCTTGTCGTCGTCGGCGTCTACACCGCCAGCGGCGGGTCCGGCCCTCCCCACGCCCCCCCACACCCCCACGGCGAAGGCTCGGGTTTTACACACGTCCCACAATGCATTCCACTTCATTTGAAATCCACCCTGCTTATAGCTTCCAGATTCCTCGGGCGGGGGTAGGGGGAGGCACGTTCGGAGGCTCCCGGCCGGGAGGGGCGGGCGGGGTGGGGGCGCCGAGACTCGCCGCGTGAAGGCGATGGGAGCGCAGACAATGGCCCGATTCAGCGCAGGAGTGCTTAGCCAACTGTGCGCCACCACACAAAAGACCCAAACAAATGAGGGAGCCCAGGCCTCCGGGGAGGGGGCTGTGACCCGGGATCGCACACCCTTGAAAGCGGGCGGGCGGCGGCAGTCCCAGCTGCACGAAGAGGCTCAGCGGGCGGCGCGGAGGGGACGGTGTCCAAGCCGTGTACCCCCGGGCCTATCAGCCGCGAGGCCCGCGGTCCCCGGCGCGGACCGCCTCCGCCACCGCCTCTCCCGCAGTGCTCCGGAGGCCGTCTTCATTCCAGAGGCTCCAATGAAGGGAGCGCGGGGACCGCGGCGGGCGGTGCGGATCTCGGCGGCGACCCGGAGGGCGGGCGCTCCTGCGGAGTCCCGGAAGAGCACGCTGGGCGCGAGCAACCGCGGCGCCGCCGCGTCAGGCTTCCTTCTCCCAAGGTTGGCGGCGGCGTGCGGGCGCGCGGGGGAGCAGGTGGGTCGGGGCGCGCGTCGGCACGCGGGGGCCCCCCGCCGCGGGCATGCTCCTACTTCCTGGCCGCGGCGGCGCCGGGAGCCCGGGCTGCAGAGGACGCGGGTGGAGCCCCGCGCGGAGCTGCGGCGGCTGGGTGGCCAACGCGCAGCCCGGCGACGGGAGGACCGGAAGCGCGACAGCCTCCCAGTGTCATGCTAATAACCTGGCGGCGAGGAGTCAGAGTCCAGACCCCGGCGGGCTTCGCATTTCCACCGGGGGAAAAAGCCCTAGCGTCGGCGGCGCAGGGACCACGGGGGCCACCCCCGCCTGGAGACAGCGCTGGGACATTTACATATTTTGAGGCTGGGCCGTCCCCTAGGTCCCGGGAGCGAGCCTCCGTGGGAACCGGCAGGTCGGCGGCGCCCTGCCTGGCGCAGGTGGGCCGAGTCCTGAGGAAACCCGAGCCGCCGGGCGGGGGCGCCACCGCCGGCTTGTCGGAGCGTGACGAACGCCGGGATGCGGGTCCACTCCGCCTGCTCCTGGATCCCGGGTGGAAGTCACTCCCAGCCGGCCTGGCTGCATTGGGGTCCACGGCCCTGCTAGGCTCAGCAGAATTGTTTCTGGTCCAACCACCAATGGCTCAAGGAGCACAGTGCGCCGCGCGGGAGGAGAGGGCGATACGCCGCTGGCCGGGCTCTGGGCCCAGGACGTCCAGGTCACGCCTAGTTAAAGGCGCCCAGCCTCACCAAGGCCCATCCCATCCACACTCCAACACTGCCATTTTTTTTTTCCACATCGCTCCCAATTTGGGTTTTCAAAAATGCTTGTCGTGCTGTATAATCAACAACAAATATAAATCTGATGGCCTTTGAACGTGGTATGTTACTTCACGGTTAAGCATTATACATATGTGACAAGGCAACATTCAAAATCATTTTAAAGATAGCATTCCAGATTAATGGGAGACAGGATGCAGAGGAAGGGATATTATACCATTTGTAAAGGCATGCTGTCATCATGCTGTGGGTTCTAAAGGGTTAAGATTCCTGAAGTCCCTGCAGAATCCAGGGCTATTGGATTCTTCCTTCCTTCCTTTCTTTTCTTATCCTTTCTTTCCTTTTTTTTTCTTTTGGTTGGGGGAGCATCAACATTCTTAGGGAACCAGGGAGAAACTGACTGGCAGAATAGAATCTGAAAGTAGAGCCCTAATCTTTCAGTATCATTAGGCTGCCATCTGTAACCCATAGCCAAGATCATCTATGTAGGATACCAGGTTTAATAAATAAATAGCTGCAAGCCTCATATGGAACTTATAGCAATATTTACTACTGTCGACAAATTAGCTAATGTTCAGTGACCTTGTCTGAAAAGTTAGGATGGGGGAGGCTAGAGAAATGGCTCAGTAGTTAAAGGTGCTTGCTTGCCAAGCCTGATGGCCCTGGATCAACTCCCCAGAACATACATAAAGCCAAATGTCCTAAGTGGTACATACATCTGGAGTTCCTTTGCAAAGGCAGGAAGCCCTGGCACACCCATTCTCAAACACACACACACACACACACACACACACACACACACACACAGCCTTTTTCTCTCTTAAATAAATTAAAAAAATTTTTTTTAAGTTAAAAAATGGCCGGAGAGATGGCCCAGCTGCTAAAGGTTCTTTCTTGCAAAGTTCAAGTCCCCCTAGTTCAATTCCCACAAAAAAAAAGTCAGATACACAAAGTGGAGTAAGCACCTACAGTTCATTTGCACTGGCAAGAGGCCCTAGCTCACCCATTCTCATTCTTCATTCATTCATTCATCCATTCCCTTTCTCTCCCCCCACCCACGTGTGTGTCTCCTTACAAATAAAGATATTTTAAAAAATAAAAGTTAGGATGCTTCCCCCAAAAGGGGCACATTTGCTAAAATGTCTCTCTTCTATAGGTATGAAGACTGCTAAGAACAGAAAAACTGCAGCTTTATAAGCTAGAAAAGTGTAAATGTATAAAGAACTGTAATGATGATTTTTAAAAATATTTAATAAATACAAGTTACTGACATTTAGGTATCTCAAGTCAACTATTAGCCATACCTCTCATAGCCCAAAATGGTTATACAAATGATTGTTAATAGTTATTACTTAATGCTAATGTGATAGCTGTGGCAATCGTGATTCCCATGCACTGAGCAGATAATTTTTGATTGTTTAATTAGTACATGTTAGCACTGTGATGGCTGTTTAGTAGATAGAACACAGGCCCCATCCAGCTAAATTATACTAAGTTCTGGGAAGAAATGTAACCTCTATGGGGCATGACAGTTGAGCTATGGCCTATAGCATGAAAAGCTACCCAAACAGTGAAGGAAATAGTATTTAGAGCCATAGGAATAGCCTGTGCAAAAGCCCTGAAAGCCCTGAGGTGAAAATGAGTCTTGGTTTCTTGTATTGGAAGAAATGAAAGAAGGCCAGTGTGGCTGGTACTGAAACTTAACAAGAGACGTGGGTGATGAGGTCATGGAGGAAAGAGGAGCAGATCGTGCAGGGACTTGCTGGCCATGTTCAAAGTTTTATAATCTATTCCAAGTACAATGCAAGCCACTGAAGGTTTAAAGCAAAAGAGCCAGTGACAAAATCTGAAGAAAGGGGTCAGCTGAGAATTTTCTGGAAAGTAAGTTTGAATCACATTTAATTCTTGAAAACATGTTCACTGTTCATATGAACCAATGGGGGTGTGTTGATAATTCTTTGGGGAAGAGAGCTACTGCTTGTCTCAGCTACTTTTGACAGCAGACCTTCCAGGGAAGTGACAGTATCCAGTGGCCAAGCAGCCAGACACAGAAGAACCAGACAGTGGCCTCACAGAATCAAATCAGGTGATAAATACAGCAGGAACAGAAGGGGCAGTTAGGTAATGTCTTCATTCAATTCAGGTAATGATACTGAATGGTCATGAAGGGAAGGCTTAAGTGAGCAAATGGCATATTGTGAACCCAATCCTTTTGGAAGAAAACAGGTGAGTACAGTTGTGTGAAAGTCAAGCTCAGAATGCCCAACTGCACTATGGAAAGTTTTGTTTATATGTGACCTCTGGGTCTTTGGCTCTAGTTCTAGTTCCCAGGCCACCTCAGATAATCATGTTATGTTTATGGGTCATGGTACACCAAGTCAACCCATCTTTGGGACCCCAGTATGCAATCTAGGAAAGTTCATAATTAAAGAAATGCTAAAGCAAATCCACTTTATAGTACAAAAATTCTTAAATCAGGCTTAAGAATAATTTGCATCTTTGATCTTTATATATCACATAGGAGTTCTAATTAGATCTTTGTAACCTAATTCAATTGTGCCATTGACTTTAGATGTGTAATCATAAATGGTAAGATGTAAGAATTTTGACTTTGAAATTTTCTTTATTTAAAACTTTAGTTTAGGGCTGGGGAGATGGGTCAGTGGTTAAAGGTGTTTACTAGAAAAGCCTGATGGCCCAGGTTCAATTCCCTAGTACACATGTGCCAGGCACACAAAGTGGCACATTCATCTGGATGGAGTTCATTTACAGTGGCAGGAGAGGCCCTGTTGCTCTCATACATTCATTTTCATTCTCTTTCTCAAATAAATAAATAAAAATATTTTAAAATTGGTCTAGAGAGATGGCTTAGCAGCTAAGGTGCTACCTGTGAAGCCTAAGAACCCAGATTCGATTCCCTAGTACCCAGGCAAGCCAGATGCACATGGTGGCACATGCATTTGGAGTTAGTTTGCAGTGGCTGGAGGCCCTGATGTGCCTATTATTTCTCTCTCTCTTCTCTCTCTGCCTTTCTCTATCTCTCAAATATATCAATAACAATTTTTAAAAAGAAATGTAAGCTCTGTAAGGTAAGGAACAATTTGTTCTGTTCATTGTGGCTCAGTGTTCTCACTTGGTATAGGCCAATTAAACAACTACAAAGATTTGGATTGAAATCTGCCAGTAAGATGTAGAAACTGCTTTTTAAAATTAAATCTACCAAAGATAGCTAGTGGTAACCAAGGGGACAGTGAAGGGTAAATAGATGACACAGGGTCAGGGAGATCAGCAGACTTTATTCATTGATGACTCCAGACCCAAAAATTGGATCATTTGAATTTTAGATCCTCTCATTTCCTAGACTTTTGAGTGCTTATTACTAATGCTAGTTATGTTGACCCTTATTTTCCTATTCTTTTTTGGTGTTCACTCCTAATTACATATACGTACATTTTCTTTTTGTTAATATCAATGTCAAATCCATTTTAAGTTTTTATGTGATTTCTTGTTTGGACACTGTTGTCCTTTCCCTCCTCTTAAGCAATTCCATCCTGATTGTGATTGGCATTATCCCCTGGCTCTCTGACAACTTGGCTACACCTCTGCCCATTTTGTATAGTCTATTTCCAGGATTTCACTCCAATCACCCTTCCTTCATAGTCATAAACTCACCAGCAAAGTCCAAAACATCTGATGCTTTGTCTTAACACCCCTGACTGAATGTTTTACAAATACTTCTTGCCATCTCATTTCTTTCCCCTGGACCTATAAATCTTGATTCCCTGCTATCAGCTAAATATCTCCCCAAACACTCCTTTGACAGTCAAACTCAAAGTTCTCATTACACAAGATTCATCACTATCAACTCACTTTCCCAGCCTCTAGGGTCTTGATACATATTTCCAGATATGGTGAGTAGGTTCCTAACACCCAAATGACCTAGGCAAGCACCTGTGAAGTGTCCCCAACTCTTCCATCTTTGCCACAAATCTCATCCAGGTCTTGACATCTCTGCCCTTGGTAAACAAACTCTGTTTTTGCTGACATATTCTAGAGGCCAAAGTCAGGAAACTGGGGAAGGAAAAGGCTATGAACAGAAAATTAACATCACTTGATGAAGACACATTACACATAACATAAAAACTGAGTGAAGTAAAACTTTTACAATATTATGATATTTAAAAATTAGATGAAAATAGGGCTGAAGTTATATCTCAGTTGGTAGAGCATTTGTCTGGCATGCAAGATCCTCTGGGTTCAACTGTTAGTACTGAAATAAACAAATATATGGGAGTCAGACAGTGTGATCCACATCTATAATCCCATCAATCAAGAGACTGAAGGTTTACAGACAGTTTGAGCTACACCATGAGACTTTGTCATATATGTCTGTGTGTGTTTTCTCTTCTCTCTCTGTCCTATGTATTATCACATACCTAATGTATTTGTTAGAACACTTCAAATAAGCTTTTTAATTCAAAAATGAAACTTGAGTATCAAGTCAGGTGGCAGATCTAATACAATGCAACAAAGAGAAAGACAAGCTAATGGGAAGGTAGAAATGGGAATTTCAAGATATCCTGGACACTATGAAATGATCAAACATAAGAATCCAGGGTATAGTAGAAAGAGGACAATTTCAATTGAGGGGCATTTTCAACAAAAACAGAGAAGAAAAATTTCCCCAAATTAGCAAAGAAATGCCAATGCAGATACAAGAAGCTTTTAGAACACCAAAAAGACAAAACATCTCCTTGCCATGTTATAATTAAACTACTAACATGCAAACCAAAGAAAATACATTGAAAGACAATCACCTATAAAGGCAATTCAGGATCACAGAGATGCCATTTTAGAGATAACTGTCCACAAAAACAGAGAAAGAAAAATTGAAGGAGAAATTAGCAAAATATAGAAATGCCAATCAGCTCAACATAAAATACTTGAAGGAATGCACACTGAGGTAACAGGAAAAAGGTAACAAAAAAATAAACCATCCTCAACAGTTAAAACAAGAGAGTAAAGGGAAAGTGGGAAGCACTACAAAACAAGAAGAATAGTGAGAATAAACATATACCTTTCAATAATAACACTTAATAGCAGACAAACTCAAGATTTAGGATTACTTCTGCAGGTGGATTGGAGTACAAGAGTTACACCTGGCAAGCCTATCAGGATCACAGCAGATTACTCAACACAAACTTTAAAAACCAGAAGGGCTTGGAATGATGTATTCCAAGTTCTGAAAGATAACACTGTCAACCATACTCAAATAACAGTTAAAACAAGAGAGTAAAGGGAAATTGAGAATCACTACAAAACAAGTAGAATAGCAAGAAGAAACATATGCCTTTTCATAATACCTGTTAATATCAATGGCCTCAGTGCCCCAGCCAAAACACACAAATTTAAAGACTGGATTAAAGGGCAGGATCCTGCTGGTTATTGCCTCCAGGAAACCCATGTCTTAATAAAAAAAAAAAATAGACACTCTCTTAAGGTGAAAGGATAGAAAATGGTACTTCAAGCAAATCGGCCTAGGAAACAAGCAGGGGGTACTATCCTAATAGCTAACAAGATAGACTTCAAACCAACATAAGCAAAGAATGATAATGAAGGTCACTTTATACTGATTAAAGGAACCCTCCAACAGGAGGACATTACAATCCTAAATGTATATGCATCTAACATGGGGGCTCCCAATTTCATCAAACACTATTAGACTTAAGATAACACCAAACACAATTGTAGTGGGTGATGTCAATATCCTACTTTCATCAACTGACAGGTCATCATGACAAAAAATAAACAGAGAGACATCTGGATTAAATGATCTCATCAAACACATGGACCTAACAGATACCTATAGAAAATTCCATCCAAATGCTGCAGAATATATATGTTTCTCGGCAGTACATGAAACATACTCCAAAACAGACCATATATTAGGACAAAATCACAACAAATATAGGAAGATTGAAATAACCCTTTGTACTCTAACCACAATGGGATTAAACTACAAATCAGCAACAAGAAAAACTACAGAGCATGCAGAAATTCATGGAGACTAAACAGTACACTATTAAATGATAAATAGGTCATTGAAGAAATTCAAAAGGAAACCAATAAATTCAAGAATCAAATGATGATGAGAATAAAACATACCAAAACCTTTGAGACACAAAGAAGGCAGTCCTAAGAAGGAAATTTATGGGTCTAAGTCACTGTATTAAGAAATTGGAGACTTTGCAAGTAAACAGTTTACTGCTCCACCTTAAGGCCTTGGAAAGAGAAGAAAAAGGCAAACCAAAAATCAGTAGATGGGAAGAAATAATAAAGATTAGGGCAGAAATTAATGAAATGGAAACAAAAAAAAAAAACAATCAAAAGAATCAATGAAACAAAGAGTTCGTTCTTTGAAAGGATAAACAAGATTTATAAACCCTTAACAAATTTGACCAAAAGAAACAGAAAAGATATAAACATTAATAAAATTAGAGATGAAAAAGGCAACATCACAACAGATACCAAAGAAATTCAGACAATCATACGAATATTATATATATATGCCTCTAAGTTTGAAAACCTGAAAGAAATACATGATTTCCTTGATTCATATGACCTACCAAATTTAAATCAAGATGAGATAAACCGTTTAAATAGACCTATAACAACTACAGAGATCCAAGCAGTTATAAAAAGTCTCCCAACTAAAAAAAGTCCAGGCCCAAATGGATTCACTGGTGAATTTTATCAGACATTCATGGAAGAACTAACACCAATGCTTCTCAAACTTTTCCATAAAATAAAAAAGGAAGGAATTCTACCAAATTCCTTCTGTGAAGCCAGCATCACCCTGATACCAAAACTGGACAAAGACAGACCAAAATAGAAAATTACAGACCAATCTCCCTCAGGAACATAGATGCAAAAATTCTCAACAAGGGGCTGGAGAGATGGCTTAGTGGTTAAGGCGCCTGCCTGCTAAGCCTAAGAAGATCAGTTCCAACCTCCAGGTCCCACGTTTAGCCAGATGCAAAGTGATGCAAGGGCGCAATGCTGCACGTGCCCACAGGGGGGCGCATGCATCTGGATTTTGTTCACAGCAGCTGAGACACTGCTGGCACGCCCATCTCTGTCTGTCTTCCTCTCCCTCTCTCTGTGTGTCTCTCCAAAATAAAATAATAATAAAAAAAATTTAAAAAACTCTCAACAAGGTATTGGCAAACAGAATACAAGAATATATCAGAAAGATTATTCACCCTGACCAAGTAGGCTTTATCCCAGAGATGCAAGGATGGTTCAACATACACAAATCCATAAATGTAATACACCATATAAATGGTCTGAAGGAAAAAATCACATGGTCATGTCAGCAGATGCAGAAATCCAACATCCCTTCATGGTAAAAGTATTACAGAAACTGAGAATAGAAGGAACATATCTCAACATAATAAAAGCTATTTATGACAAACCTACAGCCAACATAATACTAAATGGGGAAAAACTTGAAGCTTTTCCACTAAATTCAGGAACAAGACAAGGTTGTCCACTTTCTCCACTTTTATTCAATATAGTACTGGAAGTCTGAGCTATAGCAATAAGGCAAGAGACACTCATAAAAAGGATACAAATTGGAAGGGAAGAGATCAAATTATCATTATTTGCAGATGATATGATTCTATACATAACAGACCATAAAGACTCTACCAGCAAACTGTTAGAGCTGATAAACACCTTTAGCAGTGTAGCAGGATACAAAATAAACACACCAAGATCAGTAGCTTTTCTATACACTAACAATAAACATGCAGAGGATGAAATCGGGGAATCTCTTCCATTCACAATTGCCTCAAGAAACAAATAAAATACCTTGGAATAAACTTAACCAAGGAAGTGAAGGATCTCTACAATGAGAACTTTAAAACACTCAAGCGAGAAATTGCAGAAGACATAAGGAATGGAAAGACAACCCATGCTCCTAGATTGGAAGAATCAATACTGTAAAAATGTCAATCTTACCAAAAGCAATCTACACATTTAATACAATCCCCATTAAAATCCCAATAGCATTCATCACAGAAATAGAAAAACAATCCTAAAATTCATCTGGAAACACAAAAAAAAAAAAAAAACTCAAATAGCCAAAACAATTTTATGCAACAAAAATCAGGCTGGTGGTATTACAATACCCAATTTTAAGTAATATTACAAAGCCATAGTAAGAAAAACAGCATGGTACTGGCACAAGGACAGACAGGTAGATCAATGGAACAGAATAGAGGACTCAAATGTTAATCCAGGCAGCTACAGCCACCTGATTTTTGACAAAAATGCCAAAATTATTCATTGAAGAAAAGATAGCCTCTTTAACAAGTGGTACTGGGAAAACTGGATATCTGTATGTAAAAGGATAAAAATAGATCCTTGTCTCTCTCCATGCACAAGAGTCAAGTCCAAATGGATCAGGGATCTTAATATCAGACCTGAAACTCTGAAACTGCTAAAGGAAAAGGTAGGGGAAACCTTCAACATATTGGCATAGGCAAGGACTTTCTGAATATAACCCCAATTGCTCAGGGAATAAAACTACTAATCAACCACTGGGACCCCATGTAATTACAAAGCTTTTGTACAGCAAAGTACACTGTGAGTAGAACAAAGACACAACCTACAGAATGGGAGAAAATCTTTGCCAGCTATACATCTGACAGAGGATTAATATCCAGAATATACAAAGAACTCCAAAAACAGAACAATAAGAAATCAAACAACCCAGTTTAAAAAAAATGGGCTATGGAACTAAATAGAGAGTTCTCAGAAGAAGAAATACAGATGGCATATAAGCATCTAAAAAAGTGTTCCACATCCTTAGCCATCAGGGAAATGCAAATTAAAACCACTTTCAGATTCCATCTCACTCCTGTCAGAATGGCTACCATCAAGAAAACAAATGATGGGCTGGAGAGATGGCTTAGAGGTTAGGGCACATGCCTGCGAAGCCTAAGAACCCCGGTTCAATTCTCCAGGTCTCACGTAAGCCAGATGCACAAGGGGGTGCACGCATCTGGAGTTCTTTTGCAGTGCCTAGAGTCCCTGGCATGCCCATTCTCTCTCTCTCTCTCTCTCTCTCTCTCTCTCTCTCTCTCTCTCACATAAATAAATAAATAAATAAATAAATAAATAAATAAATAAATAAATAAATAAATAAAATCCTTAAAAAAATAAAAAAGAAAACAAATGGCAATAACTGTTGGCATGGATGTGGAAAAAGAGGAACATTTCTACACAGTTGGTGGGAATGTAATCTTGTCCTGCCATTGTGGAAATCAGTGTGGAGGTTCTTGAGGCACCTAAAAATTGATTTACCATATGATCCAGCTATAGCACTCCTAGGCATATATCTGAAAGACTCTTCTCACTACCTTAAAGATACTTGAACAACCATGTTTATTGTTGCTCTATTCACAATAGCTAGCAAATGGAACCAGCCTAGATGTCCCTCCACAGATGAATGGATAATAAAGATGTGGTACATTTATACAATAGAGTTCTATTCAGCAGTAAAGAAAAATGAAATCATGAAATTTGCAGGGAAATGGATGGATCTGGAAAGGATTATACTAAGTGAGGTAACACAGGCTCAGAAAGCCAAATGTCACATGTTCTTTCTCATATATGGATCCTAGCTACAAATGTATAGACTTGTGTGTGAACTGGAACCAAAAATTGGTACCAGAAGCCAGTAAGCTGGTAAAAGGCTATAAGGGAGGGAGGAGAGGGAAAGACTTAAGTGTATGGTATTGCACATATGTAAGTAGAACAGATTAAGGGAGGGAAAGGCCTAAGCGAGGTCATGGGAAGAGAGAATGTAAAAGAAGGGCATGGGGAGGGTCAATCAAAATTCAAGATATTCTGAGTAAGACTTATGTAAACCTACTTTTTTGAATAATAGCACATCCAGAAGCTATAGATTGTTACTAGAAAATTTTCAGTGCCTGGGATGGGATACCTTCCAGTGAGTTGTTGGCCAAGGAGATCCCAGTAGCCTCCAAAACATTAAAGGCTATTGCCAAGGCCCTTGGTTTCCCTTGAGAAACAGATGGTACAACTCTATTGCTGAAGACGTCATTTGTCTGAGGGGCAAGGTCACTGAGAAATCAAGCTAGTGCTAAGCAGAAAACCTTCTCCCTGTAGACCAGCCAACTGAAAGCTGGAAAAAGCTGCACTGCATGCAGCCGTATGGGAGACTGAAGTCATCAGCAGTGAAAACAGTGGACACTGGAAAACTCAAGTTTGGCCAGACAAGCCCAATGACCGAACGGGTGCAATAGTGGCATGTCTGCTCTTGAGGAAACCAACTGCTCCATAATTGGACTGAAGGCCCTCTCTATGGGAGAGAATAAATACCTGGTACTGAGAAAACTAAGCAAAAGTCTATGGCCGGGTGGTCATGAGCCTTAGGGGTATAAAGCCCGCTCTTGTCAGGCTAAATGTATATATTATTCCCACCAAGCTGCCCTGAAAGCACTATACTTAATGTTCATATTCACATATTAATGCTATTCTCACTTCTGGTTAGAGAGGCTTCTCTTTTCAGATGTCAATTACCACTGGGATGACCCAAAAGGCAACATAGTGCTGAGAAGAAAGGATGTAGGAGTGTCCAGAATTGAAACATCTCTGTCACATCCTCCAAGGCTCAGGGTCCATTGCGGAAGAGGGGGTGGAAAGAATGTAAGAGCCAAAGGAAGGATACGACTCCTTACAATGCAACTGCCCAGACAGAAATTGGCCTCGATATCCATGACCTTGCAGTGCCTAGCAATACCTTCGCAAGACCCTCATAATAGAAGAAAAAGATGTTGACATCAAATTAAAAGAGAGACTAATGGAGACAAGGAGGGGATATGATGGAGATTGGAGTTCTAAAGAGGAATGGGGTGAGGGGAGGGAAATATCATGGTTTTTCTTATATGTAAGTATAGAAGTTGTCAATAAAAACCATAATAATAATTGAAGAAAAAAAACAATTCAGAGAACAAGCTGAGTCCTAAAGTCTGCCAGGTAAAGGCTGAAAGTCAGTCACCTAGGGACAGGTAGATTTGCTAAGTGTTTAGAGATACTTGCTAGTTATTGATTCTACCTCAATGTAACGTAAATTATGCTAATTGTGATATGCTAATGGTTCATCTGCTTTACAAGAATAAATAAATAAAATAAAAAATCAATATATATGCCTCTAAATTTCAAAATCTGAAATAAATGGATGACTTCCTTGACTGATATTACCTACCTTAATTAAATCAAGGTGAGACAAACCACTAAAATAGACCCATAATAACTACAGAGATCAAAACAGTTATAAAAAGTCTATCAACTAAAAAAAGTCCAGGCCCAGATGGATTCACTGGGGAATTGTACCAGACCATAATAGAATAATTAACACCACTGCTTCTCAAATTTTTCCACGCAATAGAAAAGGAAGGAATTCTACCGAACTCCGTCTATGAAGCAGCCATCACCCTGATACCAAAACCAGACAATGACAGAACAAAAATGAGAAAATTAAAAGACCATTCTCCTTTATGAACATAGATACAAAAATTCTCAACAAAAAATATGGCCAAACACTATACAAGAAAATAACAGAAAGATTATTCACCCCGACCAAGTAGGCTTTATTCCAGAGATGCAGGGATGATTCAACATATACAAATTGATAAATATAATACACTATATAAATGGACAGAAGGATAAAAATCACATGATCATCTCAATAGGTGCAGAAAAGGCATTCAACAAAATTCAACATCCCTCCCTTGGGTAAAGTCCTACAGAAACTGTTAACCTGAGAATAGAAGGAATATATCTCAACATAATAAAAGCTACTTATGACAAACCTGCAAAAAACATAATACTAAATGGGGAAAAACTTGAAGCTTTTCCACTAAATTCAGGAACAAGACAAGGTTGTCCACTGTCTCCACTTTTATTTAATATAGTACTGGAAGTCTGAAATATAGCAATAAGGCAAGAGACACTCATAAAAGGATACAAATTGGAAAGGAAGAGATCAAATTATCATTATTTGCAGATGATATGATTCTATACATAACAGACCATAAAGATTCTACCAGCAAACTGTTAGAGCTGATAAACACCTTTAGCAGTGTAGCAGGATACAAAATAAACACACCGAGATCAGTAGCTTTTCTATACACTAACAATAAACATGCAGAGGATGAAATCGGGGAATCTCTTCCATTCACAATTGCCTCAAGAAACAAATAAAATACCTTGGAATAAACTTAACCAAGGAAGTGAAGGATCTTTACAATGAGAACTTTAAAACACTCAAGCGAGAAATTGCAGAAGACATAAGGAAATGGAAAGACAACCCATGCTCCTAGATTGGAAGAATCAATACTGTAAAAATGTCAATCTTACCAAAAGCAATCTACACATTTAATACAATCCCCATTAAAATCCCAATAGCATTCATCACAGAAATAGAAAAAACAATCCTAAAATTCATCTGGAAACACAAAAAAAAAACTCAAATAGCCAAAACAATTTTATGCAACAAAAATCAGGCTGGTGGTATTACAATACCCAATTTTAAGTAATATTACAAAGCCATAGTAAGAAAAACAGCATGGTACTGGCACAAGGACAGACAGGTAGATCAATGGAACAGAATAGAGGACTCAAATGTTAATCCAGGCAGCTACAGCCACCTGATTTTTGACAAAAATGCCAAAATTATTCATTGAAGAAAAGATAGCCTCTTTAACAAGTGGTACTGGGAAAACTGGATATCTGTATGTAAAAGGATAAAAATAGATCCTTGTCTCTCTCCATGCACAAGAGTCAAGTCCAAATGGATCAGGGATCTTAATATCAGACCTGAAACTCTGAAACTGCTAAAGGAAAAGGTAGGGGAAACCCTTCAACATATTGGCATAGGCAAGGACTTTCTGAATATAACCCCAATTGCTCAGGGAATAAAACCACTAATCAACCACTGGGACCCCATGTAATTACAAAGCTTTTGTACAGCAAAGTACACTGTGAGTAGAACAAAGACACAACCTACAGAATGGGAGAAAATCTTTGCCAGCTATACATCTGACAGAGGATTAATATCCAGAATATACAAAGAACTCCAAAAACAGAACAATAAGAAATCAAACAACCCAGTTTAAAAAAAATGGGCTATGGAACTAAATAGAGAGTTCTCAGAAGAAGAAATACAGATGGCATATAAGCATCTAAAAAAGTGTTCCACATCCTTAGCCATCAGGGAAATGCAAATTAAAACCACTTTCAGATTCCATCTCACTCCTGTCAGAATGGCTACCATCAAGAAAACAAATGATGGGCTGGAGAGATGGCTTAGAGGTTAGGGCACATGCCTCATGGCCCTAAGAACCCCGGTTCAATTCTCCAGGTCTCACGTAAGCCAGATGCACAAGGGGGCGCTCGCATCTGGAGTTCTTTTGCAGTGCCTAGAGTCCCTGGCATGCCCATTCTCTCTCTCTCTCTCTCTCTCTCTCTCTCTCTCTCTCTCTCTCTCACATAAATAAATAAATAAATAAATAAATAAATAAATAAATAAATAAATAAATAAATAAAATCCTTAAAAAAATAAAAAAGAAAACAAATGGCAATAACTGTTGGCATGGATGTGGAAAAAGAGGAACATTTCTACACAGTTGGTGGGAATGTAATCTTGTCCTGCCATTGTGGAAATCAGTGTGGAGGTTCTTGAGGCACCTAAAAATAGATTTACCATATGATCCAGCTATAGCACTCCTAGGCATATATCTGAAAGACTCTTCTCACTACCTTAAAGATACTTGAACAACCATGTTTATTGTTGCTCTATTCACAATAGCTAGCAAATGGAACCAGCCTAGATGTCCCTCCACAGATGAATGGATAATAAAGATGTGGTACATTTATACAATAGAGTTCTATTCAGCAGTAAAGAAAAATGAAATCATGAAATTTGCAGGGAAATGGATGGATCTGGAAAGGATTATACTAAGTGAGGTAACACAGGCTCAGAAAGCCAAATGTCACATGTTCTTTCTCATATATGGATCCTAGCTACAAATGTATAGACTTGTGTGTGAACTGGAACCAAAAATTGGTACCAGAAGCCAGTAAGCTGGTAAAAGGCTATAAGGGAGGGAGGAGAGGGAAAGACTTAAGTGTATGGTATTGCACATATGTAAGTAGAACAGATTAAGGGAGGGGAAAGGCCTAAGCGAGGTCATGGGAAGAGAATGTGTAAAAGAAGGGCATGGGGAGGGTCAATCAAAATTCAAGATATTCTGAGTAAGACTTATGTAAACCTACTTTTTTGAATAATAGCACATCCAGAAGCTATAGATTGTTACTAGAAAATTTTCAGTGCCTGGGATGGGATACCTTCCAGTGAGTTGTTGGCCAAGGAGATCCCAGTAGCCTCCAAAACATTAAAGGCTATTGCCAAGGCCCTTGGTTTCCCTTGAGAAACAGATGGTACAACTCTATTGCTGAAGACGTCATTTGTCTGAGGGGCAAGGTCACTGAGAAATCAAGCTAGTGCTAAGCAGAAAACCTTCTCCCTGTAGACCAGCCAACTGAAAGCTGGAAAAAGCTGCACTGCATGCAGCCGTATGGGAGACTGAAGTCATCAGCAGTGAAAACAGTGGACACTGGAAAACTCAAGTTTGGCCAGACAAGCCCAATGACCGAACGGGTGCAATAGTGGCATGTCTGCTCTTGAGGAAACCAACTGCTCCATAATTGGACTGAAGGCCCTCTCTATGGGAGAGAATAAATACCTGGTACTGAGAAAACTAAGCAAAAGTCTATGGCCGGGTGGTCATGAGCCTTAGGGGTATAAAGCCCGCTCTTGTCAGGCTAAATGTATATATTATTGCCACCAAGCTGCCCTGAAAGCACTATACTTAATGTTCATATTCACATATTAATGCTATTCTCACTTCTGGTTAGAGAGGCTTCTCTTTTCAGATGGCAATGACCACTGGGATGACCCAAAAGGCAACATAGTGCTGAGAAGAAAGGATGTAGGAGTGTCCAGAACTGAAACATCTCTGTCACATCCTCCAAGGCTCAGGGTCCATTGCGGAAGAGGGGGTGGAAAGAATGTAAGAGCCAAAGGAAGGATACGACTCCTTACAATGCAACTGCCCAGACAGAAATTGGCCTCGATATCCATGACCTTGCAGTGCCTAGCAATACCTTCGCAAGACCCTCATAATAGAAGAAAAAGATGTTGACATCAAATTAAAAGAGAGACTAATGGAGACAAGGAGGGATATGATGGAGATTGGAGTTCTAAAGAGGAATGGGGTGAGGGGAGGGAAATATCATGGTTTTTCTTATATGTAAGTATAGAAGTTGTCAATAAAAACCATAATAATAATTGAAGAAAAAAAACAATTCAGAGAACAAGCTGAGTCCTAAAGTCTGCCAGGTAAAGGCTGAAAGTCAGTCACCTAGGGACAGGTAGATTTGCTAAGTGTTTAGAGATACTTGCTAGTTATTGATTCTACCTCAATGTAACGTAAATTATGCTAATTGTGATATGCTAATGGTTCATCTGCTTTACAAGAATAAATAAATAAAATAAAAAATCAATATATATGCCTCTAAATTTCAAAATCTGAAATAAATGGATGACTTCCTTGACTGATATTACCTACCTTAATTAAATCAAGGTGAGACAAACCACTAAAATAGACCCATAATAACTACAGAGATCAAAACAGTTATAAAAAGTCTATCAACTAAAAAAAGTCCAGGCCCAGATGGATTCACTGGGGAATTGTACCAGACCATAATAGAATAATTAACACCACTGCTTCTCAAATTTTTCCACGCAATAGAAAAGGAAGGAATTCTACCGAACTCCGTCTATGAAGCAGCCATCACCCTGATACCAAAACCAGACAATGACAGAACAAAAAATGAGAAAATTAAAAGACCATTCTCCTTTATGAACATAGATACAAAAATTCTCAACAAAATATGGCCAAACACTATACAAGAAAATAACAGAAAGATTATTCACCCCGACCAAGTAGGCTTTATTCCAGAGATGCAGGGATGATTCAACATATACAAATTGATAAATATAATACACTATATAAATGGACAGAAGGATAAAAATCACATGATCATCTCAATAGGTGCAGAAAAGGCATTCAACAAAATTCAACATCCCTTCTTCGTGGTAAAAGTCCTACAGAAACTGTTAACCGAAGGAATATATCTCAACATAAGAAAAGCTACTATGACAAACCTGCAAAAAATTTAATACTAAATGGGGAAAAACTTGAAGCCTTTCCCCTAAATTCAGGAACAACACGAGGGTATCCACTGTCTTCACGTTTATTTAGTGTAGTATTAGAAGTCCTAAATATAGCAATAAGGCAAGAGACCTCATAAAAGGGATACAAATAGGAAAGGAAGAGATCAAGTTGTCATTATTTGCAGATGATATGATTGTATCCATAAAGGACCCTAAAGACTCTACCAGCAAACTGTTAGAGATGATAAACATTTTGGGAATATAGCAGGATACAAAATAAAAACTCAGAAATCAGTAGCTTTCCTATATGCTAACAACAAACATACAAGGATGAAATCAGGGAATCTCTTCCATTCACAATTGCCTCAAAAAAAAAAAAAAAAAAATGAAGGACCTTGGAATAAACCTAACCAAGGAAGTGAAGGATCTCTACGACAAGAACTTTAAAACAGTCACATGAAAAATTGCAGAAGACACTAGGAAATAGAAAGACATCCCATGTCCTTGGATTGAAAGAATCAATATTGTGAAAATGTCAATGTTACCAATAGCAATGTACACATTTAATGCAATCCCCGTTAAAATTCCAATTGCAGCCGGGCGTGGTGGCGCACGCCTTTAATCCCAGCACTCGGGAGGCAGAGGTAGGAGGATCTCCAAGAGTTCAAGGCCACCCTGAGACTACATAGTTAATTCCAGGTCAGCCTGGGCCAGAGTGAGACCCTACCTTGCAAAACAAAAAAAAAAAAAAAAAAAAAACCACAAAAAAATTCCAATTGCATTATTCACAAAAACAGAAAAAAACAATCCTAAAATTCATTTAGAAGCACAAAATACCTCGATAAGCCAAAACAATTTTGAGCAACAAAAATAAGGCTGGTGGCATCAACATAACTGATTTTAAGTTATATTGCAAAGCCATAGTAACAAAAACAGTATGTTACTGCCACAAAGACAAGCACATAGATCAATGGAACACAACAGAGGACCCAGATGTTAATCCAGGCAGCTACAACCATCAGTCAGATTTTTGACAAAAATGCCAAAAATATTCTTTGGAGAAAAGACAGCCTCTTCAAGAAGTGGTACAAGGACAACTGGAAATCTGTATGCGGAAGGAGGTAAATACATGCTTGTCTTTCTCCATGCACAAGTCCAAATGGATCAGGGACCTTAATATCAGAACCAAAACTCTGAAACTGCTAAAGGAAAAGTTAGGGGAAATCCTTCAACATACTGGAATAGGCAATGACTTTCTGAATATTACCCTAATTGTTCAGGAAATAAAAACACTAATCAACCAGTGGGATCTCGTGAAATTACAAAGCTTTTGTACATCAATGGACACTGTGAATAGAGCAAAAAGACAACCTACAGAATGGAGAAAATCATTACCAGCTATACATCTGACAGAGGAATAATATCCAGAATATACAAAGAACTCAAAAACCAAAACAATAAGAAATCAAACAACACAATTAAAAAATGGGCTATGGGGCCTGGAGAGATTGCTTAGTGGTTAAGGTGCCTGCCTGTGAAGCCTATGAATACCAGTTCAAATCTCCAGGTCCCACGTTTAGCCAGACACTAAAGTGACACAAGCGCACAATGTCACACATGCGCACAAGTGGGTATATGCATCTGCAGTTAGTTCATAGCAGCTGAGAGGCTCTGGCATGCCCATTATCTGTCTCTGTCTATCACTGTCTCTCTCACATTTAAAAAAAAAAAAAAAGGGAGAGTTCTCAAAGGAAGAAATACAGATGGCATGTAAACATCTAAAAGTGTTCTACTTCCTTAGCCATCAGGGAAATACAAATTAAAACTACTTGGAGAGTCCAATCCTCTCAGAATGGCTATCATCAAGAAAACAAATTACAATAAATGTTGGCAACAATGAAGAAAAGGGGGAATCCTTCTACACTGTTGGTGGGAAGGTAGTCTGGTACAATCATTATGGAAATCAGTTTGGATGTTCTTGAGACAGCTAAAAATAGATTTACCATATGATCCAGCTGTACCACTGTACCACTGCTAGGCATATATCCTAAGGACTCTTCTCACTACTTTAGAGATACTTGCACAATAATGGTTATTGCTGCTCTATTCACAATAGCTAGGAAATGGAACCAGCTTAGATGTCCCTCAGCAGGTGAATGGATAATAAAGATGTTATATATTTACACAATGGAGTTCTATTCAGCAGTAAAGAAAAATGAAATTATGAAATTTTCTGAGAAGTGGATGGATCTGGAAAGGATTATACTTAGTGAGGTAACCCAGGCCCAGAAAGCCAAATGTCACATGTTCTCTCTCATTTGTGGATCCTAGCTACAAATGTTTACACTTGTGTATGAGTTGGAACCAAAAATTGGTAGCAGAGGCCAGTAACCTAGATAAAAGGCTATTAGGGAGGGAGGAGAGGGAAGGACATAAGTGGATGGTATTGTATATATTGTATTGTACCATCTCTGCCTGATACTGGCTTTTCATGCCCACCACAATTCGACTTTGCTCTTTTTCCCTTCTTGTCTCCTCCCTCCCATCTCTGTAAGTGTCCCTCTGGAGTTGGCCTGCCCTCGGGGTTAATCCCTCTTTGTGGAGACCATGCTGGCATGCCAGGCTACACCCTTTGGCCACTTCTGGGCCCCAACCCCAGGTCTCAAGAAAGAAACACTCTCTGCACATTGGGTCTCTCCCTCTGTAGTCTACCACACCCTAAGTGGTGCATATTGGTTCAGTTGAACTATTCCCCCCTCCCATCCTGCTCTCCCCCTCCCTCCAGAGGTCTCATCTTTCACTGCCAGCCACTTTTGCCATCAGGAGCACTGTCACCTGTCTTGCCTAAATAGGCTAAAAAGCTGACAGTTGTGACCTGTATGTTCTCTGCCCACATGGGAAGTGCAGGCCCCATTAACCCTAATGAGCCAGGGGTCATATTGGTGTTCTGTGTGAAACAGCTTAAGCTCTGGTTCCTTCCTATCTCCTGAGGACTCACCTTTCCCTGCAGCTGCTGTCGCCATCAGGGGTACAGGTGCCCCCTTTGCCAACTAATAGCCTAAGAAGCCAACAGTTGCAACCTGCTTGGCTTCTGCCCATGTAGGAGGTGCCAGCCCCACTCACCCTAACAGGCCAGGGGGTCATATTGGTGTCCTATGCAAATCCAGCTTATGCCCTGATTTCTTTCCCACACCCTTGTCTTGCTCTTTCTCTGTCTCCTCTCCTAGGCCTTTTGCTACACTCTCATGCTTCCACAGGGAGTAAAACCTCCAAACCAATTTCTATTATGCCCCTGACCTGTCTCCTGAAGAACTTAAAGCCTCTACAACTCTTGGACAACATCAAACCTCATTGTCTGATCTTTTTCTGCAATGCTGCCTGGCCACAGTATATGCTGGACAATGGGCCCAAATGGCCTAAACATGGTACTTTTGATTTCCAAATTCTCACTGATTTAGAAAACTTCTGCCAAAGTACAAATGGTCCATAATACCCTATATTCAAGCATTTTTTACTCTGTGCGCATAGCCTTTTCTCTGCTCTACCTGCTCTTCTCACCAGGTCCTTCTAGCCAAAGTCTCAGGAATATGCTCTAATTCAACACCTCCCCCATACTCATCCTCACCCTCTGCTTTGGACCTGGACACCATAGATGACCAGGCCCTAACAGCTCCTCCAGCTTTCAGCTCCCTCAGCCTCTCCTCATCCCCTGCCTGATGCCCACAACCCTCCTCCCTCCCTTTCACTGCCTACTGTTCCATCTCCATGCCCCCACCACCACCATCTAACCTCCTCCTCTATCCCCTTTGGCCCGGCATACCCATTCTCACAGGGACAGAATGTATCCATTATGTGAGGTCACAGGCACTGAAGGAATCATTCACGTTCATGTTCCTTTTTCCATGTCTGATCTATCCCAGATTGAGAAATGTCTAGGGTCTTTCTCCACTGATCCAACACGTTGTATCAAAGAATTTCACTACCTCATCCAGGACTATGACCTAACCTGGCATGATCTCTTTGTAGTTCTTTCCTCCACTCTCACTCCTGATGAGCGAGAACATGTCTGGGTGGACACTCAGGCCCATGTTGATGAGGCTCACTTAACTAATAACACTTTCCCAGTGAGGACGCTTACTGTCCCCAGAGATGATCCTGACTGGGAATACCATGCTCCCACTAACTCCCCTGGAAGGGTGGCCCAGGATAGAATGATTCTTTGCCTCCTGGCTGGCCTCCAACAGTGTCCTATAAGTTTTTCAATTTTGACAAACTCTGGATGCTTACCCAGAGACCTAATGAAAATCCAGCTGAGTTTATAGGATGCCTAACTGGGGCACTCACCCAATATGCAGGCCTCGACACTGCTTCCCAAGAGGGCATAATAGTTCTCAGTACACATTTCCTGTCCCAATCTACCTGATGTCCTAGAAAAGGACCATCAAACCCCTTAGGAAGATTGGATTGACCTGGCATCTAAAGATTTTAATAACAGAGAGGACCAAGAATGAATTAAGAGAGTAGCTAGAGACAGACAGCAGTTCAAGTTCCTGGCTGTGGCCCTGAGGCCTCCTCCAAAGAAGACAATGGGGCCACAACCTTCACCACCACCTTGCATCAAGTGTGGCCACACCGGCCAATGGGCAAAAACCTGATGAAGCCCGCACCCACCGCCAGGGCCCTGTCCCCACTGCAGACTTGCTGGACACTAGAAGGTCAACTGTCCTTCTTTGCCTCGACAAGATAGTGCAGCCTCTTCCCCTCATCTGCCATGAGAGCCAATTGCCTATCTTCTGGGCCTGGTGGCAGAAGATGACGGTGCCCTGGGACCTCGGCCCCCACCAACACTCTCTATATCACAATGGAGCAGCCCAGGGTCACAGTCTGGCTGGCAGGAAGGCCTGTGTCATTTGTAATGGATACGAGGGCCACTTGGTCAGTCCTTCCCGCCTATTCTGGAAAGACTTTTCCCTTGCAGATCTCTGTGTCAAGTATTGATGGCCTATCTCATTCCCCATGCATTACCCCCCACACACACACCCTTACCCTGTGTAGTCTGGGATACTCCCCTCTCCCAATCATTTCTTGTAATATTCTCTTGTCCTGTTCCTCTCCTGGGTCGAGATCTTATGCATAAACTCTCTCTCTCTCTCTCTCTGACTTACTGCCTACACCCTATCCTCCTCCTCACACCAGCCCCCTCCCTTACAAAGGATCCAGATTTCCTCCTCCCTGCTCCAAATTTAATCCCAGGGTGTGGGACACTTCCTCGCTGGCACATGCCTGTCCTCATCAGACTCAAAGACTCCACATCCTTTCCCTGCCATCCTCAATACCCAATCTCATTTAAATATTGCCAAGGTCTCAAACCTATTATTTCTTGCTTCCTCCAAGCTGGCCTCCTTTGCCTGTCTCATTCCCCTTGCAATACTCTGATCTTGCCTGTTATCAAACCTGATGGGACATATTGCTTAGTTCAAGACTTGCACCTAGTCAATGCTGCCATTATGACCATCCATCCAGTAGTCCCCAACCTTTATACTCTCCTTTCTCACATCCACTACTCATTTTTCAGTTCTTGACCTCAAATATGCCTTTTTCTCCATCTCCCTCCACCCTGATTCCTACAATCTCTTCACCTTCATCTGGGAGGACCCCGATATGCATATTGCCTTTCAACTCACTTAGACAGTCCTTCCCCGGGGTTTTAGGGATAGCCCTCACCCGTTTGGTCAAGCTCTGTTCACTGACCTTTTGTGCCTAGATCTGTCACCCAGCACACTTTTACATGTAGAAAATCTTTTGCTCTGCTCAACCTATCTTTCTATATCCAGACTACATAACAATAAACTTCTTAACTTTCTCGGATCCAAAAGATATCAAGTTTTCCCCCAAGAAACTCAACTTAGTTTAACCCAAGTTAGGGTACCTGGGTTTTCTCCTTGCCACCACCTCATGACAACTCACGCTAGACCACAAACAACATCTTCACTCTCTGCCTGCCTCCAAGAAAAATCCTCTTTTATCTTAGCTTGGCTGGATTCCTTAGAATGTAGATTCCAAACTTTGCCCTCCTGGCAAAGCCCCTTTATGACAAGGCTAAGGGAAGCCCTCACAAACCCCTAGACCCTAAATCAAAGACAGATGCTGCCTTCTCCCACCTACATGATATTGCCCTTTTGGAAGCTCCAGCCCTTGCACTTCCAGAACTTCAGCAGCCTTTTCTTCTTTATTCTGCAGAAAAAGGAGGCATGGCATTGGGAGTTCTAGGTCAAATGAAGGGCCCATCCTTTGCCCCTGTAGCCTATTTCTCCAAACAACTAGAAACTGCTGTCCAGGGCTGACAACCATGCCTATGTGCTCTTGCTGCAGCTGCTCTTCTGGCCCAAGAGCCACAAAAATTCACTTTGGGGCAGCAACTCACTGTCCTCTCCCCCCAACAGGCTTAAAGACCTACTCTCCAACTCTTGCCTGTCTACTCTGACCCATCTAAAATTCAACTCTTTCTGATAACCCCGACATCATACTTGACTCTTTTCCTCCACTTAATCCTGCTACCCTCCTGCCTCTACCCAAATAACTTACAAACTGCATAGAGACCCTATAGGAACTCACCAATCATAATCCTAGAATCTATCTCCTCACCCTAACCCCAATCACACCTGGTATATAGACAGCAGCTCTTCTACTAACTCACAGGGCTCTCAGACAGCAGGGTATGCTATTGTCTCAGGTGACCAGATAATAGAGACTGGCCCATTGCCTAAGGGGAGTACATCCCAAAAGGCTAAGCTGGTAGCTCTCAGTAGAGCCCTAACCTTGACACAAGGCAAGACAGTTAACATCTATACTGGCTCTAAATATGCTTTCCATATTCTACATCACTATGCTGCTATCTGGAAGGAGAGAGGCTTCCTCTCAGCTAACGGAACCCCCATTTCTAATGGGCCCCTTATCCTTGAACTGCTACATGCCTCCTGCAAAGGTAGCTGTCATTCACTGTAGTGGACACCAGGCTCTAACTTCACCCATGGCTAAGGGAAACTCTTTTGCAGACAGAGTTGCCAGGAAATGCAGCCTCCACCACACATATTCAGCTTTTTTTCCTTGCCCCCACCTCCTTTACTCCTTCATACACCCTAGAACAGTACCAAACTCTAACAAAACTTGGTGCTATCCCAGGACCACAAGGCTAGCTACTCCTGGGGGACCTGTACTGTTTGCCTGATCTCCAAGCTACTACCATCCTAAGCCACCTACATAATCTATTTCATGTGGGAGTCCACCCTCTACAAAGATACCTGACCCCACTCCTTTTCCTCCCTAATCTCCTCTGTGACACAGGCTTGCTCTGTGCCAAGGCCTCTCCACAAGGGGGAGTCCATCCCCCTCCCCCTTTCAAACCCCACCAATACAGGGGCTCACTTCCCAGAGTGGAATGGCAGATAGATTTTACTCACATGCTTCCTCACAAAAAAAAAAAAAAAAAAAAAAAAAAAAAAATACCTTCTCACTATGGTGGATAAGATTTTCCTACAACAGAGGAAAACAAATTTAGTCACCTCCCACATTCTTGAGTCTATTCTGCCCTGCTTTGGCCTTCCCCTTACCATTCAATCAGATAATGGACCAGCCTTCATTTCCAAGGTAACCCAGGAAGTATCCAGAGCCCTGGGGATAGATTGGAAGCTTCATATTCCATACAGGCCTCAGTCCTCAGGCAAAGTAAAAAGAGCAAATGCCATTCTCAAAACCCACCTATCTAAACTGACTTCTGAACTTCACCTATCTTGGATCCAGCTCCTCCCACTTGACTTAGCCCAAATCAGAGCTACTCCTCGAGCTCCCTCCTTCCTTAGCCCTTTTGAACTCATGTATGGGTGCCCCTTCCTGTTAACTAACCTTCCCTCACTACTAGAAACTCCTCTCCATGGGTACTTACCAACTTTCACCTTTATCTGGAACCTTCTCTGGGAACATTCAGACCGCCTTCTTCCCCAACCACCAGAGGGAGCCACAACTCTCTCACTCAACTCTAGAGATCAAGTCTACCTTACACCGTCTTTCCAACAGGGTCTCAAGAAGCTCTGGACTGGACCTCATCTGGTGATCCTAACCACCTCCATGCCACAAAGCTTCAGGGTATCCCCAGTTGGATCCACCTATCACAGCTTAAGAGAGTCAGGTCACCTCTGTCCTACCCTACCTCACCGAGGGATAAGTACACTGCCACCCCAGTGGGCCCTGTCAAACTTAAACTCTCTCGTGTTCCCACTCTTCCCCCAATCTCAGAATGTTCCTCTTGACACTGATGCCCCTCTCCCTTGGCCCAAGCCTTTTATCCCTCACCCCTGAGTGCTCATCCCCCCCCCCCCCGCCAGCCTGGCATTTTGATGTCATAGCTGTTGACAAGAATAACAAGCTCCTTAATTCTTCCTTCTGTCCTCTCTCACAGGGTGCGCAGAGCCCATCTCCCTTACCTTTTCTATAATAGATGTTGCCAACTGTCCTGAAGCCAGCTCAATACAGGAATGATATGAAATAAGTCTCTGCTTTACTCAGGACCAAGTCATAACAGCATGCTACACTGGCTCTGTCATAGGGCGTTCACTATCAATCACACCATCCTGTCGGTACCACCACTTCCACCCAACTAAATCCTATGACATCTAACTACCACAGCTCAAATCTCAGGGGCACTCACATTTTTTTCCATCATGGACCCATGGGACCAAAACTGAGCAGATGGGCTCTCGCTGTGGGAGCCAAATAGAAGTATTTAGATCTATCCAAAATGTTGCCAAGACCACCCCAAATGCCCACATTAAGACTGTTATAGACATCAAACAGGCTCATGACAACCTTCAGGAGGATTTGCATGATCTAACCTTCTCTACCACCCCCTGGATGTCTAGCCTTAATTCTTCTCTCTCCCTCCTCAATCAAGTCAGTCTTACCAATCACACTGCCTGCTTCCTGTGCTCTTCATTTGAGTGGCCCCCTGTTCAATGTCAGCTTTACTTCAGATACTCCCTGTTTCTGGCACCCTCTCTCCAAACTCCTATCCTACTTTCTCTTCTGAACCACCTTAATTGCTGCCATAAGGACACCTCTTAATGCTGGTCAGGAGCTTTCAGGAATGACTATTGTAAAAAAAAAAAAAAAAAAATACCTTACCTTATTTTTGGTGTGACTCCATGCTGTACACTTGTGTCTCTCCAAGAACATATTCAGGCCCTTGCACCCCAGTCACTTTGTTACCTAGCCTCACCATGTATACAGAGGGAGAGCTGGCAGACCTTCTTTCTAAGCAGGCTCATTACCAAAGAGCTGCCCAGCTGCCTGTGATGATAGGGGAAATCCTGGCAGTCTCTATGGCTGCCACAGGGCTGGCTGCAGGAGACCTGAGCCATAGCCTAATCTCTTATGAAAGGTTTTCTACAGAACTGAGCACCACAGTCCAGGGGTCTACCGAGGCCCTGCGACTGCTACAAGAACAACTTACCTCTCTGGCCTCAGTTGTGCAACAGAACCGCCGAGCTCTAGACCTTTTGATGGCTGAAAAAGGAGGGACCTGCCTTTTTCTGAATGAGGAATGCTATTACTATGCTAACCAATCAGGCAAGGTAGAGGTCGAAATTAAAAAACTGAAAAACCTGGCCAACCAGCTTCAGGTACAAGCACCAGTTCCTTCTGGGTCATGGAACATCTTTGGGATGGTCTGGCCCTGGCTTTTGCCACTCCTAGTGCCTATATCTGGACTATTCTTGCTATTTTTTCTGGGACCCTGCCTTCTGAGATATGCATCCAAAATCAGGTGGACCAATTCACCCACCAAAAATTCAATCAACTTTTACTGACCTGTCCCTCCTCTACCTTCTACCAGCCTCTAGCCACCGAGGAACCATCTCCTTATCACCTGTCCTGAAGGGAAATCCATCAACCACATTATCCCAGCCTCTTCCATAAGAGCTCATCATCCCCTATGGTCAGAATGAAGATACTACAGAAGAGACAACTGTCCCTTGTCATTAACAAAAAGGCTAGAATGTAAGGTCAAGATGGGCTCCCAAGATGGAGTCACCAGAGACATAAGGAAGTGAATTATCCATATTCCTCAAGAAGCCACCCAGCCATTATCCTTTCCATGCCTAACAATGCCCACAGGTCATGGTTTCCTGCCCCCTTATCTCTTAAATTACCAGTGACCAGTCAACTTGTTTCTGTAGAAGAACAGATTACAGGGAGGGGAACGGCCTAAGTGAGGCCATGGGAAGAGAATGCATAAAAGAATGGCAGGGGGAGGGTCAATCAAAATTCAAGATATTGTGAATAAGACTATGAAAACCTACTTTTTTGAATAACGGCACATCTAGAAGCTGTAGACTGTTACTAGAAAATTTTCAGTGCCTGGGATGGGATACCTTCCAGTGAGTTGTTGGCCAAGAAGGTTTTGGAAGCCTCCAAAACATTAAAGGCTTTTGCCAAAGCCCTTGGTTTTCCTTGAGAACCAGATAGTAAGACCCTATTGCTGAAGACATCTCTTGCCTGAAAAGCAAGGTCACTGAAAAAGCAAGCAAGTGCTGAGCAGAAAACCTTCTCCCTGTAGACCAGCCAACAGAAAACTGGAAAAAGCTGCACTGCATGCAGCCGTATACAGAAGTCATCAGCAGTGAAAACAGTAGACACTGAATATTCAAGTTTGGCCATACAGGCCAAATGACTGAATGGGTGCAATAGTGGCATGTCTGCTCTTGGGGTAATCAATTGCTCCATAATTGGACTGAAGGCCCTCTCTATGGGAGAAAATACATACCTAGTACTGAAAAAGCTAAGCAAAAGTCTATGGCAGGGGAGGTCATGAGCCTTAGGGGTATAAAGCCTGCTCTTGTCTGGCTAAATGTATATATTATTCCCACCAAGCTGCCCTGAAAGCACTATGGTTAATGTTCACATTCACATATTAATGCTACTCTGACTTCTGGTTAGAGAAGCTTCTCTTTTCAGATGGCGATGACCACTGGGATGACCAAAAGGCAACATAGTGCTGAGAAGAAGGGATGGAGGAGTGGCCCAGCACTGAAACATCTCTGTCACACCCTCCAAGGCTCAGGGACCATTGCGGAAGAGGGGGCGGATAGAATAGAAGAGCCAAAGGAAGAGTAGGACTCCTTACAATGCAACTGTCCAGAGAGAATTTGGCCTCAATATCCATGACTTTGCAGTGCCTAGCAATACCTTTGCAAGACCCTCATAATAGAAGAAAAAGATGATGACATCAAATTAAAAGACAGACTAATGGAGAGAGGGAAGGGATATGATGGAGATTGGAGTTCTAAAGGGGCATGAGGGCAGGGGAGGGAAATATCATGCATTTTTTGTATGTAAGTATAGAAGTTGTCAAAAAAAATAAATAAATAAATAAATAAATAAATAAATAAATAAATAAATTGTTTTCAAGTTAAACTCTACAATTGGTCCAAGGTAAAACACACACCTTCTTCTGACTGCCATGTTAGGTGGAAAGCCTATTATGTTTTGTCACTTTGAATAAGTCAAGAACTCCTTTTTTCTTTCTCTTATTTACATCTAGTCCTCTCTATTTTTTCAATGTTTACTTGCATAAACATTCTTAATTTTAGAAAGTCTAAAAATAATTACTATTTCAACCAAAGACCTACAAGTAATTCAACTCTGGACACACCCATACTGACTCACGGTTTCAGCTGCTTAAGCTCAGGGATTTTGTTCCACCAATGGGTGACTGCTACACTCAACAAAGACATTTATAGTTCTATGTCCACTGCCTCAGGACCTGCATTCTCTGCATTTGTACATACTACTCCTAGTTTAGCTGACTATCACTGCTGCTTAAGCCAGCAACTCCAATGCCTGGGTGGCCCTGGAGCAGTACCTTCCCCATTCCATCAGCACAGCCCACCATCTCCCTCCCACACAAAACAGATTTGAAAGCATTAGGGTTTCAAAGAAAAATTAATAAAATTGTAGAATGAATTATTACTATCTATAAAGCGTTATGTTGCAGAAAGTATAATAGACTAAGTCCTTAAATCTAAAATATTTTAATCTAAGAAGGCAGAGTGGAACAGTCCTAGATATCTCTGTACTTCCTAAAAGGTATGGCCTCCAAGACCTACCCAAGCCTCCAGATACACACACATATCCCACTTACAGTTCAGGGACTACCTATACAGCATGCATTTCCTTGCTTCATAGGCCCATATTGTCAGTCTTGTCTGGTTTTTCTTCTTATCCTATGTGTCTGGTTCATTTCCAATGTGCTAATCTTGTTATGTGCCAATTTGTAATTCTCACTCTGATCTGCCTAGACTTTCAGGTTCTATTATTATAACTTACTATTTCCCTTCCAACACTGGCCTACTCCATTCTCTGGCTTCACTGCCTCAGCTCTAACCTGACCTAAGTATGGCCTGCTTAAGTAGGACAGCTTAAGACAACGAGTCATAAGATAATGCATCTGAATGGATGGGAAGAGCCTAATGCCCTGGAGAGTTGGGAGAAAATCTAAAATTAGGGTAGACTTTCTTCTGTAAGGTAGTAGTGGTCATTTCACTTCCAGACTGGGAAAACCAAAAGGAAGTCATCAGCATATTTTCATCAAACTGAAAAGATTTAAAGGAAAAGGGTAAAAATGAGAAAGGAATTAGCCGGATGAGTCAAGAAGACTCTGGGATTCACAGCTAGGGAAAGGCCTGTAGCCCAGCAGAAAGGAATCACTGAGAGGGGCAGCCGGTCAGACTCCACATGCAAGAGCTTCTGCAGGACCCAGAAGCATCCTTTCAAGGACAGGGACTTCTTTTTCCAAGTTTCTTTCACATTAGAAAAAGGACAGGACACTTTTACAATGGGTGCCAATCCATCAACCTTTTCATGTTTTGTTAAATATATCTGTGTTTTTAGTGATGCTGTTACAAAATCCCAAACTGGATATAGGTTAAACAACAGAAATGGTAATTCAATACAAATGGCAATTCAATGATCAGGGGTCAACATAATTGATTCCCTCTGAAGGCTCTAAGGGAAAATCTATCTACACCCGAATCCTGGATTCTGGTAATATCTGGTGTCTCCTGACACCCATTTTATCACCCCTGTCTTCACATGATGTTAACCCTGTGCTCATGTCTTTGCCCATTCCCCCCTTTTATAAATAACACCAGTCATATAAAAGTAGAGTCCACTCTAGCCACAAATGACCCTACCTTAATGAATTATAACCCAAGATGGACCTAAGTCTAATTCACATGCTATTCAGAACTACTGGGGTTTAGGAATTCAACATGAATTTGTGGAGACCCACTTCAAACCATAACAGGATTGTTGAGGACAATCCTTTATCTCTTTCAGACCCCTAAGCCAAAGCTATATTGATTAATAATTTTTTAATTGGGCTAGGGAGATGATTCAACCAGTAAAATACTTGCTACACAAGCATCAGAGCCAGAGTTCAGATCCTCAACAACCACATAAAATACTAGATGTAGTGGCACATGCCTGTAATCCCTGTGATAGGAAAGCAGAGACAGGAGGATTCCTGGGGCTTGCTGGCTAGCTTGTTTAGCAGAATTGGTAAACTCCAGATTTGGTGAGAGACCATGTCTCAAAAAATAAAATGTAGAGAGAGACAGAGATACAGAAAGGAACTTAACATTAAACCTCTAGCCTCCACACCCATCATATAAATACCCATGTGCACATAAGCATGCATACATACACAAAAAAAGTTTAAAGAAAAGAAAAAGAAAACCAAGTGTCGTCATATAAACCTGTAATCCCAGCACTGGGGAAGCTGAGACAGGAGGACTATGTCAAGTTCAAGGACAGTCTGGGCTACAAGTGAAACTCGGTCTCATACAAAAACCAAGCAAGCAAACAAACAAACCACAAAACACTCAAGCCAGGCATTAATTTTTCTAACAATATTTATAAAAGCAAAACTTCTGCCTTTAATCCCAGCACTTGGGAGGCAGAGGTAGGAGGATCACCATGTGTTTGAAGCCACCCTGAGACAACATAGTGAATTCCAGGTTAGCCTGGGCTAGAGCTAGACCCTATGTTGGAAAAACTAAAACCAAAACCAAAACAAACAAGATAAACAAAACTTCAGTAAAGCTGTGCTTCCTTCATCTTCTGTTTTACAAGCAGCAGGCAGCTTGGTTTCTATGTCCATGAGAAAAGGGACACTTGCCCTCTTCCCTCATCAAAGTCAGATAAATAAATCAAGGATCAAGTGGTACAGCAGCTCTGCCTTAAGGCCACGTGCATAGGCAAGTGAATGGCATGAGGATGGATATAAAGTAATCAGGGTGTTTAACGCTCATTAGCAGAAGCGAGTCTGTCTAGTTTTCATGTAGCATGTATACCTCCTGCTCTTACTTGCCAAGCCCCAGGGCCCAGAAAGCAAGTCAGAATAAGAAGTAACCATGAGGCTGGCAAGGAGCAGGTGAGAGAATGCATTCCAACCCCAACTAAGCTTTGCAGTCTCAGGGCCACAGTCAGACCTCACAAGGTCCACTCCTCCAAGCCAGGAGGAAGTAGGACACAGGCTCTCACAGGAGCAGCCAGCCTCGAGGTGGCATGCCACGAAGGGAGTGAGTAGAGAATCTGGAGCCAACTGTCCAGGTCAAATGCACAGTGGCTGAGTGTATGTACCTCTATTGTCAAATGGGAAGAGAAGTAAGCATCTTGAGGCTTTTGAAAGTCTCAATTAAGTTAGTACACAGTACCTAATTAGAATAGTGCCTGGGAAAGAAAAAGTACTATAAATGACTTTTATAAATTGAGAATTACTAATCCAAAAATTTTGAAATCCAAAATATTCCAAATTACTTTTTTGAGTTCAAACATACTTCATTTGGTGGTTTGAATCAGACGGCTTCAAAAGCTCATGTGTTTTAAATGCTTGGTCCCCAGCGGGTACCAATTTGGAAGGTGGAGCCTTGCTAGAGGAGGTGTGTGGTTAGGGACAGTCTTAGGGTTCAGCGCTCCCTTGCCAGAGCTCAAATCACTCTCTTGATTCAGTTTTCCACCTGCAATAGCAGAGGTGATGACCAGCCTCTGCTTTCCCCTGCTATCGGAAAGCTTCCCATCAAGACTGTAAGCCAAAATAAATCCTTTCCTCTCCATCAGTTGCTTTTGGTCATGTGTTTTATCCCAGCAACAAGACGGTAACTGCAATACCTCCAGAGATACTCCACATTACAAAATTGTTTCATGCACAAAATTATTTTAAATATTGTCTAAAATTACATTTGGGCTATATACATAAAGTTTATATGAAACATGAATGAATTTAATGCTAGATTTGTATCCTATCCTTAAGATGTCTTGTATTTAAAAATCTGAAATTCAATGTATTTCATGTTGCAAGCATTATGGATAAGGGTTCTCAACCAATATAGGTTGTTTCAGGAGAATAAAGGAAAACTGGAGGACTATATTTTTTTTTCTAGGTGGTAGGAGGATACAGATGGGCCCCAGGGATTTGGCTACTCTTCTACAGTATTTGTTTTTAAAAGTCGTGGACTTTGAAAATTGGACATACATCCTGAATATTATACTTAGTAGATGTAAAGCCTTGAGCAAAGCCTAAAAGCTTCACTAAGTCATTCCCTCCAAGGTCAAATGTGAAAAATGTGTCTTTTTTAATGTTTTGTGCAAAATAAGCATGAACATGAATGTAAAGTGCTTAGCAGGGCCCATGCTAACAACCAGATCAGTGTTCAGTCATTAGAGATCTTATGGTACTTTGTGACAACTAGAGGAGAAACTAGTCTATTTTGTAAGGATAGATTATTTCATCTCTAAGAACTTTGAATAGTTTGGTAATCAATGATGTCACTCATGTTAATATTGTCATCCCAGAATAACTGCATAGCATGGCTCCATAGCTGTATGCAGGGGCCCTGAATTGACCAGTCATTGGGAAAAAAATCTCAACATAGAAATATGTCCTCAAGAACCTAACACTATCCTTTTGTAGGAGGAAAGGAGGGAGAGAAGAAAGGTGAGAGGTCATCATTAACAGTGATTTATTTGGGGTTCAACTGATGAGATAGTATTGAATTCCCACAGGCACATGTATTAAATGTTTGGTTCCTCAGTTGGTGGTCCTACTTTAGAAGGCACTACTACTTAGGAAGTACAGTGTAGCTAGAGGAAGGTCACTGAGACATTTTCTTGGGGATATCTTGTTCCTGGCCTCTTCCTGCCTTCCTCTGCTTCCTGTAGACACAATGAGATGAAGAAGGCTCTCATCTGCATACTCCCATCGCCATGATGCCCAAGCTCACAGGGTCTTGCCAAGTATTGAACCATATGAAACCATGGACTAAAATAAATACTCCCTCACTTGAATTTGTTAAGTTTCACAGCAATGAGCTGTGAAATTAATTAGGACAGAAAGTCAGTATTTAGAGCAGTATTGTCCAGAGGGTAAAGGGCTATTAGAGAGAAAAATGGTTATAAGAAAAAGAGCTACCTATAGTTTCTCTTTTCCTACAGATCTTACCCTATGAATACTTGCTTACCTCCATCTCAGAATGTTCTTATTGTGCACATTGGAAGAGCTGAAGCAACACCAAGACCTGTACACACATCTGCACAAGCCTTAGTCCCTCCCACTTCTCTTGGTGCTCAAGGACCCCCAATGGAATTATTATTGGAAACTCCAAGTAATCCTGCCAATAAAAACATTCAAATTACAAAGCATGTCTCAAATCAAGCTCTGAAAAGACTCACCTCCAAGGATGCCTACCCTTCTTTCCATCCCTTGTTTCATAACAACCAATTCTATTGAGCCTGATCTTGCATTTTCTTCCATCCAATGACAGTTTTAAAGTCTTCCCTCACACTCTGTAATATAATGCCTCTGCTTCCTGATCCTTACTTCCTCCTAGCATCCTCTGTATCTACTCTGTAACTTGTCCTCCAGTCTCAGAGAACACGTAAGTGAGAGCTAGGAGAGTTTCCTCCCTTTTGCAAGCAGTTTCAAAGATCGTGACTGAGCAGATCTCTCTGGCCTCTGAATTCAGAAAGCACGTGTTTCCTCTTCTCTGTCTTTCTCTCTCCCTCTCCAAATAATTCTTCTACTTGGACCAGCCAAAGCAAAAGCAAAGAGAAAAAGTCAAACAAATGCACAACTATGACAAACACTCTGAAACATTAGGAGAAAGGATTTATTTTTCCAAATTCTGCAGGGTAAGGACAAGGCAGCTGTGATGGAGGAGTGGGACATGAAATTGGAGCAAATCATAAGGTGTGTCTGCAACTTCAACTTCCATGGGTTCCTAGTTCAGGTTCTACCCTAGAATTCAGTCTGGCCTAGAGAGAAGAGGTCATCAACTAGCTTCTGAGTACTTTACTCTCCACTGTTTAGATTCAGGTGGCTGATGACAGTGGTTTTGCACATCAGCTGTGCATGCCAGTTAGCTAATTCACTCCCATGACTTGGATCACTCATTGGGTTTTACCTTCAAAGCAAACTCTCCAGAGAACCTTGCCTCCTGCTTCCCATTCCCAACTCTTCCTAACTTTTTTTTGATAGGCATCACAGTGAACATTCTGGTTTCAGCAAGGTGACAAAATGCATAGCTTCCTCACTAAGCAGACAGGTGAGAAGGAAGTGCTTGCTTGACAGTTATGGTCTTAAATGTCCCCCATAGGTTCATGTTTCCCAGCTGGTGGCATTATTTGGGAAGGCTGAGAAACTCTTAGTTATTGGGGAATAAGTGACATAAATAGGTCTCTAAAGGCAGTGATACCTAACCAAGGGTTCCTATTGCACTCTTTACTTCCTAATATGCTGTCATGTGAATAGCCACCATCACGTTTACCTACCATCATGGACAGAGCTGCTCTACCATAATATACTGAAACCTTCTGAGCCTATATAAACCCTTCCTCCCTTAAGCAGTTTCTTCTTGCACTGTGATCAAAGCAACACAAAAGTTACTAACACTGATCCCTAGATACAGCAACCCAAAATACCATGCCAATCTGAAATATCCATAAGATGTAATGTTTACTCACAGTCTGCTTTTGACTCTATCATGAAAGCAAATGAACAGGAGAAGTGAGAAAAAAAACAAGAAATTCATAATCCTACAAAGATTAACTGGTAACCATTTAAATGTTTCCCTATAATATAGTTTGTGATGAAAGGAACAAGACTCTAAACATATACTATATTATCTCTCATACCAGTTAGCTCAACACTAGGAGCACAGGCTAATTACATGTGCAGACACAAAGAAGTCACCTTGACTTTCTCCCTTTCTGAGGTAACAAGTTCATTAGTATATTTATATATAAGCAATTTAAAGAGATCAAAACAATGAACAGCTATGGTATCTTAGGAAAACATCATATTAAAGTTTATCAATTTAGGTAGAACAATTAAAACATTCCTAAATTAAGAGGCTATCTAGTAATTCCTTGGCCATTGTAAACTCATGGTTCATTTTATTAGTGATAGAAAAAGCCCTCTACTGTGCTCCCTTTCCACTAACCAAATAAACTCACTATTCTTTTTTTTTTACAATTTATTTTTATTTATATTTTTCTGATTTTACATTCATAGTGTTGGCTCCCTTATCCTTCTCCCTATCCTCCCTCTTCCAAAGGGACCCTCATCAATGGGGAATGTAGGTCATGCATTATGGGGGTAGTCAAGCGTTCTGGGGGGTAGGCTAAGTCTCTGTGCATAATGCCCCAACTGTGGCTCTAACATTCTTTCCGCCCCCTCTTCCACGAATTTCCCTGAGCCACATTGGGGTCATTTTAGTTCTACTTCAGTGATGAGGTTTTGGGAGCCTCTGTGTCTCTGGATATCTGGCTTAGTTGGAGTTGGATGTTCTCTGTGTTTATCTCCTTCAGCCTTTTTCTGGTGCCATGATCACCAAGAACACTGTATTCTTGCCTTTCCCCCGCATTACTCTATAGTTTCAGCTGGGGCCCTGGTGAGGTGTGATTGGCGATCCTCCCTTCTGGTTCATTGTCCATCTGAAAAAGATAAGCAAATTCTCCAACGTAGAGAGAAGTTAGTACTAGATAGAAGGGATGACCATAGATATTTTGAAGGGAATTTTATATGTGTAGGCTCTCTTCTAGCCCACATTTGGTGGTATCTTGATCTTGGAGACTGAGTTCATTTTTTGTACATGGTTTTGACTTATTTCCCAGTTCTAGCAATGAGTTCCATTCCACTGAGTGGATCTATTAGCCAAATCAAGAGCAGTTGGTTACCCACCATGGCTGTGTGCCACTACTGCACTTGTTTGAGCATTACGTCAGGTTGTTTCCTGCTGGGTATCTTATACTGCAAGTTGTTTGGACAGATGTCAGCCATTATCCCCCAGTTGCTCATGTAGCACCCTCTGGCACTAGACTAGCTAACTGTCTGGGGACTGACCCTCTTCCAGATTCTGGCCAGGTCTCTCCATGTTTGGTCTCACACACGTATGCTGTCTTTGACAGAAGGGTCTTACCATTAACCTTTGGTGGGTCATCAAGAACTCTGACAGAAATCTGTATTTTTTGAGAAATCTTGTAGGTGTCTTGGATCAACAGGTCATTGTGGAAGTTAACCCCGTGTTGGCACTGGGAGTTATAAGACTAGATGGTGAAAGAAAACCTTTCCACGATAAATCTCATCTTTACAGGTATATGAACACAAAGCCAAACCTACAGAGAGTACTTCAGGGAATTCTTCACACAGAAGAATCAAATAACCAATCTCAAGTGCTCCCAAGAACAGTCTACATTAACCCCCAAAAAAAACCCACAGACAAAAAAAACACATAATCCACCACAATATGGCAAGTATTAAATCAAACCTCACAGTTATATCTCTGAATATTAATGGCCTTAATTCACCCATCAAAAGACATAAGCTAACCGGGTGGATTAGAAAACTAGACCCCTCAATTTGCTGTCTTCAAGAAACCCACCTTACCACTAAAGACAGACACCTCCTCAGGGTGAAAGGGTGGAAAATGACATTCCAAGCAAACACAAATAAGAAAAAAGCAGGCGAAAAGTAACCAAAAAAGACAAAGAAGGCCACTTCTTACTTATCAAGGGAACAATCCAACAAGAGGATATCACAGTCATCAATATTTATGCACCAAACACAGGTGCACCACAATTCATAAAGCAAAAACTACTTGGTAACAAAACAGAAATAACCACCAACACCATCATAGTCAGGGACTTCAGTACTCCACTATCAGCAATAGATATATCATCCAAATGGAAAATTAATAGGGAAGTAAGAGAGCTCCACATCACCATAGAGCAACTAGACCTAACAGACACATACAGAACATTCCACCCAAAATCTACAGATTACACATTCTTCTCAGCAGCCCATGGAACCTTTTCTAAAATAGATCAAATATTGGGCCAAAAGCCTGCCTCCATATTTTCAAGAAAACTGCATGATATCAGACCACAATGCTGTAATGCTAGAAATTAACAACAAAAAGCACGCCAGGAAATCCCTCTAGCTCCTGGAAACTGAACAACACACTTTTAAACAATAAATGGGTTGTGGATGAAATAAAGACTGAAATTGCAAAGTTTCTAGAATTAAATGACAATGAGAACACATCATACCAAAACTTATGGAACACAATGAAGGCAGTCCTTAGGGAAAAATCATAGCACTAAATGCCCTCATAACAAAAACAGAGAGATCCCAAATCAATAACCTAACCATCCATCTAAAGGCATTGGAAAAGCAAGAAGAAGCCAACCCGAAAAGCTCCAGATGGAAAGAAATAATTAAGATCAGAGCAAACATTAGTGAATTGGAAACTAAGAGGACAATTAAGAAAATTGATGAAACAAAGAGCTGGTTCTTTCAAAAATTAATAAAATTAAAAATTTTAAAAATTAACAAGATTGATACTAATCTGAGGAAGTGAAAAAAGAAACGCTTCAAATTAACAAAATTAGAAATGAAAAAGGAGAGATCACAACAGACATGAGTGAAATAGGAAGAATTATTAGGACTTATTTCAAAAACCTCTACTCCACAAAACAGGAGAATATGGAGGCAATGGATGAATTCCTAGACACATACTATTCTTAATAGAGTATTTCTCTGAGAGATGGCTTAGTGGCTAAGGTGCTTTCCTGCAAAGCCAAAGGACCCAGATTCTATTCCTCAGGTCCCACGTAAAAAAGAGGCACAAACTGGCACATGTGTCTGGAGTTCATTTGCAGCAGCTGGAGACCCTGCCATGCCCATTCTCTCTGTCTCTCTTCTAGCTCTCTCTGCTTGCAAGTAAACAAAAATAAAACAAAGCATTTTTAAAATATCTAAATAAAATGACTATATAATATTTGTAATATATAAAAAGAACAAACTATAAGGTATTGAACAATATTATGACATTAGTGCTAATTTATTTGGGTTACTAAGATAAAAACATTATGGATACTTGAAAATATCTTTACCTTTTAGAGATATATATTTATGGATCAAACAATAGGATATCTGAGATCATTTCCAAATTATTGGGGTACTGGGAACTAGATAGGAATGCAGATAAAAATTGCTGGCTATTCAATTTTTTCCCACTCTCTCTACTTTTATATATGTTAAAATGAAGCATAGTGAAAAGAAAAATTAACAACTAGACAAAATGCTCTAAGTTTTAAGGCTCCATCAATAACATGCAATTTCTAGAAAGTTTTCCACAAAGAGTGTGGACAGCAGTTAAAAAAAAAACTATTCAGAAATAAGGTATCAGAAACACTGGAGCAAGATTTTGGAGACGGGGTCCTAGCCCCAGCTTTGCCACATGTTAGCACTATGTGACCTTAAGCCCTCTCTGAACCTCAATGGTTATTATTATGTCATTTATATAAAATGAGTGGATTGGACCAGAAGTTCTCCAAGGTTTCTTCCATCTATAAGATTCAATGAAATATGAAGCCCATTTAAAAATAAGCAAAATATGTCAGAGAAGCAATATAAAGTGCAACACAAGCACAGTAAATCCTAACAGCTGCTGAAACACTGCAGTGCATTTGTTCCACTATAAAATTGCACCTAAATATGGGAGAACCATGTATCTGCCACTGCCCAAGGACTCACTTTGAGTCTCTTTATGCAGCCAGAGGTATACTCTAGAAATAGTACAAAATGAAGTGATAGAATTTAATTGAATTAGGTTTCATTGAACTCTTACAATATCTCAAGATTAACTAGCCTACTGGGAAATGAGAAACAGTTTTATATCTGGGAAGGCCCCTGTTTTCTCTTTTATAATTGCTTTATAAAGTGGGAACCCAACACTCAGGAACCCATAAAGATCAGTATGTATTCTGAGTCAAGGGTCAACTAACAGAATACTCTGTATTCTGAAAAACAGGCAAGGGTCTAACTGGGATCAAGGGAATGGCATTTCATCTCAGAAATTTCATTTTCCCAAGTCCCATTTTGTGAGTCCTCATAAAATTTTAAAAGGCTGGAATCTGTTTCAGTTCAAACATTTCTGCTGTGATTTTTCAAACCAGTGCATGGTGCAAACATCTGACTTGAGGTGCTAATAGCTATCACTTATCTTGACTTCTCACTGAGCCCATTGATCATGAAGCATGACAATTTAGGAGGACCCTTATTACATGTAATTAATTCAGTTCTAGATAGGTTTAAGTTCAAGCCAGTCAAAAAAAGTTATTTTTCAAACTATTGGTTCAAATTATGTTCCATTCCTAGAATGAAGAATACCCATGGTTGTCTTAATGTGTAATAATTCTCTTCATTTGTTAAAAATATTATTTAGGGGATGGAGAGATGGCTTAGCAGTTAAGGCGCCTGCCTCCTAAGCCTAAGAACCTGGTTCCAATCTCCAGGTCCCACATTTAGCCAGATGCAGTGACACAAGGGCGCAATGCCGCACTTGCCCACAAGGGGGTGCACACATCTGGATTTCATTCACAGCAGCTGAGAGACTGCTGGCACACCCATTCTCTATCTGTCTCCCTCTCTCTCTTTCTGTCTCTCTCTGTATGTCTCTCTCTAAAAATAAAAATAAAATAAAATAAATTTTAAAAATATTATTTATTTATTTGAGAGAGAAAGAGGGAGAGAGTAGGGGGTGGAGAAAGGGCACACCAGGGCTTCCAGCCACTGCAAACGAACTCTAGACACACGTACCACCTTGTGCATCTGGTTTATGTGGATCCTGGGGATTCAAACCTTTGGCTTTGTAGGCAAGTGCCTTAACTCCTAAGCCATTCTTTCAGACCATTCTCTTCATTTTATGTCAGTATTATAAAGCCACACAAATGATGGCTCATATAACACAAAGAGAATTAAATTGTGCAAAACTTACAGCATGTATGAAATAGGCTTGTGTGGGATGGGAAGGAATGTAAGTAAGCATAGGACACTTTCTTTTTGTGCACTTCTACCTAAACAATATTTTAAACGGACTTCAATATGTTCCCCAGGTTTTTCCTAGATGATGATGCACTGACATTCTGATTTTACAGAGTAATTTAACAATGTTTTAAAGACCTAAAACAAGCCATGGTGGCATCATTTCAATTCACTGACCAAGTCTCTTCTTGTTCTCCTAGACTGGGCCTTACACTTTCTTATTCTTTCAATGTTGAAATTCTACTTCTTTCTAGACATTCTCTGAGTTTATGGGTAATTTTAGCAAGACTGAAGCTCAGAAAAGCTAATTTGCTTTAGTTGCATTAAAGGCAGGGATACTTTGAAGAGGCCTTTTCTGCCCTTATTTGTTGTCAGTAGTCATGGTGCACACCATTGTTCACATCTGTAACATCAACAACCCAACCACATTTGTAATTCCAGCACTGGATGAGATGGGTGGATCACGGGACTTACACTGGCCAGCAAAACTAGCCCATTTTGAAAGCTCCAGGCTGAGGGACCCTGTCTCAAGAAAACTGGGTGACAGTATCTCAACCTCTGGCCTGCACATGTACATATATGCACACACAAAGAAACACATGTACACCTGCATGCATATGCACATATAAACACATACATACACAAGTTCTATACACAGGCAAGAAAAAAATCAGTAAATCGTGTTTTAAAATAACCTATCAAATAGTCAAAACTATTTCTCCACAATATCCTTTATCTGTCCAAGGTGAGATGTTAAAATTTCACCTGTTGATTATTCCAATTTTCAATAACAGAAACACCAACAAATCTTTCTGCCACCTCTTTCATAGTCTTTTCTGAACCCATCTCTTATCTTATCAGATATAAGTCCAAAGTTAATTCTACTGTATATACTGCAGTCCCCTCTCTCCTACTTTTCTAGCAGCTAAGCATACTTTTTCCAAGCATATTAAATGAAGATGAAAAACATTTATCATTGTCCCTGATCTAGTTATGACATTCTCTAAGCTCCTAACAGTATCTTTCAGTTGCTGTGTACAACTATCACAGTTTGTTTCATTGTGTACTTCAATAGTTGGGGTGGTTTTATATATTAGTTGGTTCATTGCTTGTTTTATGCATGTATGCTTTACAATAGAACCAAACAGCCTGACAACTAACTACAAATGAAAACTTAAATCCACCTGCTCCTATACACACATTGCACAGGTGAAGAAACTGAGGCACAGTGTGACTCTTGCAAGGCAGAAGAGAGTAGCACAAAATGGGTCTCTGACTTCCAGATCTGTGTTGTTTTCACTGTATTATTCCATTACTTTCCCATAGTTCTCAGCTTCGTGCTTCTCCATTCTTCTCAAGTGTACTTCCTTCCAGTTCCCTTGATCTTCCATCTGGCTCTTATACCACTTTTCCTTTAACTAATCCACACCCAATCAACTAAACCACTGCAGATTGTCAAAAAACACACTACAGATTTCTTCTACAAGATGGTACAGAGAAATAGTAAAAATTGCCACACAAAAGCAAGGGACCCAGCACGACCAATGATAGATAATATAGTTGAGATGTATCTCACTTTAATTCAGGGCATACATGTCTGACTCATCTTGATTGACATTAAAAGAAAAAAAGCCAGGTGTAGTTGCCCATGACTTTAACCCCAGCACTTGGGAGGCAGAGGTAGGAGGTTTACCTTGAGTTTGAATTCCAGGTCAGCTTAGGCTAGAGTGAGACCCTGCCACACACACACACATACACACACACACACACACACACACACAGACAGAAAGAGAGAGAGAGAGAGAAATACAGTTATTCCTCTCTGTAGATTCAACCATGTATAGATTGAAAATATTAAGAAAACAAAAAATATATTAAATCTCTATGATGACCCTTTTCTTATTATTATCCGTTTAAAATAGAGTATAACTGTTATGGTATGGAAATGAAGTGTCCCCTTCCACAAAGGTTTGGCCTTAGCTAGTAGATCCAATCATTGAGAGATAATTTCATCAGGATAGTTCTAATCTATTACTAATCTAATCTGTTACTAGCCCACTGCTGAAATCATAATTGGATGATAATATTAGGAGGTGATGACAACTTTTAGAGAAGATGCCTACTTGGAGGAAGTAGGTCACTGGGTCAGAGGCTATAATTTATCTTGGGCCCTTCTCTGTCTCCCTCTCTGCTTCCTAAGGGTCACAAGGTTGGCAGCTGTGGTCCATCATGCCTCCCACCATGATGCTCTGCCTCACCAGACTCAGAAACAGCCAGAATGGATTCAAACCCCTGAAACCACAAGCCCAAATAAATCTCTAAGTTGTCTTTTACAAGGATCTTGTTATAGCAACTAAACATGAACACAATGAATACTGTTTACATAGTATTTACATTATAGTAGGTAATAAGCAGTACGTATAGATGACTGGTAGTATAACAAGAAAATTTTCTGAGAATGCCATTAAATACATTGGCATTTGATAAAAGAGACTTGATTCAGCATCTTCAAATGTTTATAGTTGAAGAAATCTTGAAACACTCTCCTGCAGATTTTGAAGGAGGGATAAATTAACTATACAGCATTATCCAGACACATTCTGAACTAATACAAGATGGCAAGTATTTGAGAATTCCACTGAGGGAGTTCTGTGGCTTCTCTATGTGATGCTAGTGCAGAACCACTGATGGCTTCTTCAGGGTTCTGTTGAGAGCTGGAAAGAGTGTGAATAACTTCATGAAGTAGAGAAGAGTCAATGGTGAGAAAGAATGGAAAGACAGCCATCCCAGGGAGGTCCCATGGCAAAGAATGGGTGACCTGAGGCTGTCTGATGTCATTATAACTAGTTTATGACAACCACTTCAACTCCATGCAACTTCCTAGCCTTTAGACATTAAAATAATGCCACACATAACATGATTTTGAAGAGCTTTATGGCCCTTTATCTTTTATGGAAACAGGCTGTGAGAACATGAAGTTGATTTGTATCATTACTGCAGCTAGTTTTGTTAATTTTTAAACTTTTTATTGACAACTTTCATAACTATAAACAAGATACCATGATCATAATCCTCTCCCACCACCTTCTTTTCCCTTTCCCAAATCCCTCCTCCAATGAATCCCTTTCTATATTTTTTTAAATGACAGACATCATAGCACAGATTTTTACCTTTAAAAAAATTTATCAATGAGTAAAGAATAATTCTAGAGAGTTCATCTTTCATGATAACTGTTTGGAGAAAACACAAAATAAAACTGAACTAAGTTTGTCCCTTGCAAGCTATCCTTTGTGTTCCTAATCCTAATTCAAAGGCTAACATTAGAAGCATTGGTATAAAAATAGTCCACAGTTTCTGCTTTCAAGTCTAATGATGACAACGCTTAGAAATCTTTGGTGACTTTAGAGAAGGCAGAGTCCTTCAAATCCTTTGAAATATTAAATACCAACTTAAGAGGTCCTCATAAAGGAACATTTTCCCTAAAAGTTACAACACGAACATGCTTTTTTAAGTCAGTTTTCTTTCAACACCAAAACTGCATCTATGTTCTCAATTTGCAATTGTCTGCAATTCTAATTAAAAATCAAAGTCAGGAACCCACTTCCTGGATTAAACCAAAATAACTGTTAAAACAGAATAATTGGTCATTATAAATTGATAATTATTTCTTACTTTGTAGCTGCTCTCACTCTTTATTGGGCAAACCCACTATTGAAGATACAAGAAATGAATACTTCAAACAAATATAAAGCAGAAGAGCAAACTTGCTCTAAGCACCTTAACACTTCTCATTCTTGAAAATTCTACAAATGGCACTAGTCACAGACAGGTTTGCTGAATCTAAGAATCTCCAGCAAGGCTAAGTTATAGCAGTTTGGAAAATAAAGCTTATACTGCATAGATCTGAGATTATTTATCTTGAATGCAAATCACAGCTCTTTCCCCTTAGGAAGTGGCTACAGATGGTGACTTAAGTTTCCTCACCTAAAATATTCACAATTCTCACCTCAGACAATAGCTGTCAAGGTATCAGATAAATTATGTGAAAGTATGCCATCCAATAAGCATAAAAATCCCGAATAAAGTTAACAATTCTTATATGTGTGTATGGGTATATGTGCATGTGTGTGAAGGCCATAGAACAACCTCAGGTGGTGTTCCTCAGGAAACCCTCCATTGTTTTTGAGATGGAATCTCTCAGTGGCTTGGAACTTAGCAAGCAGACCAGACTGGATGGCCAGTAAGTCCCATGCATCAACCTGTTTCTACCTCCCCACGGGTGGAATTTTCTTTTTGTGTTGTTGATTTGTTTTTGTTTTATTTTTAATCGAGAATGTTATTATATGATCATATTGCAAATATTCCCTCTCTGCTGCCCCAATTCCACTGAGGGCCCTCTTCAGTGGGGTTATGACTAATCACTGTGTGGTCCTGAAATATACCAAGCAGTCTGTGGGGGGGGGCAATGTCTCAGAGTACTTCCAACCCTGTGGATCTTACATTCTTTCTTCCACAATGTTCTCTTAGCCTTGGAGGGCATATTAAGTCTTGCTTAGTGTTGCGCTGTCAGCAGCCTCTGATTTTCTACTTGAATGCATTTTGAGTCTTTTCTGCATCTATTACCATTTTCCTGGTGGTGGCTCCCAGGTTATCAGTGACAGCAGTACTCATAGTTAATATGCCATCCCTTCTGTAATGTTTCCTAGACCCTGGCAGATGTGTTAGAGATGATTCCTCTCATGCTAGGCATCAGATTTCTTTTTTTGTCATACTGACAGGTCTTGGGTCTCAATGAGATTAGCTGCCATATGTGAAAAGCAGATTCTCTAGCCAAGAGTGAGAGCAGTATGGATCAAAGGGGATAAACATACATATTTAGAAGACTTTTAAAAATATTTATTGAGCCGGGCGTGGTGGCACACACCTTTAATCCCAACACTCGGGAGGCAGAAGTAGGAAGATCGCCATGAGTTCGAGGCTACCCTGAGACTACATAGTTAATTCCAGGTCAGCCTGGGCCAGAGTGAGACCCTACCTCAAAAAAACCATATATATGAGAGAGAAGGAGGCAGGGAGAGACAGAGAGAAAGAGAATTGGTGTACTAGGGCCTCCGGCTGCTGCACACAAACTCCAGATGCATGTGCTACCTTGAGCATCTGGCTTATGTGGGTGTGAGGAAATTACACAAATAATGAAACTGGACAGACACAACAAGAAAAGAGAAATTATAGACCAATGTCTCTGATGAACTCGGGGTGGGGGGGGGGGGGAGATGTTTGAGCAGAGCAGAAGTACCCTGCAGGGATGGAGAAAGTGTTGCCCTGAATGAAATGGATGAGAATCAGCAACTAATCAATGGGTCCTTTAACTTTGCAATCAAGCACCTTAACTGCTAAGCCATCATGCAGCTTTTAGAAGACTTTTTGAAAAGTATAACCTCACCTTGTAGCCAAAGAACAGTGGAAAATTCCCTCTAGGATCTATGACTTTTTAAACCAATGGATGCTGACTTGGTTCTCAGCAGTAGGTATGAATTCCTTGCAACTGAGTAGGCCTCATAGCTAATCAGAGAGCAGTTACCTCCATAGCCTTTGTGTCACTACTATACTGGTGTGCACATCTTGTCTAGTGGTTGATTTTACAGCTTGCAGGATCCACTGCTTATTTACATTGTTGGTGACCTTTATGCCCCAGCAGCTCACATAGCACTTTCTAGCACTATGAGAGCAAGCTAGCAGGGAGCTGGCTACCATTTCAGTTCCAGCATGCTCTCTAAAAGTCCTGAAAATGCAGCCTGTGGTCTCTTCAGCAATAGGGACTTATCATTTAGTCCTGGTTGGGTAACTAAGTGCTCGGGCAATGGCCTACATTGTTTTAGAGGCCTCAAGGGCCTCACTGACCAACAGCTCAGTATAGGAAGTAATTCAATTCTGGCACTGGGATTTACTAGCAAAAGCCTATGGTATTTCTACATATTTCTACAGCATCTCCATCTCTTTATTTGAAATCTATTTTCCTTTCTTGGTTTGACTTTCTTATTGCCTCTTGCAAATTATTTCCTTATTTGATTAGTTGCTGATTCTCATCCATTTCATTCAGGGCAACACTTTCTCCATCCCTGCAGGGTACTTCTGCTCTGCTCAAACATCTCCCCCCCCCACCCCGAGTTCATCAGAGACATTGGTCTATAATTTCTCTTTTCTTGTTGTGTCTGTCCAGTTTCATTATTTGTGTAATGCTCATTTCATAGAAGGAGTCAAGGCCTTCTTTCCTTTTCAATTATATAAAATAACTCAAGAAGCACTTCTTTTCTTCCTTTTTCTTTTTTGTTTGTTTTTTTAAGGCAGGGTCTCACAATTCAGTATGTATTCTCAGGGTGGCTTCGAACTCATGGAAATCCTCCTGCCTCTGCCTCCCAAGGGCTAGGATTAAAGGCATGCACCACCACGGAATTCCAAAGTTGAATCAATCTGAGCCTGGAGTTTTTAGTTTGGATGCTTTCACTTATTAGTCCTTTAATCTCATAGATGTTATAGCTTTACTCAGATACTTTATCTTTTCTAGAGGAAGTTTTGTCAAATCATATGAATCAAAAAATTCACCCATTTCTTCCAGATTTTCCAATTTTGTGGATAGAGGTGTTTGAAATATATCCCAATAAGTCTCCTAATTTCATAGGTATCTTTTGTAATATCTCCTTTTTAATCTCTAATCTTGTCTATTAGAGTCTTTTCCTTTTTAAGAAAAAAAAATTTGGTCAATTTGGCCAGGGGTTTACAATCTTGTTAACTTTTTTGAAGGAACATCTCTTCATCAATTTTTAAAATGTTTTCTTCATTTCTAATTCATTTATTTTTGCCCTGACCTTGGGGTTTTGATTGCTCTTGTTTTTCCAAGACCTTCAGATGTATCATTAAGTTATTTATTTGAGATCTCTCTATTTTCATAATGTAGACATTTAGAGCTAAATTTCCACTTTGGACTGTTATCATGTTAAATAAGTTTTGGTATGTGGTGTTTTCATTATTATTCAGTTCTAGGGATTTTTTAAATTTCCATTTTGATTTCTTCAATGACCCATTCATTGTTTAATAGTGTGATAGCTGATTTTTGTTGCATTATGTCAGATATAATACAGGGAGTTATGTCAATTTTCCTGAACTTGTGAAGACTTTCTTTATGTCCTAATATTACATACACCTAGAGAAAGCTCCATGAGCTGCTAAGAAGACTATGTGTTCTGTAGAATTTGGATGGGATGTTCTACAGATGTCTGTTAAGTCCATTTGATCTATGGTGTTGTTTAGCTCCAGTGCTTCTCCATTTATTTTCTGTTTAGATGATGTGTTTACTAACAATAGTGGGGCATTATAGCCACCCACTATTATTATGTTGGAATTTATTTCTGATATAATATCTAGTAGATTTTGCTTTATAAAATTTAGTGCACCTGTGTTTGGTGCATATATATTTATGATTGTAATATCCTCTTATTGAATTGTTCCCTTGATAAGTTTAAAGTAGCTCTCATTATCTCTTTTTATTAATTTTGGTTTAAAATATATTTTCAGAAATTATTATAGCCACACCTGCTTGTTTCCTATTTTGATTTGCTTGGAATATCTTTTTCCATCCTTTCATCCTAAAGTAGTGTTTATCTTTAATGGTAAGATGTGTTTCTTGAAAGACAGCAGATGGATAGAACCAGCTTTCTAATCCATTCCTTGATAGCTTATATCTTTTGGTTAAGGAGTTGTTGTTCAGAGTTATAACTGAGAGGTGTGGGTTAATATATGTCAAGTTGAAGACTTTGTGGGCTTTGGTGTTGTTTGATCTTCACTTACTTTCATATCTGTTCTAGTTTTGATTACTGTTTTATCCTTCCTATGTTTGTTCTTATCTTCAATGTGAGATATTCCATCCAGTATTTTCTGAAGGGCTGGCTAAGTGCTCATGTATTCATAAAGCTGGCTTTTAGCATGGATAGTTTTTCTTTCTCCTTCTAGTATGAAGATAACGGTTGGCAGCCATGGTATTTCAAAATTTGAAATACTCCATTCTAAACCCTTCTGGCTTTTAGGGTTTCCTTTGAAAATTATATGTAATTCTAATGGGCTTACCTTTGTAAGTGACAAGCTGTTTTTATCTTGCAGCTTTTAGTACTCTCTCTCTCTTTTTTTCCTGTGTTTAATGTTTTAACTATAATGTAATGTGGGGAATTTCATTTCTGGCCCTATTTGGTGTTCTGTGTACCTCCTGTGCCTGGATAGGCCTCTTGTTTGTAAGATTAGGAATTTTTTCCAGTAATTATATTGAGGATATTCTCTATGTCCTTGACCTATAGTTCTTTCTCTTCCTGTATGCCCATGATTCAAATGTTTGGTCTTTTGAAGGCTTCCCACATTTCTCTCATGTATCCTCTGTTTGCATGTTTTTTTATGAACTAGACATTAATTTTGGACTTCAAGTCTATTTCTTGTCTTGTCCTCAATCTCTAATAGCCCGTCTTCCACATGATCTATTCTATTTGTAAGGCTTTCTTGGGAGCCTTTTATTTATTTATTTTTATTTATTTATTTTGGTTTTTCGAGGTAGGGTCTCACTCTAGCCCAGGCTGACCTGGAATTCACTATGTAGTCTCAGAGTGGCCTTGAACTCACAGTGATCCTCCTACCTCTGCCTCCCAAGTGCTGGGATTAAAGGTGTGCACCACCATGTCCAGTTCTTGGGATCCTTTTAAATGAACTATTTTGTTTTTGTTTATCATTAAGTATTTCTACAGCATCTCCATCTCTTTATTTGAAATCTATTTTCCTTCCTTGGTTTGACTTTCTTATTGCCTCTTGCAAATTATTTCCATATTTGATTAGTTGTTGATTCTCATCCATTTCATTCAGCCATCTATTGAGTTCTTTTTTGGTTATCTTCCATGTTATTCAGCCTTGGCCTCATTAAGTTTGTTGAATATGCTTATTGTAATTGCACTTTGGAATTCTATTTCTTCTAAGGAATTTTCACTGGAGACTTCCTCTAAGTAGTTTTCCCCAGAGGCTTCTACTCTGGGAATAGGCATTATTGTTGGGGCTATCTTAACTTGTTTTCTTGTGTTGTTTTGCACTGGTGTTTGCCCATCTGGAGTTAGTCCATTTTTCTTGCTGAGATGCAGCAACAGTGGCTCTTGTGGAACATGTTTTGAGTGGCCAGGTTAACCTTGATTTAGGTGGGCTTGGGCTGGCCATCTACCTGAAGGACTAGGCTGGTCTCTCTAGAAGCTAAGCAGGTTCCTCTTTGTTACTATAGTCTCTTTGCAGGTCTAGGCTGGAGAATGTGACCAGCTTGGATGGTCCCTACTCAGGGTGCTACAGGTGTACAGGCTGGGGAGTGAGGTCAGCTCCAAATAGGCCTGATTCCCAACCCAATTATGCATGGGCCAAGTTGTACCCTCTGGACTGAGTATGGGAGAAGCACTGGACCCTGACCAGCCTACTCAGTGCCCAGTGCTGGGGAGTGTGACCAGCTCAGTTACCCTTATTCAGGTTGGCACAGGTAAGCAAGCTAGGGAATGAGGTCCTAGAATTTTTAAAATATTTATTTTTTAATTTAAAAAATATATTATATGTATTATTATTATATATTATATATAGTATATATAATTTTTAAAAATATATGAGAGAGAGAAAATGGGCACACCAAGGCCTCCACCCACTGCAAACAAACTCCAGATACATGTGCCACCTTGTGTATCTGGCTTATGTGGGTCCTGGGGAATTGCACCTGGGTCCTTAGGCTTCACAGGCAAGTGCCTTAACTGCTAATCATCTCTCCAGCCAAGAATTTTTTTAACATGGGTTCTGAAGATCAAAGACATGTACACAAGGTTACAGGCAGGCACTTTACCAACTGAGCAATCTTTTCAGCCTTTAGTCTCAGTCAGAAGCTCAAAGCTCCCATGTCTCCTGCCCCACTATGCAGACAATACAAAACAACAGTGCAATGAAAGTCACAGATCTGTTTTTCTCCCTGCACCAGAATTAATCTTAAGACTGGACACATTCTCACATACCAACAGATATACATATTTTCTGAAACATTTTGGTAGCATCTTTCCTGAAACATGTGTGATCTTGCTAAAATGAAGAGCATACAGATCTGGTCCAAAACTTGAGATTCATTTCTCTCAAGCTTGCAGGAGATTCTGATATGGTGGTCCATAGGCCACACTTTGAGTAGGAGCTTCTACTTCAGAAGCTTATAGAACCTCATAGAACTTTAAAGCTAAAAGAAACATTGAGATTGTTTTGATTACAAAGGCAAAAAAAAAAAAAAAACTTCAAAAGCTTTCTGCATGTGCTTTTTTCTTATTTTTGGTCCTTGTACATAGTATCTTAGAAATTGGTCAATTTTTACAATTTTCCCCTTGTGGGGGGAACCCATGACCGAGGAAATGATGCTTCATCAGTCTATCTACAATGCAAGCCTAGTCCAGGAGGACTTGCTTACTTACAGTGTAACCATCCTGGCAGGAGTAGGTTTTCTAAAACGGACACCAGACACCTGAGCCCCTGTCTTTGGCTATCATATTATTGAAACAATGATCCCCAAGGAATTGTAATTTCCTGAGGAACCTCATGTTGGACAAAAGATAAGGCTGAATAAAGCCTGTTGCTAGCCAGAAGGGGAACTTGTCTCAAAAGAAGAGATTTCACACAGTTCTGACAACTTGTCAGAGCATCTTATAGGAAAGACTGGAGCTTAGATTTTGATGAGCCACTAATAGACAGAACCACACTTTGACTAGGACTACTCAGACATGCATACCTCTTGCCCTCGAAGTAAACATGAATCTCATGTCAGGACCCAAAAATGGTCTGGGAGTAGAGAACTGCTAGACCTCTTTATTTGCTCTTCTTCCCAATGTGGACACATTGACTCATCAATCTCCTTGCTCTGCTTTTCACTATTACCCCTTTAATTGGCCTACTGAGGTTAGTTGGTTTCACCCTAACAACTTGGGTAATAATTTCACTATGAAAGAAAACAATGCTCCTTTCCCACCAAATTCAAATACAATAATGATGTCACTTAGCACAGCCAATAAAATTAACCATGACCACAGATATGTTGGCTTGTAAACCAAGGCCCCACTCAGAGTCAAACATCAGCCAATCAGGACTGCTCTCATTTGCATGGCAGGAATTGCACAGTGGAAACCCAAACTGAAAGGAGGAAAGCTCCCAAATTAAAAGAACTACAGCTCACCATTCCCCAGCCAGCAGCTCTTTTATCACTGCTCCCTCTGCAGCGCACTCAATAAATCTGTTTTTCTACGCTGATTTGTCTTAGGTTAATTCTTTCAACACCCACCAATCCACTTCCATAGCTCCTCCTTTTCCCCCACCCTGGGGACTATCAGTAAAGGCTAAAACTGAGTAGTGGCTTTAAAAATGAGCCACATATTCTCCAAGACCCTTCCCAATACATGCTCCATGGTCTTCCCTGAATTCATTAGAATTGCCATCACGGTGACAGAATACCTATCATAAATAATTTAAAAGCAAAATTGTGTTTTAGTGGCAGGGGAAAGGGGGAGAGGATAAGTAGGAGGATCACAATGCACTATACACATGTATAAAATTGCCAAAATAATAACAAATAAATAAGCAAAACAACCTGATTTTGACTCACAGTTATAGCGAGCAAAGTCTTAGTGGAGCAGAACAGCTCATATCATGGTGGTCAGGAAGCAAAGAGAGAGATGGATAGGTAGACAGATGGACAGATGGGAAGGGGTCAGGGCAAGACATAGTCTTGACTCCTTCCACTAGCTAAGCCTTCATTTCCTAAGATTTCTTGAAACAGTACCACAGGTCGGGAACTGAGGCTTCAGCTCCCAAGCCTCACATTCAAGCCATAATATTCTGCAATATAGGCTGAGTGGCAGTGGTCATGTATCATGATGTACACATTGCTGTAAGCTTTTCTCACACTAGAAATATATGACCCAGTTCCCACATTGCCATGGTAATAAGGGCCCATGTGTTTCATAAGAAACAATGTCTATGGGGCCTGCTTTACTAGTTTGCATTGCCTGCCTGGCAACCCCTGGCTCACCCCAGTCTTTCTTCGGACAAAAACATAAGAACACTGCAGTGAAGTGATGTGACTCAGGTCACAGAGATGGTCAGCAGAGAGAAGGGAAGGTTCTGCTTGCCCAATGCACAGTGAGAATCACAAACAACTGGGAGACAGCCTGAAGCATAGCCTTTGTACAGGTGGGGCCTTTCAGCATCTTTCAAACCACATGGACTTGGCAATCTCTCCTTCCCAGTTTAACATGACTAACTACTTTCATTTGTTAAAATTTCCTATCGGGTGGAGCTCTATTTCTAGTTATTAATACTATAAACAAGAAATACCAAGAAGCCTATCATCCTTTCTGGTCAGAGTCAACTAGAATGCTGAGCCAATGCTGAGCCAATGCTGGCATTTTCCCCAAAGGAAACCAGGCCCAGACTTTGCAGGGCCGTTATGTACTCTCGGGAAGGCTGGCCACATAGCTTCTCAGACCTGTTTGGGAGGCTGCCAAAAGCTTGGAGCCTGGCCAAGATTGGAGCAGCGCACTGGCCTGGTGGGGAGTCTCCCCTCAAGTTCAAATGATAGACACCAAGTCTCTGACAAAGAACGATGTGTGTCAGAGATAAGGTTCAGGTGTCCCTAAAATATAGAACTTGATTCATCAAGAGAGCTGAACCTCTTGGGAAACTCCTGAGATTCAAGGGGAACATCAACAAAATGTTTTTAACTGATGTTGAGCCTCAGAGGCAACAGGATAAAGTGTTCATGTAAAACAAAGATAGACAAAACTCTATTTCTTTTACGACCAAGGTTGTCTTAAGTTTGCCCTTTTTCTCAGCCCTCTTTTGAGAACACAAGCCAAGGCTAAATTTTTCAAAGGGCTTTGCAAGCAAGCACCATACCCTGCAACATGGGAGATGGGGGCAGAAGGTGGGCTGGCTTCATGAGGCCTCTGAGTCCCACTCTCATGGGACTCATGGGACTCACAGGACTCATGGGACAGAGAACTCTCCAGGTAACAAAACCATGTAATATGCTATCATGGGATCTTCTCCCAAATTCAGAGGACCCCCTTCTCTTAGAATGATGGTCCACTAACTACCACAACTAAAGTGTTTCAGCATCCTAAAGTGTTTCTTACATGTCATCCTAAGATATATATATATATCCACTTGGTTTTGGGAAGAGGCTGACCTGGAATTAACTATGTATGTCAGGGTGGCAGAACTCTCGGATCCTCCTACCTCTGCCTGTGCTGGGACAAAGGCATGTGCCACCACGCCCGATATTTACTTTGCAAGAGGGATAGATGTCACATTCACTTAACTTTTATTACAGTGTATTGTTATAATTGTTTATTTTATTAGCTATTTTTAATTTCTACTATGGCTAAATTAAACTGTGTGATTTATATATACAACATACATATCCATACATACACATATATTATAATATATGTGCACTATATATTATATTCTATATTATCACATTATATATAGTACATACTTGCATACATATATACATATCCATACATACACACACATATATTATAGTGGTTTGGTACAATCTGTGGTTCCAGGAACCCATTGGATATCTTGAAACATGTCCCCCTCAGGAAAGTGAATCTACTTCAGATTGGGTGATTTTATAAAGCACAAAGATTTATTTAGCTCATGGTTATGAGGGTCAGAAAGCTCAAGAAATGGTGCTGGAATCTGGCCAGGCCCCTCAAGCTATATGGTGAAAGAAAGAAGGGGAGCAAAGAAGAAGGGAGGAGAACAGAGTAGAGAAGATGGAGATGCTAGTAGCCCACTCTCAATAATGACCATTCATTCATCCAATCATGAAGGTGGAGCCTTTATAGCCCAAATGTCTTTTAATAGTCCTGTTTTGGGAGGGGAGCTTATACTATGTGTGCTGTGGTGTGGAACATACTGTAATATGGTGTACGTACACGTATATGCAGATACATGTGTCCTGTTGCATGTGGAGGCCAGAGGAGAATGTCAAGTGTCCTTGTCTATCACTCCTCTGATTGTTGCTTTGAGATGGCATTTCTCACTGAACCCAGAGATGCTGATTTCAATCAGACTTTCTGACCACTGAGACCAGCTCCCCACAGCACTGGGGTTATAGGCATATGTGACCACATTTCTACATGTATTCTAAGAATCAAACTTAAGCCTTCTCAGGCCCTGAAAGTCCCTCATGCTTACATAGCAAGTACTTTTACTTGCTGAGCCATTTCCCTAGCACCAAAAGTCCTATCTTTTAAAACCTTCATGATAGCAATTAAATTTCAATATGGGTTTTAGAGGTGTCATTCAAGCCACAGCACACATCCATGGCTCTTTTTATTTTTAATTTCAAGTCTCTGTAACTTGTTTCTTGCCATCTTCTGGGATATTGATACAACTATGCCTGAGTCAGCATATCCCTTGTCTAGAAAGACAGAATTAAGTGTTCATTGACCATTTTCCTCAGGGGAGACACAGAAAATGTGACAGACATCCAGCACATGTGGGGTAAAGAATAAAAGCCTGTGTAAAAGGAAAAGTTTCCAGGATTCAGCTGAAGTAGACAGGTCTAGAGAGAAACTTACTTGTGCTCTCCACTGTAAGGAGATGTCAGTGCAAACTTACCACAGAGCACTAGGGTTACTTCTAGAGAAAACAGCACCACCTATTCATCTGGCAGCACTCTCAGTATTGTGCTGGTAGAACCCCAACAGTGCCTCACTGCAGAGCTTCCCCACGCTGTTTGCATGAGCATGAACAAGTGGGAAAACTGATTATATTCCTCAATTAAACAGCTTTCTTCCAAAGAACTTCAAGCATGTTTACATACATTCTCATATACCTTTTTGACATACCTGGGAGATTATTCTCATGTTACCTATAATAACCATTCTATGGTGGAGCTGTAGCACAGTGGGAGGGCATTTGCTTAGCATGCAGGAGGCCTTCGTTTAAATACCCAGAAAAAACACAAGAAAAAATTTACTCAAATCCCCAAGGTCGAGGAAAAGACTGCATGCCATATGTTATCAACAGTCACCATTTATAAGTTGTCAAAGTGATATTTAACACTCTTAGAAATCCAGAGTACATAACTAAATCAACAAATTCTCCTCATTTTATGTATATAATGCAAAAAAGAGCTTATAGATAGACCTGAACATTACAAAAGGATATAATCTACACGAAAAAGACTTAAGATTATCTTTATATTAAAAACAAAAAGGCGGGCTGGAGAGATTGCTTAATGGTTAAACACTTGCCTGTGAAGCCTACAGACCCCGATTTGAGGCTCAATTCCCCAGTACCCACGTAAGCCAGATGCACAAGGTGGTGCATTGGAGTTCATTTGCAGTGGCTAGAGGCCCTGGTGCACCCATTCTCTCTCTCTCTTTCTCTGCCTATTGCTGTCAAATAAATAAATTAATTTTTTTAAAGCCCAATAAATATTTTTTTAAAAGGGAGCTCCTGAAAAAAAAATAGCTATACTTCAAATATATGAGAAGCAGTGGTCATAGCTTATTCCCAAGGTTCAGCACATAGTCTGTGGAAGTGCTCTGCATCCTCATCAATTCCATGAGTTTCTCACACTTTCACTGAAAAGCAAACAGAAGAGCCACATAGATGGCTGATGAGCCTCCTAGCAGATCTGACTTCCCAGTATCAGATATACTGGGACTCTAGGGTGAGAAAACACAGGGTTAAAAAATAATAACAACAGGAAAATGGTCAATGAGCCATCAGTTTATGTGGGTTTATCTTCTTTGATCCCTCAGTTTTGGAACTCAGCAGTGCACTACCCTAGCAATAGCTATATCATACACTTCTTGGGTTGCAACATACTCAGCTTCTAAAACTTACAAACCAGCACTTTGCAATCTCTAAGAAGACCTGTGAGTATCAATGTTAAATAAGTTATTTCAAGTCTCTGACCCACAGCCTTTGCCCTTCTCCCTGATATTTAAATCTTTTAACATACTTGCAATTTTAAAACACATACAACTTTGTACCCATTTTGGAATCTGGCTATAAATTCCTTTGACTCTATGTTACAGTATTTGACTCTATTATACAGTATAATCCTGAAATGAAGGTATTACATTTTGGAATCTGTATGTAAATTCCTTTGACTCTATGCTACAGTATAATCCTGAAATGAAGGTATTTCTATGAAGTCACCTTACAATAAATCTTTTCAAAAGGTTCTGTTTCAATATAGACTGTCTTGGGACAAAACACAGTTCATCCAGTGACAGAAGTTTTGTTTGTTTGCTTGTTTCTTTAATAGTACTACACTTCATATTAAATTATTATACTCATCTAGAAGACACACGTTTTTATCCTTATAAACATAACTTAGATACAAAAGATTCACTAGCGAGATGGAGAGATGGCTTAGCGGTTAAGGCACCTGCCTCCTAAGCCTAAGAACACCGGTTCCAATCTCCAGGTCCCACATTTAGCCAGATGCAAAGTGACGCAAGGGTGCAATGCCTCACTTGACAAGGGGCGCACACATCTGGATTTCATTTGCAGCAGCTGAGAGGCTGCTGGCGTGCCCATCTCCATCTTCCTCTCCCTCTCTGTGTGTCTCTCTCCAAAAAAAAAAAAGATTCACTATCTATTATATAAACTCGTATTTCTGAAGTGAATTATAGTTACATATTTTTTCTTGTATTGAATGTTTCATAAGAAGAGCTCATGGTCTATCAGAGAAATTTTCCAAAATATAACTTATTACATAAGGAATCCATTTTTTTTCATAAAAAATAACTGGGCCTATGGTGGTAGTTACACAGCAGAAAAATCACAAACAGATGTAAAAATACATACACAATGTAGAAAAAAATAATGAAAAATATAAACTTCATATGTTGTGCTCCTTTAAAGAAATGTCAGAAACAGCCAGATTAGGGCCCTGGTTTCATTAAATGCCATTATCATGTGCTGCTGATGGTGTCTAATGCACTATTTTTCTGAGCAATGGATTTATATTATTTTTCTGGCACATAAGCATGTTCACAAATACCACAAAGTTCTCATACAAAAACTAAAGTGACTAAGAGGTTAAAAGCAATTAGTATAATTTTACTCACTGGTATTAGTACTGAAAGCAGGTAAAACACATGCTTTTCAAGGTTCAAAACCTTTTTTTTCAAGATTAGCAAGATTTGAAAACAGAACAGGAAATGTCTATCAAAGGCATTAGAAAAAGACATACCCTATGAAGCATGGCCAAGAAGAGGATAAAGAATCCTTATTTCCTGAAGGGATTTCACAGTAGTTGAAGAAAGGAGATGAAAAGGAAATGAAAGAAAAATCATGGACATATCTGGAACATCAGATCAGATCCCACTGCAGCTCCCATGCAAGGATACCATTCTCATTCCATCCAGAAAGGACCTACCTAAACACCAAAATAATCCTCTCAGCACTACAAGGTAGTCAAAAGCATAAAAAGATCATGATTAATTTCAGGTAAGCCACATATAAACACATATAATAATAATATGATAATCTATGTAATATTTCTGTCTCTAAGATTGACTTTCAGGATAGAAACGTATGATTTCATGTGAGAACATTTTTATATTCAGTAGACTGCGTGTAATATGGATGTGTGAAACTGAAACAATGAAGAATCCCTAGGCAGTACACTTTCATATTTTCAAGAACACAGTTCTATCAACATAACTGTGACTTTGACCATATGTGGGTGGAAATGCTATAAGAACCATCTAAATGTATTTTACACTCAGGCTTTATTATAATTTGGGAAAGTGTCTTCCAAAAAGCATCACTATGAAGTATAGACTTGGTCACCAGCATGTAGTACTACTGAGAGGTGGTAGAACCTTAGGAAGGTGAAGCCTGGAGGAAGAAAGTCAGATTACTGGGCTGTATTCTTAGAGGTGATATGGAACCCTGGCCTTTTGCATTGATATTCTCTCTCTCCCTCCCTTTTTGCCCCCATGATCAGCTCCTCTACCACACTCCCCACCATGATGCATGTGCCACCAAAAGCCAAAAGCAACAAAACCATGTAACCACAGACTGCATCCTCTGAAACTTTAAGACAAATATTTTTATTAAGTTTTTATTAAGTTGATTTTCTCAACCATTTTGTCACAGTGACAGAAAGCTGACTAACGTAAGTCCTATAATTCAAATTTAAACATAGGCCCTTGTTAGACTTATAAAGCCCATTTGATTCTAAGAAATAATATTATAAATGGTAATTCATATTGTACTTCAGAGTATAAAAAAAGATAATCTCTATTGTGAGAAATTTGTTCAAGCAGAAAAAAATTAATAAAAAACTGTACCAAAATAGTTAAAAAACAATAGCCACAGAAACTGTAGTTGATAACTAGAAAGAAATAAAATTCAAAAATTCAAAAACACTTTCTAATGCTAATGCCATTACTCACAGATAAACTCTTAGAACCCAACCAGTTTTTATTCAGAACAGACTGACATGTGGTGTTAAAGGTGTCAGGGAAGAGCCTAAACCAACCTACCAAAGCCACTGGAGCAACCCTATGCCTTTAATATTTCAGTATGAGTAGCTGATGTAACATCATTACAATTTGGAAATGTTACTACAAGATTATCACAGTCAGATAAAGAATGAAATAGGTATTGATGGGTTAGTCTTAAAATACATGCATTGTTTTCAGTGGTTTTCCTATGGAATTATACATTTTGAGATGTTCCAAATCAGCTCAGTAATAAATACTGGGTCTTTTCTCTGCTTCTTGTTGTCCATGAAAGGGCCATTTCACCACATGCTCCTATTGCCATGATGTTCTGTCTCATAGTGAACCCACAAACACTGAACCAAGTGACCATGGACTGAACCCTCTGAAGTTGAGAGCCAAAATAAATCATATTTCCCCTTAACTTACTAGGCATTGGTCACAGTGATAAGAAAAGTAATTAATATACCATTCTTTAGGACAAGACTAATCGTTCAACCTAAGTTTGGCTTTAAAATTCATTCAATCAGAAGCTGGGGAGATAGCTCAGTGGTTAAAAGCACTGACCTGTGTTCAATTCCTCAGAACCCATGTAAAACCAGACAGAAAGTGGCAGATGCATCAGTGATCCCAACAGCAATAGAAAATGGAGCCAGGAGAATCTGGAAATACATGAACCAGCTAGGCTGGCATTCATTTGCAGTGACAAGAGACTGTCTCAATGGTGGAAAAAGAGCACAGAAACCTCATGGCTGTCCTTTCACTTCAACATGTGCACTATGGCACATGCCCCTATGCACACAAATACATGCATTAATTAATTAATAATTAAAAATCAATCTTGGGAAAGATCTACATTATGTTATGACTGTCTGTTGAATGCCTATTCCTTGACCCTGCAATAAGGAAGCCTGAAATTAATATGTCACAAAAGAAGCAAACAAAATAAGTCATCTCTAGGATTCAATGAAATACTAAGAAAAAACTTTTTAATTATTTATTTATTTGCAAGACAGAGAGAGAGAGAGAGCATGCATTGGCATGCTAGGGCCTCTTGCCAATACAAACAAACTTCAGATGCATGCACCATTTTGTGCATCGGGTTTTACATGGGTACTAAGGAACTGAACCTGGGTTGTCAGGCTTTGCAAGCAAGTATCTTTAATCACTGATCCATCTCCCCAGCCCAGAAGAATGATTTTTAAATAACTTATCAATATTTTCAAGTATAGGGGAACTTTCTAAGAAGAATGCCCTAAGCACCTTTAGTCACTGATTGTTTATATTATCTAACAAGATTATTCTAACAAAACTTTTCATAAATCTCACTGTAAACATGATACTTTTTTTTGGGGGGTTGAGGTAGGGTCTCACTCTAGTCCAGACTAACCTGAAATTCACTATGATGTCTCAGGGTGGCCTCGAACTCATGATGATCCTCCTACCTCTGCCTCCCAAGTGCTGGATTAAAGGCGTGCACCACCACACCCAGTCAACCTGATACATTTTTAATCTAAATAATCACAAAATGTAGAATGAGTCAAAATTAATAAAGGTAAATTCTGAGTTGATAATCCAATAATGTGATGAATGAGTATTTGGAAAGTTAAATAAAAATCCAAATCTCCTAGACCTACGTCTTCATATCATAGCATGAGGATTAGTACTCAAAATAACAAACCCATAGGGTCTGAGAGTACATTCACTGTTATATTAAAGGCATATTTTCATGGACAAGAGCAGAGAAGAAAAATAAAAGGCTTAAAAAATAAAAGAACTTAATCTTAATGCAAAGATTTCTTTTAATGAGAAAACTCAATTATGTCTAGCATAACTTCCACTCATTACAAATTCTTCTGGAGCAGTTGAATACACATTGGAATGCATTCCTTAAGGTCTTCAGCTGGAGAAGACACTAGCATTTGTGCTACATTAGTAAGAAAATGGAACTTCTGGTACCTTCTCAGCACCCAGAATAGCAGTGCCCTGCACCCCCCACTAGTCTAAGTAGCAATTCCTTGTTTCTGTGGGCTTTGCAAGTGTACCTAAACAACCTTCACCTAAGTCATTACATTCACCTTGGAAGTTGGTTCTGATGCTTTACCAACATGTCCACTAAGATCTCTGTGGCCTCCATTGTTCAACCTGCATGTCCAAAAACAATCCAAAGAAATGACCATTCATTGCTATCTGGGGTTCTAATGTTCTCTAAAAAGTGTCACTAAGTCTTATTAGTGGGACAGTTTCTGTGACTTTCTAACATGATGTTTAAATATTTTCTTAATATCCTCTCAGATATGACCAAGAAGCTTCAACATCCAAGGCAATTTTGAGTGCCAAGAAAGTGCCCAAATCCTGGATCTAGAATACACAAATTGACCCAGCATGTTAAAGCATATTAACCTACTACTTTGTGCAAATTTCACAGTACATGAATAAAAAGCAGAAGTATTCTAACTCTCCCACGTGGTCAGCTCTTCCTTCTGCAGCATCCATAGCTCCCACTGGTTGTTCTGCTCTGACACTTGGCACTTTGTGCCTCCTTCCTTGTTATTTTGTCTGCTTTGCCCACCCCCATGAGCTGTGAGACATCTCTGAGAGGCTATGTACCTTTGTATCTGCTAAGCCCAGCACAGAATCCTGATTAATAAAGCAGCCCAATGAATATAAACAGATGAAAAGGGACTTCACAGGACAAACATTAATTAAAGGCAGAAAAACAGGCATATGAAATAGATGCTGAGTTTCTACATGGAACACCATCTTGGTGTGTCAGAGGAGAAAGAACCTCTGAGTTCTGGTCCCATGACCCTCCATAAAGCACTAGCAGGAGAGGGCTGTCATGAAAGACTATGACACGCTATATGCTTAGACTTAGATAGCATTTACTGAAAGTTCATTGGCACTGTCTCGCTAAAGAGGAAGCCCCCTACTCAGGACATACCCCACATTCCCCCTCACGGCCTTGTTCTTTTCTGTTTGAACTCCTGGTTTTCTATATAAGTTCTATCACTTCATTTCCCTTCCACATCTTTTTTTTTTTTTTTTTTTTTTTTTGAGGTAGGGTCTCACTCTAGCTCAGGCTGACCTGAAATTTACAATGTAGTCTCAGGGTAGCCCCAAATTTATGGCAATCATCCTACCTCTGCCTCCCAAGTGCTGGGATTAAAGGCATGCACCACCACACCCAGCTATTTTTAAAAAAAATTTTCTTCAATCCTTCAGTAAATAGTCTCAGTAAGATTTAAAGATAATATGGAAGCTTCAAAAGATTATTGAAATTTTCTAAGCTACCATCACAAATGACAAAGCACATGTACATGTAAATTGGGTGGATGGCAAACACATACCACCTTCATGTGCTCTAAAACATAATCATTAAAAGCTGGCCACTAGTGCTAGAGAGATGGCTTAGTGGTTAAGGCACTTGCCTGTGAAGCCTAAACACCCAGGTTCAATTCCTCAGAACCTACGTAAGCCAGATGCACATGGTGCATGCATCTGGAGTTTGTTTTCAGTGGCTAGAGGACCTGATGTGCCCATTCTTCCTATCTGCCTCTCTCTCTCTGCCTCTCTCTCATTCTCTCTCATAAATAAACAAAAATTAAATTAAGAAAATGTTTTAAAAGTCTGACCACTAGCTGGGCATGGTGGCATACACCTTTAATCCCAACACTAGGCTGGCAGAGGTAGGAGAATTGCTGTGAGCCAAGGCCACCCTGAGACTACAGAGTGAATTAATTTCAGGTTAGCCTGGACTAGATCAAGACCCTACCAAAAATTCCTTAACAGGTAAAACAGAGCCTGTTCATGGTAGGGGCACTATAACCAAAAGAGAATATTTTTCCTTTTACTGGGACCAGACTATTAAGTAAAAGGGTAAAATTCAGGTTGGGGAGATAGTTCCATCAGTAAAGTGCCTGTCTCATTAGCATGAGGACCTGAGTTCAATCTCCAGTATCCACATAAAATGCTGGGTATGGTGGCACAAATCTGTGATGTCAGTGCTGGGAAGTCAGAGAGACAAGAGTATCCCTAGCAGTTTACAGGTCAACCTTTGGCTCTAAGCCAAAGGAAGAGCCTATCTCAAAGGAGGGGGACTATGTTCCTAAGGATGTCCAAGGTAGTCTTCTGACTTCAACACACACACACACACACACACACACACACACACTGGCAAAATTGTTCAATTTCTAGCTATGCTGTTATAATTTCACGTACTTTATTGCCTACTCTGTCTCTTCCATGATGTAATATTTTATGCTCTCTAAGGTGAATGTAGAGTTTGAACCTAATCAAATAAATCATCAACAATGTTTAATTTATAATTATTAAACATAAATTGGGCCTAAACTGGTTCCTGTACTTGGGCAGTAAAGTTTGGCCCAAAGTAGCCTCCCTACATGATGAATTATAACCTAACCTTAAGAGGGCACCCTGCTAACTCAGCAACTGAGTTTCAGCCAATCACAGCAATCATGCTTCTCCCAATCAGCCTGCCAACTGATCTGACTATGTCCATGTAACGTAAATGCTGACTGTAGCCAATCAGGTACAAATTCGAGGACTTCCTGTTCTTTTTATTCCTGCTTTTTTTTTTCCAGTTGTTACTATTGTTGTTTCACTATGTTACAGGCTTGCCAGGAATTCTCTGTGTAGCTCAAGTTACCTTGAAATTAATTTATTTATTAATTAATTTATTTATGAGAGGTAGATAGAAAGAGAAAGAGAGAATGGGTATAACAGGGCCTCCAGCCATCGCAAGCAAACTCCAGACACATGTGCCCCCTTGTGCATCTGGCTTACATGGGAAATCGAACCTAGGTTGATTGAACTTTTGATCCTCCCAGAGAGTTAGGATTACAAACCTGTACCACCATGCCAACCTACAGTCTACTACTTGCTCAAGTGAACTTTGTTAAATTAAATCAGTCTCTGTTTCTCTATTAGCACTACCAAATTGACAGTCCAACTATACATGTCAGAAAATAAACTTCAGCAGGGCACAGTGGCACATACCTTTAGTCCCAGCACTCAGGAGGCTGAGGTAGGAGTATCACTGGGAATTCAAGGCCAGCCTGAGGCTACAGAGTTGAGTTTCAGGTCAGCATGGGCTACAGTGAGACCCAACATTAAAAAAAAAAAAAGAATCTTAAAAGAATTCTATTTCTAATAACTAAAAGGTCAAAGTGATACATGCTTTACACAGACCTGTATTTTACTATATTTCCAGACTTTAAAAATTTTTAAAGAAAAGTTGATGGAAAACTTAAAAGCAATATGAAGACACAGAATGCCATAGCATTGAATATGCTATTCACTGAACATGAAGTTGAACATGCTGTTCACTATGAAGATGTTTTGGACTCAGATTGTTTTTCTTCAGTAGCATGTTATATTAACAGAGACCAAAGAAATACAGATCAAATATCCAATTAGAAGAGAAATAATACTCTAATTCAAAAACCATTCTAATAGTATTACCAGAAAGCACAAGGGTTTAAGCCTGAGGTATTGTCAAGGGTTTGGGTTCAGTTAAATCTGATTTTTTAAAAATATTTATTTATTTATTTATTTATTTATTTATTTATTTATTTATTTATTTAATGTGTTTGTGTGTGATAGAAATAGGAAAAGAGAAAAAGAGAGAAAGAATGGGCACACCAGGGTCTCCTACCACTGTAAACAAACTCCAGACACATGTGCCACTTTGTTCATTTGGATCTACATGGATACTGGGGAACCAATCCCAGGCTGGCTGACTTTGTAAGCAAAAGCCTTTAACTGCTGAGCCATCTCTACAGCCATAAATCTGATTCTTTTTTCTTTCTGGTTTTTTTTTTTTGTTTGTTTTTTCATTTTTTGGTTTTTCAAGGTAGGGTCTCACTCTAGCCCAGGCTGACCTGGAATTCACTATGTAATCTCAGGGTGGCCTCAAACTCATGGCAACCCTCCTACCTTTGCCTCCCAAATGCTGGGATTAAAGGTGTGCACCACACACCTGGCAAATCTGATTCTTTCTAAAACATATAACTTTTTATTTATTTGAGAGGGGGGCATATACATATAGAGAGAAGTGGGTGTGCCAGGGCCTCCAGCCACTGCAATAGAACTCCAGACACATGCGCCACCTTGTGCATCTGGCTTTAAGTGGGTACTAGGGAATCAAACTGGGTTCTTTGGCTTTGTGGCAAGCCACTAAGCCATCTCTCCAGCCCCTATATCTGATTTTTAAACAAAACTAACAATTGGAGAGAATGCAGACTTTTTTTAACCCTTGTTCCTTCCATGAGTGATGATTATACTTGTACTAACAGGAAATAGGAAGAACATTCCAAATGGCAATAATTTACAATCTAAAGAAAAAAAAACATAATTCTATGGGATGACATGACAGAAAGCAATCCAGAAAAAAAAAAACACAATAGTAATCTTTTCAAGCTAAATCTTACTTGAAGGATGTATTTCTTTGGAACACCTGTCCCTTGATCTTCCAGCTCTACAACCTTCTAGCAAAGTTCTATCACCCCTTCCCCCACACACACATACCACATTCCCCATCTTACCCACAAACCACTAAAAGCCTTTCTCTCCACTGTTACAGCATAAGGGACTTTAAGTCTGAAATAATTTCATATGTAAGGAACAGACCCAGAAAATACAGTCCACACAGCTTGTCTGACTCAGTGCTATGATTGAAATGTTCTTATTTTGACTTTCAAGTCATTTTACTTGGACCATTGTCTCCTAAAAGCCAAGCCTATATTGCAACTTTTAACTATCATTTAAATTTTCCACAAGAGTTTCTGGAAAGGAGAAAAGTAAATTAAGTAGGAAATACTTAACAGTATAAAGTGGCACATTAAAGTGCAAATTCTTAGCTGGGTGTGGTGGTGCACAACTTTAAGCCCAGTACTCTGGAGGCAGAGGTAGGAGGATCACCATGAGTTCAAGGCCAGACTGGGTCTATAGTGAGTTCCAATTCAGCGTGTGCTAGAGTGAGACCATACCTTGAAAACAAACAAACAAACAAAAAATTATAGACTTTTTTCTTACAGAAAAATGACCTTAGTATCTTTCTCTACTGCAACAAATTTAAGTTATGTCAGGGAAAATAAAGGTGCCTCTATGTGTATAGCCTGTATACCCAGGCTGTAAATACAGGTTGCCTGCATTCAGGTTTCAGGTATACCATTCCTAGTACTATTATAGGCTGAGCCTCCCTAATCTGAAAATATGAATCTGAAATCCAAAACCCAAAACTTTTGGAGTACTGACATGACATACAACAAAGTTCCATACCTGACCTAGTGTGACAAAATGCAAGTATTCTAAAATTACTGTACAAAGTGACATCATGTGGCAAATATGATACATAAATGGGTCTTCATGATATATCATTTGCATATACACATATTCAAAAATCTAAAACTTCAATCACTTTTTGTCCCAAGCACTCTTGGTAAGGGATTTTCACTCTATTTCAGCTTCCTAACCCATATATTTCATTGAAAATGAACATAAGACCTAATTCCTGTAACATAGTAAGGACTGAAAACTCAATTATTTTTATCAGAGAAGGAGGTGGTATATGTATAAAATAAAAAGATTTAAAAAAGATTCAATAACTTTTTGGTTATAAAAATAAGTCTGGATGTTTAAAAATATTATTAAAGCTTTAGGAAAACTAATAAGAAATATTGAAACTTTAAGATAAAGAGAAATTAGAGGAAAAATAACACTGACATCGAATAACTAAAACCTATTAGCATCTGGGCCTCTGGCACTTGCACAGTAATTCTGGTCTAATTAGGAAAATACAGTACAATCTAGACCCACTCTTTCCATCTTCCTCCCCTTCATAAATCAGGCAAAATGCTTGATGAAAGCAGATGGCTCTTAAGTCAGATGCCTTGAAGCTCAGAATCCTGAAATACTCTCATCTCCCAGGAGGAACAGGATCTTCAGGATGGCAAGGAAGGTTCTTTGCGAAACTATTCCTTCCTCATGATGTAGGACAGGATGCCTGGAGGGAAGATGGGAAGAGAAAGACCACTGGGAAAGTAAATACCAGGCTTAAAGGTCAGCTGATCTTGAAATAAACTAGGCACTTGTCACCTGAAAGCATGAAAGCCATGGCCACTTGGAGGTGGACAATAAGAACTAAGGGCACCCACATTGTCTATTTCCCCACAAGTAGTTACACCCACCTGGAAAAAGTATTCACAAGTTATGTGGATGTCATTCCCTAACCCCTCCCTACAAAGCTATTTGCTCTACCTTTTCATAAGGCTGCCTGGGAATACCAAGATCAGTTCATTCACAACAATCTCAAGTGAACTCTCTTCCCATTACTCAATTTCCTCCTCTGTTTTCCTAAAGTATAAACTGCACCTCATCCTTTACTGGCTTGAAGTTAAAAGTTTAAAGCTCATTCCTCTGTGGCCAAAGCCTCCACAACATGACAAGCAAATGTAATTCCCCCTTTGCTTCTGCATGGCTTCCCTGGAACCTATACTCCTGGGTGTTCCTGCCTTCAAGTCTTCATGCCTGCATACCATTACTTCCCTCTCTTCACAGGCTCCTTTACATACTCTCCCTTTCAAAAGCCCCTAGTTCCACCTCGTTCTTTCATCCCCAATCACGCCTCTCTGTATTCTTTTGAGCCTGTATATTTGCCTTCCTGCAGCTCTCTATACTTTAAATTAACCAGCCACATTTCTAAACTCTCATAAATGCCTTTGGGCACAACTAGCATGGCCTTTCATTAAACGGCATTAGAATGTTTATCTTCCCAAACAGGTAGTAAGTTCATTTAGGGAAAATAACAATGCATCTTTTCTTTTTCATTGAAGCTGACACCCTCTATGTGCTTAATATGTTTGTTCTTGCAATGTCTATAGCAATTGTTCATTCCACTTTTGTAGTCTCTATCCCTGTCATAGACTAAAAGGTAGGTAAACCCGAGCTCACCCAGCCCGGGGAATTTCAAAGCTATTGTCCAGGAAGAGAGAGGATAAAGCATTATTCTTCAAAATGGGATATAGACTGCTCTCTTCATTCAGTAGTTTTTAATGTGTGCAAAGATCAACTAGAAATTAAGCACACATACAGATTTTAGTCTCACAGAGGACCAGACACAGCATCCATGTGATAAACCACAAGGGTGGAACAGCACTAAATTATTTTCCTTAGACAGCTATGGTACACAAAACAGCTAAGGTAGAACCTCCAAGCATGTGGTAGTCAAGACAGTGTTCCCAGATGAACTGACATCTAAAAAAATCTCATCTTTGATTTAGATGCAGAGGAAAGAGAAGCATTCTAAGTTTGCCAAGAAAGAACAGAAGACAGTCTGTCATGAAAAGAGATGCAAAGTGGGAAAATGTTTTAGGAGTCCTATAAAACAGTTTTTCTGGGACAGATAATCTGAAAGGTAAGAAGGCAGAATGCTTGAGGAATGATGAGAAAAGTCCATACAGACAGGCATAGGTTTGGTCCTATAACTGCATTATCTAAAGTAGAATTTGCAGAACAGCATTCCTATAAGTTGCAATGGAAAGATCCCAACATTGAGGAGTTCGGTAGGCTTGGAAAATTCTAACTACTCCTGCTTCTAGGAATAACATATATGGGAGTACTCCAGGCACTTAGAAGACCTGCAGTAAAGAGTATGTTTCTTTCTATTCCACAACTTTTTATTTTGAAAATTTGAATATTTGAAAAATGCAAAACTCTAGGCAACACAGAGTATTAAAATTAAAGTAACCCTGGGCTGGTGAGATGGCTTAGTAGATAATGCACTTGTTGTTCAAGCCTGAGTACCTGAGTTTAGATCCTCAGACCCATGTAAAAGCCAGAAGCTACATTGGGCTTCTGTAATCCCAGCATACTGACAGCAAGATGGGAGTCAGAGAAAGAAAAAGTTATCCTTAAGCTCGCAGCTAGCTAGCCTGACAAAGAAGGGACCCTACATGCTATCAGGTGGATGGTGAGGGCCAATCCCCAAAGATTTCCTCTGACATCCACATGCATGATTTGGCAACTTGCATTCACACATATGAACACACACACAAAAAAAAGTTATGATGTTAAAAAATAAAATAATGGAAGCTGGGCGTGGTGGTGCACACCTTTAATCCCAGCACTTGGGAGGCAGAGGTAGGAGGATCGCCGTGAGTTCAAGGCCACCCTGAGACTACATAGTGAATTCCAGGTCAGTCTGGACCAGAGTGAAACCCTACCTCGAAAAACAAAACAAAAAATAAATAAATAAAATAAAATAAAAGAAAGAAAGAAAAGAAAAGAAAAGAAAAGAAAAGAAAAGAAAAGAAAAAAAAAAAAGAAAAGAAAAGAATGGGCTGGAGAGATGGCTTAGCGTTTAAGGAGCCTGCCTCCTAAGCCTAAGAACGCCAGTTCCAATCTCCAGGTCCCACCTTTAGCCAGATGCAGTGACGCAAGGGCACAATGCCACACTTGACCACAAGGGGGCGCACACATCTGGATTTCGTTCGCAGCAGCTGAGAGACTGCTGGCGTGCCCATCTCTATCTGTCTTCCTCTCCCACTCTGTCTCTCTCAGTATCTCTCTCCAAAAAAGTAAAATAATAAAATAAAATAAAATAGTAACCCTCACATGTTAGTAAGCGTAGGCCAGAATTAACAAAATGAAGAAGATATCACTGCTGGAGCTAAAGCAGGACCTGGGACACAGGGAGATACAGGCATAAAGACAAGCAGACATTCTGTAACAGTAAAGTTGAAGCTAGAAGCAAATTTGGCAATTTTCCATAAACTCTGCCAAAGTTCAGTGGGTTTCTATAAACACCTATCAAAAACATTCCCTACATGTTCAGAAATGGCAGAGTAAATACCTTGATTAGAGCAAGAAAATAATTAAAAGAGCAATCTAGATGGAAGCAGATTAAAGAGATTCTTTTTTTTTTTTTTTTTTTTTTTTTTTTTTTGCAAGGTAGGGTTTCACCCTAGCTCAGGCTCACCTGGAATATATATCCCAGTACCCAATATCATGTGTGATTTAGAATATTTATATTTTAAACCTGGTAAGATTAATTCTTGTTTTGAGATTCTAGGATCAAGAAGTCTAAGCATTAATGCACCCCATTAACAGAAATGCTGTGAGTTCAAAGGGCAAGTAATTAACATGAGTGTCCTTGCCTGATTGTCTCAGTGCTCAGAAATAAAGATACTGAATCTTGGAGTCATTTAGACCACAAGTGAATCTGCTATTTCTGCTGCTGCCACTGCAGCTGGTGCTCCTGTGGCTGCTGGTTCTCTGGCAGACACTCATGTAGTGTATTTACTGAACAGCAAAATGTGAGTAAGTTAAGCAATGAATTGTCAACACGGAAGCAAGGATCAAGGAACTTTATCTCCAAAAAATTCCTTAAACATTTGCTCAAAGGAAAGGACTTAGGGGCAAGATGCACGCGTGAACTCTATTGACTCAGAACACATACACACACCATTCACCATCTACAGATGTCATCCCTCTAACATTCTTGTGGGCAATTCATTGCTTTCCATATCTGCTGCTTTCAACAGTGGTCAACATGTCTCACGCGTGCACACATTGTACAAGGCCAGGAGTACAACCGGGTCACTGGGGAGATAAAACAAGGAGCATGGCTTAAGATCACATCAACGTGTCCAACATTCATTGTCACTATTGACCACATATGCTATTTAGGACATAGGTAGTCTAGGGCATAGGAAGTTTGGTTATATTGTTTTAAGCAGGCAGATTACATGGTTGTAAATTAACTTCAGAAAGTCAGTTTAGCTTACTTACAAGACAGGAATTTCACACAAAAAAAGGGCTTTTCATGAAAACGTACTCAGAAAAATTATTTGTAAGGTTCATAGGAAGTATTCCCACAGTTCTTTCCTACAATTCATTCTTACATGTTCTAAACAAGAGTAGATTTATGATTTGTAACACTTCTAGTCTCCATTCATCCAGGTTCTTCACCAAAGGCATAAGAAAGTACTTTATGAATGTTTCAGGCAGAAAATACATGAACTCTTTTAAGAAACCATTTAGAGAACACCATAAAATGGAGCCCTGGGCTGGTATGTTCCTAAAAGCATTTTGGGAGCTTACATTTTCTGAGCTAACAACAGGAGCCTTATTTTAAAGGGAATTCTATGACTTGGTGTGGGATGCTTCTCAAAACCTTTACAGTACTTACGTTGAGGCTTTCTGTGGCATGGTGCCAGGCATCTGCATGTACTCAACATGGGACTCCCTCTTTCATGGGTAATGCATGTGCCTGCTTGGTTACATTAGTCCATTTTTTATAGCTATAACATAATACCTAAGACTGGCTGATTTGTACAGAAAAGAGGTTCATTTAGTTCACAGTATGACACCAGCCCTGGCAAGCCTCCACCCCCATCCCAGCTATTTCACATCATGGTGATGGAATCATGACAGAGCATATGTAAGATTGACAGATTACATGGTGAGAAGGTGAGCCAGAGAGTGGGAGGAGCCAGTCTTACTTCCCATAATCAACCTAGTCTCACAAAGACAGCTAACCTATTCCTGAAGACCAGCATTATTCCCCTCTGAGAAGAGCACCAACAGTGACATAATTATTTGCACTAAGCCCCACTTCTTACAGGATCCAACCACTACACAGTATCACCACACTGAGAACAAAACTTCCCACATGTGAATAGTTAGGGGCACACCACATACAAACCATGGCACTGATGTTTTACAAATAACCCTGTTATGGTTTAAATCTGAAATGTCCCTCAAAAGCTCGTGTGTTGTGGCTTGGTCCCTGATGCAGCAGTATTCAAAAGTAAGGGTTGGGGGAGGTGCTTTGTTCATAAGAACTCTAAACTGACCAATGGATTAATCCATTGAGTGGCTGTTGGGAAATGGTAGAACCTTTTAAGAGGAAGGCCCTAGTGAGAGGAAATACATCACTGGAGTCACACCCCTAAAAGATATTCATTCTCATTCTCTCTCTGGCTCTCCCTCTCCTAACTGCCATGAAATGAGCAACTTCCAACCTCTGCTCCCTTCAGCTGTGATATTCTGCCAAGAAACAACAGAGCAACCATGGACTGTTATCTCTGAAATTGTGAACCAAAATAAAGCTTTCCTCATTTAAGTTAATGTCTGCAAGGTATTTTGTCACAATGGCACAAATCTGACTGACTAACACTTCTGCAAGAAGCAAGACTAGCTATCTCTTGGAGGCGTTAATTCATTTCTTTGAAAGATTGAGTCACCATGACACAGTTAACTATATATCATTTATGAAGATGGTAGGCTCCTTGGTTGTGCCTCAGCCTCTAGCCCCTCAGTTTCAGCTGCCTCAGCTCTAACAGGATATAATCAACCTGTCTTAGAGATATTCCAGGTTGTCATGAGGATCAGTTGGGTAAAAGTTAAACACCATCCACTTCCCTAAGAGACATTGTTGGCAGGAAGTAGAAGGGACACAATCTTCACCTCTGCTAAACTTTCTCACTACTTTTTTTCCCATGACACTGTGGTTTATCTTAAAACTCAATTGTTTTTCCCCACACCTATCAAGCTTTCATGAAAGAACGCTTCATCCTCAAACACCACATTCTCATGTCACTCAGCTTTCTTCAGTTCTGCAAACACCAAACGCCACCTCGACTCATTCTTCCTCAGGGCCTCCTCTCACAAGGACAACTTTCTGCTCTGTCTTGCCTCTTCTTCAGAAGGGACTTCGCCAGTCAGCCTTCTAGATGTACCCTCTTCTCATAGCTCTTTTCTAGCTTGGTAGCTTTTTTTATTTTCTTCATAATGCAGCCTTATCAGGAGTATCTTAAACACTAATTCATATGCATGTTGCTTTCCTGTTCTCACCACTAGGATAGCATCATGGGGGGATAAAAACTGTTACCAGATCTCCTGGGATATAACCCCTGGAGTCGAAGAAACCCTTGAAAAAGAACACCTGCTGCCAGGCATGGTGATGACTGTTTTTAATGCCCTCCCTGAGGAGGGTGAGGCAACAAAATCATGACAGTAGGTAGACAGGGCATTGTTTGCCAAAATGCATCAGGGGTGAAGACCTACTAAGGCAACAATTTGATCCCCTCACCTGACAGCTCTTTAGACTATGCAGGGGTTGAGGTAACTCCTTCTTTGATCTATCTTCTCTTACTTTTGAAATCTGATGAGGTTCTGTTGTTCTATGACTGCTTTTTGTTTTGTTTCTCATGCCATTTAGAAATCTTAAGAAGAAATAGCACTTCTCATTGTGGAGAGATCTAGGGGGAAAGCAGTATTAAGAAGAAAATATGCTTCCAATTTTGTTTTTCCTCAACAAAACTACTTGCCTTGTAGATTAGTATAGCATAACAACCATTGAAAAGGATTTATTTCTTGAAACCAAGGGTCACCTTGGAGTGGTTTGCATGGCTGCCAAAATATGATCTCACTGCAAACTAATGGTGGCAGAGACAAGTTTCTACAGGAGAAGGCTGGCAGGCAAGTACCACAGGAAAGAGCCATCTTCCATCTAAGGAGACTAGATGGAAATAAAATCATTTGCTTTTCCTTCCATGGGTCTGACACTTCCCCCAGTTTCTTTGGGGTTTATTATAAAGGTGTCAGGCCCTATCAGAAATTTGATGGCAGCCACATATTATGAAATAAATAAAAAGAACACTCTTTTGTACTGCCTTCGAGGTTTCCTTAAGTTACTCTGAATAGCATCTCCCTCTGCCAAGTTTTCTGTGCCTTGCATAATGAGATACTTTCTAATTAGCATATCACAAATATTCCCAGTCTTCTTTTCAAAAGTCCTCATAGAGTTTTAAGTATTTCTTTTACATACATCAAAAATTTTTCCCCACTCAATAAAGAGGTAGGAAAAAAAGTCAATGTGATTCTCCAACTTTTCCTTTTTCCTTCCTTTTTTGCTTTCCTCTTTCACTTTTCTCTCCTTTACCCTTCCCCCAACTCCTTTTCTTTCATTCCTTCCTTCAAGCCATCAGGCAGCATGGAATAATGGTAAGGTTATAGGAATGAAAGCCAGAAGTCCTAGATTGGGGTTTTAGCTGAACACTAATTAGTTGTGTCATTTTAGGCAAATTGCTTCACCTTTAAGGGCCTCTGGGTCCTCTTCTGTATAATGATGAGACAGATCCAAATGGAAAGGTCCTCACAGTTTAGAACACTATCATTCTATTTGTGATTCTTGAATAATACCTTGTCTCCTCATTCAGAAACTGGAGAAGTTTTTTTTTTGTTTGTTTGTTTGTTTTTATTTTTTATTATTGTCTAAAGATTTTTAAAAATTTTAAAAATTTATTTATTTATCAGAGAAAGGGAAAGAGAGGAGGAGAGTGAGAATGGGTGCACCAGGGCCTCTAGCCACTGCAAAAGAACTCCAGACTCATGCACCCCTTTGTGCATTTGACCTAAGAGGGACCTGAAGAATCAAACCGGGATCCTTAGGCTTCACAGGCATGTACCTTAATCGCTAAGCCATCTCTCCAGCCTGAGAAAGTTTTTTTTTTTTCTTTTATACATCCAAAACAGGTACTGACACCAGTAACAAGAAATGTAATTTTATAAATAGATATTTAATTGCAGAATTATAAATTACCTTTAAACAGCAAAGGCTTCTCAAGATAGGCAGAATAATATTCACACTAGTTGAATACACTGACACATATGCAAATACATACACACATGCTGGAAACTAAACATAGCTGACATGAACGAATCCTGATGTAAAGAATCCTGTGACATGGAAAATGAAAGGCTTGATTTGTAGAGATGGCTTAGCAGTTAAGGTGCTTGTCTGCAAAGTCTAAGGACCCAGATTCAAATCCCTCGTACCTACATAAGCCAGATGCACATGGTGGTGCATGCATCTAGGTTCCTTTGTAGTGGCTGGAGGCCCTGGGATATCCATTCATTCTCCCTCTCTCTCAAATAAATAAATAAAATATTTAAGACATGAAAGTCTTTACAGTCTTTGCTGTTACTAGATATAAATCCATTCAGCTTAATAGACTAGTTGAGATTGCCCCAGTGACATGTGAGTTTCAAGATTTGACCACGAACATCAAAATCATAAAAACATAGAAATTTACCTTGGTATAGTTATGGGCTTCTGAGGAACAAAGGTTATGCTGGTATTATATGCTTTGACATTTCATTTGCCTAATTCAAACTCTCTGATGGAAGGAAGGTACATTCTTGTATAGGTTTTTCACCCTCAGAATCTGGCACCTCCCCTCACCTTGTCCACGCCAACAGTGACATACCTACTTCTGCTTTCAGAGGACTTCCATGGTGCCACCTATTTAGACTCTACTTCTGGCATCTCTCTTGGCACCTCTGCCTCCCAGATCATATAAACCTACATTATCCTTTGATCCTCACCAGCTAAATTCTGAGCGTGCCTACTACCTTGCAATCTCAGCTCTACCACATCACCAACAAGCTGAGCCCTTCCCTTTCCTGTTTATTCAGCACAGCATATACCATATCACACCTATCTATTGTCACCACTGTCCCAGCTCTCATGACAGTAAAAGCCAGAGCTCAGAAGAGCTTTGGTCATACAGTAGTCCCAGGGCTACCAAGCATGTGACACTGGAGAGAGAGAAAGGATGGGCAGAGATAGAAGCAAGGCAATGAATGAAAGTGCTGAGGGATTCTGAGATTGTCCCTCCACATCCCCCATCTCCCTGAACAATGTCAATACAAGGTAATAAGGTAAAATGATCTCAATATATGACTGAGGGAAGCAGTACCAAAGACTGAAAACATCAGGATATCAGCCCTATATAAACAGAAAGAAAAAGGAAGCCACCCAACATTGTTCAGAAAAGTCTTAAGATTTCCTAGCAGTGTTGTATACAATACATGGGAAGGACAAACAGATCAAGAGACAAATTATTTCAAATCAGTATGCAGTAATGAAAAATCATAAGAAATAATTATATTTAGAGATATGGAAAAGTAATCATAAGTCCAAAAAGTAGGCTACAAAACAATAGAGAGGAAGGCTACAAAGATTACTCAGTTGGTAAAATGTTCCCTCACAGGCATGAGAACTTGAGTTTGAACCCCAGAACCTACATACATGCAGGCATGGTGGTATGCATTTGCAATTATAGAACTTGAGAGGTAGAGATATGCAAATCACTAGAGCTCACTGGCCAGGCAGTCCAGCCTAATCAGTGAGGTCCAGGCCAATGAGAGACTATCTTAAAAAGAAATGGATCATATACCTAAGGATGATTCTTATAATAGCCTTCTGGACTCCACACATATGTATAGATGTGTAAACATACATGTGCCCACACATACACAAACATGTATAAACACATGTACACACACAAAGCACATGAACCTGCAAAACAAAAACAATGTGGATGACATTATCACATTTCATTAGTTTTCTCACATTTGTATATATGAGAATATTTAACTATACAGATACTACAGAAATGTCTAGAATAACAAAGTGTTAATATATAAATTATCTAAATTGTGAAATATATGACTTTTTTCTTCCTTCTTTCCTTATATGTACTTATATTTTCTATTTTTTCTACTAGAAACATGAACTGCCTGAAAACAATTTTAAAAGTCTCTTGTGAATAAGTAAATAGTTTATTTATGAGTATTAAAAAGTACAAGAATTAGGTGGTGAGGATTTGGCTGCAGGCAGTGATGATAGGAATGAAAAGTGGGAAGCAGGGTTAAGAACAATTATAGAGGAAGAGCTGACAAAGATGGGTGCCTGGCTAAGTGTGAAATGGAAGGGAATGCTGAAATGCAGGGTGACATCCAAAGAGAACACTAACAGAATGGGGCACCATGGAGGACAATTAGCTTGGAAGAAAAGGACTTCTGTTTACTCTTTCAATGCTTTATTTGGAATAGGGACAGATTACCAGAGCACCAAAGAAAGGTTAAGGATCAAGGGGGCTGAAGATTCAGCAGTATGGTTACATGAGCTTCCACTACTCCACAGAAGCCTATACTTCCCCTGGGGGTCCCCTTCAAGCTACTCTTGAGATGGCCTTATGTCCTATTATTTCACTCCCAATCATGAGGCCAATGCCTTATCCATAGGTGGCATTCAATAAACGGTTGAGAAGTGAGTTACAGAATTCTCCAGGTGACAGCTGAAATACTGAGAAGAGTTGTCATCTTCCAAGGGAGACACTGGAGATAAGTGGGATTGAATAGGGAAATATAGATGTGTGGAGGTCATAGTATCAGCAACAGCAACAATGTACAAGGGCAGTGCAATTTTCCAGAAGCTGATAAAGGGGAATTGTAAAAGGGAAAGAGATGCCAACAGCAACCATTGTGGCAAAGAATGAGACAAGACAGGACTAGAAAAACAGTTCAGCAATTACAAGGTTGCCCACCATCTAGGGGTAGCAATTTCAAGATAGTTGGAAGGACCAATATTATGGCTAGAGGTTGAGAAAATTATTAAAAGAATGAGATCAAAGTAGTCTTTTTGGTTCTGTGGTAAACATAAAAGAATATATTATAGCACAAGAAGAAACTAAGTCAGGGCCAATATTAGTCAGTTTTCTATAACTATGACAAAATACTTAAGGCAAGCAACTTAGGAGGAGGAAGGATTTATTTTGACTTATGGTTGCAGATATTTCAAGCCATGTTTGGCTGGCCCATGGTTGCTTTGGGACCTGTGGAAAGGCACAATGTCATGGCATGGAATGTGTGGTAAAGCCAAGTTGTCTACCCTATAGTGACCAGGAAGCAAAGCAAAGCAAAGCCAACAGTAATGTCTGAGGTCATATTACCCTCTTCAGAAACATGCTCCAATGCTTCTTAAAGGTTCCACAACTTCCCAGTAGCACTATAGACTGTCAACAAGCTTTTTAACACATGGGCCTTATCTTACAAAATAGCAGATAGACCTTCAAATTTAGAGGAGTTACTGTGGCAAGTTAGTAACAGGGAGAATTGGACTACTGCTGCCTCAAACCAGGCACTGCTTGCATGGGCAGAACTACCCTGTGAATATCAGGAAGACCTGTCTAACCTTCCTGTCCTCCTCAACACAGTTCAGTTTAGCTCTAGTGACTCCTTCACTGATGCTTCAAGTGTCCTCTCTCCTTCAGAAGACATAAACCAGCTCTTCAGGACCTCCCACTGTAAATTCTGGATAAAAGCAGTATGATGGTTAGTTGATCAACTTGACAGAATTTAGAATCACCATGGAACTACATCTCTAGGTTTCTGAGAGGATATTTCCAGGTTTAACTAAGGAGGGAGGACCCACCCTAAATGTAAGCAGTACCAGCCCATGGGTTGGGTCCTGAACAGAGAGAGTAGAAAGGAGAAAGTGAATTGAGCACCAGTGTTCCTCTCTCTCCACTTTCTGACTGTATATGCAATGTGACCAGCCAGCCACCCACCTCATGCTCCTGCTTCCATGCTATCAATATCCCCATAACTGTAAGCTAAATAAACTTTTCCTCCCTTAAGTTGTTTCTCATCGAGTATTTTGTTAAAGAAAGTGGGACAGTACAATCAGGTAGTTCTATTCAAATCCCATAAGCTAAATGCCAAAGAAAATAACATGACAGACTTTAATGCATTTGCAATAACTTTTAAACAAACAATCCTGCAAAAAGAGACATTTAAAGTAACACCCTGGCATCATCTTTCCCCTATGCCCTAAAGGGAAAGCACCTCATTATTCTTGGGCAAGGAAGCTATCATCCTGCAGGATATGCTAGCTAAGGGCAAAGTTATGAACACAAGGACCACCCCACCAGTGGCTGTGTGTCTGTAAGGAATAGAGGCAGGAACTGCTCTTAGACAGGTGTCTGCAGGCAGATCCCTAAGCTGCCCTTCAGCTGAGATGGAGGTCAATATCCCACACAGCCTGCTTGGGATTCCAGTGTTCACTCTTAGAATATTTTCATGAGACACACCCCATGCAGCAAAACTCTCCTAAGGCCTGTCAGCAAGAGCCAGCAAGATCAGAATGGACCCCCTGAACTGGAAGCAGATCCAGAAAAGCCTGGCAAACAGCTGCCTGCCTCAACTAGACTGCCCTGTTTCTGTCTTAAACTGTAGCAGCTGAGGTCAAAGCATTCCCAGAATTTGTGTGACAGCCTCAAGATTCCTATCAAAGTGGCACCACTAGGTAGCTAAAAATGCTACATGTCAATTCACAAAGCATTTGCCTCCTGTTCTCTCACTCTCAGACAAGTCATTAACATTCCTCAACATATAATTCCAGCCCTGTCTACCTCTAAGTAAAACCTTCTTGCTCACCTCAAGTGTATTTTGCAATCGGAGGAATCACCAGTGAGATTTGGTGCTTTTTCTTATTCTTTAAGATGCTTATACATACATTTTAGAAAAATATAAACATTGTTGTTGTAAACATTACAAAAGACATTCCCACACCAAAATTGTTGTTAAGATGGATACTAAACATATGGCCATTTGTTTGTTTGTTTGTTTCAATAATGAGCTGAGATTTCCAAGTTAAATTATACTTTCTAGTAAGAAAAAGTTAACATGTAGAAATTACATGTTTCTAGGACACAGAAGTCCATTTAATTTATCCAACAGAACCCACATGTCCATAAATCCTTGAGGCCACCTGTACCTATGTCTACACAGCTCCTCTAAGACTAACCTATGAACTAAATAAGAAATGGGATGGGCTAGCCTAATGCTAGGACAATATCCTGGAGAAGAGATCTGAATACATGCTTCATTGCCAGCTGGTATTGGGGATGAGTCTTCTCCAGAATCAAACACTTAAAACTAAAATATGTGTTTCAACTTACCTAGTGTCTCAGGTGTGAGAATTAATTCTGTTATTTCCAACTCCCCTCATTTTAATTTGGTCATATTTTCTATTTTGGATTATGTTGTGAAATCTCAGTTACTTGAGAAACTTATTGTGGAGAGCATCTTGTTTAAGCATAAAGATTTTAGGACTTGTATGGAAAGAACATGCCAATATGTAGAACATTTCATATCTAGGAAGAAGTCTAACTCCCAGTGACTTCAGATTTTAATGTTGCCAAAATTGCCAAGAATTGCACGTATTATTAAGCTACATTCATATGCACATTAACACTCCCTGTTGATAAACAATTCCATATGTGACATCCTAGACAAGCACTCTGAGCTACATCTTTAACCCCTATCAAACTCATTTCTAAGAAAGTTTCTATTTCTCAATCGAGATGTCAAATAATTTATTCACATAGGACTTAACTCTATTTTAAATAAACATTTTAGATAAATGGACCTCTCTTATTTGCTACTTACTTTTAAGTATATAACACCTTACTTAAATGTACAAATACTTTTCAGTAAAATGCAATAAATGTACTGCCTTGCCTCTCCCTCAGCCCCTGCTGCCAGGATTCTAGTTTTTCAAAGATGAATTAATAAACTCAGATTTAATATCTCTGAAAAAATTTAAACCCTGACAAACACACACATGATTGGAAAGTTTTGTGTTTTGTGTGTAGTCTTCATCTATATGTCTTGACCACATGGAATATAAGCACTGTCCTAGGATATAATATCATTCAAACATGGGGTAAAAGTTTCACCTAATATTTAATATCAGCTCATCCAAAATAACTTTATCCTCAATACTAAGCAGAAAAGTCCAAGCTAAGTGGTGTGAAACAGTTAAATACCAATTCATTGTTCCAAAAACTTCAGCGTATTTCAAGATGACCTTTCCACAAGTATGTGGAAAAAACACCAAAACATACCACATAGGAACAATCTGAAACTGGGGCATAATTGACAAATCTACATTTGCACAAGCATCATGAAGACAGGAGGGCCCAGTTCATTAAAGTCTGTAACAATGATATATTTCATATAATGCACACAAAGGATGCCTCCAGATGCTCCAAATTTTAGATAACTTAGCACGACTATCACCAGTGGAAAAAGAAATAAACAAATTGTCTGATTATACAGAGTATCCTGTCTGGAAATTCATACCAGTTTCCTAGTTTCTTCTGTCTACCAATACATCCCAGATTTCAATGCACTCACCACCCTGCAGTCTGGGGCCTGGGTTTCTGGTTCTTGCAAGTGGTCTGTAAAATGTACAGATGGTAATCATCTGTGGCTTACTTCAAATCCTGATGACTGCTGCTTTTATTCTTTTGATTTCCTTTGGTGCCAAAGATATCGTTGTATTCCAGAGTTACTGCATGTTGAATGAAACTGCTGTCAACATTTTATGATGTTCTGTATTTCGGCTTTCCAGATAGCTAACTCAAACATTAAAGAGAGCTGTTTTCAATGCTCTGTTTCTTTTTCCCTCTGAGGAAAGGTATGGTTCTCCTCAAACATCCTGGAAGATTTAAAGTTGTATTCTTCTGGAACGCATTAAAATAAATCCTAATCGCAATTGGTTCCTACTTTCACACTTTTTTTTCTCTCTTGTGTTGCTTGGACAGTGTTAATTTTCCCACACTCTCCTGAAGTGGTGACTGGCTTGTCGGGACAAGTATGATAACACTTGGCCAGAAGGTGAAACACCCACACTGAAATTATTAAGGAACTACAGGGTCTGAATCCACTTAGCACAGTCCCCAAACACCATCACCTTGACTGGAAAGGCTCAACAAGACAAGCTCATCTGGTCATTACAGGACCTCGAGCCACCTGTATTTTATATCACAAAAATAGCCCTTCAACTTGGTTGCCAGACCAGGAGGAAATACCTCACTTTCTCTTTATTTCACCTTGAGTCCTGTAGACTGAGAACTAATATTACAAAGTAGAACCAGGTGACCAGAAGTTGATTTTCTCCAGAACACCAGGGCCGAATTCTTCCTCATCCTGCCTCTCCCTCTCAGTAGTCTCCTGGATTCAGCAATAAACTACTTGATTGCCTATCTAGAGCTTTGATCTAAGGTCTGGAAAGTTCTGGACACTTCCTGTGTATGTTTCAAAGGATGGCTTGACATTTATATCCCCAAATCATACGTTCATTTGACTATCATGGGCTCTCTGTCCTTTCCTATTGTAGAGACAACTTATGAAACTGTTCATTTTATATGGATTTTAATTGAGTTGCATTTCCTTATTAATATAAACCTTAAACACTCCACCTCTAAATGCAGATGAAGATTGTAGCTTAAAGGAATGCTCCATCCAGTACAGGGTGTGGTTGGATTCCTTGATGTAGAATAGTTTTGGTGAGGATGATAAGACCACATGTTTCTTTCTCCTGGTGGCCTCATGATTGAAGGACAAAAGTGAAGGTAACACCATGCTCATCATTTAACTTTTTATTGAGAAACCTCACTAAAGAACATTGGTGGGTGGGCAAGCTGGGGTGCAGTTTAGGGAAATAGTACTTCTTGTCTAGGACCTAGCATGCATGAGGCTTTGAGTTCAATCCCTAGCACTACAAAAAGAAAAGAAAGAAAACAAAGTTGGTAGATGACTAATAAGTAATAATTACTACAGATGGAAATCTTGAATAATGAGCACAATTTCTCTGGTTAGGGATGGAGATGGTATTTTCCAAAAGGGGCGGGGGGGAGTGGTAAGGGCTAGGGAGATTACTCAGTGGTTAAAAGTTCTTGCTTACAAAGCCTGCTGTTCCCCGTTCAGTTCCTCAACCACACATATAAAGCACTACAGGAAGCCCTCACATGCCCTCTGTGTAGGTTAAATTCAGGTGTCCCCCATAAACTTAGGTGTTCTACATACTAGGTTCCCAGGTGATGGAGATTTGGGAATTAACGCCTCCTGGAGGCAGTGTATTGTTGGGGGTGGGCTTATGGTTATTATAGCCAGTTCCCCCTTGCCAGTGTTTGGCATTCTCTCCTGTTCTTATTATCAACCTGATGTTGGCCAAGAGGTTATGTCCATCCTCTACTCATGTCATTGTTTTCCTGTCATCATGGAGCTTCCCCTCAAGTCTGTAAGCCAAAATAAACCCTTTTTTCCCACAAGTTGCTCTTGTTGGGTGATTTCTTAAATTTATTTATTTATTTATTTATTTATTTATTTATTTATTTATTGAGAGAGAAAAAGAAAGAGGGAAGAGAGAGAGAGAATGGGTGTGCCAGGGCCTCCAGCCACCCAGATGCATGTGCCCCCTTGTGCATCTGGCTTAAATGGGTCCTGGAGTGTTGAACTGGGATCCTTTGGCTTTGTAGGCAAACACCTTAACCACTAAGCCATCTCTCCAGCTCCTTGGTTGGGTAATTTCTGCCAGCAATGCGAACTTAACTGCAACACCCTCATCCTGAAGGTGATGCCACTTTCCAATGTGATGGCTCCAATCTCTGTAGATGTCCTCTCACTCCCAAGTCCCAAGTTCAAGTAACCAATTACTAACACATTTCTCTAGAATTTTTTTTTGCATTTATATGTGTGTGTGTGTGTGTGCGCACACACACACAAAGTATGTATGGGTGTGTATGCAAGTGGGGGTCAAAGGTTAATATCCACTGTCTTCCACAATTACTCTCCACTTTATTTATTGAGATAGCGTCTCTCTCTTGTCTTACCCAGAGCTTGCCGAGTTGGCTAATTTAGCTAGCCAGCTTGCCCTGGGGATCCTCCGGTCTCTGCCTCCCATTCTCTTGAATTATAAGTGCGTACCACCTCACTAAGCATTTATATGGGGTGCTGGGAATCTGAACTAATGTCTTGGTGTTTGAGTAGCAAGCACTTTAGCAACTGAGCCATTTCTCCAGCCCATCCACTTAGATGTTCTTATACCCTGCTTATACATAAGGCATGCCAACTTCAAAAATTATTGTTGCTTCAATATTCCTTTTTCATTGCTTTGGTTTTTTGAGATAGTTTTTCTATGTGGCTCAGGCTGGCCCCAAACTCACTATCCTTCTGCATCAGCCTTCCAATTGCTGGGATGACAAGTGTGTACCACCAGATCTGTTAAATATTCTGTCTTTTTTTAATGAGGCTAACTGCCTAGGCTCAAGATCCAACATCATCGTGCCTTCTGCCAAACCCTATAAAGGCTATCTCTACAACAGCTCCTATAACCATTACCTGTCAAAGTTATATCCTTTCTGCTCCTTACCCAACAGGGAGCACCTAGTTCCCCTGTGGTTGGCTCAGTTTGACCTTCAGTTCTCAGGATTGTCAGTAGGAGGCCTTCAACCTGGGCCAGCTCCCCCTGGGCTCTTCCACCAGTAGCACTGGCTGGTTCCCCCTCCCTAATACCCCAGCATTAATCAAAGGGCTGCGGCTTCCTTAATACTATGTCTTCTTCCAACCCTCAAATAACAGGGCTTCTTCTCTAAGCCTTGTTCCCAAGCGCCTGTAAATCTAATTCTTCCTTGGTGTGGGACTCTGGCCAAGTTCTCAACTTAGAAATTAAAGCTTTAGTTCTACTGCCCCTGAAACTCTGTGTTCAGCCCCCAGAGTTTACTAGTCACCAGGGCCTAGAGATCACTAAGCTGCCTAAAACTGTTTGCCAGCTTTCAGTGTGATCTAAACTCCTATCAGGCAAAAAGCAAAGCCAGAAAGCAGGCACTAAGCAGAATTCCACTGCTCCATACGGGCCCTGCCCCAGGCCCTGAGCTCCTGTTCCCATGTCAGCACACCAAGGACTTTAGCTTACTTTGGCTCCAGATTGACACTTCTAGTTCCCCCCTATTGTATATAGTTTGGACATTTGTATTTTTGATCCCCATTCCTAATCCCCCACCTGTCCAATAAAGATGGCAACTTGTTCCTTTTTGAGATGACTAGGAAACAGCAGGTAGCGTTACCCTTCCAAAGAGACCCCAATTACACCATTTCTCCTAGTTTCTGCCCAAAGCCACCACTGTCAACCACTTGTCAATTACTTATGCTTATTATTTCTTCCTGCATTACAGAATCCTGGCAATCTCTTCTCCTCTACAATAATTAATAGAGGAGTGGGCATGTGACCCATTTATAGTTAAATAAATATAGGAAATCATCTGAGGAGAATAATCTATTCCACCTTTTAAAAAATCATCAAGAAACTTTTTGAAAATTCCATGCCTTGAGTTCAGAGAAGATTATCTGGAGCTGAAGTAGCTAATCTGAGATCAAGAAAAGCTACAGAATCAATATGCAAATGATAGTGAAAGAGAATTATAAGGCCTGAATACTGGACAGAATCATTGGGCTACTTCTCTATTATTTGCCTATCCATCCCCATGTTTCTGACTGTTTTCTTTTATGTACATAGTGGGTTTTTTAATTAATTAATTTATTTATTTGAAAGTGACAGAGAGAGAAAGAGGCAAAGAGAGAGAGAAAGAGGCAAAGAGAGAGAGAAAGAGGCACAAAGAGAGAGAGAATGGGTGCACCAGGGCCTCCAGTCACTGCAAACAAACTCCAGATGCATGCGCCACCTTGTATATCTGGCTTATGTGGGTACCGGGGAATCGAGCCTCAATCTGGGGTCCTTAGGCTTCATGGGCAAGCGCTTAACCACTAAGCCATCTCTTCAGCCCCCATAGTGGGGTTTTTGTTTTTATATTTTTATTTGAAAGGAGAGAGAAAAAGAATGGTCACATCAGGTCCTCCTGTCTGTGCAAATGAACTCCAAATGCATGTGCCACTGTGCACTGGCTTTACCTAGGTACTAGGGAATCTAACTCAGACCATCAGATTTTGCTAGTAAGCATCTTTAATTGCTGAGCCATCTCTCCAGCCCTGCACACAATATTTTTAAGACACATATGCATAGAATGACATCAGAGAAAATCAAATGTCTCTTCCTCAACAGAAACAGTAAATAAGCAAAATCCAATAGAATCAACTTTGTCTGAACTCTGGAACTACTCCAAGATTCGAACAACCAGGTAGCATCTAAGAAAAAGGGAGCCCAATCCCAGTAGTAAAGATTTGCAGCCCCATGTCCTGTGCCCCTACAGTTTAAGTGTGGTTTTGACTATAGCATCACATCTCCTGCGACAGCTCCTAATGCTGGAAATATCAGATCGTATCTGTTTTCAAAGAATTGTATTTAACTGTTTTAACTTGCCTATTGTCTTCCTGAAGGACTGAAGCAACCACCTTAGTTTCTTTAGCTTAATTCAGAAATCTCCCTAAGTGGAAGAAACTACTCAAGAGTCATTTGCCTGAAAAGTTCGACAGCACATGATACCAAGGACAAAGTATACTGGTTGGGGCAAATGATAACAAACACCAAACCACCAGGGAGAAAAGGCTGGAGAGTAACGGACTTCTCCAAAGAGGGACTCTGAGAATCTCTCATGTATTCTCAAGACTCTAGAAGCTCACATTGCATGCTAAAGGTAAGGAACATGTTCAAAGACTTGCAGTGATCCTATGTTCTGACCTGTGACTGATCTTTAGGCACTGCACCAGCAGGAAGTAAAGGCTAAGGCAGAATTGTGACAGAAATGAGTGTTGTAGATATGGCCCAACACACACCCACAAATTCTTGATTGTTTTTCTCTTCTTTCTTCCTTCCTTTAGTCCTTCCATTCTTCCTTCTCTCCTTCCTTCCTTTCTCTTTTCTCTCTTTTTTCTTTTCTGGTTGAAAATATCTAAATAAATCTCTTCACCCAGAACACTGAAATTATACTCAAATTTTAAAAACTACTTTTAATAAAAAATATAATTTAAATGAGTAAAAGCTGAAGGTTTTATAGCAAAATGACTCAGTTGTCCACCATAGTTTTCCACCCACCTCCAAAAGGCAGAAGCCTGAAAACAAATAAAATTTACAGCTTCGTTTTTCTAGAAAACTCAACTATTGCTGTCCTAAAGACATTTCTTATTGCAAATTAATTAATTAATTAATTAAATACTCAACTGGACCATAGGAACCCTCTTGAGACAGTGTTTCAAGCCTGAGAATAGAGAAAAAAAAGTATTTCCATCTAACTTGTAATGATGTCTTCCAATTTCATAGCTTTATATCCCAGAATTCCAAGAAATACAATTTAACCACAATGAATACATTGCTTTTTCAAAAAGGATTATATCGGTTTTAGATTTGAAGTTGAGTGGGGTTGTGTATATGAAAAACTGAATGAAGGCTGGAGAGATGGCTTTGGGGTTAAGGCGCCTGCCTCCTTAGCCTAAGAACACTGGTTCCAATCTCCAGGACCCACGTTTAGCCAGATGCAAAGTGACACAAGGGTGCAATGCCGCACTTGACCACAAGGGGGCGAACACATCTGGATTTCGTTTGCAGCAGCTGACACTGCTGGCCCGCCCATCTCTGTCTTCCTCTCCCTCTCTCTGTCTCTCTCTGTGTCTCTCTCCAAAAGAATAATAAAAAAATTTTTTTTAAACTGAATGAGATCACAGAAGTAAATGATCTCTTCTCTGAATAATATACCTATATTCTATAAATATGATTTACAAATAAAGAAGTTAACTGAATAAATAAAAAATACAGAACTATGGGTCAATTACAAATAAAATTATTATAAAGTTCACTGATGATGGAGTAATAGATTTTATAAGTTTATTTTCTTTTGAAAATGTTCTTATATTATCTGTATAATAACTATGACTCAAAGATTTTTTTAAATGTAGAATTTTTTAACAAAATCCATGAAAAAAAAAACTAAAAAAATTGAAGCATTCATGTTAGTGCATTTTGTTGCCAATTTTAAGTATAAATAATATGAGTATATTTGTTGGAGACCTTCCAGAAATTTTCTTTTCTCCTACTAACATTACAAACAGTTCTTACAGTTTATTTTCACTGTTTTTGTTTAAACTGCCTCTAAAATTTAAATTTAAGAAGTGTGAAAATAACTGAAAAATCATGTTCTGCTATTTTTTTTTTTAATTTGGAAGAGAAAAATGTTTTAACACTAAGTTTGGAAACAACTAAGAATTCTTGGGTTTGAAGTAAAACTTCAAATAAAACATTGAGCAATTAATCATGGTGGCTTACATTGAAGGAAAAGATTGTAAGTGGGGTTCTTTTTTTCCTTAAGCAACCCTCTCTACAGTTATTTAATGATACATTTGTTTTCTATAAACAGAAGAGAAGAATGTATTGGTTAATTTACCATGTTTACTTGATTTTCAGGTAGACAATCCTGGCAAGATACTCCTAAATGTGTTTCCCTTTTTTTGCTTACATGCTTCTTCTCCCTCACTAGACCCAAGAAATGAAGACAAAAGGAGTATTTTAGCTGCTGGGCCACACATTAGTGCCCTGAAATATTTCCATGTGTCACTTAATGTGTAATGGTTTCTGTCACCTTAAAAATCACAAAATATTCAGAGATACATGTTTCAGGCCCAGCCCAGCCTATGGCTTGCACTGTTTTTTACACACATTGACAGTTGGCTATCAAATTTCAGTATTTTTTTAAATGAAATAAAATATTTTACATTATATGCTAATGTTTTGAAAGAATTCTCCTTGATTATTTTGACAAATAGAGAAAGGGCATTTTATAATGTTACTATAGGGTTGAGTTCAATTTTAGGTCTTTTAAAAAAATTAGAACCTTACCAGTTTTACATATTGGAAAATCCATTCCAACTTTGTGCTTGCTTAAGATAACTTTTTGTTGTTTATGTTTATTTTTAAAATTTTGTGTGTATTTTTTACAGTGTTGGAGATTGAACCCAGTACTTCTACATGCTGGGAAAGCATTCTTACCACTGATCTATATATAACCCCAGTCCTTAAGATGTTTTCTTATCAGTGAAAGTGTAGAAAAAGAAAAATATAAGCCGGGCGTGTTGGCGCATGCCTTTAATCCCAGCACTCGGGAGGCAGAGGTAGGAGGATTGCTGTGAGTTCGAGGCCACCCTGAGAATACAGAGTGAATTCCAGGTCAGCCTGGGCTAAAGTGAGACTCTACCTCGAAAAACCAAAAAGAAAAAGAAAGAAAAAAAAAACATTGAAATCAATACAAAATAAGTTCTACGAGAGTCAAAATTGTTGTAATTTTAATTGCTGCTGGATCTTTTGTTCACAGTGTAATGTCTATCATACAGTGGGCACTCAATCTAATTTTCACAGCTATTTGTTAATTTTTGTTTCTATGATTTGGGATATTTGTATGTTTGTTCATTTATTTGCCATTTAAGACAAGGTCTCTTATAGTCCAGGTTGGTCTGGAACTAGCTGTGTCCACAGATAACCTTGAATTCATGATCCTCTTGCCTCCACCTTTCAAGTGCTGAGATTATAGTCAGGTACCACTGTGGCCAGTTATTCATTGTTTTTCCAGAACTGATTCCCAAATAGTCAAATAACTATGACTAGAAATGCTACAATTTTTCTGCAATAACAAAACCAACTATTTTTCTTGATTTTGTCCTAAATTTGAACCTCTGTGCTCTGAGGTTCCTTTAAGATCCAGATGGAGGGCTAGAGAGATGGCTTAATGGTTAAGGCACCTGCCTGCAAAGCCTAAGAATGATTGTTCAAATCTCCAGGTCCCACGCATAGCCAGATGCAAAAGTGACACAAGTGCGCAATGTTGCACATGTGCATAAGGGGGCACACATGTTTGGAGTTTGTTCACAGCAGCCGAAAAGGCCCTGGCACACCCATTCTCTCTCTGCCTCTTCCTCTCTCTCTCTCTCACTGTCTCTCTCAAATAAAAAAAAGATCCAGATGAGCATATTTTCATCTTTTTAAATTGTTTTTTGTTTTTCTGTTTTTCAAGGTAAGGTCTCACTCTACCTCAGGCTGACCTGGAATTCACTATGTCATCTCAGGGTGGCCTCAAACTCATGGTGATCCTCCTACCTCTGCCTCCCAAGTGCTGGGATTAAAGGTTTGTGCCACCACACCTGGCTTTTTGTTTGTTTGTTTTGTTATTTTCATCATTTTTTAAATTGTAGGGTCCATTTAGTAAATTGCCACTTATCTACATATAGTGACAACCTACTCACCTATGGCAATGGAGGCTGAGCAATAGTGTCCAGCATTGGTATAAATCAGCTCAGAAATGGAATCCTTTCCATATCCATATCCAGAGCCCACTAAGCTCCTACTCCCTGGTCACTGAGGCTATAGACAGAAACACATCTCCTGTGCCTCTCTTCTTGGTCTCTGCACACATTCTGTATAGCCACCACTTTAATCCTTGCTAAGGCATCTGTTCCAAGTCCAAGGCTCTTCCAATGGCTCAAGGAAATCCTGTCCCATGGCATTTCTTAGATCTTGTGCCCATGACCCCAGTGGGCCCCAGATGTAACTAACTCACCCTCCCTTCCCTTCAGTTAGTTCCCAGGATTGATCTGGCCATCTGAAGGACAGACACACAGGACTCTGTGTGGAGTGAATAAGAGTACAATATTTGAGGAAATCTGGATGCTCAATATGTTTGTCCTTTCCCAAGGAGACCTTTCCTGTGTGTGCTCCAACTTTTCCCAGCAGATCCTTCACATATCTGTACCACCTCTTCCAAGTAGCTCTTCCATCATCACTAATCATGATGAAACACATTTAGATTTCACCTCATTGGGGCAATCATCTCCCTGCCCCTAAAACATACCCCACCTCCCTTGAAACAACAACCCTTTTGCCATACTGCCTATACTGGTGTGAAAGGTGAGGCCACAACGCTGACTCCTTTTGCCCACATTTTCCCCATCACTGGGGTGCAGATTTTCATCTCTAATCTCTGGAAAGAGGTCTTCCCTAGCTACTCTATTCACAGAAACCTTTCTCCTGACCTTCCAGAAATTTCCCACAATGCCTGGTTTTGCCAGCCAGAGACATTTGCACTACCTCCAGAGAACAAAAATTTTTTTTAAGTGTTATACTGTATATGTACAAACACTTTTTCTAGAAAAAAATGCAGTATGGCAACTATTTATATGGAATTAGGTACTATAAATAACCTAGAAATGGTTTAAAATATACTGAAAGAAGTGTGCATAGGTAATATGCAAATATTATTCCATTTTACAAAGGATATTTGTGACTTGGGTATCTACAAGGAGATCCTGGAGCCAGTATTCCCATTTATGTCAAGGGACAGCTACTCACATGCTCATATACATGTTTCTTTAAAAAAACAAACAATCATTGAATTGTACACTTAAAATTTAAAAATAAATAAATAAAGACACTTCCTTTGCAGACATTAATGGAGTTCATATTTGTATTCCCACCTGTCAGAGAGAATCTTCCTCATTCATTCAACAGTCATTTTGTTGCTAATATTTGAAATACTTGAGTTTACCTCTGTAACTGATGTGGTCCTTAGCGTCATAGAGTCACAAGGAGAAGAAACACTATTGAATAAGAGAACTGCACCTGTCTCAATCAGAATGTGCCTAGCTTGTCACTGGTATGTATACCAATGCCACAATGGAGGATGGGGAGGCCCAGATTCAGACAAAGGCAGTCACTCCTATGACTCATTCAGTGGTCTCTCCCAGCTCTAGCACAAAGCCAACACTTCTCTCGGAAGGTAGGAATAGGAATGTGTGGCCACAACTGTCTGGTGCCCTGGATACAACACTACTTGTCCTAACCCACTGGATACTTTGGGGGGGCTTGAGAACCATGACAAGGAAGGACAAAGTAAACTACCTTTTACTGATTACCAGATACTAAAAAAAAATGCAGGCCATTCTCTTTAATCTTTAAACCTGTTGGAATCTTTCTTCCATTCATACATAGCAGTGAGGGATGTAGCTGAGACTAAAATCTGACACTGGGAACTAGGACAAGAAATACTCTCCAGTTCTTCCCTTCAGTGATTTACACAACTCTTGTAGACTTATGTCTGTCCTTCATATAAATCTCAATCTGGAGCCTCTAAGAAAACAGGATGCTGCATTCAGCCCCACCTCTTAGCTAACTGGGACCAAGGGATGCCACATTTCCCTCCTCTGCCTCTTCCCCCAACACCCTGAGCTAAAGGAGCCAGCACCATCCAATGTTCAGATACCTATATTCCCACCTGAGATAAACACCATTGGCTGGAAGGAAGTCATTCTACAAATATAATTCCCAAACTCTCAAATTCCACAAGATCCTACAACCTAGAAATATAAGTTCAATTCATCATTATTAAGGTATTCCTGAAAGGCTTGAGAGAAAAAAAAAAAAAAAAAAAGAATCACTGAGGGATGGAGAGATGGCTTAGTGGTTAAGGCTTGCCTGCAAAACCAAAGGACCCAGGTTCAATTCCCCAGGATCCACATAAGCCATATGTACAAGGGGATGCAAACATCTGGAGTTCATTTGCAGTGGCTGGAGGCCCTGGTGCACCCATTCTCTCTCTCTCTCTCCTTCTCTCCTTCTCTATTTATGTATCTCTCTCAAATACATAAATAAAAATAAAATCTTTTTATAAAAATTTTTTTAAAAGTAATCACTGAATTCTCATCCTAAATATTTACTACCACCAGAGAAGGACTTACTCATTTCTTGCTTTATTAGTTTTATTGTCTATTTGTCATTATGTTTTTCACTCTCTTGCATAAGTTTCTGCCTCAAGCAGAATTACATAAAAGCAAAATTCACATTTTTTTTTTCTGAGATAGGGTCTCACTCTAGCTCAGACTGACCTGAAATTCACTGTCTAGTCTCAGGGTGGCCTTGAACTCACAGTGATCCTCCTACCTCTGCCTCCCAAGTGCTGGGATTAAAGGCATGTGCCACCACACCCAGCCTAAAGATTTTATTTTTATTTATTTATTGGTGACAGAGAGACAGAGAGAGACACAGAGAGAGAGAGAATGGGTGCACCAGGACCTCTAGCCACTGCAAACTCCAGACACATGTGCCACCATGTGCATCTGGCTAACATGGGACCTGAAGAATCGAACCGGGGTCCATAGGCTTCACAGGCATGTGCCTTACCCGCTAAGCCATCTCTCCAGCCCAAAATTTACACTTTATACACATTTGGCCAATTCATTTAAGAATCAGGTTTAATGTTCTAATCAATATAAGCACCCTAGAGGATTTAGCTTTAAGTGACCATGACAGAAATGTGACACTTCTCTAGAAAACAAAACAAAACAAACAAAAAACCAGGTAGTCCCTCACTCAAATTTCCAAAACACTTCAAGTGTGACAGAAAACAGCAAGAAGGTCAACTATAACAGAGCTGGCAGGATTCAGGAAGCTGAAACAGGAAACACTGTCACTGCGTTTGTGAGATAAATTTAGACCAGCACTTTTTACCACCCAGGAGGCTGAAGGAAGCAGCATGGTGTGACAGTTATAAGGACCTTTAGCCCTCCAGCCACGGGCCTGGACTCCATCTCAGCTGCCGCTAAATCGTGATATGATCTTGGCCCAAGCTTCTAACTCCCCACACTTCTGGCCTTGATCTATAAAGTAGAAGTCACAACACAGCAGCATTGGCTTAAAGACTTGGCAGGAGAAAATAAAGCAGTTATGAAACACACCCCACGCTATGAACTGCCAACAGACAATAATACCACTGTGGGAATACTGCATTGTGTTTGGGATGACACAGTAAGAGGAACATATAATATCTTAAGTTGTAAAATTCTGCATGGGTATTTGTTGACTGAAGCAAGTGCATGCCTCACATGTAAATTTTCCTCTTTCATGTCTCCTTACTCTATTTTTAAAAGGTGCAGACCTGCAATCCCAATACTCCACAGGCTGAGACAGGAGGACAGTATCACCTGCTTAGGCCAGATAGCAAGGGCCTATCTCACACAAACACCAACAGCTCAGCTCTGTGGTGGACAAGTTGAGTTCTGACCTTTTGTTGACGAATTTAAGGTCTTGGCAAAAACAACTGCAGGATTCCAGCAACGTCTATTTCATCCAGTTTTGCACTTCTCATGGAAATGAAAATTTTAAAAAAGGATAATGTTACCTATGAGTATCCCCCACCCAATTCACATTAAAACTTTAATCTCTGGCTGGAGATATGGCTTAGAGGTTAAGTCGCCTGCCTCCTAAGCCTAAGAACGCTGGTTCCAATCTCCAGGTCCCACGTTTAGCCAGATGCAAAGTGACACAAGGGCACAATGCCACACTTGACCACAAAGGGGCCCATGCATCTGGATTTTGTTCACAGCAGCTGAGAGGCTGCTGGTGCACCCATCTCTGTCTTCCTCTCCCTCTCTCTCTGTATCTCTCTGTCTCTCTCAAAAAAAAAAAAAAAAACTTTAATCTCCAATGTGATGTCAAAGGTAGGACCTTTAAAAAGTAAATAGGTTTAGATAAGATCATGAGGATGGTGGAATTTCTACCCCACAGGAAGGAAAAGAGAAACTAAGGCTCTCTCCCATCAAATAAGAACACAGTGAGATGGAGACCCTCTGCAAGCTAGGAAAGGGAATTCATGAAGAACCATACTAGCTCCAGAACTGTGAGAAACATTTTTTTATGATTTCAGCCACCCAGAATATAGTATTTTGTTATAGCAGCCTGAATAAACTAATATGGATGACACAAAAATAGTGATGAGTGGGGCTGGAGAGATGGCTTAACGGTTAAGGCGCCTGCCTCCTAAGCCTAAAAACGCCGGTTCCAACCTCCAGGTCCCACGTTTAGCCAGATGCAAAGTGACGTGAGGGCGCAATGACGCACTTGACCACAAGGGGGCCCACGCATCTGGATTTCATTCCCAGCAGCTGAGAGTCTGCAGGAGCACCCATCTCTATCTGTGTTCCTCTCCCTCTCTGTCTGTCTCTCTGTGTGTCTTTCTCCAAAAAAAAATAAATAAATAAAATAGTGATGAGTGGCTTTTTAATAAAAAAAAAAAAACTTGAAGGAGCTTAGCAGTTAAGGCACTAGCCTGCAAAGCCAACAGACCCAGGTTTGATTCCCCAGGACCCACGTAAGCCAGATGCACAAGATGGCACATGCATATGGAGTTTGTTTGCAATGGATAGAGGCCCTGGCACACCCATTCTCTCACTCTTGCTTTCTCTTTGCCTCTCTCTTTAAATAATAAATAAATAAAAATATTTTTAAAACTTTAAAACAGGGCTGGAGAGATGGCTTAGCGGTTAAGGTGTCTGCCTGCTAAGCCTAAGAACCCGGTTCCAAACTCCAGGTCCCACGTTTAGCCAGATGCAAAGTGACGCAAGGGCACAATGCCATTCTTGCCCACAAGGGGGCGCATGCATCTGGATTTCGTTCACAGCAGCTGAGAGACTGCTGGCACGCCCATCTCTATCTGTCTCCCTCTCCCTCTCTGTCTGTCTCTCTCTCTGTGTCTCTCCAAAAATAAATAAATAAAATAATATTTTTAAATGTTTTAAAAAACTTTAAAACAGCTGCTGTTGACATGTAACACTGAAAAGTGAAGAGTCTGGCATTTGTGAGTAGGCTAGGACATCCTGTGAGCATTTCTTACTTTTTTTAAATTTTTTTATTTTTTTTAGAGAGAGACACAGAGAGAGACAGAGAGAGAGGGAGAGGAAGACAGATGGGCGCGCCAGCATTGTCTCAGCTGCTGAGAACAAAATCCAGATGCGTGTGCCCCCTTGTGGTCAAGTGCGGCATTGCGCCCTTGTGTCACTGCAGCTGGCTAAACGTGGGACCTGGAGATTGGAACCAGCGTTCTTAGGCTTAGGAGACACGCGCCTTAACCCCTAAGCCATCTCTCCAGCCCTTCATTTCTTACTTTTTTTAATGAGCACTTTCTCAGAGCATTTGCAACTCTAGACTCCCTCAGCCCTCACAATGAATCCACAAAACATTTAGTTTTTTGTTTTTTTTTTTCTGCACTGTACTATGAAGTTAGGGAACCTGAGTGCAAAATGGTTCAACCCTGTCTTCCAGACTTAGAGGCATTCATTCATTCATCCATCCATCCATTCACTAATATAAGTAATGTTTTTTGATCATTCACTTTTGTAAGGGCTGGACAGGACTTTGAGAGTTGGCAGGTGGGAGCAGCTCTGGTCCATAAGTGCACAGAGGATAAGTACTTCTAGGAGTGTACTGTTGGAGAAACCAAAAAGAAGTTGAGCTTTGTACAGTGTGAACACGAGTGTGTAGGTCAGAGATGGGGAAAAAGGGAGAGGAAAGGCTTACTCCAGTGCCATCTTTAGAACCCCATGAGAACTCAGGAGCTGGGTACCTACACTACTGTACTGTCACCACTCATCACATAATGACACTAGAAAAATAGGTGTGCATTTGCCCAGTCTCCCTCACCTCACCTCACCTCAGACAGTCCTTTGAGAGCCTTCCTCTCTTCAGTCCAGCCCACTCCATCTCCACAGCCACTGCCTTACTTTAAAAACCATAATTTTGAGCCAGGCGTGGTGGTGCACACCTGTAATCCCAGCACTCGGGAGACAGACGTAGGAGGATCGCCATGAGTTCAAGGCCACCCTGAGACTACCTAGTGAATTCCAGGTCAGCCTGAGCTAGACTGAGACTCTACCTTGACCAAAAAAAAAAAAAAAAACACCACAATTTTGGACTGGGGACACCTCACCTGTTTCCTCACTGGTTTCTTTTTCAACCTGGTCTCCATCCCATGCATTCCTCAAGACATCTGACCATGGTGATCTTTCTAAAACATATAATGTACATATAATGCATATAATGGAGGTGTCACTCCAGATTAGAAGCCTTAATGCTTAATGCCTGAGGTCACAAGAAAAATATTCACATGCTTTACAGTGTAATATATAACACAGTGTTTACCATTAGGACTCATGAGACCAATTTAGTTTGTTGTCAATTAGCATTAATGAAAGAGAAAAAATGAAGAAAAAGGAAAAAGAGAATGAAAGACAAAACACTAGAGTAGGCTGGGCATGGTGGCACAAGCTTTTAATCCCAGCACTTGGAAGGCAGAGGTAGGAGGATCGCCATGAGTTCAAGGCCACCCTGAAAGTACAAAGTAAATTCCAGGTCAGCCCAGGCTAGAGCGATAGTACCTCAAAAGACCAAAAATATAAATAAACACTGGAGTATAGTGCATGACTTCTATTTTTGGTCATGCATGTCCTTATACACATGTAGGCCAAGTTACAAAGTGAGCCTGGGTATGTGGATGACTCACATGCATAGTGGATTTTTCTTTCTCATAAAGAGTATAGCACTCTGGCACAAAGGCCATCACAAGGTAGCTGTGACCATGTAGCCCATAGCTCTTGCCTCTTCCCTTTCACATTGGATGTATCAGCTCTCCCCCACCATCCCACCAGCCTTGCTTCTGAATCTGCAGGCCTCCACCACTTCCCAGGCCTCCTCAGTCAGCTCTTCTCCCTTTTACCTGTTCCCTTCCTTATTCACTTATGCAGGGCACTGGGCCCAGGATTTATTACCAGCCAGCTAAGACCTTTAATATACCACCCACATCCCCCAAACTCTGTGCTCTCTTACAAAAGCTTACACTCTGTGCAGCCTGGTTCACTTGTGGGTCAGAACTGCTCCCAACTGCCAACTCTCAGGGTCAGTCCAGCCCCTACAAAAATAAATGCTCAAAAAAATGTTTCTTACATGAATGAATGGATGGATACCTCAAAGTCTGGAAGATAGGGTAGAACCATTTTTCACTCAGAGCCCCTAACTTAGACAAAGCCCCTCCAGAAAGCCCAGATGCTTCACTTAGAATGGAGAGAGCCCTGGTATCTCTTCAGGCTGGTACCTTTTGCTCCTTTTTCTCATCCAACCTTGTCACCAAAATTTTCCTATTATGCCTCAAAATCCCCTTGACTGTTTACTCCCTCTCTACTACCACAGACAACTTCATAATGCAGATCTGGGTCATGAAAACAGCTACTAATTTCCTGCTTCTTGATCTGGTGATCCATCTTTCAAAAGCCAATCAGAAAATACTACTTCTTCTTTTTTTTTTTTTTTTTTTTTTTCAAGGTAGGGCCTCGCACTAGCCCAGGCTGACCTGGAATTTACTATGTAGTCTCAGGGTGGCCTCGAACTCATGGTGATCCTCCTATCTCTGCCTCCCGAGTGCTGAGATTAAAGGTATGCACCAGCTCAGAAAATACTTCTTAAATGATCTATTTTTCTCAGAGAGATCCTTGTGTATGGCTTCCACTCTAAAGTTCAATGCCTCCAATCAACACCATTTGCTCTACCCCATGTTATTAGCCCCACCCATCTCCATATGTCCAAGCTTTCGACAGTAAGTCCCTAAAGGCAAACATAGACTCATATTGTATTTGATGATTGCCATATCTCAGTATCACTAAGGACATTGCATTTTATGCCTGGCATGTTCCAAGACTCCTCTTCTTCAGAAGTAAAATTTGAAAAACAGGAAATGGGTGAGGAAAGTGAAAGAAACAAGGTAACTATAGCCTTCTTGCACCTCTTCCTTGCAACACTTAGTCAAAGGCAGGGCATTCTAGGGACAGCAGAGAAGAGTAAGGGATGGAATGCCAGCACCTGCCATGGGCAACATTTCAGTGTCAGTCCTGTACATACTTCTCAAGTACTTGTGAAGTATGGTTCTTACACTTCTGATACTTTTTCGACTCTTATTATAACATGAATAGGTTGGATGGGCAAAGAAAATTGCAAAATGAAATCACTCTTTTCCACAGACTGGATTTCTACATTCCTTAGCACATGTCTACCATGAAGGAGCATAAGACATTGGGGGAAAACTACATCCTAAATTTGAAATAATAGTTGTCATGGTTTTAAGGTAAAATGCCCCCCGGTGGCTCATATTTTAACATTTTGTCCCCAACTAATGATGCTGTGGGAGACTTAGAACCTTTCAGAGGTGAAGTCTGTTTGACAGTAGTAAGTCAATGGATGTGGGCTTTAAAGAATGTAGTCTTGCCTAGCTTCCAGCCCTAGTCTGTCTCTGCTTCCTGACTGTCCGTGTGACATAACCAGTCTCAAGCTCTAGCTGCCACAACAGAGAGCTTCTGCTGCCACTAGAACCTGGAACAGCTCCCACAACCATGCTTTCCCATCATGATGCACTGTATCCTTTTAAACCGTGAGCTAAAATAAATCCTTCCTCCCTGTAGTTGCTTCCATCAGGTATTTTGTCAAAGCAATCAGGAAAATAACCAATGTAATAGTTTTGTAATTTTACACATTAGATTTTGACCAGTTTGTGATCTAGGTCAATTGACCTTGCGTCGATTTAAAAGTTTCTTATCAAGTGTTCCTCAGGGAATATTTGTGTCAGGAATTAGCAGTCCTTAAATCACAAAGAAGACATATTTAGCAATCTCAGAAAAGTCTCAGGAAGGGAAAGAGCTTGTCAGAGGAGCTGAAATAAATGACAAAAGCCTTAATTCTAATTTCAGTGAAACAGGGTTGGAGAGATAGCTTAGCAGTTAAGGCACTTGCCTGCAAAGCTTAAGGACCGAGTTTTGATTCCCCAGGACCCATGTAAGCCAGATGCCCAAGGTGGTGCATGTATCTGGAGTTTGTCTGCAGTGGCTAGAAGCCCTGGTATGCCATTCTTTCTCCCTCTCTCTCTCTCTCTCTCTCTCCCTCTCCTCTCTCCTTTTCTCTCTCTCAATAACTAAATAAAATATGAACTTCAGTGAAACATAACTTTTTAAAAGTGGTACCTACAGAGGCTGAAGAAATAGTTCTGTAGCTAAGAGTGTGTACTGCCCAAGCATAAGGACCTGACCAGTTTGAGTCCCAGTCCCATGTAAACAGTTGGATGTGATCACTGTAACCCTATTCCTGAAGTAGGCAGAGAGCTCTGGAGCTCACTGATAAGAAAAAAAAAAAAAATGGTGGAAATGGCCACTCCAGATTGAGTGAGAGACTCCATCTCAAGGAATCAAGTGAATGAGTCAAAAAGAGAACACTCAATACTTTCCTCTGGTTTTCACATGTGTCTTCACAAGTCACATACAGCTGCATAAATTACACTACACTACACACACACACACACACACATCACACAAACATATATATCCCAATAAAAGATATATCTATAGCATAACCTAAAGCAGGAGGAAGAAAACTCTAGTTCATAGACCAAATCCAGCCATGAACCAAGAACAGGGTCAATTTATAAACCATTGGGGGAAAGTCAGCAGTATTTATTCACATGGAAAACTGAGGTTTGATTTTTTGTTTGTCTTTTTGCATGTGCATAGTGCATATTGTGTGGTATGTGTGTGTGTGTGTGTGTAGTGTGTGTGTTGTATGCACTTGCATGTGCTGATGCAGCATCAGGTGTGCATACCGACAAAGGCCAGAGAACCCTTGGTGTACCCCTCCATCACTCATCCACCTGTTTTTCCATGAGGTGGAGTCTCTTACTGATTCCAGACCTAGAGAACTGTGGATGTACCTTGTCATTTTCCAAGAGCCATAGTGATTCTCAGGTCTCTGCTCCTCTCAGGACTAGAGTAAGTGGCTATGCCCTGCTGTTTACGTGGGTTCTGATGGAACTACATTTTGCAGTCTCAGGCCCTCTTAGGCCCTCATGCATGTACAGGAAGTGCACTTAATCACTGAGCCATCTCTCAAGCCTGGAAAATCAAATTATATTGGAGCAGTCAGGCTCATTCAGTTCCATGTTCAGCTCCACAGTAACTAAGCTGGGAAGTGTGTTATAGGTCATCTGGCCCCAAAGTCAAATATAGTGACTATTTAGCTTTTTGTAGAAATAAAATGTCAATCAATTTCTGCTCTAAAATTCTGTTCCTATCTACAGAGATAACTGAACAAGGATTAAAAAGTGGAAATATGAAACAACTATTTTCATCACTGATCTGAGGAGCCCTATGGGCAAAGCTAATGTTGCCTTGAGAAATAGAGAGTTCTGGAACTGATTCCACCTCTCAAAAAGAGCTGTTCTGGGGCTGGAGACATGGCTAAGAGTGCTTGCCACAAAAGTGTGACGACCTGAGAGAGTCACATAAAAAAAGCGTGGCCATGCATGCTTATAACCCAGTCCTGCAGAAGCACAGACAGGAAAATCATGGGGGCTTACTGGTCGGTCTGACAAAAAATGACAGCTCTGTGTTCAGAAAGAGACTGTCTCAAGTAAACAATGGAGAAGAGTGATAGAGGGGGACATATGACATCCTATTCTGGCCTACACACTGCATGTGTGTGTGTGCAGGGGGCACATACATGTCTGCATAGATATGTGCATACATTATACACACAAACACACCAAAAAGGAAAAACAATCTGTCTGCTTTTATATTTACTTTTTTTACTGTTTTTATTTATTTGTGAGAAGAGAGAGTACAAGAGAAAAAAAGAGAGAAAGAGAAAGAAACAGAGAGACAATGGGCATGTCAGGGCTTCTTCTTAGTGCAAATGAACTCCAGATGCATGTGCCACTTTGGGCATCTGGCTTTACATGAGTGCTGAGGAATTGAACTTAGACTTGCAGGCAAAAGACTTTATCCAGTAAGGCATCGCCTCAGCCCTGCTTTTATCTTTGTATGCTAAGATAGCATCAGGTGCAATTTTTTTTTGAAAAAATATTTAAAACAAAGAGTTTGAAATTTTGCCCTATATGAGAAGGGGCTACAGTCTCAAGAAAGTTTCACAGGCCATGCAAATCACACAACACAGGAATAAAAACCTATCAGTCCTGCTTGCTGAGCATTGATCTTGCAGAAAGAATGTAGGAAGTCATCATGTACATTTAAGAAGACATGATTCTGTCCTAAAGCACTTTCTTCCCATTTTCACATACTTCTGTCCCACTGTACCTTTATTAAATCTATAAAATTACAGTTTTATTCAAATTTCTGTATTATTGCCACACACTTATTTATCTAGTGATAGCCAAGTCAGAAACTTTAAAGAAACTACAAACTGAGCTTCAGAGTGCCTATAATTTATGTTTGTGACTAAGTCATTAACAGGTACTTCAAAAAGGTAATTAAAGGGAAACTTATAGAAACTTATAGAACTTGACTGTAAGGCTGGAAACTTTCATATTTGCTTTTTCAGTAAAGCATTATAGTCTGTTATACATTCAAATCATCTGAAAAATCAGTTTCAGTCATGTTGCATAGAACTAGTAAATTGACAGGCTGGGTTCCTTCCACCCTAAAAAAAAAAAAAAGTACTTCTACATGCTCACAAACCCTGGGTTTTGGTTAAATGTTTAGGGAAGCTAATAACAAGGCTGGCTTCCTAAATACTCAAATCACTAAAGGCAGTAAGCAGTAAGAAGTGCTAGGAAAATGGGGAATTACCTGTGTGCAAGAGTATACTGAATATATGTTGTAATGAGCATGAAAGGATCAAGTGCTTTCAGTATCCATCTAAGTTTTCTAACGGGGATTATATAAAGAAAATAATTGCATAAGCCACATGCTTGTAAGCACCCAGCACTGAAGGCTGAAAGCAATTCTAGTGTTCAAGTTTCCCCATATACATGACTCTTTGAAATGTATGGCTACATAGGACAATAAAATTCCTCCAGAAAGTATTTATCTTACCTATTAGTACTCAGTATCTTGATGAATGCAAGGTTGATTGCATATTTGTTTTCATTGTCCATCCACTGGTAAAATTCTTTAAACAGTGTTGTTCTCTGTAATCAGGGGCATAAATTTCAAAATGTCTTAAGCAATCCTTTTTCTTTCTTGCCCTGTTTTCCAAACTTTTTGGATATTCCAACATGTTGCTCTCAATGTTCAGCAATAGTGAGTGAGGTAACTCACAAATTAACCTATTTTAAAATCAGAAGCAGATTGAATACAAGAGATAGGGAAGGGGCCAGCATGTTCCACAGGTTTTTGTTTATTTAATAATGTAGGTTGGGATCGAAAAATCCAAAACTTTTTCAGTGCCAACATAATACCATAAGTCCATACTTGACCTCATGTGATGTATCACAATGCAACACAGGAACACTAAAAACACTGTAGAGGATTCATTCAGTCTACATCTGTAAGTAAACAAAACATAAATGAATTTCATATTTAGACTTTTATCCCAACTGCAAAGAATCTCATTATGTTTATTCAAGTATTCCAAAGTCCAAGAAAATCTAAAATCAAAAACACTTCTGGCTTCCAGTATTTTGGGCAAGGGATTCTCAACATCTGTATTATTTTGAGAACCCTCTCACACAGATCCATAGTATATAATGTCTCTCAGAACATGCTAACCATGTTTCTAAGCATTTATTTGTAGTCAGATAAATCAGACCAAATCTCAAGGTATCAAGAAGGGTGGCTGGCAAGTTTTGAAACAATCACTTGTGTTTTAATCATTTTAAAATAATTTCTCTTTAAAAATTTATGTGTGTGTGTGTGTGTGTGTGCGCGCGCGCGCCAGAGAGATAGAGATCGAGAGAGAATATGAGAATATGGGTGCACCAGGGCCCTCCTGCCTCTGCAAATAAACTCCAGACACATATGCCACCTTGTGAGTTTGGATTTATGTTGGTAATGAGGAATCAAACCCAGGCTGGTAAGAGGCCAGGAAAGCTGTTATTCCATCAACAAACAACAACAACAACAAAAAAAAACCTACCTTTCTACACAGTCATTCACACACACACAAACACATACCCAGGTGAGCCTTCTCTCTGCCTGTGGCCCTGTGGTAAGAGGGGAGCATCAGCATACTTTCAGGAAAGAGGGTTGTCAGGGCATTCTACTTTTCCTCGCTTGCCCCCTGCTGGGGAAACTAAACCTAATGCAGCCTCCTAAAGAAGAGGGCAGCCACCAAGAGAATCATTGGATACACAGAACCAACTATAAAAGGACAAGAAAAAAGAAATGGTATTTGAAACAAAACAGTATTTTCCAAATAGGTTAGGAATTATATTATCTATTTGTTCTCAAAACTTTCAGCCTTTCATACACACTATCTGTAATGATAAGGCATTAGAACACTCCAGACAGCTTAATTCCAAAAGTAAAATGATAGTATTATTTTTTCCAACAAAACAGAAAAAAAAAAAACATTTTCTTTTCTTCTTGTTTTGGCATACCCTTGTCCTCTAATGCTCCTCCTTGCCAATACACATGCACATGTATGTGTACACAAATACCATGAAAAAGAATCATTGCATGCCAGTCTTCATGGGTCATGAACCTCTCTGTGTGACTAAAAGACAATATTTTCATTTATTTGAGAGAGTGAGAGACGGGGTGGGGGTGGGGAATGAGAACCCCAGGCCATCTGGCCACTGCAAACAAACTCCAAACATATGAACTACTTTGTGCATCTGGCTTTATGTGGATGCTGGGGAATTGTACCTGGGCTGTCAAGCTTTTCCAGCAAGTGCCTTTAACCTAAGCCATCTCTTCAGCCCCATTAAAGTCAATAGTTTGCAAAAAGACAAAACACTTGGCATGTTCACATGTTCATCAAAACTAGCTATGGATACAATAACAAAAGCTGGGTATCCTAAGAAGTTTATCATTTAAAAACTCATGCTCAAAACTCCTATGGACTCTTCAGTTTTACAATTTGTACAATGTGTAGAAGCTGCTTCCATTACATGTAGCTCATAACAAAATTAGAGATGTAAATGGATAAATCCCTGAAGATCTTTTGCCAGCCTGAGGCTCCTTATTCTAAAAGAAACAGCACAAGCGCCTCAGCTTCCATTTCTGGTGCTCATAGTGCCCTCATGTGGCTTCTAGGAAAAATGGAGCTTTGGTGGGCTTTTCAATTCTTGAAGTCCAGTAGGAGAATGTTTAGGTCAATGATTCAGAAACTTTTTAGATCTATGTTATAGTTAATGGTACGTGTCAATTAGCCTGACCACAGGACCCACAACTATGAGTAAATATCCATCTATACAGCACTCTATATGTTTATATATATATATATAAGGTTACCATTTGGTCACCAGATTTAGAGTGATTCTCAAAGAAAATGCTGATTATTTCTACAACGTAGAAGTTTCTTCAAGGAATGGGACAGGGCAGAAATGAGTCTGTGTAGCTCATGAGAAGCAAGTGGAGACAACAAATCACACAGGACCCCTCCAGATTATCTGTCAGCCTGTGTTCATCCACAAGAGCTGTTCTCAAGGGGCAGCATTGAGGGGGGTTCACACTCAAACTTGGAGCACAGTGAGAATGTCTCACTGTGTGGCTTGAACCAACAGAGTCTCTCACACTCTGCCATGGCTGTGACAAAACTCTGACATAGTATTCTGGCCACCCGTGACAAGTACATTGAAATGCTCATTTTTCCTCTTTTTTTTTTATTGACCACTTCTATACTTACAGATAATAAACCATGATATTTCCCTCCCCTCCTCCCATTCCCTTTCAGAACTCCACTCTCCATCATATCCCCTCTCTCCAATTGTCTCTCTTTTAATTTGATGTCATCATCTTTTTCTTCTATTATGAGGGTCTTGTGAAGGTATTGCTAGGCACTGCAAGGTCATGGATATCAAGGCCAATTTCTATCTGGACAGTTGCATTGTAAGGAGTCGTACTCTTCCTTTGGCTCTTACAATCTTTCTGCCATCTCTTCTGCAATGGAACCTGAGCCTTGGAGGGTGTGACAGAGATGTTTCAGCGCTGGACACTCCTCCATCCCTTTTTCTCAGCACTATGTTGCCTTTTGGGTCATTCAGTGGTCATCGCCATCTGAAAAGAGAAGCTTCTCGTTTGGTGTTGCTTCCAATCTCACCAGTGCTGAATACCCACCTCGATCCCTCCGTGTTGTGCTGTGGAGGTGCAGCTGGAGTTCTGTTCAGCTGTGCTGGATGCACTGCCACTGGGGGCTGAATGTTGGAGGTTCACGGTTCTGATTGTTGGGGGATGGGAGAGTTCAGGAAGTCTGGAGTTGCTCACACAGTCCCACCTGTATCTCTTTCAGTATCTCCTTAGTTGATCTTAGCTATTTTCCCTTCAGATTTCTTGACTCTGCAAGGAGGCTGATGAGGTTGGAAAGTCCCCTTGTTTGGTCTCTGCTGCTGCTGCTCAGAGTGCCTGGCAGGCGGTGCCAGATGTGTGGATCCAGGCCACAAGCTCCTCAGTAGGACTCTGGCCATTTTTCTCTTTTCTGGTGGATCTTGGTCTCTCCTGTTTCTCCACTGTATCTAAGAAAAACCTATACTCCTGCACTTTTCAGAAGAGTGTATTTTGTTGTGGTTTTGCTTAAATCCCTCCCTGGGCTGCTTTGGTGTGGCTCCTATCCCGCCATCTTACCCGGAAGTCTCCCTTCCTCCTTCTTGTTGTTGGAACAAGATACCCTGAAATAACTGTTTGAAGGAAAGGTTGATTTCAGCTCATAGGATAGTCCTTCATGGTGGGAAGGGCAAGGCAGCAGGAGCTTAAGGAGCTTGTCACACTCAGCCCACAGCAAGGAAGCAGAAAGCAATGAATGCTGCTGCCTAGCCAGCTGTCTTCTTTTTTATTTTAAAATTTACTTGAGAGAGAGAGAGAATGGGCACACCAGAGCCTCTAGCCACTGCAAACAAACTCTGGACTCATGTACCACTTTGTGCATCTGGCTCTTCATGTATATAGGAGAATCAAACCTGGGTCATCAAGCTTTGCAAACAAGCACGTTTAATTGCTGAGCCATCTCTCTAGCCCCATGCTCCCTCCTCTTTAATGGAGTTGCCCCTGAAATGCTCATTTCTTTGATGCAACAATTCCATCTCTAAGGAAATAACAGATTCATCAACAAAGATTTACCCGTATGTGTTTTTCTCAATGTAACTAATAATGGCTTAAAATAATCTTAAAAAGCATTAAAATAAATTATGATATCCCCAATATTATCTTTTGTGGTCATTAAAAACATTTAAAATCATGAAATAATATTAAAATAAAAAGATATAAAATTTACTTTTTTTAAATGTAAAAATTATCTCTAAATATGAAGTTATACCATCAATTTCTTGAGACACACAGTGAATATGCATTTCATAATGTGAAGTAAAATGACTTTAACAATAAATTCCATTAAAAAGATATTTCTGGGCTGGAAAGATGGCTTAGCAGTTAAGGCACCTGCCTGCAAAGCCTAAGAACTGCCATTCAAACCTCCAGGTCACACATTTAGCCAGACGCAAAAGCACAATGTTGCACATTTGCCACAAGGGGGTGCACCCATCTGGAGTTCATTCACAGTGGCTGAGAGGCCACTGGTGCACCCATTCTCTCTCTGTCTCTGTCTTTCTCTCTCTGTCTCTCTTAAAAAATTGATATTTGTGCCGGGCATAGTGGCACATGCCTTTAATCCCAGCACTTGGGAGGCTTTGAGTTCAAGGTCACCCTGACAATACATAGTGAATTCGAGGTCAGTCTGAGATAGAGTGAGACCTTACCTCAAAAAAAAAAAAAAAAAAAAAGATTTGTACAGAAATATTTATAATAGAACTATTCATAATAGCCAAAAGGTAGAATAACCCAAGTATCCATCAACAGAAAAATGTAAAATGTTGCATTACTGTGATGGAATATTATTAACCACAAAAATAAACAAAATTTGGATATATACTAAAACATAGATCTGAGAATATTGTGCTTAGTGAAATATGTCAGATGTTGGAAGGCAAATATTGCATAATTCCACTTATATAGGGAACCAAGTCTAGGCAAATTCATAAAATAGAAAGCATAAAGGAGTGTTCCAGGGACTGAAGACAGAGAGAGCTACTGTTCAATGAAAAAAAAAAAGCTTTTCTTTAAAATTATTTTTTAAATTTATTTTTATTTGAGACAGAGAGAGATGGAGGCAGAAAGAGAGAGAGAAGGATAATGGGTCTGCTAATGATACCCAGACACATGAGCCACCTTGTGCATCTGGCTTATGTGGGTTTGCAGGCAAGCACCTTAACTACTAAGCCATCTCTCCAGCCCTCCAAAAAGCTTTTTTTAAAAATTGTTTTTATTGACAACTTCTATACTTACAGACAATAAATCAAGATATTTCCCATGCCTCCCCTCCATTCCCCTTCAGAACTCCACTCTCCATCATATCCCCTCCCTCCCTCCATTAGCCTCTCTTTTAATTTGATGTCATCATCTTTTTCTACTATTATGAGGGTCTTGTGAAGATATTGCTATGCACTGTGAGGTCATGGATATCAAGGCCAACTGCTGTCTGGACAGTTGCATTGTAAGGAGTGGTACCCTTCCTTTGGCTCTTACATTCTTTCTGCCACCTCATCCACAATGGACCCTGAGCCTAGGAGGGTGTGATAGAGATGTTTCAGTGCTGGACACTTTTCCATCCCTTCTCCTTAGCACTGTGTTGCCTTTTGGGTCATCCCAGTGGTCATCACCATCTGAAAAAAGAAGTTTCTCTAACCAGAAGTGAGAGTAGAATTAATATGTGACTATGAACATTAAGTGTAGTGTTTTCAGGGCACTTGGTGGGAATAATATATCCATTTAGCCAGGCAAGAGTAGGCTTTATACCCCTAAGGCTCATGACCTTCCCTGCCATAGACTTTTGATTAGTTTTTTCAGTACCAGCCATGTATTCCCTCCCATAGAGAGAGCCTTCAGTCCAATTAGAGAGCAGTTGGTTTTCCCCAGAGCAGACATGCCACTTTTGCACCCATTTGGTCATTGGGCCTGTCTGGCGAAACTTGAGTTTTCCAGTGTCCATTGTTTTCACTGCTGATGACTTCTGTCTCCCATATGGCTGCATGCAGTGCAGCTTTTTCCAGCTTTCAGTTGGCTGGTTTACAGGGAGATGATTTTCTGCTCAGCACCAGCTTGATTTCTCAGTGACCTTGCTGCTCAGGCAAGTGAAGTCTTCAGCAACAGGGTCTTACCATCGGTTTCTCAAAGGAAATCAAGGGCCTTGGCAATAGCCTGTAATGTTTTGGAAGCAACAGGGACCTCCCTGGCCAACCACTCACTGGAAGGTATCCATCCCTGGCACTGGAAATTTTCTAGTAACAATCTATAGCTTCTGGATGTGCCATTATTCAAAAAAAGTAGGTTTACATAAGTCTTATTCAGAATACATTGAATTTTGATTGACCCTCACCCCACCCTTCTTCTACACATTCTTTTCCCCTGGTCTTACTTAGGCCTTTCCCCTGCCTGTAATCTGTTGTTCTACTTACATATATGCAATACCATCCTCTTAAGTCCTTCCCTCTCCTCCCTCCCTTATAGCCTTTTCTAGCTTACTGGCCTCTGCTACCAATTTTTGGTTCCAGCTCACACACAAGTCTATACATTTGTAACTAGGATCCACATATGAGAGAGGACATGCAACATTTGGTTTTCTGAGCCTGGGTTACCTCACTTAGTATAATCTTTTCCATATCCATCCATTTCCCAGAAAATTTCATAATTTCATTTTTCTTTACCACAGAATAGAACTCCATTGTGTAAATGTACCACATCTTTAATATTCATTCATCTGAGAAGGGACAAGAGTGCTGCTTTCTCAGCCATCTTGTTATCAGCATGAGGCTGAAGGAGATAGACACAGAGAACACTCAACTCCTACCAAACCAGAGATCCAGAGACACAGAGGTTCCCAAGATGTCATCACAGAATAGTCCTAAAATGAACCCAACATGATTTAGAGAAATTCACAGAAGAGGGGGCGGAAAGACTGTTAGAGCCACAAGTTGGGACATTATGCACAGAGACACTGCCTCTTCCCTATAACTGATGGCTAGCCCCACAATGCATGACCCACAATCCTCATGGGGATAACCAGCATCCCCAATAAGGAGAGTCTCTTCGATGGGGGTGGCAGGAATGAGGGTAAGGATAGTACCAACATGTGATCTTTACATACTGAGTATGTCCATAACTAATAAAAAAAAAAAAAAAAAAAAAACCTATTTCCTAAGAATGATGCCATGAAAGACAGAAATGATAGTTGATGCAAAAAATTCCTGAACCTGCTAGGTCCAATTAGAAACAGACATTCCAGACCTATTTAAACATCTCCAATTGAAATTTTGTGGTTTCAGAGGATCAACTAAAATATTCTCAAAAATATTAAGTTGAAAAACAAATAAATAAATAAATAAATAATATTAAGTTGAGGTCATTTTTCCTTTTTCATGTTCATGAGGCTGCCACAAGAGCCAGTGACTCCTCCAAAGAATGAGAGTTGGTGACTCTGAGAAACATCATTGCTACTCACTAACCTCAGGATGCTTCTGTCTAAGACATGAAAAGCTATGCTTCCTGGATTCCCCTCCAATGCATGGATTTGATTCAACATTTCTCCAGAAACTATATATAAATGTATATAAATAGCAATTAGGGCATGAAAGATACCTGACATCATTAGTCATGAGGAAAATTAAAATCAAAGCCGTAGTGAGAAGCCACTTCATACCCACTATGACAGTTAAAATAAAAAGGATGGACAATCTCAAGTGTTGCCGAGGGTGTGGAGGAGTCAGCATCCATATACACTAAGGCGAAAGTTATAAAATGACATAGCCACTGTCCAGAAGTTCTTCAAACAATTAATACTCTGTTTAATTGTAATCCAACCTCTAGCTATACACCTAAAAGAAATATATCCACACAAAGACTTTTACATGAATGTTTGTAGAAGCATTACTCATAAATAGCCAACAAGTAAAACACATCAGCCCAGATCTCCTCGCATGTATTTCATGTAAGGTCCACAGAGAGATGTGAGGAGCTCCACACTCCTAGCACTACACAGCAGGCTGGTGGCAGAGCCAAAGCAAAACACCTGTGGATTCCAGCACTCTTTCTAATAAAATGGTTTGTCTCTCACAACAATGTAAAAAGCAGTACGAAGAAGCAAATGAGAATAAAAGAACATTGGTCAATTGGTTGCCAAGTACTATGCCAAGGTTTTTGGGCATCTTTATCTTTTTCTTTATTTTCTGATAAAATGGCTGAGGTTCAAGAAAAAAAGTCATTTGCCTCTGAGTTACACAATTGTTAGAGAAAGAACTAGAATGAAATTTAGCAATCTTCTGCTTCAGTCCACACAGGTTTCCTCTCTGCAACACTGTTATTTCAAGTCCTGAAGATCCTCGGCTCTGTGCTTCCTTCACACTCGCCGCAGCCCTGGCACCAAAAGGTCATGGTTTACCCATGAGGCACCTCCCAGAGGCTCCTCGTGCACACCTCCCCTGCCTCTATAACTGGGTCATAAGAATTACACTTGTCTTCCACCATAAACTGAAAGCTCTTGAGGTAGGGACCCTGATCTCCACGGCAGTACCTGGGATGGAGCAAGAGCTACATATGGGTTGCTGAATGAATTAATGTCTCACACTGTAATTCAAGGCTCTTCTTTAGTATGTATCAATATCAACTGTAAGTGAAAAGGAACACTGGATGTGAAGATACATCTTCATAATTATGCTGAGAGATCTTGGTGCTCCAAGCTGCTAACTCATGTGTTAAGACTGCAGTCTTGGAGAAACTTCACCACCACCACTTCTCCCAGCTCCCGGCTGCTCACTTGTGAGAACCATAGGGAGCATGTCAACATCTCACCACACAGATGGGCAGGTATCTACTGATGCAGGCTCTTCTGGACCAGAAATCATAAACCAAATAGTCACTAGTTGACCAACTGTTGAACATTCATTATATAAAACTTAAGAATTTCAAAATGCTCCATATGAAACATCTGAAGTATTGAGAATTCCACAGTGATACTTTTATCATGTTAGCCTGACAGGAAATTGAAAACAAGGCTAGTACATGCCTCACTTCTCTCCTGTGAAGAAAATAATACTCCTGTGGCCCTTCAACAGATGGGGAAGCTAGGACCTGAGATGGAATGGCTGAACCAAGGAGGCCCAGATGTATCACTCAGGAACATACCTCTATGCCAGAAGCTTGCAACAATGCTTTCTCACATTCTTTCTGTCTGCTTTGGTCAATATGCCTGGAATGAAAAAAAAATCCTGTAGAGAAACCAAAGTCTCTTCTGCCTACAACATTTTATTAACTCAAAGCCCACTTCCCAGTTGCTATTTCTCTGTTGTGGCAACCCACCACAGTTGTGTCTGTGGAACATTTGTATTACATTTTCCCAGGTTATTTCCATGCATAGCTTCAACTTGGTGCTTTGTTTTTTTTTTTTTTTTTTTAATATGGTTACAAAAAAAAGGGTTACAAAAAAGGGACATTTGACATTTTCTAAGGAAAAAAAATATCCATGCTATAAGCCTACTGGGGAAACATCTTTTTAGGTGTAATTCAACAAACTTTACCAGTTTCACCATCATCACATACAGTGATCTTATTTGGCAATTCTAAGTGTTCTGCTAAATTATCATGAGGAACATTCTGATATGTTGTATTATAAACACAGATCAGGTACAAAGCATAAAAGTTCCAGAAAATCAGGAAGAGATGCTGGCTCTTTGGTCTGAACTACATTTGTTTTATTTTGTTTTGAACTACATCTACAATCTTGGGGTTTTTAGTAGGCTTATTGCATGTTGGGGTGTGCATGCATGTGTGTAACCATGTTCATATGTATATGAGTACAGGTGTGTGTGGGGGGGGCAGAGATTGAAGATGACTTTGGGTGTCTTTCTCAATCACTTTCCTCCTCATTTTTTTTTTTTAGACAGTCTCTCACTGAACATAGAGCTTATGCATTCAACTAGACTACCTGACCACCAAACCTCTGTCTGCCTCCACAGGACTGAAACTACAAATACACCACCTATCTGGCTGTTACATATATGCTGGGTATCTGAACTCAGGTTCCTTATGTTTATATGGAAAGCATTTCACCAACTGAGCCACCTTCCCCAGCCCCACCTTGATTTTTCTAAACAGTTTCCCTATGTAGCCTGGAGGCCCAAGAAGCTTGAATTCAAGATCTTTCTGCCTCCAGCCCTCTGGAGTTCTAGGATTATAGACATGTGCCACCATTCCTAGCTTGGACTTGACTTCTTGAAGGCAAGTATTGTTTATAGAAAAAGAACTGTAGCAAAATTTAGAAGGGTCATTAAGAAATACATTCATCACTATTAAAACCTTACTGAACCACTGAACCATTTTTTTCCTCGGGAGAAAAATTTGAGGCATACTAGTACCCTGGAAACACTAAATTTGGTAAGAAAATAGCAAAGTATTCTTAGCAGCCAATGTTAAATTAGCCAAGTATTCTTAGAAGCCAGTGTCAATTACCACAGACATCACAGAACAGGAAATGCTAACTGCAATACTTGGTCCACACATTCCTTAAATGAATGTGTGAGCATCATGCATAAGGTAACCTCATCTTCATGTACAGAAGAATTTCAGAAAAAAAGTACGATACGGTAAAGGTCAAAAATGAATAGCAGCAGGCTGGAGAGATGGCTTAGTGGTTAAGGCATTTGGCTGCAAAGCTTAAAGACCCAGGTTCGATTCCTCAGGACCCACGTAAGCCAGATGCACAAGGTGGTACCTGCGTCTGGAGTTCGTTTGCAGTGGCTGGATGTCCTGCTGTACCCATTCTCTCTCTCTCTCTCTCCTTCTCTTCCTCTCTCTGTCTCTTTCTCTCTTAAATAAATAAAAAAATATTTTTTAAATGAATAGCAGCTATTAAAGAGTTGCATAATCTAGTTTTCTGGAGTTTAAAAATTTTGATAATATGGCTGAGGAGATAGCTCAGTGGTTAAAGATGCTTGTTTGCAAAGCCTGCTCTCCTGGATTCGATTCCCCAGCACCCACATAAAGCCAGACTCACAAAGTGGAACATGTATCTGGAGTTCATTTTCAGTGGCAGCAAGCTCTGGCATGTCCATCCTCATATTCTCATTCTCTCTCTCCCTGCAAATAAATACTTTTTTTAAACAAATTGGAGAATATCTACTCTAGTTTGTTAATATTCCTGAGATAATTTCAATTAGGTCTTTTCTAAAATATAACAAGTATATGAGGAAGAGCTAAAATGGGTGGTGGTGACATTAACTCACTGTTTTTTTTTTAAAAATAATAATAATAAACTGAGGGGCTGGAGAGATGGATTAATAGTTGAGTGCTTGCCTGTGAAGCCTAAAAGACCCTGGTTCAAGGCTCGATTCCCCAGGACCCACATAAGCTAGATACACAAAGTGGCACATGCATCTGGAGTTTGTTTGCAGTGGCTGGAGGCCCTGGCGCACCCATTCTCTACCTATCTGCCTCTTTCTCTCTCTGTCGCTCTCAAATAAATAAATAAATAATTTTTAAAAATAAACTGAAATTAATGAGATTCAGAAAGAAGCTTCTAGAAAATAAGGAACTGAGTAAATCTTGGAATTGGGTTGGTTGGCCCAGAGCTGTCCCAGTAAGGAAAACAGGAAGAGCTGGGTCTGATGACATAGGTCCCTAATCCCAGATATGAGGGGGCTGAGGGAGGAGTCTCTTAAGGTCATAAGACCTGCTTAAACTGGAGAGCAAGTTCAAGACTAGCTTGAGCAACTTGGCAAGACCCTGTCTAAAAATAATAAGAGGGCTGAGGATGCAGCATGTGAGGCCCCAGGTTCAATTTTCAGAAAAGCAACAAACAAAATGGTCAGAAAGGACTCAATGTTTTGGGAATAGCAAAAGAAAGCAACAAAGACAGAATTTTAATTATTTGCATTTATACCAAGTTCATAGTAGATTAATTCTTTTTTTTTTTTTTTTTTTTTTTTTTTTTTTTAGAATTTTTCTTTCTTTATTTTGAGAGAGAATGGGCATACCTGGGCCTCCTGCAAACCAACTCCAGACACATGCACCACTTTGGGCATATGGTTTTAAGTGGGTACTGGGAAATCAAACCCAGGTTGTCAGGCTTTACAAACAAGTGCCTTTAACTGCTGAGCCACCCCCCCCAGCCCAGCTTGGAGTTTTTCTGAAGGTAAGAAAGGAGCTACAGTTAACAAGTGGGTAGACTTAGGTTGTGGTAATTGGTATATGCAGAGCAGTTTCCATTCCAGCTGTTAAAACTGAGATAGTCCTGATAGGGCTGCACATACTGTGAGTAGAAGATCTCTTTCCCCAGGAAGTGGGCCAGCCTCTGCAGGATGGCCTTGCTGAACTGGTGGGTCAGCTTTCTCCAGAATTTGGTGATCTCCCCAGTCCTTGCATAGTTCCTCAGGGCTCGGGCCATTTTCTGGTAAGTCATGGTCTTCCGGTTGCCTTTTCTCTTTCCCCAAAGCTCAGCAAGTTTTTCTTTGTTTTTGATACATACTGAAAGATGCCTTTGGCTTTATCAACCCACTGAATGCAAGACACCATCTTGGGAGTACACAGGTACTCATACAAGTATTCAAACAGTCTCAGCTTCCTCTGGCCTTTTCCCCCTCTTTGCTGGAAGAGGGCAGGCTGTACCAGCTGGTTTTCAGTTACGTTCTGCAGAGATGGATGACTATTTTCTTCCAAACAGAAGTCCTCAGCAGTGTTCTGGGAGTATTGAAGATCCCTGCTCAAGTGCTGCTGCATTACCTCAAAAGCATCTTCAAAGGCTTGGCCCAATCTGTCTTGTTCTATACAACTCATACTGCCCATCTAGTGATGATTCTTGAGTTGAGGATGAAAATGGTAAATCAATTTTCTATCATGCAAAAGATCCTGGGTTCAACCCCACGTTCTGGTTATCCAAGTCTAATGCAGCACCAGGTTGGGATATCTTGGGATAAAGATGGTATCCTTCTCCTCGATTAATTTTTTACTGCTCTGCAAAATCTGAACAATAACAAAATACTTCCAGACTTTCCTTTTTCCCATAATTGAAGTCTGATATTCATAAACCATTTCCACATTTCTAAACTTCCTATCAGGGCTTTCAAAAACTAATCCTCGTGATGCATGTAGTTATTTACCTTTGCAGGAACTGTCTCACACCTGTTTCCTGACAGGAGCTGCAACTTGGCAACACTACTAAGGAAAGGTTCCAAATTCAAGGCAGAATAAGGGCAGAAATGAGTAAAGAAATAAAGGTCAATCTTCTTTCCTGCCAAATTTTTCCTTATATTTGTACCATTTCCATGGGTGTGTGACAGGACAACCTTTTTAACCTTGAACATCCTGCTTTTCAAATCCTCTCTCTCCTATCACTAGCAGTAACCCCCTCTGAAATCCCCATCCCTCTACTGCTCACTCCCACCAAGGAAAAAAAAAAGCCAAGACACCCTACCAACTGCTCAGTTAGGATTCTCCTAAGACGCTTCTAGGAATGACCTAAACACCAGAGGTACAACTTTAAAACTGAGAACTATTTAATTACATGCAACTAACTATACCAGAAAATCATAATTGTTAAAATTATTGACCCAGCTGTTACAGCTACCTTTAAAAATGCATTGCAAGGGCTGGAGAGATGGCTTTGCAGTTAAGCTGCTTGACTGACAAGCCTAAGGATCCAGATTTGATTCCCCAGTACCCATATAAGCCAGATGTGCAAGGTGGCACATGCGTCTGGAGTTTGATTACTGTGGCTAGAGGTCCTGGCATGCCCATTCTTTCTCTCTATCTCTATCTGCCTCTTCCTCTCTCTCCCTCTCTTTCTCTCTCTAAAATAAATAAATAAATAAAATAACAAAATTCATTGCAAAGGATTATTATTCAGTTGTCCCTTATCATTGTGACTTTCCTAAACAAACTGATGGTGGATCATATGACACAGAAGCCATAACAACTTTTTTATTCTTAGAGGAGGCCCTTTATTATTGCTTTCATATGGCTATTCTCAATGAGCCACTGGCCTTTGATGAAAGATACAGTTATTTCATAATTTTAGCCAGCAGACATACCACGCATGATCCCCAACTAGCCTCATCTAACCCATACACAAGAATAGACAAAGTAGGACAGCCTTAAGCACAGCAGAAGAGCAGCCAGCTAGGAAGAGAAGTCAGTCTGTAGTCAGAGCATCTTCTCAGTCTCCAACTGTCTTTCTTCCTCTTACCCTTTCCAACCTTTGGGGATCACTCTTCTACTCTGTTTTACTTTGAGGTCAACTTTTTCAGAACCTACATATGAGAGACAACATGCATTGCTTGTGTTTCTGTGGTGGTTTATCTTATGTAATATACCATTCTCCAGCTCCATCCATTCTGCCACAAACAGCAGGACTTCCCTTTTTATTTTTTTAATGTGAGTCCCATCTTTTAAAAGTTTGAGACTCCCAAGACCTCATCACTGAAATAGACCTAAAATGAACCCATCATGGCTCAGGGAAATTCATGGAAGAGGGGGTAGAAAGATTGTAAGAGCCATAAGTTGGGTCATTATGCACAGAGACATTGCTTCTCCCCCATAACTGATGGCTACCCCCACAACGCAAGACCCACAATCCCCAAGGGGGGAGGACAGGCTAATGATGGTACCATCGTGGCTATATATACACTATATACATAACTAATTTTAAAAAGTTCCTACCATCCCTTAACATTGCTATGATTGCATTTCTAACACATTGATTTGGGGGGAATGCATTATATCCAAGCCATAGTCATTATTCCTAATACAAAAACATATGGAAGACTTATAGCTAAAAGCAAGGAGAGATAGAGCGGACAGAGATAGAGATACACTATTTAACATAGTCGCCCACACTCTCAGACACCCTTATTTATTTATAGCCACACTGGTGGGTGTTTGGACCTATAAAGGAAAGAAGCAATAAATGACAAAAGATTAAATGTTTTAACTTATGGTAAGAAAATGCTCCTTTTCTAATTTCGCTGTTCTCTTGCTTCTACTTTTACCTCACAATCCCATCACAATCTGAAAGGACACTACTGAATATATAGATTCATGTTTTCAATTTTTCAAAATATGTCTCAACCTGCATTTCAAAGCATAGCAGATTCACTAACCATCTCATGAAAGAAAATCTAGTCAATTTATGACTCAATTTGGAAAATAACTTATAATGAGCATAAAAATTTTTTCAGACATAAATCAAAGTTAATTTCTGTAACCAAAAGAAAAAAAATGATACATTAAAAAGGGGGGAATTACCACACTTCTTTAAATTGGACAAGAGTAAAAATTTATCTAAAAAAAATCTCTTGGGGGCTGGAGAGATGGCTTAGCAGTTAAGGCATTTGCCTGCAAAGACAAAGGATCCTGGTTTGATTCTCCAGGACCCACGTAAGCCAGATGCACAAGGGGGCGCATGTGTCTGGAGTTGGTTTACAGTGGCTGGAGGCCTTGGCATGCCCATTCTCTCTCTCTCTCTCTCTCTCTCTCTCTGCCTCTTTCTCTCTCTCAAATAAATAAATAAAATATTCTTTTAAAAAAATCTCGTTTCTTAGCCAGGCGTGGTGGCACACGCCTTTAATCCCAGCACTTGGGAGGCAGAGGTAAGAGGATTGCCATGAGTTCGAGGCCACCCTGAGACTACATAGCTAATTCCAGGTCAGCCTGGACCAGAGTGAGACCCTACCTCAAAAACCAAAAAAGCCGGAGTGGTGGCGCAGAATCCCAGCACTCGGGAGGCAGAGGTAGGAGGATCGCTGAGAGTTCGAGGCCACCCTGAGACTACGTAGTGAATTCCAGGTCAGCCTGAGCCAGAGTGAGACCCTACCTCGAAAAAAACAAAAACAAACAAACAAAAAAAAAACCAAAAAAAAAAAAAATCACGTTTCTTAATAATAGTTGGCAAGATAACCCTGAAGAAAATTAGCCAACTCTACAAATATTCCCATAAAACAGCTGAAATAAGCAATTTGCTGTTCTAATAATCTGTTGGCACCAAACCCAAACTGCTTTCTTTCTCAGACCTGTTAAAGCTGAAATGTACTTGATGAAATGCAGATGTATGAAGCAGCCACTTGGGTTTCAGGGATGTGTGTGTGTGTGTGTGTGTGTGTGTGTGTGTGTGTGTGTGTGTGTGAGATTTTAATAACAATACAAAGATTCTCTGTGTTTTTTTTTTTGTTTTTTTTTTTTTTTTTTGTTTTTTGAAATAGGGTCTCACTCTAGCCCAGGCTGACCTGGAATTCACTATGTAGTCTCAGGGTGGCCTTGAACTCATGGTGATCTTCCTACCTCTGCCTCCCAAGTGCTGGAATTAAAGGCATGTGCCACCATGCCCAGATTCTCTGTCTAGGTTTTTTTTGTTTGTTTATTTAATTAGAGAGACAGAGAGAAAGAGAGAGAGGAAGAGGCAGAGGGAGAATAGGCATACCAGGGCTTCTCAGATGCTGTGAGCACACTCCAGACACATGTGCCCCCTTGTGCACATGTGCAACATCACGTGCTTGTGTCACTTTTGCATCTGGTTAAACGTGGGACCTGGAGATTTGAACGGGCATTCTTAGGCTTCACAGGCAGGTGCCTTAACCATTAAGCCATCTCTCCAGCCCTCTGTCTCATTTTAAAGAGTAAATACAGGTTAAATAAGTCCATCAGGTTCAAGGTAAGTCACATGACTATACCCTGGGCTTAGCAAGGTCCGCAAAACAAAGATATGCATAATCTTTTAACAAAAACAAACATCCTGCCAAATTTCATTTTCCCAGTTACTCTGATGTCTGCTTATTTGACAAGAAGTTTTCATTACATAGGGCCAGGATGAATAATAAACACACACATTGGAAAAGTGACATCCATTGGCATGGATTTGCCCACCACACTCATTTACTACATGCAAAGATTCTGTCATCATCAAGCACATCCCTTGGGTTTCTGTCAACGATTTTTAAAAGGAAGAAAGAATCAGCAGGAGGACTTTCCAGATACTATTGAAAGAAGAAACAAGCGGACGGGCACAGAGGGGAATGACAGGCAGAAACCAAACATGCAGGACAGAGTATGATTGAAGATTCTAACTGCATCCCTGAAGCCACACCTATGGCTTCTTCTAGGACTGCTTCCTTCTTCCCATCTTCCCCATTTCTGTCAAAAGTTCTATCCTGTGACATTTCCCAAGCATAATAAGTTTAAAGAAAAATGAGTGAACAGGTATTTTTATGAGTCCAGTCAGTCACCAGCCAGCAGCTTCAGGGAAATATCTTTCACCATCCTCAGATGAGCCTAGCATAGCATACAAGAAGTACCTGTTGAATACAGTGCAATGAACACCCAGACATTCAGGGATTCTGCTTTAGAAACCATCATGAAAACTAAGCTATTTTTGAGTCTGAATCTGAACAATGAATTGCCAAAAAAAAAAAGTTTGGGCAATAACTAAGACTAAGACAAATAAACATAAACTATATCTTTCAAAATATTTTTATTTGTTTATTTGCATGTGTGGGGATGGGGTACACCAAGGTCTCTTGCCACTGCAAGTTGGTGCCTGGCTTTACACGGGTGTTAGGATAAATCTGGGATGTCAAACTATTCAAGCAAGTGCCTTTAACTGCTTCTCTACAGCTTCTATGCCTTTGATATTAACAAACTACTAGTGGAACAATGGCATAGAATTTACACTAAAAGGATATACTTACAAAGTGTTTATCATGAAAAGTTACATGAGATTTCCTTCAAAATAATCCAAGATGGAAACAGAGGAGTGGGTGGGAAGACAGAACAACAGACAATGTCATGGAAAGGGAGAAGACAAAAATTCATTATGGGATTCTATTTTTGTATGTGACTGAAAATTTTCATAGCAATATAATAAATTTTGTGAGACTAGCGAGATAGTGAAGTTTGTAAAGTGTTTACTCTGCAAGCATAAGATCCTGAGTTAAATCCACAGAGCCAATATTTTTTTTAAAAAGGAAACAACTGGGAAGGGTGGTGTGAATTTGTAATCCCAGCACTGGGGAGGAAAAGACAGGCAACTCTCTAGGGATTACTCACTAGATAGTCAAGCCTGCTAAACAAGTTCCAGCCAGTGAGAGACACTATCTCAAAAAAGAAAAAAAAAAAAGAAAAGAAAAAAAGAAAAGAAAAGAAAAAAAAAGGCCAAAGGCATCTGAAGAACAACCCCTAAGATTGTCCTCTGACCTCCACAAATGCACATGCATGCACACTAAACACAAACTTTCTGAGTTTAATTTTTTTAATATTTATGTATTTATTGGAGAGAATGAGAGGGAGAGAGAGAGAGAGGCAGAGAGGGAGAGAATAGGTACGCCAGGGCCTCTAGCCACTGCAAACAAACTCCAGATACATACACCACCATAGTAACAAAAACAGCATGCCACTCACATAAAGACAGAAATATAGACCAATAGAACAGAATTGAAGACCTAGACATTAGGTCAGGAGGCTAAAGCTACATGATCTTTGACAAAGGTGCCAATAATGCAGACTGGAAAAAAGACAGCATTATCAACAAATGTTGTTGAACAAATTGGATAGCCACGTGTAGAAAAATGAAACTAGACCCACTCATCTCACCATACACAAAAATCAACTCCAAATGGATTAAAGACCTCAATATAAGACCTGAAACTGTTCAACTATTGGAAGATACCTTTATCTTTGAAGGTAGACTAAAAGATTTAACCCTTAACAGGAATATGGGGGGAGCGCCTGAAAAGTAGGACCCTGGAGAGGGTGGGATAAATGAAGCCTAATCTTAAAAAAAAAAATGGCTCTGGCCTATAACCCCCAATACCAGAAATTGGTTGATAACTCACAATGAGCTGTTGATCAGAGATACCTACAAGGTCCCCAAAAACAAGACAGCCTTCTGTCAAAGCACCTGATTACCTGCCTGAGGTAAAAGGTAAGACCCTGTTGGTGAAGACACTGCGTCTGATACAGAACAGAGACCCAGCTTGAATCCGGAAGAGAGCCAGTCTCCAGAAAGTTAGCCCATCTAGTGCTGGAAAGTGCTACATGAGCTACTGGGGAATAGTGGCCAACACTGGTCTGAGCAAGCAGAGATCTAAGCTACTGAGAAGCAACCAGCCTGACAAGAAGTACACACCAGTGCAATGGTGGCACACAGCCTTGGTGAAGAACCAATGGGTTTCTGATTGACTAAGAGATCCTCTCAGTGTAAAGGAACCCATATCTGGAATTGGGAACCAGGTCTAAATCCTATGGGGACAAAGATTATGCTCTCCAATGTCAAGCTCCCACTAGTCTTTGGCTAAAAGAGGGGCTACATCCATCACACTATCCCCAAATGAATAATGCTTTTCCAATTTCACCTATGCTGACTTCACTCTCTATTAAAGAATCTGTTTTTCTTTTTCAGAAGGTAGCGAGACCCAAGGAGATAAACCACCCCATGCATCTCAGTCAATGTCCAGGAGAAACCACAGAGGAAGTGGGGAGATAGTCAAGAATGCTGCTGCCATGGTGAGCCTGACAATCAGCACCAGTGTGAAGGAGACAGATGCTGAGGATACTCCACTCATACCAAAGTAGAAATCCAGAGACTCCTGAGAGCTCATCACTGAAGGAATTTTGCAGAAGAGGGGGAGGAAAGAGTGTAAGAGTCACAGGTTGGGATGTCATGGCCAGAGGCATTGCCTGCCCCAATAACTGATTGCTTCTCCTACAACGCATAACCCACAATCACATGGGGAATGCCAGCAACCCCACTGAGGAGGGTCCCCAAAAGAATGGGGTCATGGACAAGGGAAAAGATGGTATCAACACACGATGCATTCCATACAAAGTATGTTCTTAATAAAAAACAAATAAATTAATTAAAAATACAATATAAAAAGAAACAGAAGCCAGACTGGGTGCTGCACACTCAGTGGGGAGGATAGAGCTGCAGGTTTCATAGGGAAGGTGAACTGGGCTGAGTCTCAAAGGCTAATCATGTACACAGGGGTCATCTGAACCATAGGGTTGGGATGGACAGGCAGAGCACGCCTTGCTATAAATGAGTAAGCCATTTTGATGGGAAGAGGGAAAGGTTAGGGTAGGCCCTGGAGAGACAAGTTGTTATTGTGGCTGTAAACCAGAAAGTATAGCCAAAATGGAACATTAAAGGGGAAAAAAAAGCTGCTGAGTTCTGACAACTAACAGGGTCAGTTTTCTTGAAGGTAATCCTCAGGTCAACCATACTGGAAGCCTCTGGACGATCCCACCTCTGGCCTCCAGGCGTGGGACTCAGGAATCTGTTACTCATTGGCTCCCAAGCAAGACTTGTGCCCTCAAGGCTTAATTTCTGGGCTAGACAAATGGGAAGGAGCAGAGGTAGATGTAGGGTTACCCAAAGATTTGAGGACTGAAAAGAATGCCAATTTCTTGCTCACTCAGTCAAATGGCCTTCACTTCTGACTTGTCACAAGGTGCCATATCATGTTGCCAGATCATTTTCCGGAACAAGACTTTTGTTCAAGGACCCAAGCAGCCTCCCAAGGCTTACTGAACCCAGTCCAAACTGCTCTATTTTTCTCCCCAATTCCCTTGTAACTCCTATACTACATGAGAAGAATGATGGAAGGAAGCAAAGGTTGGAGCTTTGCAGTAAGCCCTGGAGTGTAACGGAGGACACGGAGGAAGGAAGTGGTCATGCCCAAATGAGGCAGTTTAGGCTTAACTGGGCTCCCATAAGCAAAGTAAAAGTTGCTGAAGGCGGGCTGGAGAGATGGCTTAGCGGTTAAGGCGCCTGCCTGCTAAGCCTAAAAACCTGGTTCCAATCTCCAGGTCCCACATTTAGCCAGATGCAAAGTGACACAAGGGCACAATGCCGCACTTGCCCACAAGGGGGCCCACACATCTGGATTTTGTTCACAGCAGCTGAGAGACTGCTGGCACGCCCATCTCTATCTGTCTCCCTCTCTGTCTGTCTCTCTCCTCTCTCCCAAAATAAATAAAATAATAATTTTAAAAAGTTGCTGAAGGCAAGAAATGTCCTTGAGTCCATAAGAGAGAATTAGGGTTTTTCCCTTATCCCTTTCTGCCTAAAGGAATTCCCCTCCTAGATCACTTTTTCCTTATACCCGAGTCCCTCCCTAGAGCTCTTCTTCCCTAAAGGAGTTCCCCTTCCTAAAGAAAACCTAGATCACAGTCACCGGGCAGATTACCCACTCAGAACCCCTCCTGTCTTACTGGAGTTCTGCCTTCTTTCTTTCTTTTAAGCTCTAAGAGACCCATATTCTGGGAACCCCTCTCCTGCCCCCTCTAGGACAGAGCTCTGTATTCTTTCCTCCTTTGAGGCTACATCTCTATAATCTCTATAATAAAATATTTTTAAATTACCATATGGTCTGTGGGTCTGTCATTAAAACTCAAAAGACAAGAACCCAGAAGGTTACTGACTCGGTGAAAAGTCTGTGACTGTGATCATCAGGCATCTTAGGTCCTGGGTTATTGTCCATCCAAGAGCTGAGAAAAGCTCCAAAGACACTCTAATTCCCATATCACAACCTGTGTTGGCAAGTCAAAGACATTCTTGTACATTACGCACAGTGATAAACCACAAGTACCTGTGTAGTATCAGTTCCCGCTCCATCCCCAGGACTGCACCTAGACTGGGAGTGAAGCCTTTCCCCGTTCTACTGGAGGCTGCCTGATGCCAGGAGCAAGCATATTTCACTGATACTGGGGTCTAGAAAACAGGAATGGTCTGAGCTCAGTCATTCCCCATTGAAGTACAACATAAGCCAAGGAATGAGCTAGCTTCTGACCAGCCCCAATCCCATCTTGCTGTCTCCTCTCCCAAGGCCATATCCAAGCTCTCCTTCCTCACATAGCATCCTTTCTTCCCTAACCACAGCCTCTCCAACTCATCCATGAATAAGCTCAAAATCATCAAAGAATGTCCAGGCTACCTTGAACTGTGTACTACTAATTACCATTTCTCACTTCAAAGTGACCCCCAGCCCTACCTCCACATCTTTTTAGCAAGTATCTTTGAGGTGCACTTTTAATGAATGAATGAATGTGTGTGTGTTTATGAGTGCATGCATGGGCACTCCAGGGTATCTTGCCCCTGTGGACAAAGCCCAGACACTTGGGCCACTTTTTGCATCTAGCTTACATATGTGGCTTAGAAATTGAACTTGGGCAAACACGCTTTGCAAACAAATACCTTTAACTGCTGAGCCATCTTCCCAGTGCCCTGATGTGCATTTTTATCCAGTGCTTTTGACATACAATTTTATGGTCTATAACATCCAAGTATTATCCACCTAGAGAGGAAGGAGCAGAACAGAATTTCACTGCCTTTCCCATTTTGCAGCTTTATGAGAATAAAGCATATAGCAAGTTGGGTAAAGAAAGCTTTCAATGGCAAAGTCTACCTTGGACCACTGACTTATGAACAGCTATGGTCTCCATGTGACACTTTTGAAAAGAACGAGAACCATTATTGGATAATTATAGCTAAATTTGTCTTATTGGTATGTACTCACTGCTGGTACAAAATACCTGACCAGAAGCAACTTATAGAAGGAAAGAATTTATTTTCATCTTCTGGTTTCAAGGGGAAATCTATCATGGTGGAGAAAGCATGGTTGGTAGGGGCAGACAAGCAGAGTCACTTCTTCACTTCAGCAGGGAGGAAGTAGAGAAAGGGGGATGAATGATGCTCAGATATCTTTCTTCTTTTTATACAGTTCAGGATCCCCAACCCATGGAATGATGAAACCCATAGTCAGGGTGGGTCTTCCCACCTCAATCTAATCTAGAAAAATCCCTAATAGAAGCTGGGGTGGTGGTGGTCACCTTTAGTCCCACAGCTCAGGAGGCTGAGGTAGAAGGATCACCATGAGTTCAAAGCCAGCCTGGATCTACAGAATGAGTTCCAAGTCAGTTTGGGCCAGAGTGAGATCCTGCCTCAAAAAAAAAAGGAAAGAAAAGAAAATCCTTAATAAACATTCCAAATAAACCATGGTGATTCTAAATTCTGTCAAGCTGACAACCAGAGATTAATTATCACAGTTTTAAAGGACGAAAGTTGATTAAGGTTTGAAGGCCACCTGGAGGTTTCCATGAGAGTGCAAGCAGAAGGGCCAGGTATAGCTCTGTCTCTGGCCCTGTGGGTTAAGCACCAGCTATGAATCAAGTATATCTGGGCTGGGCCTCAGCAGTCAGTCTATTGACTGAGTCCTGAGGCAAGGGCCAGGGTCTAGGCTGGCAGCAAGACAGGAAGAGTATTTTACTCACACATTGCACATAGAAATTTAACCTTTCAATTTTAGCCTCTAACAAAATGGGATTAAGAATCTTGTGGAGTTTCTGCAAAGATTAAATAATAGTAATCATTAAAATAATAATGGATAGGCATGCAGGATTTAATGAGAGGGACAGTTCTAAGAATGTATAAGCCAGTTTCAGACCACCATCATTTATGTGACCCACTGTTGACTGAAATGCTATGGATATTTAGTAAATGTAGGCTTTTAAAGGCTTATCCTTTTTGTGTTTTTTTGAGGAAGGGCATCATTCTCAACCATGGTGACCTGGAACTCACTCTGTAGCTCAGGCTGTCTTTGAACTCATAGCAATCTGACCTCAGCTTTGTGAGTACTGGGATTCAAAGTGTGCATCACTATGTCCTGCTTTAAAGACTCATTCTTAAGCAGCAATGGGGTCTATCATCTATAAAAGGGAACAGGACTCCTTCAAGACTCATGATTTATGAAGACTGACCTTCCCCAGCCAGAATTAGAAACCATTTGACTCCCATCACATAGGTGGCAAAACACCTTAGTACATTTAAAGCTGACTGGGACAGGGAACAGAGGAACAACCCACTCTGGCGGGCAAAGCTCTGCATCTTGGCTGCCCTTGGGTCAGCCTGGCAGTGACTCCTCAGATCACATCACCTACTTACTCTTCAGTTTCCTAGCATGAATGGGCTAAAGGGATACATCCAAAGGTCCTATCCAATAAAACATAAACTGAACCAGGTACATGTGTGCAATTCTAACACTTGGGAAACTGAGGCAGGAGGACTTGCGTTTGAGGCCAGCATGGGCCACACAGCAAGGCTCTGGCTCAAAAACAAAACAAAACAAAACAAAATTCCTTCTAAACTCCACCTCTGTGATATACATTTCAGCCTACTCACTGAGCCCTGAGGCAAAAATCAGAGTCTAATCAGACTCTAGCCTGGCAGGAACAGGGGTAGAGAGCTTTTCTGTGAAGTATAGATGGGGCGGGAACAGGGCCCTCCCTTCCATCTCCCAGGCAGGACACAGGCAATGGGACCTGAGTGGACACCAGAAGCCCCACAGCTACAGAGGGGAGCTTGTGCCAACCTTCCAATCAGGACCCACCTGCCCATCAGCCTCCCTAAAAAGCTCCAGGCCCAACTTCTGTGACATCAGAGAAGCAGTTACAGAAAGGGTTACATTTTGAGCTGTGACCTTTTAAAAGCAAGGGTCTGGGTTATGAGCAAAATATCCAGCAGGGTAGAAATAAGAAGGGCACTGGGATTTGCTCATCAGAATAATATGCTGGCTGTGCTCTGGCATGAATAATGCCATAATACTTTCATTTGTACTTTATGAAATGTCTACCTGCTCACACAGGTTTCCACCTATTAAAAGAAAAAGGGAAATGAAGCCATTATCTGCATTCCATGAAGTGCCATATGTTCTACATGGGCACCCAGCCAAGGGAGGGCCCCAACCAAGCCTCTGGGTAAAATTCAAGAGCAAAATAAAGTCGTTACACTCTATTGGATTAGCATCAGGGAATGAACGGAATGAACAGACCCATGAACAGAAAAAACCTGGAACTTCACTGTTTTATCTTCTGTTTTCAGGGTTACCTTGAGTGTCTCAAAACCCACTGCTGATTACTCAGCAGCTTATGGTATTCAATCAGTATACTTTGAAACAAAGCGGGAAAATCTTAGTCCTTTGCAAGATACATGCCCTATGGATATATAATGACCTTGAACTACTGTGTGCAAACAAGCATACCCAAACAAACAAAAGACAATGCATCTGGATTTCACATACTCAGAATCAGAGCTTTAAAAGGATAATTGGGAACTGGGAACATGGCTCAGTGGGTAAGAACACTTGCCCCAAAGCATGAGGACCTGACTTCACTCTCCAGCACTCACATAAAAAGCCAGGTGTGGCCAAACATGCTTGTAGCCCCAGTCCTGAGGGTGCAAGGACAGGAGAATTTCTGGGACTTGCTGGTCAGGCAATCTGACCAAAAGCAACAGCTCCAAGTTCAGTTAAAGACTCTGTCTCAAGGAATCAATAAGGAAGTTCCATAGAGGAGGATACTCGCTATCTCCTTTGGTCTCTGAATTCATGCACACAGGGCACACATACATGTACATACTATACATACACCCCCCGTGCAGGACACACACACATGCATATACTATACATACACAAACCACACACACACCACACACAGGGCACACACACATGTATGCACTATACATACACAGAACACCTCCCCAACACACAAATACTCATTCAAAACACAATCAAAATTTTTAAAAGGGTAATGGGTAACTGGCTATATTTGTATTTTTATTTCGTTTCAAGCCTTCAACAGGACAATGACATGTCTATGCCTGCAGAACTGGTAAAAGGCAGAACAAGGACTAGATCCCAAGCCCACATCGAGAGTTCCTGACAGAGTAGTGGGGTTTATCTCACGACAAAGACATCAGCAGAAGTGGAAGCAGGTGTCACAGAGGGAAAGCTAATGCTGATGGCACCCAGAATCTCTCTTCAGAGGTCAAAAAAAGATGCTGACTTGAAGAGAGGGCTTAGTGGGTAAGAGCTCTTGCTGTGCACGCATGACAACCTGAATCTATATAAAGCTGGATGAGATAGCATGTATCTGTAAACCCAGAGTTTCTGATGGATGGTGGATTCAAGAGACTCCCTGGAATGTCTTGGATTGACTAACCTGGTGTACATAGCAGTAAACAAGAGATCATAACTCAAAATGGAAGACAAGGACCAACACCTGAGATTGTCCTCTAACCCCCACATGAATGCTATAGCATGCTAGTGCCCACACTCATACATGGATACATATACACATGAACACACACAAGGATGCTGAGACAAGGGATGGAGACCAACCTACTGACTACATAGGACCCTAATAATGGAGACATTGTATAAAATAGAGAGACTCATGTGCAAGAAGGTTTCCAGCCTTGTGAACACAAAACATCATTTTGGTCACAAAATAAGAATGATCTGGATTTTTTGAGATCTTCTAAAACTGTAAAACAAGACAAACTTCAAAATCAAAGAATGAAGGAGCTAATAATAGCTAATATATTATATTAAATTTAGCATTTTAACCACTAATATTTACTGGGGCTTTAACTCTGCATTTATGCAATAATTCATGTAAACATTCCAAACCTCAACTGCACTGTAAAGCCATCTCACAGAACATTCTCTGATAAGAACATACCACTGCCACTTTCCCTTCCACAGGCAGTTTGCATGGAAAAAGAGCACTTCCCTAAAGCTATAGCCAAGTGCAAGAAGAACATTATTTTCTTACCTATGATTTACTATGACAACATTTTTCAAGTTTTCATGACTCCTGTCCTAATTTAATTTTACTTGATAGATACAAAATTACAAATTACAAAATTACAAATATATCAAAATGATAATTTAAAAATATGTGTGTTAACCTTGAAAATTATTTTTTCCTATTACATAATTTTAAATGAGTATCTTTGCTTACTAAAAGTACAATGGTAGTTATTTCATAATCAAGTGTTATCCTGTTTTATATAGTTCTGAGCGAAGGAAATGTGTGTGTGTGTGTGTGTGTGTGTGTATCCTAACAAATATAAGTATATGAAAGAAGTAAGAAAATACACAGAAGAGCATGCTTGCTTCTTTTATTATAAATTAGGAGGTCATCACAGTGACTCATAAAGTATGTCTCAAATTCCTATCCCCAGACTATTTGGAGTTCTCTTTTCAATATTGTGAGGAAAGGTTTCTCCTCAAACTTACAAATGCTACTTTCTGCCAGGAGATTGCCTCAATTCACCCAGAAAAACTCAGTGAAATATAAGATTGTTGTTTTTTTGTTTTTTTTTAATTAGAGAGAGACAGAGGAAGAGAGAGAGAATTGGCGCGCCAGGGCCTAAACCACTGAAATAGAACTCCAGACACCTGCGCCACCTAGTAGGCATGTGTAACCTTGTGCTTGCCTCATCTTTGTGCAATGTCTAGCTGGGGGAGGGGAGGGAGTGGGAAGTGGATCACCAGGGGAAGGGAGCAGGTTGAAACCCTATAGCTTTATCCCAGCATCAGCCCTGCTTCTGCCCAAGTTCTCTCTGCTTCCTAGCAGCTCCATGTAACAAGCAGCTAGTGCATACTCCAACTTTTGTGGCCTCAGCCTTCCATTATACTTTTGCTGCCCTGATGTATTATTGCTTCTGATCCATGAGCCAAAAAAAGAATCTTCTTCCTATAAATTTCTTCTGTAGGGTATTTGGTCTCAGTGACACAAAGTAACTAATAAGGCAGTTTTGAATTGATTTTTTAAAAGTACATGTACACATGCACCCCAGACCAACCCCCCACCACGTGTGGGAGCTTCACATGAGAGCTACGTCCCCCTCACTGCTCCACCCCCACCCCCGTGTGTGTGAGTTCCACATGCAAATTCCATCCCCCTTGCCACCCCATCCCTATGCTGGAGCTCCACACTTCAACGCCATCCCCCTCGCCGCCCCCTCACCCTCTGCCCATGCATAGCCCTGGATCCAGGCCAGCAGGCTATTGTTCACCCCTCCTTCCCCTTTCCTGCCACCCTACCTGGACTGCCACCAATCCCCACCCAACACTTCATCTGACCCCCAGGAGTCCCATATCCCTGCCCTGCTGTGTTACAGGACCTGGCAGTCCTCGCCACCCCCTGCAACATAGTCCCAACAGACCTGCTGTCCAATCCCCTCAACCCTCAGCATCATAGAACCACCACATATTCCCATCCTCCCCCACTCCACACATTCCACAGCCCACCACAACACCAGTCTACTTTGTCCCATTCCTACCCACCCCCTGTTCCCTCAGGCCACCTGACCACGCAGTCCCATACCCCGAACCACCAAACAACAAGCCCCTTATTCAGGTCCTTGGGCCCTCAACAGAGCCTCACGAGCTCCTTCCCTCAGAGCAAGCAGGCCCCACTGCCATCAGAAGCCTAATCAAAGCAAACATAAAAGGGAATAATCACTGAAGACACTTCAAGAGTAAACTGAAGCCTCCTCCTGAATTTAGTAAGATTCCGTCACTCTGATGTGCAGACCACAGCACAAAAGGAATAACATGAAAAAATCAAATGCAAGTAAATCCAACAAGATTGCCCAGTCCCACAGTGGATGGCTCCAATCAATACACAGAAGAGACAATAGGATCAGAACCCTAAAATGAAGAGACAAGCTATGCAACCCTGGCCAAGCAAATAGCAGAACTTGCAGAAAATCAGCAAAGGGCCAATAACTGTATAAATGCTGTCCTAGCTAGATTAGACCAAATAGAAAAGAATAAGGAAGGGTTCCAAAGACAGAAGGAGAGAAAAAAAAAAAAAAGAGGACTTCAATAACCAGCTGGCTAAGCTCAATGAATGTGGGTCTTTACTGTTTCCTGGGGTCGTTGGCCACTGATGTCCCGGGTGAGGGAGGGAGGAGTTAGGGGAAAGAAGCAGGGTCCTGGAGAAACGGGTGAGTGCGACGACATGACAAGTAATGAACACCCAGGAGACCGTCTGTTGGACAGCACTTGTTTATTCAAAAGGGGAGTGGGTTTATAAACACTTGGGGAAGGTTGAGGTGGTACATACAGACTATATGGCAATTGGATGCATGGACTGCTATCTAAGTGGTGGAAGAACTAGTAACTTCAAAGTTGTGGGGGGAGGAGTTGCAAGAGAGTTAAGGGAAATGGCAGAAGGCTGTGACTTCAAAGCTGTGGGGGTGAGAGATGGTGGAAAGGCTATGTGACTTCAGCCACATAAGGGTCTCTTGGGCAGCTAGCCACAAGGTCAGGAACTGTGGGGGGCAAAGTCTGACTTATGGAATGGTCAGAGCCTTTTGGGGTCTGGGAGAGGGCCTCGCCAGTTCTGCCCGCTCTGGGCGATGACAGGGCACACTACAACATACAACGTAGAGAAGGCCAGTCACCGTCGCCAGGGACTCCTGATGATAGATAGGGCCAGCTGCAACCCCACAGCCCAAGGTCCCCAGCCATGTCCAACAGTTCAAGCCAACCTCCTCACAGTCCAAGCCCATTTTTAGCAAAGTCCAACAAATGAAAACATAAATAAATGTAATGATGAATTCCAAGAAGCATTAAGAAAATCAGAAAATGATGTGAAAAGGAACCTCAACAGAGGGACGGAAACTATACATAAAAAAACAGTAGAAAATACAAACCAAATTGAACAAGCCCAAAACTCTATAGAAGCTCTCAAGAACAGAGTCAGCCATGTGGAGAATAGAAACTCAGAACTGGAAGACCAAAACAGAAGAAACAGTTCATGAGTCCAAAAGTTTCAGTAAGTTCAAAAATTTCTGTGAACAGAACATGAGGGAAGTGTGGGATACCCTTAAACATCCCAACATTCAGATCATGGGAATACCAAAAGGGTAAGAAATTCAGACCAAAGGCATGGAGAAATGATTCAACAAAATTATCAAAGAAAACTTTCCCACTCTCTCAAAAGAAAGTCCCATCAAGGGCTGGGGAAATGGCTAAGTGGTTAAGGCGCTTGCCTACGAAGCCAAAGGATCCCAGTTAGATTCTCCAGGACCCACGTAAGCCAGATGCACAAGGGGCACATGCATCTGAACTTCATTTGCAGTGGCTAGAGGCCCTTGTGTGCCCATTCTCTCTGTCTGCCTCTCTTATATCTCTCTTTCTGTGCTTCCAAATAAATAAATAAAATTTAAAAAAAAAAAAGAAAGTCCCATAAAGTTACAAAAAGCTAACAGAACTCCAAACAGACAGGACCAAAGGAGAAATTCTCCAAGACATATTATCATTAAGATTCTAGATATTGATAATAAAGAGAAAGTCCTAAAAGTAGCTAGGGAGAAAAAACACATCACATATACAAGTAACCCCATCAGAATTACTTCAGACTTCTCAATGGAAACCCTGAAAGCCAGAAGGGCCTGGAATGGAATACTGCAAAGTCTAAGAACTTATGGCTTCCAAGCCAAACTACTCTACCCAGCAAAAGTATCCCTCATAATGGATGGTGAAAGAAAAACTTTCCACGATAAAACTCAGCTTTACAACTATCTGAACACAAAGCCAAACCTATAGACAGTACTTCAGGTAATTCTCCACACAGAAGAATCAAATAACCATCTTCAAGAGCCTACACGAATAAGGTCACAATAACAAAACTCAGACAAGGCACAAAAACTACAAAGTCAAAAAAAAAAAAATACCAAACCACATCAACTACCACAATATGGCAGGGATTAAATCAAACCTCACAGTTATTGCCCTAAATATTAATGGCCTTAATTCACCCATCAAAAGACATAAGCTAACAGGGTGGATCAGAAAATTAGACTCTTCAATCTGCTGTCTTCAAGAAACCCACATTACCACTAAAGACAGATACCTCCTCAGGGTGAAAGGATGAAATATGATATTCCAAGCAAACAGAAATAAGAAACAAGTAGGTGTAGGTATACTAATATGTCAGATAAAATAGACTTCAAATAAAAATAATCAAAAAAGACAAAGAAGGCCACTTCTTACTTATCAAGGGAACAATCCAACAAGAGGATATCACAATCATCAATCTTTATGCACCAAACACAGGTGCACCACAATTCATAAAACAAAACCTACTTGAAAATAAAACAGAAATAACCACCAACACCATCATAGTTGGGGACTTCAATACTCCACTATCAGCAATAAATAGATTATCCAAACAGAAAATTAACAGGGAAGTAAGAGAGCTCAACAACACCATACATCAATTAGACCTAATGGTCATCTACAGAACATTCTACCCCAAATCCACAGATTACACATTCTTCTCAGCAGCCCATGGAACCATCTCTAAAATAGATCATATACTGGGTCATAAAGCCTGCCTCCATATATTTAGGAAGATTGACATAATTTCCTGCATGATATCAGATCACAATGCTGTATTGCTAGAAATTAAAAACAAAAGATGCGCCAGGAGTCCCACCAGCTCCTGGAAACTGAACAACACACTTTTAAACAATAAATGAGTACTGGATGAAATAAAAAATGAAATTGCAAAATATCTAGAAATTAATGACAATGAGAACACAACATGCCAAAACTTATGGGACATGATGAAGGCAGTCCTCAGCAGAAAATTCATAGCACTAAATGCCTTCATAACAAAGACAGAGAATTCCCAAATCAATAACCTAACCATCCACCTAAAGACACTGGAAATACAAGAAGAATCCAACCTGAAAAGCTCCAGACAGAAAGAAATAATTAAGATTAGAGCAGAAATTAATGAATTGGAAACTAAGAAAACAATTAAGAAAATTGATGAAACAAAGAGCTGGTTCTGTCAAAAAAATAAACAAAATTGATAAACCCCTGGCCAATTTGATCAAGCCAAAAAAAGAGACTTTAATGGAACTTTCACAGCTTTTGTGGATTTCTGGTCATATATTCCAGTTCCATTTAAATTGATATGTGGAAGAAAAGTAAATTTTCTAGGGGGAAAATTCACTATTTTGACTAAGGACTTTAGGGTGCTCATGTATGGAAGTTTTGGGCATGGCCAGTTTCAAGCACAGACTTTGGGTCCCAAAGTCTCATCATTTAACATAGCTACATAAGTTTACTGGCTAAGCCTAGGGTTTTTGACCACTAAATGAAATAAGCACACTAACAACCATTTATAAAACATAAGAAAAGATACTTGGCCCACTGCCCAATACATAGCCATCAATACACAGTAATATTGTTATGCTTTTCCATTAATTTCTATATGCTTGGTTGAAGATTTAATTCTAATTTGTATTGTTAATGATGATCAAATGCATCTTAAGTAATATTGCAGATCATAAACATTTTTCCATATTGCTTCATTATCCTTATAGACTTTCTTTTTGAGACAGGTTCTAACTATTTAAGCCAGGCTAGCTTTGAACTCACTATTGATCAACCTGGCCTCGAACTCCTCTTTTCCCTGCCTTCAGAGTGCTGGGATTATAGGTATACATCACTACACCTGGCCTCATAGACATTTTTAATGACTATATAGTATTCTATACTATACATAATATAATATAAATTATATATAATTTACCTACTTATCTTCCACTCATGACATACAGGCAATTTGCAAGTTTTCTTTCTTAAATATTATGTAGTGAATAGCCTCCTGTACATAAGGTTACTATCTTAGATGTAGTCCTGGAGATAGTATTACTACACCAAGCATGTGAACATTTAGATGGCTTTTTGATACATGTTGTCATGGATCCATTTTTTATTTATAATGTCACTGAAAATGCATTAAAGTATCAGACTTATTTCACCCTCACTGAGTCTTTTTTACCAGTGTTAAAATTAAGTTTAGGGCTGGGGAAATAGCAATTAAGGCATTTGCCTGCAAAATCTAAGAACCCCGGTTTGATTCCCCACTACCCACGTAAGCCAGATGCACAAGGGAGCGCAAGCATCTGGAGTTCATTTGCAGTGGCTGGAGGCCCTGGTGCACCCATTCTCTCTTTCTCTCTGCCTCTTCATCTCTCTCTTTCTCTCTCTCTAAAATAAATAAAATATTTTTTAATTACAGTTTAGAAATTGCCACCAGCAGCTGGTTAGTATTAGTTATAGTTATAGGAATAGTCATGCTATATTGATAAATCCATAACCTATAGAGAATTGAACTAAAGATATGATCTAATGGTAAATTACAATCTAATGGAGAAGACACATTCAAAACCATCTGCTATTATATAAAGGTAGACTATAAATGCCAACTACATTTTAAAATGATATGATATAAATGGGAACAATTTCCAACTTTCATGATTTGAAAAGGCAGTGTCTTGGTTGAAAAGCCTGGATGATCTCTTTTGGCATGAGGGTCAAGTCAGCACAATAATCTCCCAATATAGAAATTAATATGTCCATAGTAGTACAAGGAGCTATCTTCATTCATCAGAGTCCATGTACTTTGGAGTGCATAGGATCAGGAGAGAAAAATCTCAGAAACATCATTGAATTCTGTGGACTCGGCAATTCATATCCAACTAGTCTTTAGAAATAATCTCAATTCATATTCTATCAGCATGTAGCTGATATTCTGATAAACTTTGAGAAATATTAACGAAATGAAAAAAATGTTTAAAAGTGCAATACTTAGTTTTTAAAAGCAAATCTAAAAACCCTTCAAATTGATGTCAAAAAGCATTGTGCACAATTGTGACTTTATCAACAAATCTATTTGACTGTATAATTTAAGGTATAATTTATTCATTTTGCATTTAAATTTGCTGACCAAATCTGCCTTAAATTTTCACTACAAATATAACTACACAGCTGAACTTTAAGAAACCCAGGAGTTTTTTTGTTTTTTGTTTTTTGTTTTTTAAAAAGAAACCCAGGTTTATTTACATTTGGCCACATATTAAGAAGTACCACACACTTGAAAACAAAAACTGGTATTATTTTAACTAAACAAATATTAGCTTTTTCTAGCCTGGCATGGTGGCACACGTCTTTAATCCCAGCATTCAGGAGACAGAGGTATGAGTATCACTGTGAGTTCAAGACCACACTGAGACTACACAGTGATTTCCAGGTCAGCCTGGGCTAGAGTGAGACCCTACTTCAAAAAACATATATATATATAATTTTCTGACAATTGCTTCTTCCAAAGAAATACATATAGTTTCATTTTTTTAAGAGAAGAAAGAGAGAAGAAATGCACTGATTAGACTTCTTTCACAGGGAGCATATTTGAAATAGTCATGTGTGGCTTAGTTAACACCATTAGTACCTGTGGTGGTTTGAATCAGATGTTATCCATAAATTAATGTGCTCTGAATGTTTGAACCCCGGTAGCAATTTGGGAGATAAAGCCTTGCTGAAGTAGATGTGTTGCTGGGGGTAGACCTTAATAGCTGCATTAGCCCCCAGTTTGCCAGTGTTAATGGCCTTACTCCTTTGCTGCTGTTTTCTACCTGCTGGGGCAGAGGTGATGTCCAGCCTCTGCTTATGCCATGCTTTCTCCTGCCATCATAGAGCTTCCCCTCAAGACTGCAAGCCAAAATAAAATAAAATGAAAACTTTTCTCCCATCAGCTATATATTTTTTTCTGGTGCTTTATCCCAGCAACAAGAAGGGACCTACAATATCCATGCAATTGCCTTTTCATGGAATTCTTCAAACTAAAGATTTGCTGTTATAAGACATTTCTTCTTCCTGTATTTCCTTACTTGGTTTGTGGTAGTTTCAAAGGTGTATAATCACTTCTACATGAAGGTGACAGGATCATTAAAATAAGAAAGAGACACGAACAAAAACTTTCACCCAGAGGAATAAAATGATACCCTGTCTGACCCAAACAGCTGATGTTACACCATCTAAGTCTCTGGAATTGCCCACATGGGCTACTGGCTTTGTGACCAATAAGTCAGAACCAATGGCAACATATTCCTTACCTTTTTGCTTTTGAGGCCTACAATTAGATACTCATAAAATGTATAGTTTATTATGCAATATAAACCAGCAAGCCAACAAAAAAAAAAATAATTCAGATTTTCAAATGATTCTGATGTTGTCCACTTAGAATAAATGTCTGCCTCTGCCCTGTGCCCTTCATCACCAGTCCCTGTGACCTCCATCAATCACCTGTTCCTGACTTCCAAGGCCTGGTCAGTGACATATTTATTAGTTAGTTGTTCCTGAACCTTCTGCCAGGCCCATTTGTACATTACTTACAAAATCCAGTTTCGGGCTGGAGAGATGGCTTAGGGGTTAAGGTGCCTGCCTCCTAAACCAGCCAGTTCCAATCTCCAGCAGTTCCAATCTCCAGGTCCCACCTTTAGCCAGATGTAAAGTGACGCAAGAGCGCAATGCCACACTTGACCACAAGGGGGCGCACACATCTGGATTTCGTTCACAGAGGCTGAGAGGCTGCTGGCGCGCCCATCTCTATTTGTCTTCCTCTCCCTCTCTCTCTCTCTCTCTCTCTCTGTCTCTCTGTGTCTCTCAAAAAAAAAAAAATCCAGTTTCTACAAATATTCCTACTAAATCAGTTTAGTAGAATCTTCAATCTTGACACAAGATCACTGGGATATCTCAGGTCCTTCATCCTCCATCACCCTCAGGCAATGTCCATTCACCCTGATCTGTGTTCAGCAAGAAACCCATTAGGTTGATATAGCCAGAACCCCCTTCTTAACTTCATTCCCTATAGAATTTTCCATCCACTGGTCTCCACCTTGATCCTTGGCTATAAGTTTGCCACTTGCCAATGCTTTTTGTATTCAGAAATAAAACCAGTCTCTCCAACCACAAGTTGTCCTTATGCCTAGTGCAATGGTCCTGATAAAGTCTTCCTTACCTTGCTGTAACAAGTATAACTGAATACCTGTGCTTTAATACCAAGCAAGAGCATCCTCAACAGCGTCCAATTCAGATCAACAGTGTTCCTAAGGTTTTTCCAAGCCAGGAAATTAATGTCTCACCAACCCACACCCACACCCACCACACTGGCTCTTGCCTTGTGACTTCAGGGCAGCAAATATGTTCCTCTCTCTCCCATTTCATAGCCTTAGAGTCCGTGACACAAAATTCAGTTATCCACAGAATAATCTGATTTGCAAACAAACAAGTGCTATAATTACAAGGTTGAAAAGAACCTTCCCCCCCAAAAAACAATGGTACTTAATTCTTCACTGGTGAAAATGGCAGTGACCATTTGAGAGGTACACTAAGCTCTTATGCTCAATATAGATTATTTATAACAAGCACACATTTGGGGATGGGGAGATTGCTCAGTGAGTAAGAGCATGTGTTGCACAAATATGAGGACATGAGTTTGATCCCAAGACTTCATATGAAAAGCCTTACATGGCCAAACATGCTTGTAACCCCTCTGCCAAAGGTGGGGGGCAGTCAGGGATCAGAGACTAGTTGAAGCTCACTGGTCATCCTATCTGATGTGGCAAGAAGTGGCAGCTCCAGAGTCAGTGAGAGACTCAGTCTCAAAGAAATAAACCAGAACAGAAATAGTGGACACAAAGTTCTACTCTGCCCTCTGTACATGTGCATACATACACCACACAAATACATCATGCACTATACATACACATGCACCCTCCAAAAAGCTATTTTACTATCATCCACAGATAAAAATCTATTACTTTTTGGAGAATAAAAGACGTTCATAATTCTGTTTTTAAAAGGGTTTTCAGAGGGAAAAGTTAGTAGTTAAAATATTTTAACAAAAAACAGCTAATATGGGTTGGCATAGAGGTTAAGGCACTTGTCTGCATAGCCAAAGGACCCAGGTCCAATTTCCCAGGACCCATGTAAACCAGATGCACAAGGTGGCACATGTGTCTGGAGTTCATTTACAGTGACTGCACGTGCTCGCTCTCTCTTTCTCTCTTTCTCAAATAAATAAAATTTAAAATATTTTAAAATTAGCTAATATGGGGGCTGGAGAGATGGCTTAGTGGTTAAGGCACCTACCCGCTAAGCCTAAGAACGTCAGTTCTAATCTCCAGGTCCCACGTTTAGCCAGATGCAGTGACACAAGGGCGCAATGCTGCACTTGCCCACAAGGGGGCACACGTGTCTGGACTTTGTTCACAGTAACTTAGAGGCTGTTGGCACGCCCATTCTCTGTCTTCCCCTCCCTATCTCTCTGTCTCACTCTGTGTCTCTCTCCAAAATAAAAATAAATATTAAAAAATTTTAATTAGCTAATATGGGGCTAAGAAAGTTTCTCAGTACATAAAGTGCTTTCCATGAAAGCACTATGGCCTAAGTTCACAGCCTCAGATTCCACAGTGGGGGAAAAGCTGGGTGTGATGGCATATGCTTATAATCCTAGAAATGGGAAGGTGACAATAAGAGGATCCCTGGGGTTTGCTGCCCAGCCAGGTTAACCTATTTGGCCAGCTCCAAGCAATGAGGACCTCTGTTTCAAAAAGGGTGGACAGAAACTGAGGAATGACACCTGAAATTGTCCTCTGGTTTCCACATGTATGTGTACACACATACACCCCCAAGAGAGATAGTCTAGAAGGTACCATTCTTGTTCATAGGACCAGTATCAACAGATCTGACCAGCTTCAGGTGGACAACCCTCAGTGGAGTGGAGGCAGGGAGGAGGGATATGATGGTACCAACACATGATGTGTTCATACAAACTATCTACTTATTTTTTTTATTATTTCAAGAGAGTTTATTACTGGAGTACACAAGATAAATTCATGCCACTAGGGCAGAGGCTGCAGATGAGTCATATTTCCAGTTGGAAGGAAGTACCTGTTTGGTCTCACAGTAAAGAGCCAACCAGTGAATTCGGCTCTCTATCAGAATCCCTTGGAACTTAGCATCTTTATCCTTTCTGTTCCTCTCAAGATGCTTGTGAACAGCAACTGCTTTCTTGATTAGATGGTAGAGGTCCTCAGGAAGATCAGGAGCCAGTGCTTTGGACTAAAAGATTCACAAAATTTTATTGCCAGTCACAAAGCTCACCTGTGCTCACCATGTCTAGTCCTTCACATCGTCTGACATCAACTTCAGCCACATGGGCATGCTGCAGCAGTACAGCAGAGCTGACTGGGACAGGCCCTTCCCAGTAGTGTGAATGCAACCCATGATGGAGGCAGTCTGGCAGCAAAGAGCCTACTTAATTTTTAAAAAGTATTCAGAAGGAAAGCTGCTTCTCTACTGAATGAATGATTTGTCATGCCATTATTCCTTAAACAATAGAAAGCAGCCACTATTTAGAACACAGCATTTATAATGTATAATATGTAATCGTCATATGATTAAAGAGTTATGTGAAAGGATGCACACAGAGTTCTATGCCAATATTACATGAAATTATATAATGGACCAAGAGCATTGTGGAATGATACATCCACAAGGAGTCCTGGAACAAATGTCATCAAGATATTGAGAGATGACTGTGTTAGCTCCCTTAAACTCCTCATGGTCTTGGTGACAGGGACTAAGGGAATGCAGAGGGCTCAGTTTCAAACCCCAAACCTGTCAGAAAGGTTGACAGAACTTGCAAGGAGGAACCTGACTTACAACAAGACCCTTCTAACTTGAAGTCAGCCATCCTACAAGGTCATTCAAACTGTACAGTTACACTGCTGGTAGTGTCTTTTCTCCCTTTTTTCTCACCTCTGTTGTCTTCACCATTGCCTTTGTTCAGTTTCCATCCCAGACATGGGTCCTCTCCCCTTTCCCATCCTCACCCTTTATTTCAAAAAGTCTTTAGACTTCACCCAACTATACACCTTCCCCAATCTCAGACTTTGCCAGCTCAACCCTTCTATCCAGGGCCACCTAAAACGTGGGAAGTATACAGAAACCAAGCTGGAAGATCAATATGTCTGTGTGTACTTAAAGTACAGATACCACCTTTGAAAAGTGCCAAACCCAAATTACAAAGAATGAAGGAAATGAGAAATGCTGGCAGGAGTGGAAGTGACAGCAAACATTGCCAGCTATCTGGAGCAGACTGGATGGCTACTTTGCCTGGCAGAAGGTGTGTTAGTTCTATCACTGCAGGGCAGAAACACCTAAGTGAACAACTTAGGGCAGAAAAGATTTGTTTTTACTCACCATTTCAGAGGAGTCAGTCCATTGTGGTAGGGAGGGCATGGTGAAGAACAGTGTACATCATGGCAGTCAGTCCAAAGAGAATATGGGAAGAGGCCTAAGCAAGAGATTACCTTCAAAGACACCCCTCTTGTAACCAGAGACCTTCTTGCTCCAACCAAGCCCCATCTTCTACAGTTTCTAGGACCCCTCAAAATAGTGCCAGCATCTGAGGACAAGGGACTTAATACATGGGCCTTGGTAAATATTTCATATTCAAACAACGACACAGTGCTTAAAAATCTGCATGTGGGCTGGAGAGATGGCTTAGCGGTTAAGGCGCCTGCCTGCTAAGCCTAAGAACCCGGTTCCAATCTTCAGGTCCCATGTTTAGCCAGGTGCAAAGTGATGCAATGCCGCACTTTCCCACAAGGGGGCACACGCATCTGGATTTCGTTCACAGCAGCTGAGAGACTACTGGAGCGCCCATCTCTATCTGTCCTCCTCTCCCTCTCTCTCTCTGTCTCTCTCTGTGTCTCTCCAAAAATTAAAAAAAAAAATCTGCATGAAGCCAGGAATGGTGGTGCACACTTTTAATCCCAGCAGTTGGGAGGCAGAGGTAGGAGGATCGCCATGAGTTCAAAGCCACCCTGAGACTAGATAGTGAATTCCAGATCAGCCTGGGCTAGAGTGAGACCTACCTTGAAAAAAACAATCTGCATGGATATAAGAATAACAGCCCAATGTTTGGGAGTTTCTGTATAAAAACAAATTTTGTTCTGAAAATCATATCAAGGGTCATGTTCTCTCTAAAACTATAAACATTCTCCCTTCTTTTTTAGCATGAATATGTCAGAAACCATCTTGGATTCCTGCATGCTATCATCAGGTATCATGGGGTTGGTATTGCACGGGATGGGGGTAATCAACTTCCTTACAAGAAGGTATGCTGAGTCCTATTGTGCTGGAGATGGACATGAAAAGAAAACTTTTTTTCAAAAATTCTAAGAGGCAGAAAATTTTACTTAGAAGTGGAAAGATATAGTTGTAATCCTTTTTTTTATTTTTGAGAGGGTCAGAGAGAGAGAGAGAGAATGAATGGGCATGCCAGCAGCCTTTCAACCACTGTGAACGAACTCCAGATGTATGTGCCCCTTTGTGGGCAAGTGCGGCATTGCACCCTTGCATCACTGCATCTGGCTAAACGTGGGACCTGGAGAATCCAACAGGCATTCTTTAGGCTTAGCGGGCAGGCGCCTTAACGGCTAAGCCATCTCTCCAGCCCTATAGTTGTAATTTTAATGTTGCAAATGTTTGAAAGGAAAAATTGTCCAAACCCTGGAAGGAAAATACAGAAATGGCAAAAGAAGGTTCTGGGAAGCTTTCTGACCTAGCATTGAAGGAAGGGTCATGAAAGAGAAGGTAAAGATAATGAGATGGTGACGTTCCCAAGGATACTGGACAACCTCATGTGCAAAAATGAAACTAGACCCTCTTTTCTCACTCTGCACAAAATCAACTTCAAAATGGATGAAGAATTTAAGTATAACACCTGAAGCTATAAGACAACTAGAAGAAAAAGTAGGGAGGTTACTTTAAGATGTAGGACTATGGAAAGTCTTTCTGCATATGACCTCAGTAGAGAAACACTCAACCAGTAGGTAATTAGTTCCCTAAAAGAAGGAACGCCTGCAATTATATTTTGCCTACAGATATATATAAGAGATTAAAATTTATAAAACAAATATATAAACTGAGTAGAATTATCAAAAAGTATCATCCCCAAATTTCTAGTAACCATGTTAAAGCCCACTTCACATACTGAAAATTTCACTTTTGCTGAATTTATCTGTTTTTATGAAATGAAATCTCAGTGTCCATTATGGCCCCAAACTCATGCACTCAAGTTATCTATCCTCAGCCTCTCAAATATGACACAATGAAAATTGTATATTTTTACTTTTTAAATTAATTTATTTACTTGCCAGAGAGATGGGTAGGGAGAAGAGAGAGAGATTGAATATGAGCATGCCATGGCTTCTTGCCACTGCAAATGAACTCCAGATGCATGTACCACATTGTGCATCTGGTTTTATGTGGATGTTGGGTATTTGAACTGTACTCAGCAAATTTTGCAAGCATGCAACTAACTGCAGAGTGATCTTTCCACCCCAAGAAATCCTACTTTTAAGGTGCCCAAACCATCACTGTGTGAAATAATTCAAGCAGATTTTCAAAATGTTTAACATTACTTGTAACAAACAGTTTGCACATAAGAAAGTTGCCTGTTTTTCAACTCTAAGATACATAATCAAGCTCAAAAAGAGAGTGCTGGGTGTTACACTCCAGCCTAACACTAAGATTGTCTCTACTTTATAATCCCTTTTAAGATTGAAGAAAATCATTAGAACCCTCCAAAGAGAAATGAATGAATTGAAGGTGAGTCAAGAAATAGAAGATCTCAACAACTAGTTCATTAAGCTTAATAAAGACTTGATCAAATGTAAGAATGAATTCCAGGGGGCATCAAGAAAATCAGAACTTATATTAAAAAGAGATGCACACAATACAAAATAAGACAACCAAAAACAAAAATCAAATAGAAATTATAAAAACTTTCCTATAACCCCTCATCAATATAGTTACTCATGTGGAAGACAGAACCTCTGACCTGGAAGACAGGGAAGACAGAAGAAATTGATTAGGATGCCAAACACTTTGATAAGTTCAAAAAAATCAAATGAACAGAATACAAGGGATCTGTGGGATACCCTAAAACAACCAATCATCTGGATCATGGGTATACCAAAAGGAGAGGAAATCCAGGCCAGAGGCACAGAAACCGTATTAAACAAAATTATGGAATAAAATTTCCTGAATCTCTCAAAAGAAAGGCCCATACAGATACCAGAAGCCCACAGAACACCAAATAGACAGAACCAAAAAACAAATTCTCCAAGACACATGAAAGTTAAAACTCTAAACAATGAAAACAAGAGAGTGTTAAAAGCAGCAAGACAGAAAAAATTCACAACATGCAAAAACAATCCCATCAGAATTACATCAGATTTCTCAGTGGCAAACATGAAAATTAGAAGGGCCTGGAATGGAACACTTCAAGTCAGAAAAACTATGGCTTCCAACCCAAGCTTCTCTACCCATGGTAAAAGAAAAGTTTTGCAGAAAAAAAGTCAACTCTATGATTATATGAACACAAAGCCAAAGCTATAGACAATACTCGAGGGGATACTCCACACAGAACATCAAACAACCAATCTCAAGAGTCAACAAGAAGAAGATCACAATAACCAAAACAGACCAGGCTCAAAATAGTACAGAACAAGAAAGCACCAAACCCCATAAAACACCTCATCATGTCAGGGATTAATTCAAACCTCACAGTAATAACCTTAAATATTAATGGTCTAAACTATCCCATCAAAGGACACAGGTTATCAGGATGGATGAAAAATCTGGACCCTACTATCTGCTGTTTTCCAGAAACCCACCTCATCACTAAAGATAGACAGACACCTCCTCAGGGTGAAAGGTTGGAAAATGATATTCCAAGCAAATGGAAATAAAAAACAAGTGGGTGTTGCTATTTTAATATCTGATGAAATAGACTTCAAACAAAAGAAATCAAAAAGGACAAAGAAGGCCACTTCTTACTCATCAAGTGAATGATCCAGCATGAGCACATCACAATCATAAATATATATGCACCCAACACAGGTGCACCACAGTTTATAAAATAAAATCTACTCGACAATAAAACAGAAATAAACAACAACATTATCATAGTTGGACACTTCAATACTCCACGATCATCAATAGACAGATCATCCAAGCAGAAAATCAACTACAGAACTTTCTACCCCAACTCGACAGAATACACATTCTTCTCAACAGCCATGGAAACGTCTCCAAAATTTACCATATATTAGGCCATAAAGAATTCAGGAAAACTGTAGTAACTTCATGCATCATGTCAGATCACAATGCTTTCAAGCTAGAAATGAATAAGAGACACACATCAATAACTCCACCAACTCCAGGAGACTAAACAATACACTTTTAAGCAATGAATGGTCATGGAAGAAATCAAAAAAGAAATTGTAGCCAGGTGTGGTAGAGCATGCCTTTAATCCCAGCACTCAGGAGGCAGAGCTAGGAGGATCACCATGATTTTGAAGGCACCCTGAGACTACATAGTGAATTCCAGGTCAGCCTGAGTTAGAGTGAGACCCTACCTCGAAAAAAAAAAAAAAAAAAAAAAAAAAAAAAAAAAAAAAAAAGAAATTGTAAAATTTTTACAGTTGAATGATAATGAAAATACAACCTATCAAAACTTATAGGACAAAATGAAGGCAGTCATAAGGGGAAAATTCATAGCCTTAAATGCCTTCATTACAAAGACAGAAAGTTCCCAAATAAATAACTTGACTGTCCACCTAAAGGCACTGGAAAAACAAGAAGAATCCAAACCAAAGAGTTCCAGATAGAAATAAATAATCAAGATTAGGGCAGAATTGGAACTGGAAACTAAGAAAACAATTTTTTTGAGAGAGAGACACAGAGACAGACAGACAGAGAGAGAGGGAGAGGGAGACAGATAGAGATGGGTGCGCCAGCAGCCTCTCAGCTGCTGCAAACAAAATCCAGATGCGTGCGCCCCCCTTGTGGACAAGTGCGGCATTGCACCCTTGCGTCACTTTGCATTTGGCTAAACGTGGGACCTGGAGATTGGAACCCAGGTTCTTAGGCTTAGCGGGCAGGCACCTTAACCACTAAGCCATCTCTCCAGCCTGAAAACAATTGTTTAAAAATGATGAAACAAAGAGCTGATTCTTTGGAAAAATAAACAAGATTGACAAACTCCTAGCCAACTTGATAAAGCAAAAAAAAAAGAGAAGTCTCAAATTAACAAAATCAAAAATGACAAAGGAGAGGTCACAACAGACATCAATGAAATTGGAAGATTCATCAGGGCATACTTTCAAAATCTCCACTCCACAAAATTGAATAATCTGGAAGGAATGGATTAATTCCTAGACACATACTACATATCAAAACTAAACTCAGAGCAGATTAATCTCCTAAAAAAAAACTTATCACATCCATGGAGATTAAAGTGATAAGCAAAAACCACCCCAAAAAGAAAACTCCTGGATTGGATGGCTTCTCAGCCAAATTCATTGAAGAACTGAAACCAATTTTTCTCAAACTGTTTCACATAATCAAAGACCAGGGAATCCTCCCTGACTCCTTTTATGAAGCTAGCATCACCCAGTACCAAAACCAGACAGAGATGCAACAAGGAAAGAAAACTATAGGCCTATATACCTAATGAACTTAGACGCAAAGATCCAGAATAAAATCTTTGCAAACCAAATTCAATAACACATCAAAAGCATTATCCACCTGGATCAAGTGGGCTTCATCCCAGGGATGCAGGGATGGTTTTAATATATGGAAATTGGTCCAACCACATAAACAAACCACATAAACAAACTTAATCATAAGAACCACATGAACATCTCAATTGATACAATGAAGGTCTTTGACAAAATACAATACCACTTCATGATCAAAATACTGGAAAGAATAGGCATGGAGGGTTTATCTCTCAACACAATAAAGGCTATATATAAATCTCCTATAGCCCAAATAATACTTATTGGAGAAAAACTCAAGGAGTTCCCACTGAGATCAGGAACAAGACAGCTCAATTCATAATAGCTAAGAACTGGAATCAATCCAGGTACCCATCATTGTACGAATGGATAACCAAGATGTGATATATCTACATGGTAGAATTCTACTCACCAGGGAAAAACATGGCACAATGAAATCTGTATAAAAATGGTTGAACTTGGAACAGATCATTCTAAGTGAACTCACACAATCGAAGAAAGAGAAATGGTGCATGGTCTCACTCATCTGCGGTTCCTAACCTGGATCAGCCCAAGTTGCTGACATACCTGAATGGAATCTTGAGGCTTTGACAATAGAGTAGACAATAGGTAGAGTTTTGGGGAAAGGAAATAGTGGGAGGGGGACAATAATGAACCCAAATTGAACTAGTACCATAGAAACCTGTGTCCTGGAAGTTAGCCCAAAAGGTTGAACCCTCAGCAGGACTTTAGGGGGAGCACCTGAATCAAAGAGCCCTGGAGAGGGTGAGATGAAGCATAACCTTAAATTTCTCCTGTTTCTCTTTCTTCTCTGTCGTCTTCCTTTTTCTTTTTCCTTGGTGCTGGCTTGTAATTCCCTGTACCAGCATGCAGTTTACAGCCACAATGAGCTATTGATCGGAGACCTACAAGATCTCCCAAAACAAACAAGATAGACTTCTGTCGAGGCACTTGATTACCCATCAGAGGTTAATGGTAATGCTGAAGACACCAAACACTTTAGACACAGACCATGGAGAGACCTGGTTGGAATATGGAAAAGAGCCAGTCCCCAGACAATTAGCCCATCTATTGCCACAGGGTACTACATGAGCTACTGGGGGAAAGTGGCCAACATCTGTCTGAGCAACTCAAAGTCTAAGTGACTCAGAAGCAAGCAACCTGGCACAATGCTCACACAAGTGCAATAGTGGCACACAGCCATGGTGGGTAACCAACTGATCTTGTATTGGCTAACAGATCTGCTCAGTGGAAAAAAAAAAAACCATAACTGGAACTGAGAAAAAAGTCACAATCATATCCAGATAACAATTTTGTTTTCCAAGGTCAAGTGCCCACTAATCTTGGTCTATAAGAGGGTCTACACCCTTTAAATTCTCTCTAAATTAATAATGGTTATCCCATTTAACCAGTGCTGACTTCACTCTCTGTTGGAGAATCTGCTTCTCTTTTTCAGACAGGAACTGGACCTGAGAAGATAAACAAACTAGCGCACTTACCTTGGCCCCAGCTGAAACCACAGAGGAATTGGGGAAATGAGCAAGAGTGCTGCTTTCTCAGTGAATCTGATATCAGCCCAACAGTGAAGGAGATAAGACACTGAGGACACTCAAAACCTACCAAACCAGAGATCCAGAGGCTCCTAAGAGCCCATCACTGAAGTAGACTTAAAACGCACCCAACATGGCTCAGGGAATTTTGCAGAAGAGGAGGTGGAATGATTGTTAGAGCCACGAGTTGGGACATTTTCCACAGAGACATTGTCTGTCCACCATAACTGACTGCTGCCCCGCAAAATATGCTGCACAGACCCTATGAGGTTGACCTGCATCCCCAATGAAGAAGGCCTCTTCAGAAAAGGGACAGGGAAGAGGGAAAGGATGGTACCAACATGTGTTGTTTACATTCTAAATATGTCTATATGTAATAAAAATAAATTGTTTAAAACTCACTATAATACAGATCACAGATGAAATCATGTCACTCTCTTCTATGCTTAAATTTCCTTAGTGGCTTCTAACTCTTCACATCAGGCACCCTTGGTTAATTTTTCAATGTCTTTTTTTTTTTTCAAGACAGGATTTCTTATAGTCCAGGTTGGCCTCAAACTCCCTATATAGCCAAGGATGACCTTGAACTTCTGATCTGAATATTGAGATTATATGTGCCAGTTTTAAATAGCACGAGATTGAACCCAGGGCTCCCTTTATGCATTCTCCCTCATTCATCCCACTCAGTTCCAAACATGGCATGGACTCTGCAATCCCATGCCACAGGCCTCCTGCTTTGTATCATCTCTCACCCCATCCCCATCACCTTCATGAGCCAAACCTCTCTCACCTGGGGAAGCCTCCCCTTCCTGCTCACAAGTCAGATGTAGAACAAAAATCACAACAAAGCCCTCAAAACTCTTAGTAAACTCAGTTTCTCTTATAAGACCTCTAAACCAGAAATTACATGCCTTATTACTCTTTGTATTCTCAAAAAAATGACAAGAGATTGTCACTGGAAAGCCCTTAATAAATATGCATGCAATTTGCATTAACATTTGTTACTCAAAATTAGAACACCACTTTACAATGTTACTAGTTTCTTGTATGCCCATACACAGCCGCTTTGAGGGGGTCCTAGAAATAAAAAGTGTGACTTTCTTGTTCTCTATGCCCACAGTAGGATAGTTCTAAGAATATTCTAGTAGTTTATTTCTAAGTGGTGGATTCAAATGTACCAAATAAAAACTACATTTCCTGCTTTTTGTTTGATACTATAATCACCACTTAATTGTCCAGCCCTTACTGGAAAATTTTACCATTGGTTAGAACCATCTACTTTTAGAATTACAGACACTGAAACACTTGCATTTTCTGACATGGATATTTCAAATTATGAAATTAAATGTGAACTTGTGGGCTTGCCTCAGCTGTACTGCAGAACAGCTAGTGAAAGGTATCTGGGAAAAGATCTCCTCTACCTTCCTCTCCTTTTGGGGCTGTATGTGAGGGCACATGCCCAGGAGAACCAAAATTTAGAGAAACATTCTTCTCACCTGGGCAATCTGAGAGACTTTTATTACCATTCTTTCTTGTAAGATCTAAGAGACCATCTAGAAAACAACCAGTTTTGTGATGTCAGTATCTACCATAAGAATAATAAAACTTGAGCCAGGCGTGGTGGCGCATGCCTTTAATCCCAGCACTCAGGAGGCAGAGGTAGGAGGATCGCCGAGAGTTCGAGGCCACCCTGAGACTACATAGTTAATTCCAGGTCGGCCTGGACCAGAGTGAGACCCTACCTTGCAAAAAAAAAAAAAAGAATAATAAAACTTGAACCAGCTGCTACTTCAGAGGCTTAGGTGTGATTGATGAGTTGAGTTCAAGCTCAGCAAGTAGGAATATACCACTTGCAGCAATGTCCATTGCACATCCATAAAATAAAAAACTAAATCATAAACAATGTAAGATTCATTACTAATAGTAAAGTGCCAAAGACAACAATTTCTTCATGCTTTTGTACGTTAATTAGATAAATTCTGAGGTATCCCTAAGATAATGTCAATCACTCTTCGCAAAAAGTTTCAGCAAGGCTTCCTCTGAACATACTCTTGTGATTTTTTCCCCCCTTTGGTTTGTTGACATACACACACTCTCTCTCTCTCTTTCTCTCTTTTGTATTTGCAATTAACATCACTGTATTGTGGTCACCTTGGCTTTGTAACTTTGGCATTTCAAGGCCCGATAAAACATATGACTGGGATTGGAGAGACGGCTTAGCGGTTAAGCACTTGCCTGTGAAGCGGGAGGACCCCAGTTGCAGGACCCCCGTAAGCCAGACGCATAAGGTGGCATATGCATCTGGAGTTCCACTTGTAGTGGCTGGAGGCCGTGGTGAGCCCATTCTCTATCTATCTGCCTCTTTCTGTCTGTCTGTCACTCTCAAATAAATAATAAATAAATAAATATAAATTAATTAAAAATATATATTGCAAAAAAATTTTAATATATGACGAATATTAGGAACCTGCAGCCGTCATTGAGATTCTACTAGTGAATTTTTATAGTAGATACACCTCTCTCAGACAATTCGGCACTATACCATCATTACTGAAGCATAAATGAAACTCCCATTGAAATTTTTAACTGACAATGCAGTTATTACTTGGATATCAGCAGGTATCACCCCTGCTTTTTCATTAGCTGCCTTCCTTCTAAGAGAAAGTCCTCTACTAAGTTAAGGGCTTTACTAAGGCACTTTAATTACAGGGACTCTATTGAGATTTCTGCTAAAAAAAAAGGGTGGGGAGGGAGGGAAGAGAAGGGTGGGAATGAGAGGAAGAGAGGGAAAGGGGGGGGAGAGGTCCTTTAAATGCAGTATAGCTTATGGAACTCACAAATTGCAAGCTTTATTAGCCCTTTGTCTACTCCAGTCAAAGGAAGCTTTGTAAAAAAAAAAAAAAAAAATCTACCATGCAAAAATAGACAAAGAAAATCAACAATATAAAAATGTTATAAATTTACCAAGGGAATAGAAGACACATTTAGCAGGTAAAAGCTAATACTTCAGAGACAGGCCTAGCAACCATCGGTAAGGAAAAGGAAGCTTTATTAGAGTTTGAACTTTTGACCTCCTCCCAAAATGTCATGAAAGAATTTTAAGCCCTGAAACTAGAAAGAATGCTTTCTTCCTTGAAAACGGTTCATAAAGCATTCTATTTATTCTATTGGCTTAGCTACCAGGCCCCGGGTCTAACCCTAAAAAGCATATTCTAAAAGCTCAGTAAACTGGATTAAGGGGGATAATTAAGTAGTGTAACAAAAGTAACACTGCAAGTAAGGACGGAACACCTCTCCAGCTCCCTTCTAACTCGTTTTCTCCCTCTTTTAACCCCTAAAATCACACAAAACGACTTGAAAGCTGCAATAGAGGCAAAGCATTAAGACAAAATCTACCTTTCGCCTGGTACAGAAATGCATGAAAATTTCGCCACACCTGAGTCACGGGACGCCCCCTCCTCCCCACAAGGTCTCCTCCAGGGGAAAAGCTCTCCCGCGGGACCGCGATGAACCTGAACCTCAGCTTCCAAGAGAGAACCGCACAGGTACCTGCAGCTACCTCAGTCCACCGTGACCCCTTCCAGGACTTGATGGTCACTCCGGGGACCAGTGACACTCCGGGCGGGAGCCGCAGCGCCCCCCTCTCTGAGCTCCGGCGCGCCGCCTACCTGGCCAGCCCCAGGCACCGCCTCGCCCTGCCCTGGGACGCTTCGACAGGTAGGCTCCGCGGGCTGGCGGGGAAGGCGTTTGGCCAGGAAAATGCCAGGAAGTGCCCCGAGCGCGGCGGGCCCTTCCCCGGCCCAGGGCGCCAGGCACAGGAACCCCGGCGTGGGCGCGGGCTCCGCTGCCGCACAGGCACACGAGGGCTGAGTCGGTACTCTCGGGCCAGACTGCCCGCGACTTGACGGAGCTATCCCACTCACCTAGGCAGCGGATGTGGAAGCCCGAGGGTGGGCGCAGCGCCCGGCGCATCCAGCCCTCGCGCAGCGCCTCCAGATGCTCCTCCTTCCCCTGGATCAGCAAGACCTGCTCGTCGATCCAACCCAGGAAGAAGGTCTCAGCGACCGCGGCCGTGACCTTCTTGTTCCAGAAGTGCTGCATGTTCTCGGCTTTGAAATCCGCGAAGATCTCGTAGCCGATGTGGTGTCGGGCCAGCTGCCGAGGTTCTGCCGGGGCCCTGTGCAGAGGCTGAGTGCCCTGCGGCTTCTCCACCTCCCCTGGGCCTTCGGCTGTGCCCAGGACGATGGCCAGGGAGTGCGGCGCGATCTGTAGAAACTTCTCCATCTTCTGAGGCATTGGCGGCCGGGACCCCACTCAACGCGGCCGCTGCTCCCGCCGCTCTGGGAACCTCCGAGGGAACGCGGCTGCAGGACCAGCGGGCGGCGTCAGCCTCGCGCCCCCGGGGTCGTGCGGGCCGCGCCTTCCTCCGCCCGCGGCATCTCCGGCTCCCCTGAGTCCTCGCAGCCCTCGGGGCGCGGCACGGTGCTGCGCTGGGACGCGGACCGGCCGCCCGCGGTCTTGCGCGCGTTATCTGCAGCTGCGGGCCACCCTCGCGGCACCGCTCATTTTCAGCGGCGCGGCACGGCACCTCGTCCGCTGCACACCAGACTGCTCTCGCGGGGCAGAAAACCAGAGGGTGCCAGGGGGCGGACAGTTCGCCGCGATCCGGACAATTCCCTTGGCTGAACTTGGCCAGAGGAATTCCGAGAAATCCTGAGCTGAGGTGCTCGACGTGTCGTGGTCCACCAGCGGGGTGAGTTTAGGTGGCAGGGCTCGGGACAGATCCGGAGGGGGAAGGGGAGACGCGGCAACTCTTGCAAGGCTGGGATTCCGGAGCTGCGAGTGTTGCTCCGCCCCACGCTCCACCCCCGCGCCTACCTCCCACCTCCCTCCTAAACAAGTGGATTTCCTGACTGGTTTATGTACCCTTGAAGTGGCTTTTTAAAAAACGTAGTCAACCATGAAAAGTTGTCGTGAGTCCCTCCTCCCGAACTTAGGGCATTCTCTCCTGACTCTGGCATGTGGAAGGTATGCGCGGGCCTACCCAGGAAGAAGCCCAGGAATTAACTCTGCAGCCCTGGCTGGTGAAGAGGTTACAGAAATTACCAGGAAAAGTAATGGTGAGGCCTTTTGAAAAATCTTCTTTAGGCGAGTTTCTATGCTAAGTTTTTTAGAGAGACTTGTAGTCATAATTAGAGGTGGCTGTCCTAAGAAACATTGGGGTGCAGCTGTTGTCCAATATCAGTGTGCATCAGAGTCACTTCGAACACGGTTTAAAATCCACATAGGTGGGTCCCACTCGCAGAGTCTGACTCAATAGGTCTGAGGGAGAACTGATTTTTGTTTTATTTTTTAAAACTTCCTAATAACCCAGGCGTGGTGGCACACGCCTTTAGTCCCAACACCCCATGTAGGCACAGATAAGAGGATCACAGTGAGTTCAAGGCCACCCTGAGAGTACATAGTGAATTCCAGGTAAGCCTGGGCTAGAGCGAGACCCTACCTCAAACACCAAACAAAAAGAAACATGCTAACAAATTCCTAGATGATATTGCTGGTTCTAGACCACTGTTATAAAACTACTGATTAGGGGTTGGGGAAATAGTCAATGGCTAAGAGTGCTTGCTGCACAAGCATAAGGACATGAGTTTGGCTCCACAACACCTGCATAAAAAGCCAGACATATGGCTGATACCTGTAACACCAGCGCTGAGAGGAACAGGGACAGGAAGATTGCTGGGGCTTGCTGGTCAGCCAGCCTAGGTAAGAAAAATGGTGAACTCTGGGTTCAATGTGAGATTGTCTCAGGAAAATAAGGTGGAAGAGCAAGAAGAGGACACGTGATGTCTTCCTCTGGCCTGCTAGCAGTGCACAGGGGTTCGTGAATCTGCACATAACCCATACATACACATATGCATACATCACACACAGAGAGAAATATAATAGGGCTGGAGAGATGACTTAAAATGATTAAGTGTGCAATCAGGAGGAGCCTGAGACCACCGGAGTTGGAACCCATGTAAATAGTTCACTGTGACCCCAGTCCTGTGAGCAGCAGAAGCAGGAGAATCCCTGAGGCTTGAGAATGGCAAGCTTTGTAACTAGTAAGACACTCTGCAGAAATGACAATGAGTGATGGGAGGGGCATCCTACACTCTGGCCACTACAGGGGTGCCTCAGGGAGCTTATGGGGTGCAGCATCAGTGCATACATGTAAATACACCCACTACCACATATACTACTATGCTCGCACACAAAAAAAATAAATTAAAAAGTGAAAATGCTGAACTAGAATAATATGTGTAGCTGAGTCAAAAAAGAATAATAAAACTTGAACCAGCTGCTACTTCAGAGGCTTAGGTGTGATTGATGAGTTGAGTTCAAGCTCAGCAAGTAGGAATATACCACTTGCAGCAATGTCCATTGCCGCAGCTGGTGCTGAAGTTAATGCACATCCATAAAATAAAAAACTAAATCATAAACAATGTAAGATTCATTACTAATAGTAAAGTGCCAAAGACAACAATTTCTTCATGCTTTTGTACGTTAATTAGATAAATTCTGAGGTATCCCTAAGATAATGTCAATCACTCTTCGCAAAAAGTTTCAGCAAGGCTTCCTCTGAACATACTCTTGTGATTTTTTCCCCCTTTGGTTTGTTGACATACACACACACTCTCTCTCTCTCTCTCTTTTGTATTTGCAATTAACATCACTGTATTGTGGTCACCTTGGCTTTGTAACTTTGGCATTTCAAGGCCCGATAAAACATATGACCGGGATTGGAGAGATGGCTTAGCTGTTAAGCACTTGCCTGTGAAGCGGGAGGACCCCAGTTGCAGGACCCACGTAAGCCAGATGCACAAGGTGGCATATGCATCTGGAGTTCACTTGTAGTGGCTGGAGGCCGTGGTGAGCCCATTCTCTATCTATCTGCCTCTTTCTGTCACTCTCAAATAAATAATAAATAAATAAATATAAATTAATTAAAAATATATATTGCAAAAAATTTTAATATATGACAAATATTAGGAACCTGCAGCAGTCATTGAGATTCTACTAGTGAATTTTTATAGTAGATACACCTCTCTCAGAAAATTCGGCACTATACCATCATTACTGAAGCATAAATGAAACTCCCATTGAAATTTTTAACTGACAATGCAGTTATTACTTGGATATCAGCAGGTATCACCCCTGCTTTTTCATTAACTGCCTTCCTTCTAAGAGAAAGTCCTCTACTAAGTTAAGGGCTTTACTAAGGCACTTTAATTACAGGGACTCTATTGAGATTTCTGCTAAAAAAAAAAGGGTGGGGGGAGGGAGGGAAGAGAAGGGTGGGAATGAGAGGAAGAGAGGGAAAGGGGGGGGAGAGGTCCTTTAAATGCAGTATAGCTTATGGAACTCACAAATTGCAAGCTTTATTAGCCCTTTGTCTACTCCAGTCAAAGGAAGCTTTGTAAAAAAAAAAAAATCTACCATGCAAAAATAGACAAAGAAAATCAACAATATAAAAATGTTATAAATTTACCAAGGGAATAGAAGACACATTTAGCAGGTAAAAGCTAATACTTCAGAGACAGGCCTAGCAACCATCGGTAAGGAAAAGGAAGCTTTATTAGAGTTTGAACTTTTGACCTCCTCCCAAAATGTCATGAAAGAATTTTAAGCCCTGAAACTAGAAAGAATGCTTTCTTCCTTGAAAACGGTTCATAAAGCATTCTATTTATTCTATTGGCTTAGCTACCAGGCCCCGGGTCTAACCCTAAAAAGCATATTCTAAAAGCTCAGTAAACTGGATTAAGGGGGATAATTAAGTAGTGTAACAAAAGTAACACTGCAAGTAAGGACGGAACACCTCTCCAGCTCCCTTCTAACTCGTTTTCTCCCTCTTTTTAACCCCTAAAATCACACAAAACGACTTGAAAGCTGCAATAGAGGCAAAGCATTAAGACAAAATCTACCTTTCGCCTGGTACAGAAATGCACATGCATGAAAATTTCGCCACACCTGAGTCACGGGACGCCCCCTCCTCCCCACAAGGTCTCCTCCAGGGGAAAAGCTCTCCCGCGGGACCGCGATGAACCTGAACCTCAGCTTCCAAGAGAGAACCGCACAGGTACCTGCAGCTACCTCAGTCCACCGTGACCCCTTCCAGGACTTGATGGTCACTCCGGGGACCAGTGACACTCCGGGCGGGAGCCGCAGCGCCCCCCTCTCTGAGCTCCGGCGCGCCGCCTACCTGGCCAGCCCCAGGCACCGCCTCGCCCTGCCCTGGGACGCTTCGACAGGTAGGCTCCGCGGGCTGGCGGGGAAGGCGTTTGGCCAGGAAAATGCCAGGAAGTGCCCCGAGCGCGGCGGGCCCCTCCCCGGCCCAGGGCGCCAGGCACAGGAACCCCGGCGTGGGCGCGGGCTCCGCTGCCGCACAGGCACACGAGGGCTGAGTCGGTACTCTCGGGCCAGACTGCCCGCGACTTGACGGAGCTATCCCACTCACCTAGGCAGCGGATGTGGAAGCCCGAGGGTGGGCGCAGCGCCCGGCGCATCCAGCCCTCGCGCAGCGCCTCCAGATGCTCCTCCTTCCCCTGGATCAGCAAGACCTGCTCGTCGATCCAACCCAGGAAGAAGGTCTCAGCGACCGCGGCCGTGACCTTCTTGTTCCAGAAGTGCTGCATGTTCTCGGCTTTGAAATCCGCGAAGATCTCGTAGCCGATGTGGTGTCGGGCCAGCTGCCGAGGTTCTGCCGGGGCCCTGTGCAGAGGCTGAGTGCCCTGCGGCTTCTCCACCTCCCCTGGGCCTTCGGCTGTGCCCAGGACGATGGCCAGGGAGTGCGGCGCGATCTGTAGAAACTTCTCCATCTTCTGAGGCATTGGCGGCCGGGACCCCACTCAACGCGGCCGCTGCTCCCGCCGCTCTGGGAACCTCCGAGGGAACGCGGCTGCAGGACCAGCGGGCGGCGTCAGCCTCGCGCCCCCGGGGTCGTGCGGGCCGCGCCTTCCTCCGCCCGCGGCATCTCCGGCTCCCCTGAGTCCTCGCAGCCCTCGGGGCGCGGCACGGTGCTGCGCTGGGACGCGGACCGGCCGCCCGCGGTCTTGCGCGCGTTATCTGCAGCTGCGGGCCACCCTCGCGGCACCGCTCATTTTTCAGCGGCGGCACGGCACCCTCGTCCGCTGCACACCAGACTGCTCTCGCGGGGGCAGAAAACCAGAGGGTGCCAGGGGGCGGACAGTTCGCCGCGATCCGGACAATTCCCTTGGCTGAACTTGGCCAGAGGAATTCCGAGAAATCCTGAGCTGAGGTGCTCGACGTGTCGTGGTCCACCAGCGGGGTGAGTTTAGGTGGCAGGGCTCGGGACAGATCCGGAGGGGGAAGGGGAGACGCGGCAACTCTTGCAAGGCTGGGATTCCGGAGCTGCGAGTGTTGCTCCGCCCCACGCTCCACCCCCGCGCCTACCTCCCACCTCCCTCCTAAACAAGTGGATTTCCTGACTGGTTTATGTACCCTTGAAGTGGCTTTTTAAAAAACGTAGTCAACCATGAAAAGTTGTCGTGAGTCCCTCCTCCCGAACTTAGGGCATTCTCTCCTGACTCTGGCATGTGGAAGGTATGCGCAGGCCTACCCAGGAAGAAGCCCAGGAATTAACTCTGCAGCCCTGGCTGGTGAAGAGGTTACAGAAATTACCAGGAAAGGTAATGGTGAGGCCTTTTGAAAAATCTTCTTTAGGCGAGTTTCTATGCTAAGTTTTTTAGAGAGACTTGTAGTCATAATAGAGGTGGCTGTCCTAAGAAACATTGGGGTGCAGCTGTTGTCCAATATCAGTGTGCATCAGAGTCACTCCGAACACGGTTTAAAATCCACATAGGTGGGTCCCACTCGCAGAGTCTGACTCAATAGGTCTGAGGGAGAACTGATTTTTGTTTTATTTTTTAAAACTTCCTAATAACCCAGGCATGGTGGCACACGCCTTTAGTCCCAACACCCCATGTAGGCACAGATAAGAGGATCACAGTGAGTTCAAGGCCACCCTGAGAGTACATAGTGAATTCCAGGTAAGCCTGGGCTAGAGCGAGACCCTACCTCAAAAAACAAACAAAAAGAAACATGCTAACAAATTCCTAGATGATATTGCTGGTTCTAGACCACTGTTATAAAACTACTGATTAGGGGTTGGGGAAATAGTCAATGGCTAAGAGTGCTTGCTGCACAAGCATAAGGACATGAGTTTGGCTCCACAACACCTGTATAAAAAGCCAGATATATGGCTGATACCTGTAACACCAGCGCTGAGAGGAACAGGGACAGGAAGATTGCTGGGGCTTGCTGGTCAGCCAGCCTAGGTAAGAAAAATGGTGAACTCTGGGTTCAATGTGAGATTGTCTCAGGAAAATAAGGTGGAAGAGCAAGAAGAGAACACGTGATGTCTTCCTCTGGCCTGCTAGCAGTGCACAGGAGTTCGTGAATCGGCACATAACCCATACATACATATATGCATACATCACACACAGAGAGAAATATAATAGGGCTGGAGAGATGACTTAAAATGATTAAGTGTGCAATCAGGAGGAGCCTGAGACCACCGGAGTTGGAACCCATGTAAATAGTTCACTGTGACCCCAGTCCTGTGAGCAGCAGAAGCAGGAGAATCCCTGAGGCTTGAGAATGGCAAGCTTTGTAACTAGTAAGACACTCTGCAGAAATGACAATGAGTGATGGGAGGGGCATCCTACACTCTGGCCACTACAGGGGTGCCTCAGGGGAGCTTATGGGGTGCAGCATCAGTGCATACATGTAAATACACCCTACCACATATACTACTATGCTCGCACACAAAAAAATAAATTAAAAAGTGAAAATGCTGAACTAGAATAATATGTGTAGCTGAGTCATAGGCTGCATTGTCCACTACTGGCATACTGTTATGTTAATATCACAAAAATGTCATTAGATATAGATAGGAAGGTCTGACGTTTATGTCTTATTGGAAGATGACCTTGAGCCTCAGTTACTTCATGTGTAGGATAGAAGTGAAGTCCTTCTTTGTTTCTGTTACTGGGCTGGAGAAAGAATCAAGTTGTGAATATGGATTTAACCCAGACTATGAAATTTGAATTCAGCATGAGGATGCTATTTCCAGCTACATTACCCCTCAGACTTCAAAAAGCTGGAGCTTGCCGGGCGTGGTGGCACACTCCTTTAATCCCAGCACTTGGGAGGCAGAGGTAGGAGGATCGCCAAGAGTTCAAGGCCACCCTGAGACTACATAGTTAATTCCAGGTCAGCCTGGACCAGAGTGAGACCCTACCTTGCAAAACCAAAAAAAAAAAAAAAAAAAAAAAAAAAGCTGGAGCTCCTGCATCCTTCCCTCAGAATTTCCCAGCATCCTCTGTGTGGTGAGATCTGATTTCCTGCCTGGAACTTAGTGCTTTTGCTCTTAGCCTCCATTTGGCATTTGTTGAACTGCTTCATTGTTAGTCTCTGTTCTCTGTGCCTGGATCTCAGGAAGAGATGATAGTAGATGAAAAATAGAAGAAGGAAAATTTCTGACTTTTTATTTTATATTGATGTATTTAATTTTTCATTTTGTCATGATTTCAGACAAATCACCAGCACAGTGCAAAAAATTATTTATCTAATGCTACACACAACATCACTCCAAAACTTAGTAGCATACAACAGCAGGCATTTTAGTTGGTCAGAAATCCAGGCCGGGCCCACCTGCATTAATTCCACTTATTTATAGTCTCTCAAAGTTGCAACCAAACCAGGGCTGAAGTCTAGCTGAAGGCTCAAGTGGGTGTGAGTCAATCTCTAGGCTCACATACATGATTGTTGGTCAGCAGTCAGCTCTTGAGGGTTGTTTGAATGAAGGCTTCTAGTACTCTCTGGTGATATTCTCTGTTCCTTGCAATATGAACCTGCCCATAGGGTGCTTCCTTCATATCATTAAAGACAGAAGTGACAGGCTAATATTGGGAGTTACACCCCATCACCTCTGCTGCATACTATTTGTTACAGTCAGTCACTAAGGCCAAGCCCACACTCAAGGGGAGGTACTAAAACAAAAGTATGAATAACATGATGTTGGTCATTGGGGGTGCTTTGAAGCTGCCTACCACTTTCATAATAAACCATGAAAAGGTACTCCAGACAGTTGCAATAAAGTTACAAATTAAAAGTGTACTGTCTAATACAACAAACATTCTCCATTACATATATATTACAAGTTCTACACACATCCCTAAAACTATTTCTTTTCCAAACAAAAATTGCTTTGGGGAGTGGAAAGATGGCTTAGCGGTTAAGGCTCATGCCTGCAAAAAGGACCCAAGTTCGGTTCTCCAGGTCCCATGTAAGCTAAATACACATGGCGGTGCATGTGTCGAGTTTGTTTGCAGTGGCTAGAGGCCCTGGCGCACCCATTGTCTCAAATAAATAAATATAAATCTTAAAAATAAATAAATAAATTGCCTTAGAACTTAAAAAAGTCAAGATGAGTAGGTTCTTTATGGGTTCTTACTACTTATCAAGTTCACTAACATCATCATTTCTCAGTGGTTAGAGGTGCTTGCAAAGCCTGCTGGCCTGGAATTCAATTTCTCAGCTACCTACATCAAACCAATGAATAAATAAAAAATAAAAAGACTGGGCTGGAGAGATTGCTTAGTGGTTAAGGCACTTGCCTGAAAAGCCAAAGGACCCAGGTTCAACTCCCCGGGACCCACATTAGCCAAATGCACAAGGGGGTGCACACATCTGGAGTTCATTTGCAGTGGCTGGAGGTCCTGGCATACCCATTCTCTCTCTCTCTCTCTCTCTCTCTCTCTCTCTCTCTCTCTTCTTCCCTATTTCTGTATCTCTCTCAAATAAAAAAATAAAATATTAAAAAAATAATTTAAAAGATTTTCCAAGTTTTTTTTATATCACAAGAGTTACATGTGGATTTTGAGTCATAAGTTCATAATTCCAGTTACCTTTTGGGTATGTGTCAGAAACAATGGCATCTGAATAAACCACTGTTGCAGTCAAGTTCATGTTGCTGGTAGAAATCACTTGACCAAGAGCAGCTTGTGGGGGAAAAAGGGTTTATTCTGGCTTATAGAGTCAAGGGGGAAGCTCCATAATGGCAGGGGGAAGTGATGGCACGAGTAGAGAGTGTACATAACCTCCTGGCCTATACCAGGTGGACAACAGGAGCAGGAGAGTGTGCCACTGGCAAGAAGAAACTGGCTATAATACCCATAAGCCCACCCCCAACAATACACCACTTCCAAGAGGTGTTAATTCCCAAATCTCCATCAGCTGAGAACTTAGCATTCAGAACACCTAAGTTTATGGAGGACACCTGAATCAAAACACCACAACCACTCAATCCCAGCACTAAAAATCTTCAAGGCCACCCTGAACTAGATAGTCTCAGCCTGGACCAGAGTGATCAAACAAAACCAAAAAAAAAAATCTATTGTCTTCATAGGCAATGTCTTCTAAGAAATGTGATGAATAACTAGACACAAAAGAATAAATATGGCATAATCCTTATATAGAGCCAACTAAGGGGATAGACTTGTTAGCTGTAAGCAAAGACAGTTAAGTATTCACCTCAAAATGAAACTAGCCATATCACTACTATGATAGAAACCTATACATAGTATCAAAGAGTAGAAAAAAAGAGGAAGATAAAAGAAAGGAGTGGCATTATACATGGGTTACATTAGGAATAAGGGAAGATTCCATTCTGTGGGTGATATTGGGCTAAGACTTGGAAGAATAGTTATTGCAATAAAAGCCCTAAAGATAAAGACTAAATGTATGATGTTGTATTCCATATAGCTTATTTCAGCCATAATGGTCATGAACCACAGCTGAGTCTCTGTTGCTGGGAAGTATGTCAAAATTATTAACACCGAATTGTCACTTTGGGATGGATTTCTTTTTAAAATTAAGGTAGATTTAAAGTTCCTTCACTAATAATTTTATTCTTTGGCATACTGCTAGGCTCTCTTAAAGACCAAATAAAGGAGTGGGCATGCAATGACCCTGGCAGGATGTTAGTATGTCACTAGTACTCCAATAGGATTGTGTCCTTTATGTAAGGGGCAACCTCATGAGGGTTGTGATGGGAGAGGAGAAGTGACAAACTACTGTTGTGACATAAACTATGACATTATTACTTTCCTATGCAGATGGGCATGTATCATAACCCTGTTGACACTTCATATAAAATAGCAGTAGGTGGCATTAATAACAGAGCAACATGGCAAAACAAATACCATCAGTATTCATTTTCTTCCGCTCAATGAAACACCAACAGTTCACTATCTGTTCATTTGTAATCACTAAATTCTCCCCTTGATTATGTCTCTTTCCAAGAAGGAAGTGAGCACTCCTTGTCTGTGATCTCCAAAAGGGGAAATTCTATCAGGAACCTAACATCTTACCCTCCTGAGTTACTGCAGATGGCAGATCTCCAAGGGTAAAGAGAAGGTATGCTAAAAATAGATAACATTAGGAAAATTCTGTGGTTAATCAGATAACATCTGGAACATGTAGATATCAAAACATTTAAAGGCAGACTGTAGTAGACAGCTTCAGTTTGCTGAGCTATACTTCCAAACCAGCACAATTATGGAGGAAGGAATATTTATTGAAGCTTACAGATCCAGGGGAAGTTCCATAATGGCAGAAGAAGCTGGCCTTCTCTCACAAAACCAAGCACAGAGTGAGAAAGAGAGTGAGAGAGCGGCCCCAAGCCAAAAAACCCAAAAGCCATACCATAAAGGCACTTCAGGAACTCCAGGCACTTTGCACATCTTTAGACTGGAATTACATACCCACCACCACACTTTAGGGCTGGACCCTAAGATATGCCCAGTGACACTCCTTCCAGGCAGGTGGCTGCAGATCCAAACTACAAACTAATAAAACACTGAATATATTAGGGGCCATCTATTCAAATTACCACACATAGTCGTTCATCAGAAAAAGTATAATGATCTCACATTGATTTAATAAAAAATATAACTTTAAAATCATCCATATTTGGGATTGTCTTGATGATTAAAAGTGAGTGGAAAATAAATGCCACGTCAACTAGACTTGTCTGCCAACTGTAAGAATTATTGCTAATCTTCATGTCTTTTCAGTTCAGCACTTTTATTTGGTTCTATTTATGCAACTTACATATTTTGAAAGGCATAAAATATTGTCAAAAAGTAACTACATAAGTATTTCATATCTAAAAATTCTATTTCATATCAAAATTAAATATACATGGACAGTAAAGACAACATATTTTATAGAAAAGATTACTGAGAAAAAATACATTTAAACCATCCATTTCTGTCGATAAAGCCTATGCTGCCAGAAGTAGGGACTCTCACACTTACTGCACTCCCAGCCCCAGGGACTGAGTAGACCAGGCTGTCTAGGGTCTAGCCCAGACAGTTATAGTGACTGCACACAAGAAGGAACCTGCTCAGCTTCCAGTGTTCCCAGACCAAACCAGCACATACATTTCCATCCCACACCCACCTGGATCAAGGCTAACCAGGCCACTCAACACAGGCTCCAAAAGATATGTTGTTGCTACTTTCTCAGCAAGACAAAAGGACTATCTTCAGATCAGCAAACCCAGATGCAAAACAAATAACACAAGAAAACAAGACAGGATATCACCACAAGAATGCCTAGTCCCATAGTGGAAGCCTCCAGTGAAAGCTACTTAGAGGAACCCCAGACATAGAATTCTAAAATGCAATAATAATAAGAAGAATATTCAACAAACTTAATGAAGCTGAGCAATAAGTGACTGAAATGAAAGAAAATCTAAAAGAACTTAATAATGGCTAAATGAAATGGATGGGCATCATTAGCTATTGAAGGAATACCATATATTTAATGATTCTCGCTTCTGTTAGTTTAGATGGAATATAATCAATGTATATATAAAAATTGTAAATGTAGAGTGTGCAGGTGAGCACAGTGCTCTGAAGTGAGTAGGCCCCCTTCAGAGTTTCTTGCTCTGAAAGTATACAGGCAGACATGACAGTCTGGAGTAGGCCAGACCCATGTTTCTGGGCTCCTCCCACTGCCCCTGACAGGTTTGTCTACACAGAGAGTGTGTGGGCGGGCATGCTCTGGAGTATGTCACACCCCTCCTTCCTAGATCCTCCCAGTTCCCAGTCTAAATTCCCTGAGCCTGTCTGTGTGCTGTGGAGGGCACAGCATGGAGTAAGTAGGCAAGATCTCTGTACCCTTGTTTCTCCCAGTGTCCTGGTCCTGGTAGGTCCCATTGTGCCTTGCTTGAGGAGGCCTGATTTCTGTGTGAGCTGTGGAGTCAGGCCTTTTGCTCTGGTATCCTGACTGGCCACTTAGTACCATCATCCCTGTTCACCTGAGTCAGAGGGTGCTGTGACAGGCCAAAGGACAAAAACTTGCTTCCTCCTCAATAAAATAAAGAGTTTTCCTAAAATGGGCAGACAACAATGCAAAAACCCAATGAAAATCAGAAAACAGAGATCTTCACCAAGGATGCCTAGTCCTACAATGGAAGTCTCCAATGAAATCATAGAGAAATCAACAGAAATTCATTCCCAAAAAGAAAACACAACAATCAATGAGACCCTTATCAAAAAAATTGCTGAGCTGGAAGCAAACCATCAAAGAACCAACAATCATATCAATGAAATTGAACAGAATCATGTCCTAGAGCATTCAGCTTTTAACAGTAGGCTTAACTTGATTGAAGAAAATGTTAGAACTCTCCAAAGAGATATGAATAAATTGAAGGTAAGTCAAGAAATAGAAGATCTCAACAACCAGTTGATTAAGCGTAATGAAGACTTGATCAAATGCAAGAATGAACTCTGGGAAAAATCAAAATAATCAGAACACACACACAAAAGAAAGACTATCAGAACTCAAATTGCAATACCTCAAAAAAGTGATAAAGTGATGGACATGATGCAAAATAACACAACAGAAAACAAAAATCAAATAGAAATTATAAAAACCTCCCTAGAATCCTTCACCAACAGAGTTACTCATGTGGAAGACAGAACCTCTGACCTGGAAGACAAAACAGGAGAAATTGATTGGGAGGCCAAAAACATATCTAAGTTCAAAAACTCAAGTGAACAGAATATGGGGGAACTGTGGGACACCCTAAAACAACCAAACATCCAGATCATGGGTATACCAGAAAGAGAAGAAATCTAGGCCAAAGAGACCATATTCAACAAAATTATGGAAGAAAATTTCCTGAATCTCTCAAAAGAAAGGCCCATACAGATACCAGAAGCCCACAGAACACCAAACAGATAGGACCAAAAAAAAAAAAAAAAAAAAAAAAAAACTCCAAGACACATGAAAGTTAAAACTCTTAACAAAGAAAACAAAGAGAGAGTGTTAAAAGAAGCAAGAGAGAAAAAATTCACAACATACAAAAACAATCCCATCAGAATTACATCAGATTTCTCAGTAGAAAATGTGAAAATCAGACAGGTCTGGAATGGAACACTTCAAAGTCTGAAAAAGTATGGCTTCCAAACCAAGCTGCTCTACTCAACAAAAGTATTCCTTATAATAGATGGTGAAAGAAAATTTTTCCAGGAAAAAAGTCAACTCTATGATTATATGAACACAAAGCCAAAGCTATAGACAGTACTCGAGGGAATAGTCCACACAGAACAGTCAAACAACCAATCTCAAGAGCCAACAAGAAGAAGATCACAATAACCAAAACAGACCAGGCTCAAAATAGTACAAAACACAAGAAAGCACCAAAACCCATAAAACACCTCACAGTAATAACCTTAAATATTAATGGTCTTAACTCTCCCATCAAAAGACACAGGTTATCAGGATGGATGAAAAAACTGGACCCTTCTGTCTGCTATCTTCAAGAAACCCACCTCACCACTAAAGATAGAAACCTCCTCAGGGTGAAAGGTTGGAAAATGATATTACAAGCAAATGGAATGCTGGTCTGTAATTCCCTGTTCCCAGTTGTGATTTATATCCACAATTACCTGTTGATTCAAGAGACCTACTAGATCTCTGACTTCTGTCAGAGCACTTGATTACCCACCAGAGGTTAATGATAAGACCCTACTGCTGAAGACACCATATGGCACAGGCCATGGAGGGTCCTGGTTGGATCTAGAGGTGAGCCAGTCCCCAGACAATTAGCCCATCTAGTGCTGGAAGGTGCTACATGAGCTACCAGGGAAAAGTGGCCAACATCTGTCCAAGCAACCCAAAGTCTAAACGACTCAGAAGCAAACAACCTGGTGTGATGCTCACACCAGTGCAATTCTGGCACACAGACATGGTGGGTAACCAACTGCTCTTGGATTGGCTAACAGATCCACTCAGTGGAAAGGAAACCATATCTGGAACTGAGAAAAAAGTCACAATCATAGCCAGATAATGATTCTGCTTTCCATTGTCAAGCTCCCACTAATCTTGGGCTATAAGATGGTCTACACCCTTTACATTCTCCCTTAATTTATAATGATTATCCCATTTAACCAGTGCTAAATTCATTCTCTGTTGGAGTACCTGATTCTCTTTTTCAGATGGGAGCTAGACCTGAGGAGAGAAATGACCCAGTGCACTCCACCCCACTCCCAGCTGAAACCATAGAGAAATTGGGCAAATGAGCAAGAGTGCTGCTTTCTTAGTGAATCTGATATCAGCATAAGGGTGATAAAAGATAGACACCAAGGACACTCTACACTTACCAAACCATAGATCCAGAGGCTCCTAAGTTCCCATCACTAAAGTAGACTTAAAATGCTTCCAGCATGGCTCAGAACGATTGTTAGAGCCATAAGTTTTACACAGAGGCATTGCCTCTCCCCGCATAATGCATGACCACAGTCTCCATGGAGTTGATCTGCATCACCAATGAGGAAGGCTTCTTCAGAAAAGGGGCAGGGAAAGGATGGTACCAACATGTGTTGTTTACATACTAAATATGTCCATATCTAAAAATAAAATAAAATAAACTTTAAAAAAGACTTTCAGTGAAGCAATATAGTTGCACTTCCCTCCTCTGAAACTGCAGCAGGGGAGATTCTTCTGATGGTAGCTGGCAAGAATTCTGTGACTCTGAGCCTGACCCCTTTGGACAATATATAACTACCTTATCTCAGGAGACAGCTCCCTGTACTTAATCTTATTTGACAGAATCCTGCACACATGGATGTAAATCTCTCCCCTCTCTAAACATGGGAGAATATAGACAATGGATTGTAAAGGTATATAAGTCCAGCACAATCTTAATTCATGACTTCTGTCAATTTTTGGCATGAGCCAGCAGAGGTTTGCGAGTCTGAATTGGACTTTGCCTGATTATTCTCATTGACTCATTAATTCCTATAACATAGCTGGTGTGTTGACTGGGAAACTGAGTCACAAGAGTCTTGCATGCAAACTCCTCTCCCTTTGAACCACCAGCATGGGAAGCTGAGTGGCTGTGGGGGATGGAGATTCTGGGCGATTTGGAAAGTGCGCCCCCTGATGGGTTCCAGGGTCCAAACTCAGATTGGAGCTCCACCCTCCTATGGCACCTGAGCTCCTGACCAGACTTGGAAGAGAAGATAAACAGATCCATCAGACAAATGGCAGAGGTAGGTCCTGGGGGAACCAGAAAGCAGACTGAGATAGAGCCTGATCAGCTCTATGGCCATTCCAAGTAAGACCCCATGTGTGTATGAGGTTGAAACAGTGGCGACAGGGGCCTCCATGTGTATTCAGAGCCGACACAGCTACTCCATGTGTATTTGGAGATGAAAGGGCTGCTCAATGTGTATTCAGAGCTGAAAGGGCTGCTCCATGTGTATTCGGAATTGCTCCAATGTGTGTACTGAGCTGAAGGGGCTCCATGTGTATTCAGAGGTGAAAATTAAAGCTTTACAGAGGCCCAACAGGGGGCCATTAAGAGGAATTTACATGGTGATAGCCAGGGAATTCCTGTATGGGGGGGGGAGGGAACTGTAATTTCACCTTTGTGTGAATGAATAGCAACTCAGTCTGCTTGCATTCTGAGATCGAATTTGAAAGTCCTATGGCTGGGCATCCTTAAGATCCCCACTAAGGCCACAGGATTGAGTAGGCTCATTCTGCAGTACTGTGGCAAGTGGCATAAAGTCTCATGGCAGGATTGGAATAGTATCCAATCACAAGTCACAAGCTGAACCCGGAATGGCCAAGTGCAGCCCAGGTTCCTCTGGGACATGGCCAGATGGGCATCTGAATGGCTTCCTTCCAAGGTGGCAATGCATTCCTTGTCTATCATGTGTCACTGAAACCCAGAGGGGAACACAAGAAAGGGGAGGCACTGTATGCCTTTTAATGTATGTGTGTATGTGAATGTGCATGACAGCCCTCAACCCATGAGTATGTGGGTAAGGGGGGAGGCACTGTGAGGTTTCTTAGTGTGGGATGTGTGTGTGTGTGTGTGTGTGTGTGTGTGTGTGTGTGTGTGTGTGTCTGAGGCCATGAACTGTTTTTGCCCAAGGTCTCTACCCCCTGAGCAAAGCCTGGAAAAAACCTACGATCCCAGGCTGAGGCCAAACAGACCTAGGAGCCTATGAATGGCACAGAGAGTGAGTCCTGTACTCCAATGTCTTTGGAAGGGGATGGGGAGACTGGCTTTGACGCAGCTTGTGCCAATGCTACCGTGTTCCTGGGCTGCCAGTCCTTGCTATTTCCCCAGTACTGGAAGTTAATCTGAAAAGTTGGGTGCTTGGTGGGTCCCAAGCTATTACAGGTTTCCTTGTGGAAATTGTGGAAGAATTTGCTGTAGCTGTTTCAGTACCTTTTGTCTCCTTTGGCCTGTACAAATGGACAATGGGAGCACTGGGAGGAGGCAAACTGCAATGCAGGTCTCACCACGGTGGTTTATGCTATCTCACTGTGCTCCCCAGTAGTGAGGATCTATCAAAAGAAGTTAAACACTAGGGCTGTGGGAGGGGGGGAGTCATTGAAGTTTCTGGGTTGCCAGGGCAGTCCAAGATGGGGGGCATTAGAGATAAAATTAAACTACTGGCTGTTTAATTTTCCTTGGGAGTGGATAATGGGAAGATAAAGCCTTTTCTTTTGTTTACTAATTGCCTGTTGAAGGAGGGATTAAAGCTGTTCTTTGGGTGGCCTGATAACTTCAAGGTTGAATCTGGCTATCTGTGAACTTGTAAGTTTTATGGTCCAAAAGAATTTTTCCATGGAGGTCAGTGATTCATAAGTCCTTCAGTTAGGTTGAAGTCTTATGATAAATACTAAGGAGTATTCTAAGGCATTGTTCCCCCACACAGAGGGGCTGATGCATTCATGACCCCACTGAGTAAATAAAGGGAGGAAGACCAGAAAAGTTAAATAAACAGACATGAATCTTCAGAAGACTTGAGAGGAAAATAAAATGGTATTGGACATCAGCCACACTAGGGTTGATTAGAAAAGGGAAATTATTACAAAATTTCCAACAGGAAAATATATGTTTAAGAGAGTCTCTTTCCTTTTAGTGTATTCTCCTTTTGTTCTGATGGAACATAAAACTGTTTGAATTACACAGATACATGGACAAAAGGTCATCTTGGATCTGCCAAGTATGGTATCTTTCTTTGTTTATTTGCTATTAAATAATTTCAAAGTGGCCAAAAAATCCTAACTGGTTTTGTAAATTAAAAAAAAAAAAAGCTATGAGAATTATAACCCAGAGTAATAGATGTCTCAATTGGTCACAGAGATGATAGGTTATGTACAGAATGACAGTAAATTGACTATTTTATGGGGCAAATACAGCCCAAGATTATTTGGCTCTGGACAGACAGTGTTATGGGGTCTGGTGTTGCACAAGTAAGATGATCAACTCACAGAATGTGAGGCAAAGTTTTATTGGGTAAAAAAGAAAGAAAAGAAAAAAGAAGAAAAGCTGGTGCACACCAGGGCTACACACAGAGTTTGGGTTCTCAGGATGCAGCATAGAACTGTTTGGAGGGTCAGTTTTTATTGGAAAAACACTACAAAATGTTGGTCAGTTACAGGAAGTGCCTGGGGGTGGTGTTAGGTAGGCCTGGGGACCAAGAGTCTCCAAATGTCTGATTATCTGCCTTTAAGGATTTTTCTCGACAATGCAGGCCCATGGTAATGCTGTTCAGACTAGCAGAGCATTCTGTTTATCTATTATCTCCATCTGCTCAAGCAAGTGTTTCACTTTATTCTTTCATGGGCTACCATTTTGCTCTCTTTACAACAGCAAAAAATTCTCCTTAACTGCTGAATATGAATTTCTAATAATACAGGTGCAGCCCTTCAGAACTTCAGTTTTAGCTTCCTTTTGTATGGTGGACAGTCACAGAGACCACTCTTCAAAAAAGGGTGCTTATCAGAGCCACTAAGGACGATATTAGCCCCTATAGCCTGGCTATTACCTCATACAATTCTGTATGTGGCATGATATTTACAAGTGACACAGACAAATATTATATCAAAAGTCAAAATGACAATTACAGGTGAAAGAAACAAATTTTGTCTCTAAAAAGAGACATTAACTTAGATAAATAAAGTTAATTAAAATTAAGAGACTAATAAATAAAAGTACTTTTACTTACTTGGTACAGGCAAAAGATTGAGAGATATGAAAGGATGCCAAACTAAAAAGACTAAAGGTTTATTTTTGTCAAGTTTTGTATATAACCATGAAATTATTAGCTTTGTATCACTGGGCTTAATGTTGACTGTTGAAATGAATTTCCCTGTTAGATGGGGTTTGGTATAACAGGAATGATATGAGATCAAAACATGTATGGAGAGAAATTTATGTATTATATCAAAATAGCCAGTTTTTCACTGGGAAAACATACAAGTTTAACATTAAGGCATAACTCTAAATGGGGATTATGGAAGGCTTCCCTGGGAAAAATAGTAATATTTTAAAAGGAAGAAATCTTGTTTTTATTTATTTATTTATTTATTTTATTATTATTATTATTATTATTATTATTTTTTACTTTTTGGTTTTGCAAGGTAGGGTCTCACTCTGGTCCAGGCTGACCTGGAATTAACTATGTAGTCTCAGGGTGGCCTCGAACTCTCAGTGATCCTCCTACCTCTGCCTCCCGAGTGCTGGGATTAAAGGTGTGCGTCACCACGCCCGGCCTGAAATCTTGTTTTTATGAACAAAAGAACATACAATCAGGGATTAAAAAACACATAAATCTAAAGTTCTGTTTGAAAACAACTTTTATAAACACCAGTAGAAGTATAGCAATATATAAGAGTAAAATTGGATTAACTAACACTTGAATTTTGGTTATGGGAGTTTAATATTCCCTAATAACAATACCCTCTAATAATGTAATTGTAACCAGTTCAATAACTTTTAACTTAGAGGTATCTGGAACCAGTCCTGTGGTTAGAACAAAATGGTTCTTTTTAATGTTAATAAAGTTGGGTCAGTCTTTGTTGGCCTTTGAGCCTAACTGGTTTATCTATATCATGCCTTTTTAAGAGTTAGAACCCATAATAATTTGGAGAATGGACATTAACTTAATCTTGCTTCCTTACACTGGAAATGGATAATAAAGAGTTATAAAATCTTTACTCTTATGGGCTAGGTTTTGGACAACAATAAGAGGAAACCCCTAAAGTCAGCTATAGTTAAAAATAACTTTTACATTGGTATGTGATGGCATTGGGATTTTAGCTTTGCAGCATAAATGTCATAAACCCATGAGGTAATATGTAATGAGTCCTGTTAGCAAAATTTATACATTGATCTGATCATAACAAATGTTTCAAGAATGTCTTATAAATACTAGTATATAATGCACAATTATTATATTACAGAGGTCAATAGTCATAACAAGAAAAATAATATGCTGATCTTGGAAAACGTGAAAATAAATATACAGAATACTGCTTCAACCAGGGCCCCAGCTGAAACCATAGAGTGATGCGGGTGAAGGGCAAGAGTACAGTGTTCTTGGGGATCACGACACCAGAAAAAGGCTGAAGGAGATAAACACAGAGAACATCCAACTCCTACTAAGCCAGATATACAGAGAAACAGAGGCTCCCAAAACCTCATCACTGAAGTAGAACTGAAATGACCCCAATGTGGCTCAGGGAAGTTCGTGGAAGAGGGGCGGAAAGAATGTTAGAGCCACAAGTTGGGGCATTATGCACAGAGACTTGGCCTATCCCCCATAACTCTTGACTACCCCCACAATGCATGACCCACATTCCCCAGTGATGAGGGTCCCTTTGGAAGAGGGAGGACAGGGAGGAGAATAACGGAGTCACATTAGGAATATAAAATTAGAATAATATAAATAAAAATAAACTATAAAAAATAACTTTTAAATAAAACTTGATAAAAGGCAAATATATTTAAATGTAGCTTAACATTGAGACATTTCTAATTAATCAATGTTAATATAAGGATAATAGATATTAAAAAGGTTGTTTATTAAGATGATTAAAAAATAACATCTTGATGTTTCTGTCTAAAATATGTATTTGTTAACTGGTTATACCATGGTATCTAGGTTATAAATTGTGATTGTCATGCCTCAAGATGTCAAGGTTAAGACTTCAGCTCACTGATGTTAACCTGTGCTTCGTAATGTTTGTAACTCAACCAAATTAGCTATGCTCCTATGTCAACTTTTAACTACTTAAAAAAAAATGAACCTGAACATCATTAGTATTTAATTTTCTACTACAAAATTGTTATATGTAAAGATACTGTAACTATGAGATGTCCCTGTCTTGTTCATGTTGGTTCTGCTAGGAGATCATTGCTGAAGTTATAAGTCTTATAAAAATTATTTAGTTGTTAGGCATGGTAGCACACACCTTTAATTCCAGCACATGGAAGGCAGAGGTAGGAGGATCACTTTAAATTCAAGGCCACCCTGAGACTACATAGTGAATTCCAGGTCAGCCTGAGATAGAGTGAGATCCTACCTTGAAAAACAAAACAAAACAAAAAAAAGGTTTACTTGAATTCTGGGTAATATATATGGTGGCACAGGAGCCACAGCAAACCAGCCTAGGGAGGGATTTAAGCAAAACCACAACAAACTACACTCTTCTTCTGAGAAATGAAGGAGTATAGGTTCTTCGAAGACACAGCGGAGAAGCAGGAAAGACCAAGATGGACCTGAAAGGAGGAAAATGGCCACAATCCCACTGAGGTGCTTGTGGCCCACAGATCCATGTGATTCATACACCTGCCTGGCACTGCCCATTAGGCACCAGCACCCAGCAGCAGCAGCAAACAAGGGGATTTTCCAACCTTATCAGCCTCCTTGCAAAGTCAAGAAATCTGAAGGAAAGACAGCTGAAATCAGCTAAGGAGCTACTAAAAGGGATATAGGAGGGACTGCATGAGCAACTCCAGGCTTCCTGCACTCTCCCATCCCCTAACCATCAGAACCTCCAGCATCCAGCTCGCTGTGGCAGGCTCCCTGTGGCAGCGCATCCAGCTGGGAACTCCAGCTCCACAGCATAAAACGGAGGGATAGAGGTGGGCACTTGGCATTGGTGAGATTGGGAGTCACTCCAAAAGGTAATGAGGGCAACAGACAAGACAAAAAAAAAAAAAAAAACATGGGGCTGCATTGGAAGCGCTAATCCCTCTTTCCATGTCAGGGCAGGTTATAAGTTACATATTCTTGGTTGGCTTTACCATTTTCAAATAAGCTATATTTGGGGGTTGAATATTATTTCCTTTGATGCTTTCAGATTTATAGGGCCTTTGTCTTTTGCTTCTGTCATTATTAGGGGCAGGTTCTCATTCAGATCCAGGTTGAAGTGGAACCCAATTCAGAACAGAATTCTCTACCTCCCAGGTGGAAAGATTACAGGTGCAGAACAACACACACCCTTAGGGATTTTGACTTTATAAGACTATCTGTTTTAATCCACACACTTGCATACTCTGTGCTAGTTTTTATTGAATGTGTATTTTGCTCAGTTGAAGTTTAGAATTTGCCAGTAAATTGTTCCATCCAGTCCACCAGAATACTTGCTTAACAAGCAAACTCAACATCTAGGATTACTTCTGCAGTTGGTTTGGGGTACAAGAGCTACACTTGGCACCTTAAGCTCATATTCTGAAAGTATATAAAGGTGGATCACCACATCTAAGAACACTGCAGATAAGTAGAAAACTCAAGCATCAAATCAATGCAGGATGAAAAAGTCACTACATTATAATATAAGAAAGGCATTCCTAAGAGGGAAATTTATAGCTCTAAGTGCCTATATTAAGAAATTAGAGTTCACAAGTAAACAATTTGATGCTTCACTTTAAGGTTTTGGAAAAAGAAGAACAGGCAAACCAAAAATCAGTAGATGGGAAGAAATAATAAGGATTAGGGCAGAAATTAATGAAATAGAAACAAAAAAATCCAAAGAATCAATGAAACAAAGAGTTGGTTGTTTGAAAGGATAAACAAGATTGATAAACCCTTAGCAAATCTGACCAGAAGAAAGAGAGAAGAGACAAAAATTAATAACATTAGAGATGAAAAAGGCACCATTACAACAGATACCAAAGAAATTCAGAAAATCACAAGGACATACTTTAAGAATGTATATGCCTCTAAGTTTGAAAATCTGAAAGAAATAGATGATTTCCTTGATTCATATGACCTAAAAAAAATCAAGATTAAATTAAATTAAATCAAGATTAGATATACCATTTAATAGACCTATAACAAGTATGGCGATCCAGGCAGTTACAAAAAGTACAGGGAGGGGAAAGGTCTAAGAGAGGCTGGGGTAGAGATTGTGTAAAATAAGGGAAAGGGAGATGGCCAATCAAAATTCAAGATATTCTGAATAAGATATATGAAAACATACTTTTTTGAATAATGGCCCATTCAGAAGCCATAGATTGTTATTAGAAAATTTTCAGTGCCAGGGATGAGATACCTTCCAGTGAGCTGTTGGCCAGGGAGTTCCCTGTTGCCTCCAAAACATTACAGGCTATTGCCAAGGCCCTTGGTTTCCCTTGAGAAACAGATGGTGAGACCCTATTGCTGAAGACTTCACATGCCTAAGCGGCAAGGTCACTGAGAAATCAAACTGGTGCTGAGCAGAAAACCTTCTCCCTGTAGACCAGACAACTGAAAGCTGGAAAAAGCTGCACTGCATGCAGCTCTCTTGGGAAACAGAAGTCATCAGCAGTGAAAACAGTGGACACTGGAAGCCTCAAGTTTGGCCAGACAGGCCAAATGACCAAATGAGTGCAATAGTGGCATGTCTGCTCTAGGGGAAACCAACTGCTCTCTAATTAGACAGAAGGCCCACTCTATGAGAGGGAATACATGCCTGGAACTGAAAGCCTAATCAAAAGCCTGTGGCAGGGAAGGTCATAAGCCTTAGGGGTATAAAGCCTGCTCTTGTCTAGCTAAATGTATATATTACTCTCACCAAACTGTCCTGAAAGCACTACAGTGAATGCTCATATTCATATATTAATGCTACTCTCACTTCTGGTTATAGAAGCTTCTCTTTTCAGGTGACAATGATACTAGGATGACTCAAAAGGCAACATAGTGCTGAGAAGAAGGGATGGAGGAGTGTCCAGCACTAAACATCTTTATCACCCCCCCCCCAAGGCTCAGGGTCCATTGTGGAAGAGGTGGCAGAAAGAATGTAAGAGCCAAAGAAAGGTTACCAACACTTACAATGCAACTGTCCAGACAGAAATTGGCCTCAATATTGACCATGAGTGCCTCAAGGCCACCCTGAGAAGACCATCATAACAGGATAAAGATGAGGACATCAAATTAAAAGTGAGACTAATGGAGAGAGGGAAAAAAAAAATGGAAAAAAAGAGTTGTGAAGGGGAAAGTGGGGGAGGAAAGGCAAATATCATGGTTTATTGTCTGTATGTATAAACTGGCCTCAATAAAAATGAAAAATTTAAGGCTGCCTAGATGGCTTAGTGCTTAAGAAGACCTTGCATAAAAGGATAAAGACCCAGATTCAAATTCCCAGTACCTAATGGAGAGAGGGAGATGCACATGATGGATAGCTGAGTTTGTTTGCAGTGGCTGGGGAGGTACACCCATTCTCATGGTTTCTTGTCTGTGTGTATAGAACTATTCTGCTGTTCTGCTTCCAAAATTTTTTTTTTTTTAATTTTTAAATTGAATACTTTTTTATTGGATTTTTCTACTTTCAGGTATTAGTTCTTTTTTTTAATATATATATATTTTTATTTATATTATTTTGATTTTACATTCATAGTAAAGGATCCATTGTCCTCCTCCCGCTAACCCCTGGAACACCCAACCTCCCTCACAATCTGTCCCACATTCCCTCTTGACATTCTCCTGTTTGCTTCCAGTTTTATTAAAGTTGTTTTCAAACACAGGTGCCATTTTTTTTTTTTTACTGACTTGTCTTTTCCTGACATACAAGTTCTAGATCAAATCAATTGAATTAAAGTTATTGGTAAACAATTGTTTTCAAGGCTACTAACTTGTTCTGCTTGTACTTATAATTGACAGATACTTAAAAGATAAAATATGTATGCCTTCTATTTTCCAGATATGGTTTATTGGTACTTGACAACTAAACTTAAATATTACTCAGAATGATTTAAACTTTTGCATTATTGTCTAACCAGATCTGTCTTATTGAACAGATATGTTCTTCACTCCTTTATGCAAATTTTTTGCTAATCAGGTTTGTATAGTTTCTCTGAGTAATTAATAACCATATGTAGGAGCCAAAGTCAACTGGAAACATTGGAGTTAAGAGGATAACCAATATTTTGGTTCCTACTCCCAGGTCAAAAGGCCACAGGAGGTGACAGGACACTTCTAACCTCTATCCTCTAGTAAGTTACGTGTCTTCTTAGTCAGAGAGGACATAGAAACCTGGACACTAGGAAATGGACTCCAGGTCAGTGTATCTGCAGAAGGAGAGTCACTACAGATGCTTCTAAGTGAAGCTGCATGGTCAGCATGGCCTTGACTCATCCTAGCAATGACACAATAGTAAGAGTCCTAGAGCTCTTCATGGGTCCCTAGGTTTCTTTCCTACAGAGCCATAACTGATCTCTAAAATACAATGTATTGTTAATTATGACCGCCTATATGGTCTTAAACACCCAGTAAAGGGCTAGAGAAATGGCTTAGCGGTTAAGGCAGTTGCCTGTGAAGCCAAAGTATCCCAGTTTGATTCTCCAGGACCCACGTAAACCAGATGCACAAGGGGCACATGCATTTGGAGTTCATTTGCAGTGGCTTGATGCCCTGGCATGCCCATTCTCTATTTGTCTGCCTCTCTTCTATCTCTCTCTCTCTCTGCTAGCAAATCAATAAATAAAAATTAAAAAAAGAATATAACCACAAAATGTTACAATATAAATGAAAATTCAGACTAATAGGTTCTTTTGTCTGATGTTGGCTTATATTACTAAGTTCTTATATCAACTTATGCCTTCTTCTGCCTATGTCTGGTTCTTATTAGTTAGCCAATGTTTGCCTTCAAATAAAAAAATTCTAGACATAACCTGATCTATGCTGATGACTCAGGATGGGATGTTTGACCAGGCTGTGATCAGCCCAATTGGAGGGGTAAAAATAGACAATGCAAATATTGTCATTACTGGTTATGTTTACCTAGTGGTTATCAATTTGTATTGGTCTAGTCCCTTCTTGTTATGCTTTATTATGATGAAAATGCTTACTTTACCATTATGTGTTAAAATATGCAGCTTGTTTTGATTTTACAGGATTCATAGTTATCAAACACTCCTAAATCTCAGATGAGGCTTAAAGCTTTAGAACTATCTTAAAGTTGGCAAAAGGTTATGGAGACTTATAAAGCTAATCTAAATACAATTTACATTATGAAAAGGTCATGAGTCTGTGAAAAGAAAACAATGGTTTAAATGTGTGGGGCCCATAAAATCGACCTAAATCTTGTCTCTAATGGATAGAGTTCCACCAAGGGAAAAGGTGTGTTTGGAGCAAATCTGGAATCCAACCCTAAGATTTAAAAATACTAGTGATGCTGGTTGTTTGATGGTGTTCCTTTGGAAATTGTAACACAAGGAGACCCCACTTATGACTAGGAAACTAGACACACCTCTACCAGCCTGGGGATATGATCTAAATAAAAGATTGAAAGAAGGAGCCACTCCAGCCTGGTTGGACTGGGCCTCCATAGTACAATACATCACTCAAACTGCTGTTAAAGTTACAGGTGCCACTCTGTGGATTCATCACTTGGGTAAACAAGGCCCACATAGCTGAAGTGAGCTGATCGTGGACGATACAGCAATGTCCAGATCAGCCACTCTGAATCACCCTGTGGAGGTGCCAGGAGCACTCCAAAGATCTACTCTGACCACACCGTGAAGCTGTTCAGTCTATGCACAGCTGAAGCTTGATGATGTACAGGCCCACACTAATCATACAACTGGGAGCCGATTGGCCCATGCACACTGGAAGCTTGATGAAGTCTTCAGGGGACACCTCTGGACCATCATCATGATGTCACTCCATCCAATTAAGTCTGACAGTGGTACCATTGCTGGTATTCTCAGTGAGGATGGGGGCAATGACCCCATGGGGTTAAAACTTGGGAAAAAACTAGTTTTAGCTCTATTCCACATGACAGAAAACACGATTGGAGGGACTATCTGTTTTTTTTTTTTTTTTTTTTTTTGTTTTTGGTAACAGTCTGTGCTATATCAAGCCATACAGTACTGGGAAGCACCCATGAATAGGAATTAAAAATGACCAAAAAGATGGTGTTGCTACACACCTTTTAATATACCTTGTCAGCTAAATTTATGGATAATGTACACAAAATAGCTAAGTCATTGATAGACCTACAAAAGCAACTAAATGAAGTCTGACAGTGGTACCATTGCTGGTATTCTCAGTGAGGATGGGGGCAATGACTCCATGGGGTTAAAACTTGGGAAAAAATAGTTTTAGCTCTATTCCACATAATGACAGAAAACACTATTGGAAGGACTGTTTTTTGTTTTTTGTTTTTTTTGTTGTTTGTTTTTTGTTTTTGTAACAGTCTGTGCTATATCAAGCCATACAGTACTGGGAAGCACCCATGAATAGGAATTAAAAATGACCAAAAAGATGGTGTTGCTACACACCTTTAATATACCTTGTCAGCTAAATTTATGGATAATGTGCACAAAATAGCTAAGTCATTGATAGACCTACAAAAGCAACTAAATGAAGTCTGACAATGGTACCATTGCTGGTATTCTCAGTGAGGATGGGGGCAATGACTCCATGGGGTTAAAACTTGGGAAAAAATAGTTTTAGCTCTATTCCACATAATGACAGAAAACACAATTGGAGGGACTATCTGTTTTTTGTTTTTTGTTTTTTGTTTTTTTTTTAAACAGTCTGTGCTATATCAAGCCATACAGTACTGGGAAGCACCCATGAATAGGAACTAAAAATGACCAAAAGTGTTGCTACACACCTTTAATATACCTTGTCAGCTAAATTTTTGGATAATGTACACAAAATAGCTAAGTCATTGATAGACCTACAAAAGCAACTAAATTCCCTGACCAATATGGTTATACAGAACCAGAGAGGCCTGAATCTGCTTACAATTGATAAAGGAGGACTACGTTTACTTTCAGTAAAGAATGTTACTATGAATAGAGTCCAGAGATTTAAAGAAAGCATGGCTAAAGGAGAGAAAATTAACAAACTCCTGGCAGTCATGGGCTAACTGGTCTATGCCCCTGGTCAGACCACTAACAAAGATCTTCTTAGGATAATTATTTGGGCCTTGTGTCTTGGACCTCCTAAGTAGGCTTATCAACCACTAGATGCTCTCAGCCTAAGGGCTTATTATAGTCCAATGAAACAAGACTCATATTTATAAAAATTGAAGTGTTTTATATAAAATTGATGAGACTTCAAAAGTGGGAAACTATTGAAGGAATACAATATATTTAATATTTCTAGCTTATATTAGTTTAGCTGGAATATAATCAATGTATGTATAAGAAATATAAATGTACCTAGGACTTTCAGTGAAGCAACAGATGTTGCACTTCCCTCCTCTGAAACTGCAGCAGGGAAGATTTCTCTGATGGTAGCTAACAAGGGTTCTGTGACTCTGAGCCTGACCCCTTTTGACAATATATAACTACCTTATCTCAGGAGACAGCTGCCTGTACTTAATCTTATTTGACAAAACCCATCTTACCATTAAAATTACACCCCACCTTAGGGTGAAAGGATGGAAAAAATATTCCAAGCAAATGGAAACATGCAGGTATTGTTATACTAATGTCTGACAAAATAGACATCAAACCCAAATTAATCAAAAGAGATAAAGAAGAGTACTTTATACCAGTAGAAGGAACAATTCAACAACAGAATATTACAATCATAAATACAAAAGCAAGAAATGTAGGTAAACAAAATTTTATAAAGCAAGATCTACTAGAAATAAAATGAGTAATGAATCCCACCACAGTCATAGTGGATGACTTTAATCCCAACTATTGTCAATAGAGAAATAAATCATCTAGAAAATATATAAACAATGGAGTTGCAGTCATCCTTTGAACATTCAATCCAAACTCTGCAGAATACAGTCTTATCAGCTGCTTATGGAAACATTTATAGGGAATATATTATATTAGAACAGAAAACAATCTCCACAAATTCAGGAATGTTGGCATAACTCCCTGTATTAAGTCTGAGCACAATGGAATAAAGCTAGAAATAAACAAGAGAAACAACAGAAAATATACTATCTTCTGGAGATTGAACACCACACTATTTATCAATGAATGAGTCATTGAAGAAATCAGAAAGGACATAAAGAATTCTTAGAACTCGGGCTGGCAGATGGAATGTTAAGAGCCAAAGGAAGAACCCGGTTCCAATCTCCAGGTCCCACGTTTAGCCAGATGCAAAGTGACGCCAGGCAATGCCAAACCACAAGCCTCTGGATATCCAGCATCTGAGAGACTGCTGGGCGCCCATCTCAGTGCCTGTCTGTCTCTCTGTGCCTCTCTCCAAAAATAAATAAAATAATAAAAAAATTAAAAAAAGATCATAGAACATCAAAAGAAAAAGAGCCAAAGGAAGAGTAACTTGTGACAAAATGGCCTGGATATCCATGACCTCACAGAGCCTGACACTACCTACACAAGACCATAACAGGAGAAAAAGATCATGACATCAAACTAAAAAGAGAGATTAATTGAGAGGGGGAGGGGATATGATGGAGACTGAAGTTTCAAAGGGAAATGGGGGGGGGGAAGGGAAGTATCATGGGATATTGTCTACAATTAAAGAATTTCTCAATAAAAAAGAATTCTTAGAACTAAATGACAATGACAACACATTCCAACACTCATAAGACACAGGAAAGCATTCCAAGAAGGAAGTTTATAATGCTAAATGCCTATGTTGAAAAAAAAATAGATTTGAAATAAATAACTTAAATTGATCTGAAGGCATAGGGAAAGTAAGAAGAATCATCACCCCCAAAATATCAGACTTTAAAATAATAATCAAGATCATGGCACAAATCAATAAATTGGACATGAAAACATTTTTTAAAAATATTTTTATTTTTATTTATTTGAGAAAGAAAGAGAGAGAGAAAGAGAGAGAGAGAGAGAGAGAGAATGGCACTCCACAGCCTTTAGTCACTGTATACAAACCCAGATGCATGGGCCACCATGTGCATCTGGCTTATGTAGGTACTGGGGAGTCAAACCTGGGTCCTTTGGCTTTGCAGGCAAGTGCCGTAACCACTAAGCAATCTCTCTAGCCTAATGAAAACAATTTTTAAAACTTGGTAAAATGAATAAACTACTAACCAAACTGACCAAAGAAAAAGAGATAAGATAACCAGTAGAGATGAAAAAGGAAATGTTTACCATAATGAAGTTGGGAGAACCATTTGCTCACATTTCAAAAAAAAAATAGTCCTCAAAACTGGAAAATATGGTATAAATGTATTATTTCTTGACTGATATAATCTACAAACTAAACTCAGAAGAGTTAAACTACCTGATTAGAGCTATTAATGTGATAAGATTGAAGGAATAATTAAAAGCTTCCCAACTCAAAAAATTCCAGGCCCAGATGGATTCATGGCCAAATTCTACCAGATATTTATAGAAGAACTAAAACTTTCTTCTCAAGTTATGCTACAAATTGAAAAGGAAGGAAGGCTCCATGTCTCCATCCACAAAGTCAACATTACATTAATACCCAAATCAGACAGAACCACAAGAAAATTATACCAATTTCCTGGATGAATATAGACATAAAAATTCTCAAGAAAATGCTGCAGCTGTCCACTTCTGGGACATGCCTGCATAGCGTGCTGAACCATCTATAAACCATGCTTCAGCTGTCCACTTCTGGGACGTGCCTGCATAGTGTGCTGAACCATCTGTAAACCATGCCCTGGTCTTCTCCTCTTCAGTGAACTGATGATAGGGCACACCCCATGATGCCATAGGTGCATGCTTGGGGACAGAGGCATTGAAACAGGAGTAGCAATCATAGGCATTTGGGCAACCTCCTCATGTAACTTACTTGTGCCTTCAGGGCCTGCTCGAGCCCGATCACAGATATACCACTTCCACTTGATGATGGACTGCTGCTGTGCACATCCAACTTTATGGCCTGGTGGGTCAGATAACACCCAGCTCATAATGGGCATCTCAGGTAGCATAATAACTTGATGGCCCATTGTCAAGCATTCAGTTTCTATTAAGGCCCAATAGCAAGCCAAGAGCTGTCTCTCAAAGGGAGAATAATTGTCCGCAGATGATGGCAGGGCCTTGCTCCAGCATCCCAAGGGCCTCCGGTGTGATTCACCTATGGGGGCCTGCTAAAGGCTCCAAACAGCATCCCTATCTGCCACTGACACCTCAAGTATCATTGGATCCACCGGATCATATGGCCCAAGTGGCAGAGCTGCCTGCACAGCAGCCTGGACCTGTTGAAGAGCCTTCTCTTGTTCTGAGCCCCACTGAAAACTAGTAGCTTTCTGAGTCACTTGGCATATGGGATGGAGTAACACACCCAAGTGAGGAATGTTCTGTCTCCAAAATCCAAATAGGCCCACTAGATGTTGTGCTTCCTTCTTAGTGGTAGGAGGGGCCAGGTGCAACAACTTATCCTTCACCTTAGAAGGAATATCCCTGCATGCCCCAAACCACTGAACTCCTAGAAATTTCACGGAGGTGGAAGGTCCTTGAATTTTGGATGGATTTATTTCCCATCCCCTGATGCACGTATGCTGTACCAGCAACTCCAGAGTGGCTGCCACCTCCTGCTCATTCAATCCAATCAGCATAATGTCATTGATATAATGGACCAATGTGACACCTTGTGGAAGGCACAGATGATCAAGATTCCTGCGAACTAAGCTATGACACAGGGCTGGAGAGTTAATATAACCTTGAGGTAACACAGTAAATGTGTACTGCTGACCTTGCCAGCTGAAGGCAAATTGCTTCTGGTGGTCCTTATGGACAGATATGGAGAAGAAGGCATTCGCAAGATCAATAGCTGCATACCAGGTACCAGAAGATGTGTTAATCTGCTCAAGTAAAGAAACCACATCTGGTACAGCAGCTGCAATTGGAGTCACCACCTGACTAAGTTTCTGATAATCCACTGTCATTCTCCAGGATCTGTCTGTCTTCTGAACAGGCCAAATAGGAGAATTTAAGGGGGATGTGGTGCGAACCACCACCCCTGCATCCTTCAAGTCCTTTATAGTGGCATTAATCTCTGCAATTCCTCCAGGGATGCGATACTGTTTCTGGTTCACTATTTTCCTTGGTAGAGGGAGCTCCAATAGCTTCCATTTGACCTTTCCAACCATAATGGCCCTCATCCCACAAGTCAAAGAACCAATGTGGGGGTTTTGCCAGCTCCTAAGTATATCTATCCCAATTATGCATTCTGGGACTGGGGAAATAACCACAGGATGAGTTTGGGGACCCACTGGACCTACTGTCAGTCTAACATTCGCCAAAACTCCATTGATCACCTGACCTCCCTAAGCACCTACTTTAACTGGAGGGCCACGATGCCGGTTGGGGTATCCTAGAATCAATGTCAATTCAGAGCCAGTGTCCAGTAAGCCCCGAAAAGCCTGATTATTTCCTTTTCCCCAGTGTACAGTTACCCTAGCAAAAGGCCGTAGGGCCCTCTGAGGAAGGATAGGACTAAGCTTAATATTGAAACTTTTGGGGATTATGGGAGGGTCCTTCCTCAAAGGGACCCAGCCACCCCTTCAATCAAGGGGCTCAGGATCTGTAAACTGGCTCAAGTCTGGAAACTGGTTAAGAGGCCTTGATTCTCTGTTGCTATAATTCAAAGTGGCCTTTTGGTTCTTTGCTCTGGAACTTTTCTGCTTATACAGATCAAGCAGGAACTTAGTAGGTTTTTTATCTATTTCACTTCTGGGAACACCATGATTAAGTAGCCAGTACCAAAGGTCTACACGAGTCATACTGTTACGAGCATTGTTTTGCCTGTGCTGTCCATTACGGTAAACATGCTCACCTTGCCTTTGGTGATTCAGTACTGATACTTGGCCCTTGTTACCCCAAGAGCCAGTTAGACCCATTGCGTCTAAGTCACCTAATGCAGCAAATGCAGCTCCCACTGTGATGTCTTCTTTACATAAAAGACCAAAGATTGGGGACTTTAAGTGTGCTGGTGCTCCCCTCACAAATCTGTTTCTTATAGTCTTAGTGAAGGGCACATCTTCTGCACCCTCCCATTGCAGGTTTAAAGATGAGTTTACATGGTAAATCCACTCCAGCATTCCAAGTTCTCTGAGCCTTTTAATCCCTTCATCAACATTAAGCCAAGGGATATCAGGCAGCTCAAGCTCATTCACAGTAGGCCATCTTTGAATCCATACTTCAGCCAACCAATCAAATAAACTCTTGGCACCTCTTCCAACTGCATGAGCTGCAGTGTTAAATCTAAAATCTCTGGTCAGTGGGCCCATTTCAATAAATTCAGCTTGATCTAATTTTATATTCCTTCCTCCATCATCCCACACCCTTAAAATCCATTCCCACATATATTCCCCATGCTTCTGCCTGTACAAGTTAGAAAGCTCCTGAAGTTCTTTAGGGGTGTATCTCATTTCCTCTTGAGTCATGCTTTCTAACTCCCCTTTAGAGGCATGTCTAGCTTTCCACCTTGCTATAGGCCTTGAGGCAAAGATGGGTGGGCTCTGAGAAGCATCAGCACATCCTGCAGGGAGGGTCATTGCTGCTTCCTCAGACAAAGTAGGAATGATTCCCTCAGGCAAGCATGGAGAAGGCAATACTTCAGGGGGTGGGGGTGGGGATGCACCTGCAGCTAAAGGAGGGGAAGCCACATTTTCATGCAAAACAACTTCTTCAGAATCTGAGAGTTCAATGTCCCCAGATTCTTCAGGATCTTCCCATACATCCCCATCCCAAGTCATGGGATCCCACTCTTTTCCAACCAATGCCCTCACTTTAACTTCTGATAGCTTGTGAGGCTGGGAATTGAGCTTATGCTGCAAGTTAGCCAATCTTACAATGAGAGCTTGAGTTTGGTTTTCTGCAATTCGAGCCCTGTTCTGACTAGACAGGAGATTTTCCTCCAGGGAACCCTTAGAAACCTTCAGATCATGTGTGTGGGTCTTAAACTTGGAAATTTTCTTTTGGAGCTTATGCTTTTCTCCCAACAGTTTATCTAGAGATGCCAGAAGAAACCATCCAGCATCATCATTTGCCTTACTTTTCCACAAATATTCAAAAGTTCTAGATACAGAGTCACTAAATTCCTTGCTCCTCACAAGATATGACTCAGAATCACCAAATACATCTATCTCACGGAGTTCGTTAAATAGTGCACACCATGGATTATTAGTGCCCTCCTTATTACCAGCAGAGCCTTTAGTGGCACTGAAGTTGGAGAACCAACTCCACAGAGCACCAAGCCTACTAGGGAAATCTATCCTTACAATTCTGTTTCTCTAGAACCACTCCTGGTACCACAATCTGTATTAGTCAGGGTTCTCTAGAGGAACAGAACGGATATAATGAATTGTATTAAAAGGGAATTTATTGGATTAGCTTACACAGTCCCGCAATACCAGGTTGTAGGTCCGAGAGTCAAGAAACCCAGTAGCTTCTCAGTCCACGAGGCTGGAGGCCTCAGCAGTCCCAATCCAGCACTGAAGGCCTGGAGGCTTCCTGGAGAGACTCTGATCTTCAGTCCACCCTGGTCTTCAGTCCACACTGGAAAGCAGCAACACCAAGCAGCAAGTACCAAGCAGAAAGCACCAAGCAGCAAGCACCCAGTGGCAAGCAGCAAGCAGCACCGGCAGCCGGGTGTGAGAGAGAGTCTTTCTTCCCAAAGCTTCTTTTTATCAACCAGCCCCCTCCTCCAAGAGGGGCCGCCCACTCTGGGCCACCCACTCTGGGGGAAGGGCTTACCCCTGGGGGAAGGATTCTTCCTTTAGTTAATCCTTCCTAGAGGCAGCCTCAGAGACACACTTATGAGGAATGTCTGTGGATTCCTAAACAAATCAAGTTGACACAAACTTAACCATCACACATACTAAATGGGGAAAAGCAAGAAGCATTCTCATTAAGTTCTAGAACAAGTCAGGGGTACCCACAATCCCCACTGCTATTTAACATAGTCTTAGCTAGAGTAGTAAGAGAAGAGAACAAAATAAAATGGTTACAAATTAGAAATGAGGAAATCAAACTAGTCTTATTTGCAGATGACATGATTTTATACATAAGTGTAATAGTTTGAATATAAACTATTCCCATAGCCTTTTGTTGTTTCATCAACTATGTGACATTCTTTTTAAAAATTTTATTTATTTATTTATTTATTTATTTATTTATTTATTTATTTACTTGAGAAAGAGAGAGAGAGAAAGAGACAAATAGAGAGAGAAACAGAAAGAGAAAATGGGCATGCCAGGGCCTCCAGCCACTGCAAATGAACTCCAGATGCATGCGCCACCTTGTGCATCTGGCTTACGTGGGTCCTGGAGAGTTGAACCAGGATCCTTTAGCTTTGTAGGTAAATGCCTTAACCACTAAGCCATCTTTCCAGCCCTATGTGACATTCTTAAGCATAAAGTTTATACTTTATCTAGTTTTGAAGTTGTTCCTGAAAGAATCACTGGTCTAATGAGTATCTATGTCCTACCAGATGCATAAGACCAGTTAGGGAGGTGATCTCCTCTTCTGTCTTTCTGTGCCCCTGAGACAGGGTTTTACTATGTAGCCCAGGCAGTCCTTGAGCTTTCTATGTAGTCCAGCCTCAAACTCAGGACATTCCTGCCTCTGATTCCAGAGACTGACATGCATTCATGACCCTGTAGTGAATCCCAATAACCCCACTGAGGAGGGCCTTCAGTGGAATGGGGACAGAGGAGAAGGAGCATAAGTATATAACTCAATGGTAATATGACCAATATGCAATATGCTAATACAATTAAGTTCTCAATAAAATAGTTTGCCACACTATGTATTCTTAAAAATTAAATTCTAAATTATATGTATCAAAAATATTACCTGAACATGGAAGCACATTCCTATAATCTCACCCTCTGGAATCCAAATAGAAGGGACAACCTCTGAAATGAAGGCCTACTCAATAGGTGGGTTTAAGACTAAATAAAGCAAGAGGGGGGACAAATGAAAGTAATGGGTTGGGGTTTTCCTCAAAGTACCTTATGCACATGTATGAAATTGTCAATTAAAATTTTTTTAAAAAAATTACCAGGAAAAACAGTAATAAAAAAAAGATTAGATACATATATAGGACAAGAAAGAGTCTGTGTCTGAAAAACATGTCAAAAGGGAAAATGCAAATTTCAAAGGACAAAAGAAAACAAGAATGGAAAAATTATCACAGTAACTTGTGGAATATATTGGAACAGTCTAATGCAGGTGTCATTTAAACTCCATGAGGTGGGAGAAGAAATATTTGAAGAGATATCAAAAAATATTTCTCAAACTTTATATAACATGCTCTCACAGATTTTAGAAACTGCAAACTTCAAGTAAGATAAGCATAAAGAAAAACACATCTGGGCATATCAAGATGAAACTTATTAAAAAAATTAAAAAGAAGATTCTAAAAATAGAATAGAAAAGATACATTATATTCAAAGGTATACCAATAAGCTTATCTCTTGATTTTTCAGAATAAATAATAAAATTAGAAGACAATGGAATAGCTTTTAAAACATATTTTATTTATTTATTTGAGAGAAAGAGGCAGAGAGAGAGAGAGAAGAGAGAGAGAGAGAGAGAGAGAGAGAATGGGTGCACCACGGCTTCCAGCCACTGCAAATGAACTCCAGATGCATGCGCCCCCTTATGCATCTGGCTTATTTGGGTCCTGGAGAAACGAACTGAGATCCTTTGGCTTTGCAGTCAAATGCCTTAATTGCTAAGCCATCTCTCCAGCCCAGAATAGCTTTTTAAATGTTGAAAGAAAGCAATTGCCAACCTAGAATTTTTTTTTTTACCAGTGACAATAGTGTTCCAAAATAAAGGTTAGCTAAAATAGTTCTCACTCAAAACAAGAGCATAACTTAATAATAATTCCAACCTCTATCAGACAGACTGAATAATGGTCCTCCTAAGATTTCCACACATCAATCTAACATGGAGACAGAACTGGAAATAGAAAAGAAGGAGAAAGTTCCAGGCTTGAAGCCAGAGGATATCTTTGAATGTTCTAATGCAAAATTCCAAGGAATCAAATTAGAATCTGAATGTAGAGAATATTACAACAGTTGATGTTTTTCAATATAAAAACTAAACCATAGAAATCAAGACACTTATTGACATAGGGACAGACAGTGGTCAATGGCAAAAAATTGAAATTGAAAGCCTAGAAATAAATTCCTTGACCTATGGTCAACTATATTTATTTAAATGGCCAAAATATTGAAAAAGATGTAGTCTTTTCAACAAATAGTTCTGGTATAACTAGATATTTGAAAGAAAAATTACCTAACATGGTACACAAAAATTAATTCTCAGCTGGTCATAGACCTAACTGTTAGAGCTAAAACTCTATATCATAGAAGAGTTAACAGGAGTAAATCTTCACAATCTTAAGTCTGAATGATGCCTTTTAAGATATGTTTTAACAAACACATGTAATCAGAGAAAAACTGATAACTAAGCCTGAAAATCAAAAGCTTTCACAGATCAAAAGATACCATTAAAAGATTAATTGGGAAGGAGAAGGGTTTTAATAAGAGGGGAGGGGGATGAGAGAGGGTAGTTGAGGAGGCATAAGATCAAAATACAATATATACATGCATAGAAGTGTCAAAGATAAAAAAGAAAAATGGTACTTATTGTCAGTCATTTGTGACATTTATAAGTAGAAATTATTTCCATGTAGAAAATCAGTGTGCTTGAGCCATTTTATTCACCTGCTAATGTCATTAACTTTTGCTGTACATAAGTAAAATAAAATCCAAACTTAAAAAATAAAAAAAAAACAAGACACCATCAAGCAAGATGTGATGTCATATCCCTGTCATCCCAACACTGGAGAGGCTGAGGCAGGAAAATCTTGAATTCTGAAGCCAGCTTTGGACATAGAGGGGAGATCCTGTCTCCAAGAAAAAAAAAAGGAAAAATATAACCCTCTACTGCAAAAAATGTTTTCAATCACATATCTGCTAAAGAATTTATATCCAGAATATTTAAAGAACTCAAAATTCAATGGTTAAAAAACCTAACGTGGGCTGGAGAGATGGCTTAGCTGTTAAGGTGCTTGCCTGCAAAGCCAAAGGACCTCAGTTCAATTCCACAGGGCCCACATAAGCCAGATGCACAAAGTGGCACATGCATTTGGCACATTCTTTCTCTCTCTCTCTGTGTGTCTGCCTCTTTCTCTTAAATAAATAAATAACCTAACTTTTCAGACAAAACAAAATTAAGTATGATGCAAAGTATGTTTGCATACTTGATTTAAACCTGTTGATTGTTTAAACATGTGCCAAATGGATCTCTATTTGTATTGCATTGTCACTAGTAGGACCACACACAATGTGTTCACACAAGAAACTAAGCACTGTGAAGTGGGTGGTTGCCTTGAGGGTTATGACAAAGAAGGGGATGAAGTGCAAACAGAGTTAGGAAAGTTCTAATTTTGCTCTTGCAGGCTGCATTGTGCCTTAACACTGCAAAATGTTCAAGGTTATAATTTACTCTATGCTTCTGCTAATCACTGCCAAGCAGAAAGTACCAACTCTAAACTATAACATCTTACATTTGCTTCCACATTGCTTCAATCACAATCATGAATTTTGTCCTAAGCTAGCTATGGTTTGAATGTGTTCCCCTCCAAAATTTAGGTGTGACAGTATTAAGAAGTAATTGAACCAAGAGGCCTTTCCTTTATGAATGGGATTAGATGTCCTTGAAGAGGGGCTTGTTGGGAAGGATTCAGCCATGGGAGGACACAGCATACCGCCATCCAGAAGATGCAGCTTTCAAAGCCTTTAACTTGAGATTTCCTAGTCTTCATAACATGAGAAAGAAACGTTTGTTCATTATAAACTGTTTGTGGGTGATGTTTTGTTATAGCAGTATAAAACAGGCTAAGTCATCCAGGCATCAACTTACCTTCTTCAGAAGATTATAGAAAACTGTGTCTCTCTAGCCACAGATGAAATCAATGCCTTCTACTAACATGTAATTTCTCTGTGGGTGCATTGTTCTGCTAATATATAAAATTCAACTATAGAGGGTTGTGGCCCATTTTGTAAATAATTGGTCTCCTGTAAGTCCATCATAAACATTTCCATGGGCAAAAATTTAAAAATTAATTGAAAAGTGAAAAAAATAAAACACCAAAATTTCCTTGATTATAGTATTAGTATAATTCAAAACCTTATGAACAAAAACTGTGGAATAAAGGCAATTATAGACAGAATTTCCTGAATGCAACTACCATTAGTTTTTACAGTATGGTTCAAGTTGATAAAGGGCTTCCAGTGGAACAATTCTGCAACTATATGGTTCTAAATATTGTCACACTAGTCTAAGCATTGCACTTCCAGAAAGAAAAAAATGTTTCTATGTTTTATCATGCATTAATTAAGAGATAAGTAAATGTTCTTTTATAAAACTCTGCTTGGTGGTGCCAGGATCTAAGTTATCACCACCTGGGTTTGGATAAGTCAGACTCTAAATAGTAAACTCTCCCTGAAGACCAAGCCTGGTGCTCAGATCTGCCCTTTTGTGGTACCTTGGCTAGAGACTAGCCTTTTAGGAGATTCTCAAGCATGCAGCCCATCACCTCAAAGGATCATTACCTACACACAGGAGGCTACTTCTGCCCTAAGAGGGGGGGAAAAAAAAAGCACAAAACCCTGCAAATGACACATGTTGTGGGCATCTTGGTCAGAAATGAGAGTCACCAAGGCTGTGCATAAGTTGGCTTGTCGGGTTTCTTCCATGTTTCTTCCCATTCACTTTGTGCTGCTTTCCACCAAGGAGCCAAACTGCTAAAGGCTACACCAAATAGTTCTTGCCTTCTTTCTTCTAGATAGATCTGGTAGAAGTGAGACACTGTCCAGAGATGTGAAGCCAGAAAGAGAGAGAGAATGGATCATTTACTTGTTCTTAGTCAAGCCCCCAGTGACGGTAGTAGTGGCTGTTGCTGAGTTGGTAACCACTTCCTTCCTTTGCTCCTTCAGGTCTAGAGAAGTATCAAAGGGTCAATGCTGCCACCCCAGGAGATTTCACTGTTCCTTGTCTCTTAGTTGTGCCCACTCTTTGACCCTTGATAAGTCCTTCTGTAATTCTTATGCAAAGACAAAAGCAACAAACAGTGGTGACCACTGGTGAGTGGAACTAGAAAACATTGACCAAAGTTTTAACATACTATTTGATCCTGATCCTTACTTTTAGTAAAATTATTTTTAAATGATTTGGTAATTAAACACAATATGCTCAAATTCTCCAAGAAATAAAAAAAAGCAAAGTTAACCTAAGAGTAAATAAATGTTGTTATGCATAATGGAATGCATGTAGGATATGAGCCTTTTTTTTTTTTTTTTTTTTTTTTTTGGTTTTGCGAGGTAGGGTCTCACTCTGGTCCAGGCTGACCTGGAATTAACTATGTAGTCTCAGGGTGGCCTCGAACTCTCGGCGATCCTCCTACCTCTGCCTCCTGAGTGCTGGGATTAAAGGCGTGCGCCACCACGCCCGGCTTTTTTTTTTTTTTTTTTTTTTGCTACTGCAAGAAAAGGTTTAGGAGATTTGGTTTGTACAGGGTGTAAAGATTTGGCCGTGTGTGTGTGTGTGTGTGTGTGTGTGTGTGTGTGTGTGTGTGTGTGATGCTAATAGGTAGTTAGGTAGAAACTGGCCCAAAGAAACATCCAGGATGGCTGCAAGTAGCAATTTCCTAATCCTTCCTCAACGGGAGGAACAGTTTTCAGTTTCTTCCCCAATCATGGGCTTGGCACCTGTATGCTGTCCTTTCCTGAAATCAGCGGTCCTCTTGGGCCCATCAACCAGTTAGGTTCCTTCATACACATCTAGCCTGACATTCTAGTTGAATGTTTAAAGTCCTATAAATGTACCTGAGCCTTTCCTTTCCCACAGGCTTATTCCCCATAGAGCATTTCCCATGTGAGGGAATTTCTTCCCTAGTCTTTTCCTCTCCTCTCCCAGCAATGCTAGAAGTGGGGAGGAATCTTCTGATACTGGGAACTATCTGAAACAAGGAATGGGGTGCTTTGGAATAATCCTAGAACCCCAAATCCTGAGTTTGTGTCTGTTAATTAACCATAGAATTGATGATCCAGACTAAAGAGAATGATTTTTAAACCACCACATTTTATTTGAACTTAAAAGGGATGTGAGGGAGAGAAAGGGCCCAAGGGTCAGATGGCCTAGGAGAAGGGAAAGGAAAGTGGCTGGGAAGAGCGAAAATACCCATTTAGTCCCCAACCCCATGTGGAAGAAAGAACATGAACCCTCAACACACAAAAAAAATGTGAGAAGGTATTTTTCTAAAAAGCAAAGGGGGCTGGAGAGATGGCTTAGCGGTTAAGGCACCTGCCTCCTAAGCCTAAGAACACCTGTTCCAATCTCCAGCGGTTCCAATCTCCAGGTCCCACGTTTAGCCAGATGCAAAGTGACGCAACGGCTCAATGTCACACTTGACCACAAGGGGGCGCACATATCTGGATTTCGTTCATAGCAGCTGAGAGGCTGCTGGCCCGCTCATCTCTATCTGTCTTCCTCTCCCTCTCTCTCTGTTTCTGTGTCTTTCTCCAAAATAATAATAATAATAATAATAATAATAATAATAATAATAATAATAATAAAAAAAATACAAAGCAAAGGGGTGTGCTTCCAAAGAGATTAAAAAGTCATAAAAACTATTAAAAATTTTCATTTCTCACTCTGGCAGCCTGGGTGGGAAAGAGATAATCTGGAGACCCAGGCATGGAGTTGTGTTCAGCTCAAAAGGCAGAGAAAGAAGACTGACCCTCTCTGTGGGCCCAAGTAAGATATTTTGGAGTCCATGCTCAAGAGGAGGTTGACACATCTGCTTGAGGTGTGTCAGCCAATGGTTTTAAGCTTAGAGAAGGGTTCCACCCACACCTGGACAAGATAAGCGCTTGAAAGAGAGATTTGATTTTGATTGGGTGAGACTCTCAGATGATGAATCCTGCAACTGAAGTAGGCAGGGTGAGCTGAGCTAGGAGGACAAGCCAAGATCCTGTGGCAAGGGTGTGATGTAAGATTCCTCCCTCAAGGGCCTCCCTGACTGCCTGACTCAAAACTGTCTAACCTACCCCTTCTCACTTCTTTTTTTGCTTTTTTTCTCCTGTTCTGTTTTCACCTTATCCTTGATAAATTTTCATAACCTACCCTTCTCTCTGCCTGTGTTTTTCAATTCTTTGATAACTTGGATAAGAACCTGAAGTTGGGGCTCATGAGCTAGTGGGTCTCTGGCACCTTTATGGAGATTTAATCCCTCTCAGAGCTCCAATCCCATAGCATTTTTTTGTTGACCACAAAGGGACCACAGGGTAAGTTAAGGAGTGTGTGTGTCTGTCTATCTGTCTGTCTGTCTGTCTTCCATGATCTTATGACTCAAAGCTGTATGTTTCTTTAAGCTCCTGACAGTGAGTAGTGGGTGGTAGGAAGCTGCAGTAGAAGGAATTTTCCCCAGGTGGCAAATTCCAGTGAGTGCAAGCCACCTAGCACTGCCCTGGACATCTTAAAAGTTCTAATTCATGGGATGGAGAAATGGCTTAGCAGTTAAGGCACATACCTGTGAAGCCTAAGGACCCAGGTTAGATTCTCCAGGTCCCACGTAAGCCAGATGCACATGGTGGCACATGCATCTGGAGTTTGTTTGCAATGGCTAGAGGCCCTGGCGCACTCATTCTCACTCTCTCTCTCTCTCTCTCTCTCTCTCTTTCTCCCTTGCTCAGTCTCTAATAAATAAATAAATAAAAATAAATCTTAAAAAAATTCTAATTTACACCAGCACTGCCCACCTACCTCTATGACTAACATGGTAGCTGCATGCTTTAGGCAACTGAAATGCTAATTCACACTTTCTCAGCTGCAAAGAACAGAGCTTGGGCCTGTTGCAAGGAAAATGAAACAATTTGATAGTAGTTTGGTAGGTTGACTAGACTTCTTATTAAATTTATCTTAAGAGAAAGTTGTTATTTTTAAGATGCTACTATATTAAAGCCCCTATAGTCTGTCTGGTTGTGGGGCAAAAGAATTGCCTGGCTTGTTTTTCTTTTTCTCTGGGCATTCAAACTGCTTTAGCTGCACTGCTATACTTTACAATTCAATGGTCAATGTACATGGTGCTCATAGAACTCTTGTTGGAAACTTAGCCACTTAAAAAATATTTATTTATTTTTATTTATTTATCTGTTTATTTGCAGAGGGGGGAGAGAGAGAAAATGGAAGCTCTAGAACCTCTTGCCACTACAAATGAACTCCAGATGCATGTGCCACTTTGTGCATCTGTCAGGCAGTTTTAAACTGCTTTTTGCTAAGAGGCACCAGACCCAAGCATATAGGGAAATGGCATGTTTCCCCACATATTTAAATTGTTCCTGAAAGCCGGTGGTTACAGAAGCTGGCCAACATGGTGATAACCATGTGACTTGGCCATAATTCCTACAGACATAAGGCTTCAGCCCACACTTACTTGGATGGAGCCTAAATGCCACTTCAGCCCAAGATCCATCCTGGAGTAGAATGATTCCAAAGGTCAAATGATCCTCCCACATCAGGGAAAAAGGAAAAATGGTAAAATACTTTTTTTTTTCCTTTTCTGGATTGTTGTAAATCTTCTTTGTTTCTATGGTGTGGTGGTTTGAATTATATGGCCCCATAAACTTGTGTGTTTTGAATGCTTGGTCTACAGCTGATGGCAACTTGGGAAGTGGGGCATCCCTACAAGAAGTGTGTTGCGGGGGGCATACCTTGAGGCTTATTAGCCCCTAGCTTGCTAGTGATATATGGCTTACTCTTCCTGCTGCTGTTTTCCAACTGCTGTGGCAGAGGTGATGTCCAGCTTCTGCTCATGCCTTGCTTTCCCCTGCCATCATGAGGCTTCCTTTTGAGACTGTCAACCAAAATAAATCCTTTCCTCCTATCGGCTGCTTTTGGTTGGGTCTTCTGTTACAGCAAGAAGAAGGTAGCTACAACACATGGGCACTAGGCTTAAGAGGGAACATGCCAGCTGATGAGCCCTCCTACTTCCTCTGGCTGCCCTCTGCCCATACCCGCTCAGCCCAGGTAGGGTAGAGCCGGATGTATACGCCTGCCTGGCAGTGAGGCCTGGGACAACCCAAAGGAGCCAAGCAGCCTCTGCCTCTCTGACATTGGAGAGTGGGGGAAAATGAACTGTGTTTTTTTTTCTTTTTCTTTTTGATCTGATCCTTTTCTGTCCATAGGCTTGGGAGGAGCATGCTAATCAGTGCATGTGACCCATCATTTTTTATGTGTGCCTATGGATATTCTCTGCCCACAGCCATCCAACTCATGCCTGGGCACAGTCTGGCCACCCAGCCTGACAAGACACATTTGAGGCTAGGTAGCATCCTTTCACTGGCTCTGGAGAGGTTTCAATTATACTCAGACTGTTATCAAGTTTTAAATTAAGGTTTGCTTAATGCTACATTTGCCAAAGAGATATAAGACTCCTCCAACGGTCTGAGTTTTAATATTAATTCATGTTTGAATTGTTTCAATCTTCTTTCATGGCTTTTAACAATGTGTTTCAGAAATTTTCCAGAATAGAATGTTCCAAAAATTGACAGATGGGGGCTGGAGAGATGGCTTAGCGGTTAAGGCGCCTGCCTGCTAAGCCTAAGAACCCGGTTCCAATCTCCAGGTCCCGCGTTTAGCCAGATGCAAAGTGACGCAAGGGCGCAATGCCACACTTGACCACAAGGGGGCTCACACATCTGGATTTCTTTCACAGCAGCTGAGAGACTACTGGAGCGCCCATCTCTATCTGTCTCCCTTTCCCTCTCTCTCTGTCTGTCTCTCTCTGTGTCCCTCTCCAAAGATAAATAAAATAATTTAAAAAATTTAAAAAAATCGACAGGTGGTAACATCTATATGCTGGGTAAATATTATAAGTCAAATCTGCTTGTCATGTCCCTGGAACACAATCACTATATACATTTCTTTTTAAAAGAGCTTGGTGACATAAACATAATAAAAGGGTGAATTTTAAGTCCTAATCTAAGCTGACTATAATACATTATTAGAATGGAAAGGGAATTTTGAATAATAAATGCTGAATTGTCTGTGGGGAATTCAATGAAACATTTGATAAAGACAGTTTTTTAAATGGTCTAATAGATTTAAGTTAAAAGATATCAGGTAAAAATGCTTTTGTTGACGATTCTGTAAATTTATACCAAGATAGAATGGTTAAATGATAAACTAGAAAGAAAAGCATATGTAAAAAGTCTGAATAAATTAAACAGATGTTATAAAATTTAGAGTGATATATGGAAAAGAAAATGAATTTAAATAGTGACAAGGATTTAAAAATATATACATTTTATTTTTTATTTTATTTTATTTTTGGTTTTTTGAGGTAGGGTTTCACTCTGGTCCAGACTGACCTGGAATTAACTATGTAGTCTCAGGGTGGCCTCGAACTCATGGTGATCCTCCTACCTCTGCCTCCCAAGTGCTGGGATTAAAGGCATGTGCCACCACGCCCGGCTAAATATATACATTTTAAAAAGTAAAAGCTATATCAGTCTAGATTCAATTTCTCTCTAGAGGAAAATGGTTTTCAGACTAGACAGGTAAAACCATGTCATCATGGTATGTTACCAAGTCATAAGCACAGATGAGTTCCAAATCATATTGTTATCATTTTAGACCCTACAGTTATTCCACATAGGGACACAGACCTAATAATATAAACAAAGGAATTCTCAAAGCAGAGTAGGAAAATTCTAGGCATCAGTATCTACGATAGCCCACTTTCAGTTTTTCTTTCCTTGATCTCTGACAACGACCATGAATGTGTCAGTGGACAATGCCCCTCAGGATGCTTTGAGGAAAGGAATGACAGAAGATGATTTCCCTCCTCCTTTTCAAAGTAAGTGTCAGACTGATTTAATTTAATTTAATTAAGATGTTCCCTGGGATTTTCTTCTCTTGAGACAGACTTGGCCTCCCGGCTCAATGAGAAGGAAAGGGAGAACAAACAGCTCAAAGATATATAAAGAGTTTTGGTTCTTTATATTTTCTCTCTTGCCTTTGGTTACTTCAGGTCACTGAAGCTCCATTATTTCTAGTTTTGATGTAGTTCTTACATTTTTGGTAGAAGAATAAAATTGGGGCTGGAGAGATAGCTTAACACTTAAGGCACTTTCCTGCAAAGCCAAGAGACCCAGGTTCAATTCCCCAGGATCAACATAAGCCAAAGTGGTGCATGCATGTGGAGTTCATTTGCAGTGGCTAAAGGCCCTGGCATGCTCACTCTCTCCCTCTCTATCTATCTGCCCCCCCATCTCCCTCTCTGAAATAAATAAAGAAGAAGAAGAAAATGAATACAAGTCCCTAAAAGAACAAAGGAAAACCACAGAGCCTGCTTAAAACTTATCCCAAGCTAAAGCAAGTAAACTGAACTTGTTGGGCTGGTGATATGGCTCAGCAGTGCTTGTAAGATGTCATTTATAAATTTGTACATGTGACCATGCCTCATAATGTCAAGGTTAAAACTTACATTCACTGATTTTACTTTGCTCATGATAACAGCTATAAAAACTGACTTTCAAATGTTTAATCAAATTAGCTATGTTTCTCTGTCAAGCTTTTACCTACTGGAAGAACTGAGTATTAAAGTCAAGGTTTAATCATTAGTTGCTGATTTTTCTTTTATAAGACTATATTAGTTAATTTCCTATCTAATTCATGTTAATTATACCAAATTTTCATTGCTGACTTTATTATTTAAGATTATAAAAGAAATGATTTAGTTTCAGTCTTTTGTTCTCAAAAAAGCGAAAGAGACCGCCGGGCATGGTGGCGCATGCCTTTAATCCCAGCACTCGGGAGGCAGAGGTAGGAGGATCACCGAGAGTTCGAGGCCACCCTGAGACTACATAGTTAATTCCAGGTCAGCCTGGACCAGAGTGAGACCCTACCTAAAAAAAAAAAAAAAAAAAAAAAAAGCGAAAGAGAAGCCGGGCATGGTGGCGCATGACTTTAAAAAATCCCAGCACTTGGGAGGCAGAGGTAGGAGGATTGCCCTGAGTTCGAGACCATCCTGAGACTACTTAGTGAATTGCAGGTCAGCTTTGTCTAGAGCAAGACCCTACCTTGAAAAACCAAAAAAAGAAAAAGAAAAAAAGGAAAATGAAAAAGAGCTAAAGAGGTTCCCCATGTTCTAGGATAACCTCTGTGTTAAAGACATGTTAAGGGGCTCCATCTCCAATTCCTGAGTCAAAGTGAGTTAAATACAAGTTATAACACTGGAATCTGTCATGTATAAATAATGTTGGTACCATTTAGATATATGTTGTTGATAACTTACCTAATGTTCATGTATTTTTGATACTCATGGGTAAAACATAAAATTGCTTTATATTAATTTAAGTACTTATAATGTACATCAGATTCATTGCTATAAATTTATATTTCAGGATTAAACAAAGAGCATCAATTTTGCATCTGTGTTTTCACTTTCAAAGCAAATTTATCAAGGATTATATTTTGTACGGCTTAGTAAAAAAAAGGGTTATTTTTAAGCCAAGTTATTTTAGTTTATCAAAGACCAGGTTCTACTTACCTCATTAAATTATGTGTAATCAAACTGTTGTAGTCAAGATTTTGCTTAAGTGATTGTCTCAGCTTTGATATCTCAAGCTCCTATTCCTTGAAAGTAAATTAACTCTCAAGACATAGCTCCTGATCCATGATACAGCCTCATGCTCAAACAATGGTCTTCTTCTCAGAGGAATGGTCTTGAGCTCTACTCTCTCTGAAATCCAAGGATTAAATTGTCAGTGCTCCTGAGTAATTCATATGCTCATTTACAAAGGTGTAAAGATTAACCATAATTTTTTAAAAACACAGATACCAAGACTTTATGCTGCCTTAGCTACCTTTATCTGACAAATTTCTATATGTTTGCTTGATCATTATCAAATCAATTTATTCATATGTGTTAATAGGTAAATTGTTGCCAGGGCTGTTAACTTTTTTTGCCTGTACTACCTGTTACATATTTAAAAAGAAGTTATGTCTGCTTTATATGTTATAGATTTATCTTACAATGTCACTAGGCAACCAAAATTATATGTTAGGCAAAGTGACTGAAAGTTTTTGTATCACTATTTAACTAGATCTGCTTTGTTAAAGACAAAGGTGATCCGACATGCTCTGTATCCACACTTTCATTCAAGATGGATATAATTGTCCCTCTGAGTGTTTAATAAACATATGTAGAAGCCAAAGTCAATGTGAGACATCGGAACTAAAAGAGCAACAAATATTTTGATCCTTGCTCCCAGGACAAACAGGCAACAGGAGATGACAGGAAATTCCTAGTGTGTTCTACAACTGTGGTAAACCATCTGTCTTCTCAGTAAGGGGGGACATTGAGACCTAGAGATTGGGCTACAGAGTATAGTCTACAAGAAGAGAGTCACAACAGAGGAATGCTTACAAGGGAACCACATGGTCAGCATAGCCCTGACTCACCTGAGCAGATGATAAAAATGCTGAGAGAGCCATACAGTTCCTCCCAGGACCCTAATAGTTGCTCCTACAACTGAGTGGGTAGAATTCCTCTTTCCTGCTTTTTTCTGCTTTCCTATTTTCACCTTGTGTTTAATAAATTCTCATAATTTACATTTTTATGAGTTCCCATAGCACTAGGACATATAAATATTTCACCAAATGGGGCCAAGTGAAGTTCTGTGACTACAAAATGGTCTTTATAGAAAAGCAGTGCCTGACATGCCCACAAGTCAGAAAGTGATTAGTATCTCAGGCACATGTCATTGTAAAGGAACTGGCTTTGAAGAGACCTCTGCTGGATTATATACCAGTGGAGAGAGATAGTATGTCCACTCTGAGCAGTGACCATAACAGTCACAAAAACATTGCTGTATATTCTCACATGAATGTTACAGAGCCATCAAGAGAACATTTCTCCTATAGGAATGATCAGAACAAATGATTTAGGAATGTAGTAGCACCCTTGCTTCTCCAGGTGTTGGAGGTTCTTAAAATCATCTCTTCTTCCCACAAGACTTGAACATGACTCTTGTGAACACTGCTTATTATATGTATCTTGTCCAAGCCCTTAAGATGAGGCATCTTTTCAGTCTAAGACCTAACTACAAGTCTCTGACTTGGCAATGTTATATAGACTGCCTTCCAAACATGTGACATAAGAGAATAAATAGCAAAGGTTTGTGTACTATAAATAGGCAGACCAAGCCTACCTGTTTAAGGATTCTAAAGATATAAATCTGTTTTACTGTTGTGTTGTTTTGTTTTGTATAACTAGGTATTCATTTTTCAACCACTAGCCTAAGAAGAAACCAACTTTCAGGCCTCTGATTTCACCTAAAATCTAACTTGACACTGTTATAAATCTGGCCCTATTTAAATGGATTTGCATTTGACTCTGAAAACCTTAGACTTCTATCCTATGCTTAGTTGGAGTCCAATCTGGTCTACTTTCCTTCCTATGGTCCAATGAACTTGAACTGACCTGCTTCTTCCTATTGGTTCCCCCAATGGTAGACATTCTATCCATGGGTTCCTTCATGCTCACTGATGTCTTTTTACTACCTTCACTTTTCATGTTTTATTTATATATTGCTGAGATCAGTTTTTCCTTAATCACAATACTTTCTCTTTAGGCTAGGTAGATGGTTTCAGTAGGTAAAGTGTTTACTGTGTAATCATAAAGATCTGAGTTTTGATCCTAGCACAAATGTAATAGCTGGGTTCAGCAGCACATAGCTGTAATCCCAGCCTTGGGGAGATGAGGACAGATGAGCTCTAGGCTTGGTGAGCGACCTGTCTCAAAAAATTTGGTGGAGAGTGATAGATGAAGGCCCAGCATTGTCCTGTGGTCTCCATCCACATGTATATACATGTACACACATACAGAGAAAATTCTTTCTCCCTAGCATTTATATTAAATATGATTCCAAAATTAGACCTAAAAGGCATAAAGTTATGATTATAAATATTAGGTTGTGCCAAATCCTATACCCTAACCTCTGCAGTCAATACATACATATGTACATGTATGTATATATTCCATAAACACCAGTATGCAGGACATTTAATGTAAGACTGATATGGGCTAATAAGGAAGAAAAATATACTCTTGTAATGAAGGGATAAAAAAGTAGAATTGTCTAAATATTTATAGCAGGTCTATATCTCAGTAAACCTTTGTTTACATACTGGTCAATATAAGGAATGTTCCTTTATTTTTCTTTAGCTTGTTTATTTAAATTTTCAGAATACATCAGAGTGGTAGAATGAAATACCACTCAAGCTTTACCTGAAATTGTATCTAGGTTTTGTTTTGTTTTGTTTTGTTTTGTTTTGTTTTGTTTTGTTTTGTTTTGTGGAGGCAGCAGGGTGAAACCAATTTTGCCAATATTGATCAGCTCACAGGCTTCAACTACACTTGTGCTGTCTGACTTGCCTTGGTCTTTAGTCTGCATTGGTCATCACTGGGACACTTCTCTTTCAGTCCATCCACTGTCTCAAGTTTTGGGTGTGACCACAGTGTTCATGGGACATGAATAGTCAAAATTTGTCACATTCATCAGCATGAACTCTCTTGGCAAAACAGAAAACATAAATATATCTGATAAAAATGGATATCCCTTGGCCAACACTAAGAGGGCAGTAGTTAAAACTTCTAGAAATGTGGGTGTGGGGTGTCAGTGTTTGTTTAGCATGCAAGATGCCCTGGGTTGACTCCCTACCATTGCCACATCTAAATAGCTAAGCCTTTTCCTGTGCATCCTAGAAGAGATCTACTTAGGCTACCAATAAAGTACTCACTTCCTGCTGCTTCCTAGGCAATGTTGGGCTAGACCTATTTTCTGCTTATGCCCCTGGCACTTCCCTCCATCTATTCTCTTACATCATCCTTTCAGGCTTGCTATGTCACAGATCTCAATAAACTCTTTGTTTGAAAAATTCAATACTCTCTGTCCCCAAGACTGGGTTATTAACTCTACAAACATCCTATTAGACTGTCTTCCAACCTGCCTAGGTCTCTGTCTTAACTACATCAAAGTCGGCCTCTTCTCTCCCTCCATATAAAACTCTTTCACTTGCTTCTCACATTAGAAAACAAACACAAAAAGAAAAGAAATTAAGTAAAAACCCTGCTGCTCTTAATTATTTCAAGCACAAATTCAACTTCTTTATCTGGTCCATTCAACAACTATATTATATATTTCAAGTTAGCTAGTAGTAAGGATGAAGATTAGTGCTAAGAAAAAGCTGTTAAGACACACTTCCAGTCATGGAGAAGTTTGTGGTCCCTGGGAAACAATAAGCAAACAGGAAAAAACAATCTAGAGTGAAAAGTACAACCACAAGAGGAAGCCCTGGGTTGGATGGGATTGGGAACATCCAACCTTGTTGAAAGATAAAAAGGGCAAAAGCACAGAAGCCTACTGCAAAGGAGATGGGCAATAGTCAAGACTCTACCTGAGCTGAAGGAATAGGAGATACAAGTACTGGGAGTCTAGAAAGTGCTCTACTCTTCTTTCTGAGTCAAATTCAACATGAAGAAAACAACTCCACATGTTTTGAGCTCTGCTTTCTGGTGGTGACATATCCTGGGTCATCTCTCCTTTTATGTCATTGGTCTTGTTTCTTTAACACTTTGTGGAATAACTCTGAAATAATGTTAATTATTTCAAAGCAACTTGAGCACCCAGAATTGTGACTAGAATTGTCAAGTGTGCATCATCCTAATTTAGTGGCAAGAACTGTCTGAGATCCCAGAAGTCTTGGGTCTAGACTTTCTTTTATGGTTTTGTGACTTGGAGAGAAAATTCTATCCCTGCCTATCTTTTCCTTTGTCAAACATTCTGCATCATTTAGAGAAACACTTGGCCCTGACTACATAGAACATACATCCATGCACATACCCATACCCTCTCTGACACACACACACACACACACACACACACACACACACACACACACACACACGAAAGAGAGAGAGGTACCTGTGGATAGATGATACAAATTTAGGAACATGGTTAATATTAATTAATATAAAAGATCTCTGGATGAGCAATACTGTGTTCCTTTTTATTAAGACAGAGTTTCACCTTGTAGCTATTGATGGCCTCAAACCTATAGTGATGGTCCTCCTGCCTCAGCCTCCTGATTACTGTGATTACATGTATTTATTGCTATGCCCAGATTTTTTATTTTAATTAGCATATAATTGTTCATATTTATGGCATATGTTGTTACATTTTATTACAAGTACATGACAGACTATACTTTGCTAAATCTTGTGAATGTTTTGAAAATATAGGAAAATCAGGAAACCAAATTCCAACCTCTAACCATTCATGAGTTCATGATCTTGTGTCTTTTCCTCTTTTTAAGACAGCCTTTTGGGTCCTGTGCAGTTCTGCCACCTCTTCCTCCTGTGGAGAAATATACCCAGAAACAGATTGTTATCTATAACCAAAGCTCCTGAACATTGGGTGTGTGTATGATAACCTCTTGATTTGCTGAGAAGTTTGTATTTTATATGAAACAGTGACAATGAGGTTCTGTACTGATGAATTTGAATAGGCAAGTAAGAGAGGAATGGGGAGTTGGGGCTGTCTTTTCAGAGCCACATGCAGTGTATCACATAGGCAATAGAGACCCTGGCTACACCTAGTCAGGCAGCCACAGGTCTCAAGTGAGTTCTCCCTGAATTGTCTGCTGCTCAGAGTCAGTTATCTCTATAGAGCTCTGCCTGCTCATAGGTGAAGTTGCAGGATCACTCACCTGGGCAGCATGTTGTGCATGTTTCCCATCCCCCTCTTCTGCTACATGTGGTCAGTGGGGCTAGATGACTGCAGTGCTCCCCTAAGCTATGATAACCCTTCAGTATATAGCCAAATAGTGTGGATTGTGTCCCTCTTGCACCCTTTCTCCTTCCCAGCAGAAGACAGGCCCTTCTTCAGGACCATTGTCTCTCCCTGGGCTGGGCAATCAGTATGGGTTATCATTCCAAAGATAGCCATTATGATGGCTTCTGTCTGCCTACACCTGAGCCTAAAGGAAGAGAATTCAAAAGAAAGCAGAGTACAGGCAGATTTACTTTAGTAAAAAGCAAGGAGCTGTTTTTTTTTGTTGTTTTGTTTGTTTGTTTCTTTAAAACAAAACTGTTCATTTCTTCTTCATTGTATAATAGTTTTTATAAGCTAAACTTACTGTGTTTTAAGATGTACTTATGGATTTTTCTGTTGTTTAAATGACTCTTTATAAGTGTGTTTTCTGAGTAAAGCTTCATAATAGCATATTTGAGTCTAAAAATATGAATGCTTTCCTTTAGGAAGTCACCACTCCCTTCCCCTCCATATTTGAGGAAATACTGCAGATACAGCTGTAAGGACAGTTAAAATAAGGAAACTCAAGCACCCACCCACTGAACAGTGTTTCCGTGGGAGCCAGTAACAGCTAATGCCAAACTGAGGTAAGGCAGGTGGGGCCTCCTTCCTAGTGTCATGTACTACTTTCCCATTTTCTATGTTCTGTATGTTAAATAAATCTAAATCAAAATCAACAAATGGCACTCAGGAGCCAGAGGTAGGAGGATCACCGTGAGTTCAGGGCCACCCTGAGAATACAGAGTGAATTTCAGGTCAGCCTGGGCTAGAGTGAGACCCTACCTTGAAACAAACAAAACAAAACAAAAAAAAAAAAAAAAAAAAAAAGATCAACAAAGGGCCTTTTCATTCTGGTGCCTACAGCAAGCAGAAGATGTAGCCCTGAAGTTTTGAGAATCTTTTACCTGGCATTAGCTGAATGCACTCCAGGAATTCATTTCATAATCCCTTGGAATGATCCTGCTTCAGAGCAAAACTAGATGTGTGCTGCATTTGGCTAGCATAGGAGGTGACCCCTTGTTTTTCCCCACCTGCTCTCTTGCCCTGACTTGTCTGGCTTATATGATTATTAAGCATGTAGATGAATAACAATTTGAAGGGGCTCCTTCAAAGACTTGACAAAAAGCATTGAGAAAAAGAGCTCTTTCAGACTTGTGCAGCTTTGCTACAGAGACTACACAATGTGGTATACTCATCTTGTTCTGATGGCCAAAGGTACAAGGTCAGCAAACCAAGAATTTACAAAGTACCAGCCAAATGTACAATGCTATTAATAGCTAAACAGAACATATAAAAAGTAGCTCATATCATCTGTCAAAGAGCTATTCTATCTGGTTAAGGAGGGTCATTATAAAAAACACAACAGAAAATAATAATAAATACAACAGCCAGATGTGAGTGGGACATGCCTGCAATCCCAGGACTTGGAAAAAAAAACACAATTAGTTTTTACAATTTGTGGTTCCACAAGAAAAAAAAGAAGGATCAGTTTGAATGTTTGGGAGAGGCTGTATGCATAATAAAGTAGCAGTTAATGTCAAGGTCTTTGCCAAGGTACTTGGTTCAGAGCTTGGCTCCAGCATTTCTTGGTATATAGGAAAAAGTAAATATATATCTGTTTCTGCCTTAATTTCCTAATTTGTACAATGGGGATAATACACATGCTTATCTTATGGTAGAAAAGAAGCTAAAAGTTGAACTGATTTACTAAGTTACGCTAAGAGTAAATTGGTGAGGAGCTAAACTTACCTTTGTGTCAGCAGATGGAAAAATCCCAAAGAGGGAAATGTCCAGAAAGGGCCCAGAAGGCACAGGAAATCTAAGAGTTCTGGTCCCAACAAGATGATGGGTGAATCCCAAATTGCTGTGGACAGATGGGGACTTATTATAAGAAATTTATAATTCTTTTAAGTTCACTTTATCTCTCTATGCATCTATGGAACTGCTAACAGACAACAGCCCCAAGGTTTTTTGTTTTGTTTTGGATTTGGTTTTGGTTTTTCGAGGTAGGGTCTCAATCTAGCTCAGGCTGACCTGGAATTTGCTATGTAGTCTCAGGGTAACCTCGAACTCACGGCAATCCTCCTACCTCTGCCTCCCAAGTACTGGGATTAAAGGTGTGTGCTACCACGCCCAGTCCCAAGGTTTATGTTTAGATTGAGAAGTACTCAATACTGAGTTTGTGAGAAAATTTCTAAAACTTCTAATAATGTTCTAATCTGCTTTCATATTTTTTAAATATGTGTTTCAGATAGTTGATAAAAGAGGCTCCAAAAATCAACAAGTGATAAATCTAAATGTATATTCTGAAGAAATAATATAAGTCAAGTCTGGTCTACTCTTATAAAATATTATTTCAAAGAGCCTTTTGAGGACAATAAAAAAATCACTTAAGTGGTCATAGTAAAAGGTCTTATTATAAGGACAATAAAAGTTTTGCTGATAATTATAATGAGACAAACTAGATAAAAGGATACACTGAAGAAGAAACATTAAATGTTGGATAAAAATATTGTTATAAAATTGTTAAACAGATTATAAGGTAAAAGCATGTAAATGAAGGTATGAGAAAATTACAACAGAAGGCTTAAAGACAAAGGTGATTAACTGTCTTAAAGTATGAGATTAAGATGACTATTAGCTTAAATCTTATATCAAATTAACAAAGGATGGCCCTAACTGGTTGCAGGATGTTATGACATTCAGGTTATAAATTCAAAACTTTAATTTACTGATGTTAATCTGGTCATAATAATACTTATAAGGTTGTAAAAGACTGGCTTTAAAGTTCTCAACCAAGTTAGCATTGTTCTTCTATTTGTCAACCTTTTAGTATTTAATAAAGTATTATATCTAAGAAAAAAGCAAAAACACTGTAACCTTAAGATGGTGCCTGTCTTGTTCGTGCTGTTTCACTGGGTGTATATCACTAAGATTATTGTCTAAGTATTACGAAAGGTGATTTAGTCATTGTGACTTTGTCCTTAGGAAAACTGAGGAAACTCCTCCTGTTCCAAGAAAATCTGCTATATACAATGTTTATGTAGTTTGTCTAAACTTCCTATATTCTACCAGTCATAAATATTGTTTTATGTAAACTTAAAAAATCATTCAATTACTAAAGGGACTTGATTAAGAAATTACCTTATGACTGTCATAATGTCTCTAATATATGTTAAAATTAGGCTAATTTAGCTCAACAATGACCAAGTTTGCTTTATTCTTAAGTTATGTATAATCAATCTCAGTCAAAGTTTTACTTAAGTAATTGCCTCATTTCTGGTATCTCAAGTTCATTGCCTAGAGGTATATTGATACTTAAGACATGTTCCCTGCTCTAGAAAAATGATCTCAAACTCTGCTGTTCTGCTTCCAGTTTGGGGGGTAATTGGTACCTACATAGGTATATAGACTAGCCAAAGTTGCTTTCAAACACTGTTGCCAAATTTTTATACTGTCTTGACTTTTCCTCACATACAATTTCTAAATCAAATCAATTGATTTAAAGTTGTGGGCAAAATATTATTTCCAGGGCTGCTAACATGTTCTGCCTATGCGTGGTGGTGCACACCTTTAATCCCAGTACTCGTGAGGCAGAGGTAGGAGGATTGCCATGAGTTTGAGGCCACCCTGAGACTACACAGTGAATTCCAGGTCAGCCTGGGCTAGAGCAAGACCCTACCTCAAAGAACAAACAAACAAAAAAACCTGGCAGATACTTAAAAGATAAAATGTGTATGTTTTCTGCGTTTCAGATACAGCTTACACTGTCACCTGACAACTTAATTTAAATGCTAATCAGAATGACTTTAAACTATTGTGTCATTCTCTAACCAAATTTGCTTTGCTAACCACACATGTTTTGCACCTTTTTAACTAAATCTGTTTTGCAAATCAGATATGTACTGTTTCTCTGAGTGATTAATAACCATATATAAAAGCCAAAGTCAATTGAAAACATCTGAGTTAAAAGGATAACTAATTTTTTGGTTCCTGCTTGAAGTCAGAAGACTATAGGAGACCATGAGACACTTGCTAACTTCTAGCCTCTGGTAATTTACTTGTCTTCTTGATCAGGGAGGACACAGAGACCTGGAAATAAACTCCAAATCAATGTGTCTATAATAGGAGAGTTACATTAGAGGAAAATCAGTCTCCAGGCTTCTCAAAAGAGGGAGGGCCACTTGGACTGCATGGCCTTGACTTATCTTAACAGATGACAATACTGAGAGTCATAGAAATCCTCATAGGTCCCTAAAGTCTCTCCTACAGAGCCATAAATGACCTCTAAAATATAATACAAAGTTAATTTTGGCTGCCTACATGGTCTTAAACACCCAGTAAGAGAATATAACTCTAAGATATTATAAACCAAGATTCAGATGAAGAGATTGCCCTGCCTGATGCTGGCTTACAGTACTAAGCTATTAATTCATGCCTACTGCCTCTGCCTGACCCTTAGTCAGCCACTGTTTGCCTTTAAATCAAAGATCAAAAAATTATCCTCACTGATTATGTTTACATGATAGTTATTGATTAGTATTAATCCACTCTCTCTTTGATGTCTTATTAAAAGGAGGTATGTTACAAAGGACAGATCTCAGAGCCAAGCCCTAAAGTATATTTGCCTAAAGGGCAAATCTGGAGCCCAGCCCTAAGATGTAAAAACAATTTAGAGTTCTGGATACTTGCTAATGTTGGTGGTGTTTGATGGTGCCTCTTTGCTTAGATTTAGAGAAATAAGCCAGATTCTCCTTCCACTGATGCTTCCTTAAAATTTGGAACACAAGGGGACCCACATACTCTTGGAAAATTGGGCCCACACCCATCAGCCCAGAGACACAAATATCACACCAGAGTCAAAAAGTCAGTGTCCTCAGCCAATTGTAACAGCTAACAAGTCACCAGGGATGCAAAGGGTCACGTCAAAGTCAAGCTCTGGAGGACATATGCCGCTGCCAAAAAGATTGTAGCCCTGCTCCAGTTACAATCCTAAAAGTTGACTGGCCATGCATGACAGAAGCCTGAAAAATTCAACATGAGATACCAAAAATAATCAGACACATGGTTAGGATCCTAACTCCCTCCACTTGCTGGACTGATCAGCTCATTTGATACACTCATGGGATTCATAGAAAAACTTTGGTTTCAAAGGATATTTATGTCTTTCACCCCTGAACAGATACAGTTCTTTACTATTGCCTTGTATTACACCTTTTTCCTTCAATAGGAATATCTGTTTCTTTTTGAGGAATGTGGTACGACCCTCCCACCACTGCAGGAATGTCCAGTGCTCTCCTCCTCTCAACAGAATTAGTCACAGTCACTCCTCCTGACTAATCTTTTATAGAGAAGACCCTCCTGGCTCTCTTTCTTTGTCTTTATTTTATTATAATAATTCTTTTGTGTTGCCATCCATATTTTTAATGACAATAATCATGAACCAGTTCCTGCTGCTGATAATTAAATACAAGATTTAATGGTAACTGTGTCAGTCTTCACAATGATGACTGACACATGCTTGGCCCTCAAGGTCATGCCTACCCAAGACTCTGGAGGTCATACAGCTGATGTACCCCAGAACTTGGGCCTGATCCTTATGTGGGCAACATGGGGACACTGGCTAGCTCCTTTAATAGGGCCTTTCATAATAATTATACTGGGACATGTTAAAACCTTATGTTCTAAATGCTCTGTGTAGGTTAAAACCCTATGTTCTAAATGCTCTGTGTAGGTTAAAACCCTATGTTCTAAATGCTCTGTTAGGTTTATCCAATCTAACATGAAAATAATTAAAATACAGGTGGTATGCCAGGTGTACCAGCCATTACATACAAAATCATAAGGTGTTATGATGATAAAGAGGAGGGAATGTAGCAGAAAAGAAGCTAAAAGTCAAACTGGTTTACTAAGTTACTATAAGAGTTGATTGCTGAGGAGCTAAAATTACCTTTGTCGGCAGATGGAAAAATCCCCAAAAGAGAACTGTCCAGAAAGGGCCCAGAGGGACGATGAAAAAGAAAGACAGTTTAAACTAAAACAGAGTAAAATGGAGTTCATTATTAGAGTGTCCTGAAATGATTGATATACAAATTGCCATGTCATGTTTGTTCACTTATCCCTCCCCTTGGCTGTGACAACTATAAAATGGAAATAAAATCTCTTTGGAGGGCTATCTCAAGCTCTTTGGCTCCTGGGTAAATAAACTCCTCTACTTTCACTCATACTGGCATTAGAGTGATCTTTGCAGAGAATTTCTGCAAAAATCTTAGAAGACTGTGGTGATATACACCAACACACATTAATTGGTTATTTAATTTCTTATTAGCATTTAAACTTTCTGACAATAGGAAATATTGTTTGCTGCTATGGTGACTTTGTACTCCATAACCTTGCTAACCTAACACTGTCTTACCAGCATTTACTTCCCTCATGTTTCTGTGTTAGAGTTGTCCCCAAGAAAAATTTTACATGTCTTGAAAAGTAAAGTTTCAGGGTTACTTCTATGTTCCAGAGGCCAGTGCTGGCTACAAGCAGTGTGTTAATTCACAAAATTGTCAGTGATTCTCTGGCACACCTTGTCCCATGGCCTAGCACCTAGGCTGGGTGCTTCCCCAATGCCCACTAGAGCTCTTCCTTCAGCACCTCTGAGTCCTAGGACAGGCTGTGTATGGTTCTGTCATGAAGGCCACCCAGGGGCTACATGTGGCCTGTGTTGTTAGGGTTGGAGGTGGTGAGACAGGCATAGATTTCAGTTTGACCTAAAGGGTTAGGCTTTGCTGACCCTATCTCATATCTAACTTACCTTACCAACCACATCTAGGTAATATATAGATTCTTCATTGCAAGACAAGAGGGGCCCCAACCAGCCTTGCATAGACCTCTCCAGCACCCCCTACAGTTAGGTAAAGGCTTCTTCTTAATCCTTATTCTATATCCCTTATTTCCTTCTCTGACAGAACCCTTACTTTTGTGGAAGTCAGAACCAGAAATAATACTAGAAGATATGTTCTCTGAATAACTTGTAGGCCATGTGAAATTTGTTCTTTAACCAGGTTTTATAGGTATTAATGACCTGTTTCCACTGGTGAAAAGAATAATTATAGTGCGTGTAGCAGACTGCTTCAGGTTGCTGAGATGAACTTCCAAACCAAGCACAGTGATGGAAGGAAGGGATATTTATTGAAGCTTACAGATCCAGGAGAAGTTCCATAATGGCAGAAGAAGATGGCCTGCTTTCACATATCTAAGCAGAGAGAAAAAGTCCCAAGCTTCAGTACCACAAGCAACTCCAGGCAGGAACTCAGGAACTCCAGGCAGAGCTCAAGCATTCTGCCTATCTTTAGACTAGAATTCTGTGGTAGTTTGAATATATGGCCCCCAATGTATTCACTGTTTTATTAGTTTATAGTTTGCATCTGCAGTCACCTTGCTAGAGGCAATGTCACTGGGTGGTTCTTAAGGTGTGGTGGTGGGTTTGAGATTCCATTGTAAAGATATGCAAAGTGTGCCTAATGGGAGTTCCTGAAGTGTGCTGTGGCTTTTGGCAGAAGCTTTGCTCTGTGTGCTGTGTAGCTGGTGGTTTTTTCTCTCTCTGCTTGGCCCTGTGAAGGCAGGCTAGCTTCTTCTGCCATTATGGAACTTCCCCTGGATCTGTAAACTACAATAAATATCCCTTCCTCCATAACTGTGCCTGGTCTGGAAGTTCATCTCAGCAAACCTGAAGCTGTCTGCTACAATTCCAAATCACTCCCATACCTTAGGGCTGGACTCTAGGATCCACTCACAGTGACACCTCTTCCAGCCAGATGGCTGCATATCTAAATTACAAACTTTAATAAAATCCTGAATATATTGGGAGCCATCCATTGAAACTACCACAGTGCATATGATGTCATAATGTTTAATCACCAATTGTCAATCTAACTAGATCATCTAAGAGCCACATTTCTGGGTATGTCTATGAAGAGCATTTCCAGAGAAATTTGACTGAGGAGGGAAGACCCATCTTAAATGCAGGTAGTACCATCCCATGGCCTGGGGTTCCAGACTGAATTAAAAGGAAAAAGTGAGCTGAGTACCTGCATTTATCTCTCTCTACTTCCCGACAATAGATACAATGTGACCAGCTGCCCCATGGCCTTGCACCATGCTTTCCCTACTATGATGGATGGTACCTTCAAATTATGAAATGAAATAAACTCCCTTAGGTGGTATCTTTTCTAAAAAAATTATATTTACTTATTTTTGGCATTTTCAAATACAATTTGTTTTTGTTAATTCCATCCCTCTCCTATCTTCCCTCCCCCTGGGAACTGGGGAATAATTTCCTTTCTCCCTGTATTTTCACTCTTTCTGTTTACATGTCACATGTATACTTTTGCCTATCCCTCACCCTTCATGTTTTCTAGTTCGTTTCTTTTTACTAACTTTTGGTTATGGTTTTATCTTTATAGGTTTTACCCATATTTGCTCCCTATGTGCACATATTTAGGGATATATAAGCTAAGGCCACATATCAGAGAGAACATGCAGTTTTGGTCTTTCTGAATTTGAGTCATTTCACTTAATATGATGCTTTTCAAATCCATCTATTTTCTTAAAATATTTCATTTCAGTCTTTCATACTGCTGAGTAGTGCATTGTACTATTTCCATTGTACTTATTGCCACATTTTCACTATCCATTTATCTGTCACTTGTCATCTAGGCTGTTTCCAATTCTTAGCTATTGTAAATACAGCTTCAATAAACATGGACGTTCAACTATTTCTGTAGTAGAATGTGACAACTTTAGGGTATATTCCCAGGAGTGGTATGATTAATAGTATGACAGCTTTATTTCTAATATATTTTTTGGGGGGGTAGGGTCTCATTCTAGTCCAGGCTGACCTGGAATTCACTATGTAATCTCAGGGTGGCCTCAAGCACACAGCTATCCTACCTCTGCCTCTATAGTGCTGGGATTAAAGGCATGCGCCACCACTCCCAGCTCTCAATGTCTAACTTTTTGAAATACCTTTTTCATAATGGCTGTACTAGTTTGCACTCTCACTAACAGTGAAGGAGGGTCCTCCTTTCCTCAAGTCCTTGTCAACATTTTTATCTATGTTCTTAATGCCAGCCATTCTGACTGAAGTAAGATGATATCTCAACGTTTTTTTGATTTTCATTTCCTGATGGCTAGTGGGGCTTGGAACATTTTCTTAAGTACTTGTTCACCATTTGTGTTTCAATTTTTCTGAACTTTCTGCTCATGCCATTAGCCCATTTGGTGACAGACAAATTATAATGTTATTAACTCATTTGGTGACTGACAAATTAATTTTTTGGTGTTTAATTTTTGCAGCCCTTCAAAACTCTGATTATTACCCTTCTATCTGAAATATAGGTGAACTACAAATTTGAGTTCTTAAAAATCTAGGGGTAAGTAGGAAGAGACAAATGTTTTGAGATCATTGTCTAATGTGTTCCATTTAAGTGTTGAAATTAGTCAAGGAGTAAAATGTAGTCTATAAGCCTATATGGAACTTGTCAAATTAAATTAAATTAAATTAAATCTATAGTTTTTATCTTAAAAATTAAATCCATAACTATACCAACATCACCATGGGAGAATTGAGCATCACAGTGTGAAGAAGTTAATTCAGCACCTATTATTTGAAAATTTAATCCAAGACCTAAAGTTTTGCTAACTACTTCACTACAGAACCAGGACATATTCTAATCCTAACCAGCTTGTTATTTTTTGACTTTTTAATTATATTATTATAACAATTATTATTATTATTATAACAACAACATATTTTGTATGGCTACATCATGTGTTGGGACCCTATTTCCCCTCATCCTTGTCCCCATTCCACTGGGGACCCTCCTCAGTGGGGTTGCAGGTATTCCCCACTGGGTTATGGGTTATGCATTGTGGGAGCAGAAGTCAGTTATTTTGGTGGGGAGACAATTCCTCTGGGCATGATATCTCAACCTATGGTTCTTACAATCTTTCTGCCCTCTCTTCCACAAAATTCCCTGAGGTGTGGTGGGTGAGTTTTAAGTCTACTTCAGTGATGAGCTTCTAGGAGCCTCTGGAGAGCTGCTTTGGTAGGCGTTGAGTATCCCTCAGGGTCTGTCTCCACCCTGGCACTGATTATTAGGTTCACCATAGAAGCCACACTCTTGCTTGTCTCCCAAATTCCTCTGTGGTTTCAGCTGTGGCTTAGCTTTAGTGTGAAGGGTAGTTATTTTAAAAAGTATTTTTACTTATTTGCCCACGCACGTGCGTGCGCACATGTGGGTGTGTGTGGTGTCACACCAGGGTCTCTTGCTACTGCAAACTCCAGATGTTTGCAACATATTTTTCAATGATACTGGGCAATTAAAGTGTAGCCTGACAGGATTCACAAGTTCCTTTAACTTCTGAGCCATATTCCTGACCCTGTTTTTATTAACAAGTAAATGCATGTTTTTATAGGATATGTATTAGGTACTTTTCTCATGCTTGTGATCAAATTCCTGACAAGCAAGTGAAGGGATGAAGGGCTTATTTTAATTCACAGTTGGAGAAGATAACTGCTGGGGAAGGAGAAGGTGGCAGGAGTATAAGGTGGCTGCTAACAGTGCAATAGCAGCCAGGAAGCAGAGAGTGAACAGGAAACAGGTCCAGGCTACAAAATCTCAAGGTTAGTTCCCAGTAACCCATTTCTCCCCAGTGAGGTTCTACCCCTAAAAATCTCACAACCTGTCATAACAGTGTAACTATTTGGCAACCAGGTGATCAAGCATATAAGCTTGTGAGCCTCACCAGGATGCAAAGTGATATTTTGATTTTATTTTTTAACAAATTTATTAAGATTCTCATGTATCACAAAATTCTACTATCAAGGCAGCATAAGTCACTGAGTTTTAGTAAGTGCCCCACAGAATAATGTTTCAATCAATGAAGGACTCAATGTAAGGTAATGGTTCAATAAGATTATATTAACTAGGGGTATTCTAGCTATTTTTGTGAAAGTCATGCTGTGATGTTTATACAATGATAAAATTATCTAATAGCTCATTTTAAAGAACTAACTCAGTTGTTAAATAACTCACTACTGTACACTGAAGAGTTTCATAACCAACATCGCAACCTAATTTAAGATCATCTTATCACCTCAAAAGTAGCCCTATATTATCAATTACTCCACAATCCAGCTCCCTCATTCTCAGCTATCATTAATCTTCTTTCTATCTTTATAGATGTTCACATTCTGGATGTTTCATAGACATATAACATGTGGTCTTCTATGACATGCTTTTTCCACTTATCATATTTCCATATTGTAGGACCTACATAGATGTGTCCTATACTTTTTGCTGCACCTGACGACTCTAATCATATGAACTAGTACAGGTCCACTTTGAAAGTGAAAGACAAAGAGCTATTCTAATTACTAGACTCAAATCCCACCTGACCCCTTGATACTCTTGCAGCTGTCATATTTCTTTTGTATTCTCATTATGGTCATTCTGGATTTGGAGGCTCTGAATCAGAACTGTCTTCTATGTAACAGTATTGGAGCAATTGGTGAAGAAGTTGTCTGGAGGCAGAGGGAAAAAATGAAAAAATATGATACCCCAAGTTCATGGCCTGAAGTATCCAGAAATAGATGTCTATTTTCCACCCTCTGTAGAAGACATCTCTTTAGGATTCTGGTCTTTCTTTTTTGGAGTTCCTCTTAATGTTGGTTAACTTTACCTACATAAAATGTAAAGGAAGAAGGATAAATAATACAATGTGATCTTAACTTGATTTTGGACCTGACAATATTTTTCTTTCGCAAACTTTGACCCTAACATTCCCATGCCCTAGCCCAAACTGCCCCAAACTGCCCTCAAGCTCTTGAACAAACTCGCTTGCTTCTTCTATACTCATACTAGCTGTTCTCCAGAACAGAGAAAGTTAACACCTATAGTACTGCCTTTGACCCTGGTAGTTCATACTATGCATGACCTGATCATAACAAACCATTGCTACCATTAGATTATGGAAAAGAAAGCTTTAAAACCTTAATAAACAGTTTAGCCAGTATTTACATTTTCTTCATTTTCCCTTCCCTTTTCTTGCTCCTTCTCCTTCCTCTTCCTCCTCTTTCTTCTCTTCCCCCTCCCTGTCTCACTTCCTCTCTCTTTTCTTACTCAGAATTAAAGAATTTTACTTTCTTTCTTTGGACTAGAGAAGTTATATGACTTTGCTTCTGAACAGGGAGGTGTGAGGTCCTCTTGGCAAGGGATTTGAGCAACTGGTTCCCTGCCTTCTCTTCTTTGCATGGTAGGATGCTACATGCATGCTTCATGGAATCCAGGACATCATCCCACCCACCCCCACTTGTAAAATATGTATTTTGAACTTGATATAGCTTTCAGCTTAAGCCTTCATCACAGCAGTGGCCAGCATTAGCTATAGCCCCAAGAGCTGGGCGTGGTGGTGCACGCCTTTAATCCCAGCACTCAGAGCACGGCAGAGGTAGGAGGATCACCATGAGTTTGAGGCCACCCTGAGACTACATAGTGAATTCCAGGTCAGCCTGAGCTAGAGCAAGACCCTACCTCGAAAAAACAAAAACAAAACAAAACAAACAACAACAAAAAAGAATAGCCCCAGATGGCCTCATCCTAACACTTCTCTCTCCCACAAAGAAACTTGATCTCACCCCATACTATATGCTCAGTTGACAGAGGGAATTCACATTAAAAGAAGAAAAAATAACTCAGTAACCCATCATGCTCAACCAACCCTCATAGAAAGGTCAGCTTGCATGCAACACTTATCAAACATACTTCAAAGGAGCCAGGGCTAAGCTGACTGGTTTCCAAACCTTGTTTGTTTTTGTTTTTTAAAGTGTGTTATTTTTAGTGCCCAATCCACTTCAAATTCCAAATATTTATGGTTTCCTGACAGCAAGCTGTCTACTTTACAGCATGGCAGCCTTGGGACAGCCTTGCCTGTCTGAAGCCTAATGAGAGATGAAAGAATAATGAACAGAAGCCATAGAATACCTGGGCTAAAGAAAGGGAGTATCTTTTTGTTTTGTGGAAACAATATCCCAAGGCCATACTCCTCATCCAAGGTGCCCAGGACAAAGAACAAAGACCTTTAGAAAGGAGCTATTGGACAAGGTGTGATGACCCTTACCTGTAATCCCAGTACTCAGAAAGTGGACATAGAAAAAGCACAGTTGAACCCAGCCTGGGCTTTGCAGCAGACCCTGCCCTATTAGAAAAGAAAAGAAGAATAGCTTACAAAAACTGATGGCTCAAGTTCAATTTTCCAGCACCCACCTAAAGCTGGATGTAAAGTGACCCATGCATCTGTGATTCCAGTGTGCCTACAACAATGACAGACAGAGCCAGGGGAATCCAAAACTTGTGGACCAACTAGTCTGATGTTCATCTGCAGTCTGGCAGTTTATATTCAGTGGCAAAAGACTCTGTTTCAAAGAAGGTAGAGTATAGAGTACTCAAAGTTGTCTTTTGGCCTTTACACATGTGCTGTGGCACATGCATCCCTTCTACACATAACTAAATTAATTAAAAACAGAACCACCGTACCTGAATTTTTTTAATTAAAAAAATAGGGGAGGGAAAGGAAATGAAAGAAAGGAAGGAGAGGGGAAGGAAAGGGAAGAGAAGAAGAAATGAGCATAAGGAGTCAGGTGGGGGGCTGGAGAGCAGCTCAGCAGGTAAAAGTGCTTGCTGCACAAGCATGACATCCTGAGTTCAGATACACAGAACCCACATAAGGCCAAACACAGTAGTGTGTCTATAATCCCAACATGCCTATGGTGAGATGGGTGGCAGAGACAAGAGAATAACCAGAAGCTGTGGGCCATCTAATTTTAGTTCCACAGTAATGAACCCTGCCTCAATAAAATGGAAGAAGAAAAACTATACCTGAAGGTGTCCTCTGATTTCCATATGTGTCTCCTGCACTCATAAACTAAACATGCAAACATACACACACATATAGATTTTTTCACAGTATTTTTATTTATTTATTTGAGAGAGAGAAAGAGGCAGAGAGAGGGAGAGAGGAAGAGAGAGAGAATCCAGCAGGGCACCCAGCCACTGAAAACAACTGCACCACCTTGTGCATCTGACTTATGTGGATCCTGGGGAATCAAACCTGGGTCCTTTGCAGGAAAGTGCTGTAACTACTAAGCCATCTCTCCAGCCCACCTATAGATTTTAAAAAGAAGAGGAAATCAGGTGGAGGTGCATGTCTATGGAAGCAGAAGGATCACAAGTTTGAGGTTTGGCTACATAGTGAGATTCTGTCTCCAAAAAGGAAAAGAGAAGACCCTGCCACTGGGATGCTGGGATCTTATCTTACTCAGGGGAGGAACTCCTCACCTGGATTCCTTCACAGTAAACTAATGCACTGCACAGATTTTATCCCATTTATAATCAACAACTGAAAAACCAAATGCAATGAGGTGCTTGTTCTACATTAAAAATTACAAAGAAACTCCTTAAAAATGAGAAAGACATAAGAAATAAAATATGAAAACACTCAATGATAAATTCTATCCCTGGGTGTCTGTGTGTGTGTGTGTGTCCCAGTAATATCCTATTCTCTCTCTCTCATATTTCTCTGAGGAGGCTTCTTATGAGGTAGGATCTACAGTTATTTTGTCAATCTATCCATTAATCATTATATAGTGACCACATCTATAGTATGTAAGGCACTTGACAACTGTCACCTGAATTAAAAATACTGAATACATTTCTTTCAGATGCATGGGGCTGTAAACTATCTTATAACAAAAAAAGTTAATTGAGATATTAAATTCTAAGACTTTAAAGAGACTGTGACCTCATACGCAAACAGGGAACTCTCATAGCAAAAGCTCTTGAGGAAGATAATGGCTCACTACTTCCTCCAGGTATGATGCAGTGTTGGTTTCGGGTCATTTACCAGGCATGTCTCAGGATGAAGTCAAGCTTTGATAAAGAGCATCTGGAGGACTCTAAAAGCTCCTCTCCTCTGTGTTACACATACACTGTCTGCTCTGCACCATGTATATACTGTCTGTATATGTGTGCATGTGTATATACACATCCACACACAAATATGTATACATACATACATACATACATACATACATACATACATATATACACCCTCCTACTCTTCATTAATACTAACATATCTATTTATCTATAGAGTCCCTTTAGCTTGAAAATTCTAGGAGTCTGTGTTGGGCTAGCCAGTATCCCACTAAGCTCTGAGCAAACAGAACATAGGAAAGAGTGGATGTCTTTAGAATGGAATGGTCTGGAGATTGAGCTTCTACCAGAGAGAAAGCTCAAACAAGGGTCCAGAGGAGAAAGAAAATGTCAGATAGGAGGAGGAAAAAATGGAAGGCATAAAGGTGGACTGGGCCTACCTTGCCAAATTGAATTCAGTGGCAACGTGTCTATAATTTACTCCATGAAAATAGCAACTCCTTGCCCTCTTCTCAGAGGAAATGATTGTAGGCACATGAGGTCAGTGCTTGAGTCTTCATTTCAATGCCTGGAAGAATCTGCAGTGATATTGTCATTCTCACTGAGACTTAAACTTTTGACTTCTCCTTTGTTGAATACTTGCAGAAAAGGGTTAGAGGTTAATGGACTTAGGAATCTGAGGCTTGGCAATATAAGGACTGCCCATTCCCTTATTCCTTGAGCTTCCACACATTATCAGACTAAGTAAATACCATAATATCACAATCATCTACAATTCAACTCCACAACAAATGTGATTTTGGGCATCAGGAAAGCAGAAAAAAAAACCTTTCATGATGGGTCTGAAATTATAGTAATTATGAAAGTAGAGTTTGGGTTAGAGAGAGAGGGACAGAAAAATGGGTAGGTAGAAGACAAGGCTGAGATGGTAGTCATGCTTCCAAAAGCCTAATAACACTTAGAAACTGGAAAAGGCTAGACTAATTCTCCCATAGAGCCTTTAGAGTGAGTATAGCCCTGCACACAACTTGATTTCAAACTTCCAGCCTCCATAATGGTGACAGAATGGTTTTATTTCTTTAGAGCCACCCAGTTTGTGGTACTTAATTATGTCCTAGGAAATTGAATTAATTCAGACAGTTTCTTTTGGGATAGATTTTATTTCTGAATGATTAGCATTTGTATTTTGAAGCTTTGTTGTCACAGATGAAAAATATGAGGTAGAAAAAAATAGTTGAAGTTCACTCAGCTAGTGAGTATTGGGGTAATAAATCGGAAAAGGCACATTGGCTCCAGAAGTATGCTCTGCTGCCTGTGACACATAGAAGAGTCTAAATAAATCATCCCACCCAGCTACTTTCTAAGTGCAAATGATCCAGACCACTCTCTGAGTTGCTTCACAGATAATTCAGGTCAAAGGTTAGCATAACAAAATATGGCTGATTGATGATGGTGCTTGTCATTGCCATGCCATACTCTTATTTGCTGAAAGTTAGAAATAGCTATTACTTTTTTCTCCCATGTTTTTACTGGTGCTGGCATTTTAAAAATAGCATCTTGTTTTTCAGAACATAGTTCATGTGGAATTATATAGTTAAAAGCATATGCATCCAACTTCAGAACTTCAAAATACAGGAAATAAAACTGATAGAACTTCCAAGGGAAGCAACCAAATCCACAGCAATAGCTGGAGATTTTTATGCTCCTATCTCAGTAACAGAGAAACTAGAAGATAAAAAATAAAATCCAGGCTGAGGAGATACGTTGGTAGTTAAAAGCATTTTAAGCAAAACCTGTTGCCTGGGGTTTGATTCCCCAGTACCCATATAAAACAAGATATAAAAAGTATCATATGTGTCTGGTGTTTATTTGCAGAGACCAGAGTCCCTGATTTACACACATGTGCACACACACAGACACATACACACACACACACACACAGGCAAATGAATAAAAAATTTTAAATTCCACAGAATCAAACAATACTATCAAATCAAATGGATCTAGTTGCTGATTATAGAACTGCATAGGAAGCATTCACTATATCTCAGATCATTAAATAAAACTTATAGTTAAAAGGACACAAAGTATATGTTTTTGGACCATAACAGAGATACACTAAAAAGCAATATAGAGTCTGAATGTTTTGGATCAGAAGTGTTCCAGATTTCAATTTTGCTTTTGGTTTTAGAATATTTGCATATTCATACTGAACTCTCCTCAAGTCCAAACATGAAATACATTATGTTTTATACAAATTATAAGTATAGCCTAAAGGTAATTTTATATAATACAGCAATAATGTTATGTATCAAACAGAGTTTTGTAGTGCAGAATTCTTCATCTGTTCATCAAGTCAGCATTCAAAAAGTTTAAGAACTGGAGTTATTTGGGATTTCAGACTTTTTAAAATTAAGTAGTGTATTAGTCAGGGTTCTCTAGAGGAACAGAATGGATAGAATGAATTGTATTAAAAGGGAATTTATTGGATTAGTTTACAACAGTCCAGCAATAGCAGGTTGCAGGCCTGAGAGTCAAGGAACCCAGTAGCTGCTCAGTCCACAAGGCTGGAGGCCTCAGCAGTCCCAATCTGTCACTGAAGGCCTGGAGGCATCCTGGAGAGATGCTGCTCTTCAGTCCACCCTGGTCTTCAGTCCACACTGGAAAGCAGCAACACCAAGCAGCAAGCACCAAGCGGTAAACACCAAGCACCAAACACTAAGCAGAGAACAGCAAGCAGCACCAGCAGCCAGGTGGGAGAGAGAGAGCCTTTCTTCCCAGAGCTTCTTTTTATCAACCAGCCCCCTCCTCCAAGAGGGGCCACCCACCCTGGGGGAAGGGCCTCACCCTGGGGGAAGGATTCTTCCTTTAGTTAATCCTTCCTAGAGGCAACCTCAGAGACACACTTATGAGGAATGTCTGTGGATTTCTTTTCTTTTTTTTTTTTCAAGGTAGGGTTTCACTCTAGCTCAGGCTGACCTGGAATTCACTATGTAGTCTCAGGCCTTGAATTCACTGTGATCCTCCTACCTCTGCCTCCCAAGTGCTGGGATTAAAGGCAAGCGCCACCACGCCCGGCTTTGTCTGTGGATTTCTAAACAAATCAAGTTGACACAAACTTAACCATCACAAGTAGACACTTTGTATGGACATGTCATGTGTTGGTACCATTGTTTCCCTCCTCCCTGCCCCCACTCCACTGAGGCTTCTCTTCAGTGGAATTGATAGTATTCACCATGGGGTTGTTCCTGGGAGATATGAGAGCAGCAGTCAGTCATTGAAGATGTGTCTCTTACAATTTTTCCAGCCCCCTCTTCTGCAAAATTCCTTGAGCTATCGTAGGTGTGTTTTAAGTCTACTTTACTGTTGAGCTCTCAGCATCTTCTGGATTTCTTGTTTAGGTATGTTTTGAGTATCCTCAGCGTCTATCTCAATCACTCTGGCACAGGTTGTCAGGCTCCCCATAGAAGCAGCACTTCTTGTTCATCTCAACAATCCTCTGTGGTTTCACCTGGGCCCTGCCTGATGTGTGAGGAAAGGTGTGCAACACCATTGTTTTATTAGGCAGGTTCTATTTGTAATGGAAAGATAACTGTAGAATTACCAGGAGACTGGTAGTTAGATATTTATTTTGACTTAATGTCTCTCCAATATCCAAGTGAGTGGGTACTATCATTGCCCTCATTTTACAGATGGGAAGATCAGGCAGAAAAATCAAGGAATTTGTCTGAGGTTAGGCAATTGAGAGCTGCCATCAAGAACTGAACTCAGCTGAGCTAGAGTGAGACTCTATCCGGAAAAACCAAAGAAAAACAACTGAACTCAGAGAGTGGCTTTACTGGAATTAGGCTTTACATCTTTCAAAAATTGAAAACCACTTGGTCAGTTTCATTGCATCAAAAAACCTTACTTCAGCCAGGCATGGTGGCACATGCCTTTGATTCCAGCACTCGGGAGGCAGAGGTAGGAGGATCGCAGAGAGTTCATGGCCACCCTGAAACTACACAGTGAATTCCAGGTCAGCCTGAGCTAGAGTGACACCCTACCACAAAATAAGACAAAAAGCTTTACTTCTTGGTAGCAATTTTCTGTTGTAGTTACCTCCTCCTTCTCATAGATAGAATAAAGCACCCAAACAAAAACAGCCACAGGGAGTGTCGTTTTCACTTTGGCAAGGAAGTCTCAAGGGAAGACTCTTCTTTCAGCAGTTTATTCAGGAACCTTGAACAATCTTCTGACCCACCTCCTTGGCAAGCCCAGGTAGAAACTTAGCAGAAGCCTTTGAACAGCCAACCCTGGTAAGCCAGGGGCTAATAATGCAGATAGGTCCAATATGCAGAAGCAACCTAGATCACGCCCAAGCCAAATAAGGACTTAATTATCCAGGAGAGCACTTGCCACCATCTGGTGGAAGGCGGATTCAAAGCGCCATCTTTAAGGCGGATACCTCAGAGCTCTCTACAGTTCCCCCTTTTTGTTTAAAACAAACTGCAACAGGCAAGGGTAGAGGTCTGACCTTCAGTAACTCTTAAAATAGGCGTTATCAATCCCAACTGTCTTGCATCTTTTCCCTGGAGGTGGGACCATGGATGCCAACCCACATGCAATCAGACTTGCCCAGACAGAGAGTCTTTCAAAGCTAACTCTCCCTGCAGTGCTCTGCCTGAAGCCTGTGCCTGGTGTTTACATTTTTATGGTGGCTAACCATGCCTGGGGTTTCGATTGACCTGCCTCAATAGCAGAAGGCCTGGTCTCATGACTGCATTCCGTTTTGTGTTACTCTGATCTTAATTTAGACACCACAAAAACCAAGGAGACCAGTAATAAAAGGCCTGCTAAAGCCCCCATGCCCAACAACTCCTTCAGAAGATTCATAGCCAGCCAAGATGACAATCTGGATGCAAAAGAGAGGTCCATGCGGGTAGAATTCACATTAACTACAGCCAGCCTCAATTCTTTTTGGTATCTTCAAATTCATATCCAATTCTGTAATAGAAAACTAGACAAAGATCTGGATAAAAACCTGTATTGGATAGCCTGTCTGTTGATTTGCAAAGCATCCTTGTCCCAAGAGCATGTCCCTGTCCCAGGCCAGGTTACCTTTGAGGCCTGATTAGTGGCAGCCTCTTCATTTGCATACTCACTAAGAAGTTGGCCTAAATATTGGCCTGGACTTAAATGAGTTGTTAAATCTGCTAACCCTGACCAGTCACTAGGTGTCATCAATTTAGTGTCTTTGCAATGCTTCCACTTGAGCCATTTATAAAGGAGGCTGTAATCCCATAAGTTCTTAGGCAGGTTCAGCTAAAGACTTAAAAGACTTTAAAGTCTAGTGGCTCCTCATATCTATTCCCTTGTTGATCCTGAAATACATGCCCCCTGTGCTCTAACTGACATTGCATCTTGTGCCACTGTGTGTCTAGCTTTCCAGACTTCGACCAAAAGATTTGAACATGTCCCTCTGGGTACAGAGGGGGTGCCATAAATGCATTGAGACATTCCGCTCCAGTCTCCAAATCCGGGATCCCCTCTCTCTGAATTCTCCTTTTTCTTAATTTTGATCTTTCCATTTGTTCTATGAGAGCACTTCAGCTCATTCAGAGCCAAAAAAATTGGGTCACCATGAGAAGCGCCATGGCTAAACTTGTTTGGATTCTTTTAAAACTTACTGCAGCTCATTCAGAGCCAAAAAATTGGGTGTGTGTGAGTGTGCCCATGGCTAAACTTGCAAAAGATTCTTTTAAAACTTTTACTGCAGCTCATTCAGAGCCAAAAAAATTGGGTCCCTTGAGGTCATTGCTCATGGCTAAACTTGCAAAAGATTCTTTTAAAACTTTTACTGCAGCTCATTTAGAGCCAAAAAATTCTCCTGTGAGAACCACCCATGGCTAAACTTGCAAAAGATTCTTTTAAAACTTTTACTTTCAGTTTGGCTTCTGGGGATCCAAACCTTCCTGCTCCTCTTTGTCTACCAAGAGGAGCAAAATACACTGCTTTGTCCCCATTCCCACCTTACCTGGGAACTTACCAGTGCACTGCCCTGACTGCAGAAAGTTCTGAGTCCCTCTCGAGTGAGTTCCCCGTATGGGCCACCACTTGTCGCGACCGCCTCGACCAGCAAGGAAGACGCAACGCTCGGACTCTTCTTTCAACAGTTTATTCAGGAACCTTGAACAATCTTCTGACCCAGGGAAAAGCCCGCCCGAAACTTAAGAAGCCTTTGAACAGCCAACCCTGGTAAGCCACGTGGTGAATGCAGATAGGTCCACATATGCAGAAGCAAGCCTAGATCACGGCCCAAGCCAAATAAGGACTTAATTATCCAGGAGAGCACTCGCCATCGGGAAGGCGGAAGGCGGAAGCCAGCACCATCTTTAAGGCGCAGCACCTCGCACCTCTCTACAAGGGAGGAAAGTTTTTCACTTTGGCTTATAGTCTCAAGGGGAAGATCCATTATTTCAGGGAAAAAAGGGTAGAGCATAGACTGGACATCACCTCCTTGGCAACATCAGGTAGACAACAGCAGCAGAAGAGTGAGCTGAACTAACACTGGCAAGCTAGGGGCTAATAATGTATCTCAAAATCTACCCCAACAACATACCTCCTCCAACAAGATTCCACCTCCCAAGTTGCCATCATCTGGGGATCAAGCATTCAAAGCACGTGGGTTTTGGCGGATATCAGATTTGAACCACCACATTCTGACCCTGGTCCCCATAAACTGACTACCATTCCTGATATAACATGCAGTGCATTCCATCCAACTTTAAAATTTCCAGTAATTGTTATCAATCCCAACACTGTTCAAACATCCCCATAGTCCAAGGTCTTAACTCTTAACTATGAGTCTGTAAAACTGAAAACACATAAGGGCACAGACACTCACAGTGCAAAAGATGGCGTTGTAAAGGAAAGATTGAACCAATGCAAGATCTAAAGTAAACAGTACAAAACATTAAGTCCTGCAGTTTCGCATCCACCTATGATTCACAACCAAGTCTCTGGGGTTCCTGACATGCTCACAGCCAGGAGAATAATTTATCACAAACTGGCAGCTCTCTTTGGCAGCCACACCACAATCCTGCTATCTAAAAAGAAATCCTGGGATCCCCAACAACTCTACCTCACATTGCCCAGTGGCCATTTCCAAAAACCAAAACAGTGTTGCAAATACAATAACCTTTTTTGTCAGTACCATATCTTAAATTTGTTTGAAAATTCTCATATCGAATTAAAAAACCAGGAGGATACTTTTTTTTTTTTGTTAAAAGTTCTATGTTTAGCTAATGTGTTGAAATGTATAAAACTGTTTGCTTTAATTTGAGTTTGCCATAATTTCAGTTTCATCTGGGATATTATGATTTGAAATATCATACTAATAAGTTGGCTTTCAAGATGTTTTACTCATTTAAATGAGTTGTTAAATCTGCTAAAATGTTTAATCTATAATCCAGTTTTGACATCAATTTCTGGCACAATTTTTTTATTTATTTATGTATTTTTATTTATTTGAGAGAGAGAGAGAGAGATAGAGAAAGACAGAGAAAGAGAGGCAGGTAGAGAAAGACAGAGAGAGAATGGGAATGCCAGGGCCTTCAGCTGCTGCAAATGAACTCCAAACACACATGCCCCCTGTGCGCTTGTGTGACATTGCATGCTTGTGCCACTGTGTGTCTAGCTTACATGGGACCTGAAGATTTGAACATGAGTTAGGCTTTGCAAGCAAGTGCCATAAATGCAAAGCCATCTCTCCAGCCCACAAATTTTGTTTTTGATACCATGAATGACTTAATAATGTATCACAAATCATAAAATATTTTCAGCATTTGGCCTTGACTTAACTTTCTTCTGAAAATATATGATGTCACCATAGTAAGCACCATCACTCTGTTTGGTTGTTAGTTTTTTGGTGTGTGAAAGAGTATGTATGTTCCTGTGTGTGAGTGTGGAGATGAATGTGCCACAGTATGCTTGTGGAGGCCAGTGGACAATTTCAGATGTTGGTACTCACCTTCTCCCTTGAGGTCATTGCTCACTTCTGTATTTACCAGGTTAGTTGGTCCATGAGCTTCTGGGAGATTCTCCTGTGTCCACCTCCCTTCTCACCATAGGTGCAATGGAATTACATACACCCATGCTATAACTTAATGTGGATTCTGGGGATCCAAACTTAGGTCCTCATGCTTGCATGGCAAACATGCAAAGAACACTGTGTCATCTCCCCATCCTAGCATCAACACTCAAGGAGCTCCTAAGATTAGTGAAGATTTAATCCCTTGGCACTTATGAAATTCAATTTTGATGACAATTTTCAGGGTGTTATCCTTTTTTGATGCTTTTGTATACATTATTGATAATTAAATGATATTTCATTAACTATGAGTTTTGAGTGGAAATTGCATGCTTAATTGCTTTTACAGGATTCTCTTTTAGCTACTATTACCATCAGTAACTATGTACATTGAAATGGACAAAGAAAATCACTTAAATATATTTTTACTCATTTTTATTTGTGCTTTTTCACTAAAACTTTTTCACTTCTTCAAATGTTTTTGTTGACTTTTTTAGATTTTATTTATTTATTTATTTATTTATTTATGACAGAGAGAGGGAAAGAAAGAGATAGAGAATGGGCATGCCAAGGCCTCTAGCCACTGTAAACAAACTCCAGACGTGTGCACCCCTTATGCATCTGGCTTACGTGGGACCTGTAGAATCGAACTGGGGTCCTTAGGTTTCACAGGCATGTGCCTTAACCATTAAGCCCTTTCTCCAGCCCTTGTTGACAATTTTTATACATTCACATAATTTAATTTGATCATAACTCCCAATAACTTCTTTTGTCCCCATCTCACCCATCCCCCTTCATTGAGCATCTTTCCAACTAGACCCTCTTCTACATTGGTTATGTTTTCCTGCCTCCTCCATCATCCACATCAAAATGTTGATGAGGTAGTGACAGCCACTAAAGGTCATAATGTAACAGTCACTTACTGTCTGGAACATAGTATCTCAAAGCACTCTTCCCATCCTCTGGTTCTTACTTGGTGTCTGGAACATAGTATCTCAAATTACTCTTCTTCTAGCCCTTTCTTCTGTGCCGCTTCCACAATGTTCCCTAAGCCTTGGTGGGCATGGTAAAGATGTCTCATTTAGCACTGTGCACTGAACCTTCACTTGAATGAGTTTTGAGTCTAATAGTCATTTCCATTTGCAAAAAGAAGCTTATCTGACCACAGGTGCAATCAGTACTAATCTGAAGTCAGCTTCACAGATCAAAAGGTATGAGCAGCAATAATCTAAGGCCAATGATAGCTGCTCTGTGGCAGCTGGGGGAACCTAGTTGCCTAGTTGTGTTTTTTAATGGCATTATTGAAACCATTTTGTCATTAATACCTCTAGTAGGAATGACAAGTTGGATCTTATTCAAAGCATCAGTGTTCTCATTTGTCTCTAAAGCATAAAATGTTACATTACTGTTCTAGTCTCCAAACTTCTTTCCATAGATTTTACAACTTCTTCAATGGGCTTGGCTATATTTTGGTTAAACAAACTTAATTTATAAATAACCCACACATTTCAGGGTATATTTTATTTGTCATACATTGGTTAATAAACTTACCAGCAGAAAATGGTTTTTGATACTTTGGTATTAAACATACTACCCCATAACAAGCTTTTATAAAGTATTCATCTGAGTTGTAATGTTTTAAAATAATTCTTATTGCAAAGATAGTTATGTTTTCATTCTTCTATTTTGTTCTTACAACATAATCCTTGATACATTGGATTTAGAAACACATTTTTGTAGCGTTTTCAAGTTATAGTCATCTTTGAAAATTTGCATAATTTCTATACTTAAGCAGAATGCTTCCTTGCCTCAACAATAAGTAGTCATTTAGCCACATTTTGTTGAACAATCTTCCTTCATCTATAGTTTTTTAGAGGAGGATTTTCTTTTAAGTTACAAAAAAATCATTATAGAAGCTATGCTGTGTTGGGGTCCCCTAGGGTCAGCCCAGGAGGGACGGCAGGGTCTCTGCCAAGTTGGGGGTGAGAGGCGCAGAGTCACGACACAGACTCCGGGAGTTGGGTGGAAGCAGCAGAGGGCGAGCTGCCGCAAACTCATTTACTGAGGAAGTACACGGAGTTTTAAGGGGCTTGGCTGGCCATCGTATGGGGTGGTCCCCTTTTTGTGACCAATGACAGCCTGTCTCCAGACAGATCATCTCGTAACAGGTTTCTCGCGAGCATGGGACTGTAGCTATTGTCACGCCAGGCCTGCGCAGAACGCCATATTCACAGAAGCCACTTCCTGGTTTCTCTGCCATGCAGTCTGGCTAGGGCCAGGCCTGCAATGTGCCATACAATGCTGGAATTAAAAATACAATAAAAGATGGGTGTGTTGGCACACTCCTTTAATCCCAGCATTCAGGGAGGCAGAGATAGGAAAATCACTGTGAGTTTGAGACCACCCTGAGACTACATCATGAATTCCAGGTCAGCCTGGGATAGAGCACGACCTTACCTCAAAAAACCAACTGAGGTTCTGGTAAGCTTCTCTGTTCTTGTCCCAGTTGGGCAGAGACAAAGGGAGACTCCCCCTTACACCAACATGGGCTCTCTATCCCTTCTGCCCTCCACATGGTTGGATCTCTCTGCACCTTCTTCTCTTTTTTTCTCTTAATCTAATAAAGTCTCTCTAAGCCTATCCCTCATGTTAATTGGTTCATGAGCTTCTGGGAGATTCTCCTGTGTCCACATCCCTTCTCACCATAGGTGCAATGGAATTACATACACCCATGCTATGCTATGCATTTAAAAAAATTTTTTTGGTGGTGAAGGCCTTTAACCCCAGCACTGAGGAGGCAGAAATAAGAGGATCACTGTGAGTTCAATGCCACCCTGAGAAGAGAGTGAATTCTAGGCCAAGTGGGCTAAAGGGAGACCCTACTTCCAAAAATAAAAGTATAAGACTACTCATCCTGTATGTAGCCTTGTGAGACGTTTGACACAGAAAGGTTGCATTTTGTTGAAATCCAATCATACTTGCATGGAAGTTCCCAAATTATTTTCTTCAGCTGAGCCTTGGGAGGTGAGTAATGGACTGATCAATTTTAAAGACTATGAAACTGCCTCTGTACTTTCCAGAATTAATCCAGGTCTTGGAGACTATCCATTTAATGAGGCATTCCTTGAGCCCAGCACGAGTGGCTCATGCCTGTGACCTCAGGATCATTTAAAATTTTTTAAATTCATAAGACAAGAGTCTGGGATACTCTAAATTTACTAGTGTGTTGGCCTATTGGTGTATAGACAAGATGACATATTAGACAAAGGACTATATTTACTTTCATGATGAAAATTAATTGACAGGAAAATAGAAAAATGTGAAACTTTCCATATATCAATTGCCAATGGGCAGCATGAAGCAAAGGATCAAATTGTAAAGTGTGGCAGGTAATGCATGAAGTGTGGCCAAGGTGTGGAAGTTCCTTTAACAATCAAAGAAGAATTGTACCTGTCTTATAAGTGCTATTAAGTAGCAATGATAGGAGAGTGTTGTTGTAATTACTATTTTTTATTCCACAAGTCACCATGAGCTTTTATCATGTCTGATGGTGCCACTGGAAGCTGCACACCACCATAAAACTGAAACTCTATATGTGTGCAAATACCAAAAGTGCACATGTTTGTTTTAAGTGACATTGTGACACAATATTACGTACAAAGTTCATGCTAGAAAACCATGCAATTGAATTACAAAAATATGCAAAAAGTATTCATAATGGTTTACGTAAGTTTATAATTTGTGTTGGGCTGCATTTATAGCTATTATGGGGATATACAGTCCTTTGGTCACAGGTTGGACACCCCAGTGTAAGGCCTTTTGGACCTCATACTGTATTGTATTCTAAATGTGCAACATAGGCAGTCCCAGCCACCTGGTTCCTCATTTTGATATGAAAGGGTGTCAGGTAGCTTTGTTAGGCAGTGAGGGTGACTAGGACCCTTAATGTAAAAGACAGGAATGTCTTTGGGCTTTGTTAGAGATCAGAGAGGAAGATGGCTTCTCCATTTCTTTCTCTCTCTCTCTCTCTCTCTCTCTCTTTTTTTTTGTTTGTTTGTCTTTAGAGGTTGGATTTTTTCTAGCCCAGGCTGACCTGGAATTCATTATGTACTCTCAGGATGGCCTTGAACTCACGGTGATCCTCCTGCCTCTGTCCTCCCCACCCCCACCCCAAGTGCTGGGATTAAAGGTGTCACCATGCCCACCCTAGCTTCTCTATCTCTTGCCTAAAGGAATTACCTAGATCTGTTTTTCTACAAACAACCTGAGGCCCTACTGGTAGGATAGCCCCTTTCCTAGACTGTAAAGCTAATCCTAACATTGTGCTTGGTCAATTTCAGCCCCCAGTTCAGTGTCATGGCCAGTTCAGTGTCATGAGCCAGCCCCTAGCCCAGACCAATCAACTCTCACTCTGGCTTACCTAAGCCAGAAGGTGAAGCCTACTACAGTAAGGTTATAAACACATTTATAAGGGGGAAGGTGTGGTGGTTTGATTCAGGTGTCCCCCATAAACTTCAAGTGTTCTGAATGCTAGGTTCCCAGCTGGTGGCAACTTGGGAATTAACACCTCCTGGAGGCAGAGTATTGTTGGGGGCGGGCTTATGGGTATTATAGCCAGCTTCCCCTTGCCAGTGTTTGGCACACTCTCCCGTTGCTGTTGTCCACCTTATGTTGACCAGAGGGTGATGTCCACCCTCTGCTTATGCCATCGTTTTTTCCTGCCATCATGGAGCTTCCCCCTCGAGCCTATAAGCCAAAATAAACCTCTTTTTTCCTACAAGCTGCTCTTAGTCGGGTGATTTCTGCCAGCAACGCGAACCTGACTGCAACAGAAGGAAAGCTCTCTCTTGGCTGGCTTCTGAACTTCAAGGTTCTAGTCAGCTTCCCTCATGTCTGTCCAGCTGGGCTGAGACAAGGGGAGACAACCCCTTACTTCCACATGTGCTCTTTACCCCCTCTTGTCTTTCACATGGCAGGAGTGCTCTGCACTTTCTTCTCTTTTCTTCATTTAATCTAATAAAGTCTCTCTAAACCTTACCCTCTGGTCTAGGGATTTAAGTTCCTTAAATTTATAAGACAAGAGTCTTGGGTACTCTAAATTTATTGGTACATTGACATATTGGTATATTGACAAGAAACCCCCAAATTTCCATTACAAATAAAGGAGATGGGAACTTCAAATACAAGAAACACAATTTTCTCTCAAGTTCAAGAGTTTTAGAGATGCCAGCAGAAGGACAGAAGAGGAGCGAGTTTTATCTATTGGGACCTTTGTCTAGTGTCTGCAACTATCCCAGTATTTCAGGCCTTGGGCACATCGCTGAGTTTCCATTTTAGGAGTGATAAAAATGGAATAGGGGTATTTGCAGATGTTTCGAAAAAGCAGAATGCTACCTGCATCATACTTTGGGTTTATAAACATCCATCCATGGCACCCCCTTCTGTCTCAAAAGGAAGAATTTCAGCCAGTCTTCCCTGGCATGAAACACAGTGAGGACAAGGTCTGTATGGTCTGAATTCCAGTGACACAGTTCTCCCTGCCTGTGTTATCTGAAAAACCCCATTCTCATGTTGTGATGGAAATTATTGTTACTGTATATCTCAGATTTACATGTTGCTGATAACAGGAATAAAGGGTTTGAACACTATGCGCATTGCCCTCTGCTCTGAAAAGCCTCCAGTTGGTAACAGTGGACTTGGTGGCTTCTGGGTATTACATACAGCATGGTCTGTAATTTCACTTGTCATTCAGGTGGGAAATTCTGGAGTGTACATTTTATACTTCAGTTTGGCATCTGTGATTATTGCCTAGAAAACAAATCTCTGTGAATGTCTATGGAAGAGCTTTTAAGCTAATTGAGGTGGGAAGACCCACCCTAACTGTGCATGACACCATTCCATGGGCTGGGTCCTAGACTGAATAAAAAGCAGGAAGTGAGCTGAGCACCAGCATTCACTGTTTGATCTCTTCTTCCTGATTGTGGATCAATCAGGAAAAATCAGCTGCTCCTTGACTTGCTACCATGTATTCTTTGCCATGATGAACTATATTCTCTCAGTTTGGACGCTAAAACAAACCCCTTCCTTAAAATGCCTCCTGTGAGGTATTTGCTCGCACCAACAAGAGAATTAGCTGATATAGCATTTTAGTGAAGGAAGAGAGGAAGATGGTAGAAAAGGAAAATGGTTGGAGGGGCCAGACAGACCCCAGGAATCTTTAAATGGCAAAGGATTATGAGCAATTCCTTTGTGTTTCTAGACCATTTTTCCTTCTAGAAAGAAAAGATAAACACACCAATAGGGAGTGTTAAGGATTCTTTCTTGAATTCCCAATACCCCTTTGCATCCATTACAACACTACATGATAATATATGAGCGTGTGTGTGTGTGTGTGTGTGTGTGTGTATTACTGTGACAAAATACCTGAGGCAATCAACTTATAAAGAAAAAAGGTTTATTTTGACTCACAGTTTCAGAGAATTCAGTTCATGGTTGCTTACAGCCCTTACAGCCCATAAGCAGAGGATGTCTATTTATCATCACCTCAGGACAACCAGGAGGGGAGAGAAACAGGAAGGGTTATGGTCCAAATATCTCCTTCCAGAGCACTTCCCAATGACCTAGCTTCCCCAGACTAGGTCCCACATCCTAAAGGTCTTACCACCTATTAACAATTACAGGCTGGTGTTCAAGCTTTTAACAAATGTGCCCTTGAAAGAGCTTCCAAATTCTAGTTATAGTAACTGCCTAGGGCAGCTTGCAAAACCCTTAGGACATTTTGCATTATGCTTCTCAATGCCAGGAAGGGGTTCTATGTACTAGCAGCAGTGAAGGAGCTTCCAGTAAGTTGCCATGCCAATTTGAAAGCATATCTCTTAAGGCCTAGGATAGAACATGGGGGAACATCATGTCACCCCACTTATACCCTGATGTCCACATGGTCACAGAGCTCTAACACCTTAGGTGCATGGCATGCAGACCTGACTTGTGGCTAGAAAAAAGGTGAAGCCTGGGTAGTTCACAGCAGGGGACCCATTCATTCTACCTGCCTGAGTTTCTACAGGGCTCTTTTCCAGCCTAGAAAGCCACTTCTGCTTGTCAAGGCTGGGTTCCCATTTGAAAACATAAAAGCTCATTGTTCTGAAGTCATTCAGCTTGTCTGACCACTTTGGAAATTTCATTATGCACCACCACACTTGGAACCATTCACCCCTGGGCAAGGAAACCATGTGTTTAATTTTCTTGCATAGGAGCCTGGCCTTGCAAAACTCTCCACAAAGACTACCCTAGTTTTGTTTTCAATGAGGAAAGGGAGCCACACTTGAAAAGGCCCTATTTATCTGGCATTCTCAGGTAAAGTTAACTGTAACTGTAGTAAACACTCCAGAAGCATTTAACCTGAAAAAATATTACAGGTAGCTATCAGTATATTATTAGGGCTGGTGTGTGGGAAAAGATCTGTTAGTGAGTGATTAATGTAAATATATCTTTATTAAATATAACCTTCTTCCATGGCCAGGTCCTGTGCTGATTTCTCAAGGCAGTCATCAGGAACAACCTTAAGTTAATATTGATTTTAGGTATGTGGATAATAGGTTTGTGTTTGCAGCTGTCTTGTTGATTTTAGCCTTACAGTTGAAGATTCCATGTAAACTTTACGTTTCAAAGAGTGAAGGTTTAAAGGACTAAGAGCTCCCACCTAGCAATTCAAGATACCTGTCTACCAGCTAGTCACATTATTATTTGTTGAGAATGAGGGGGAAAAAAACATTAAAAACTGGGCTGGAGAGATGGCTTAGCATTTAAGGTGCCTGCCTGCTAAGCCTAAGAACCCGGTTCCAATCTCCAGGTCCCACATTTAGCCAGATGCAAAGTGATGCAAGGGCGAAATGCCGCACTTGCCCACAAGGGGGTGCACACATCTGGATTTCATTCCCAGCAGCTGAGACTGCTGGCTCACCCATTCTGTCTCCTTCTCCCTCTCTGTCTGTCTCTCTCTGTGTCTCTCTCCAAAAATAAATAAAATAATTTTTAAAATTTTTTTTAAAAACATTAAAAACTAAAGTTCTTGAATAATGTTAGCAATCACAAGGGTACCAATTCTTTTACTTTTTAATTTTTTTTTAATTTAAAAGTTTTTATTTATTTATTTGAGAGAAAGTGGGAGAGTGGGAGACAGAGACAGAGAGAGAGAGAGAGAGAGGGGAGAGAATGGGTGTGCCAGCTTCAGCTGCTGCATACCAACTCCAGATACATAGGCCACCTTGTGCATCTAGCTTATGTAGGTCCTGGGGAATTGAACCTGGGTCTTTGGCTTTGCAGGCAAATGCCTTAACCACTAAGCCATCTCTCCAGCCTGTGGGTACAAATTCTTAACTGTGAAAATTACAGAGAAGAATTAAGTTGTGAAAGAATTCTCTTTTAAAAAATTCTCACCAGATGTGGTGATGCACGCCTTTAATCCTAGCCTTGGGAGGTAGAGGTAGGAGGATTGCCATGAGTTTGAGGCCACCCTGAGACTACATAGTGAATTCCAGGTCATCCTGGGCTAGGGTGAGACCCAACCTTGAAAAAAAACAATTCTCTTTCCATAGGAACTGTATTTTAAGATAACTAAATACAACTAGCAGATAGTGGGGTAGGAGTTTAGGACTTGTATTTAGAACTCCAGTCAATAAGTGCAATTAGCAAGCAATTAAAAAGTACATTTTATAACTTCAATTAGATAAGCATGTTTACAAACACATTGGTGAAATCCAAAATATAGCATATTTTTCAAAAGACCCATTTCTTCAATGGGGTCATAGATCAAATCAATGGTAAGGGATATAAAGTGGCAATGCGTAATTCTATAATTAATTCTATTTAAAAGGAGACATAGCTTAACATAGTTATTGAACTTATTCTAATCCTGATTCAAATGTACCAGCTGTAAAAAATACTGATAATCGGAAAATTACATATATATGACAGTATCAATAAATTATTGACTTACTAGATATAAAAATTGTTAGAACCATTATGACATCATCTTTGAACTCTGACTATTATCTCATTTTAACCATGTTTCCCAAAAGTGACCCAACCACCCCACCCAATTATCACATTCCTGGAATGACCCAAACCACCTGTCTGATTATTACTTCCCTAAAGTGGCCCAAGCCCTGAGGCAAGGCAGGCCACCCAAGAACCAAAGAATTCCAGTGCCCCAACTGCCCATAAGTATTCCCTAGTCTGTAAGGGAGGGGCCTTCTGACCATACCTGTCAGAACCCTTCTCAGGTTTTCCTGAATAAAGCCTCTCTCTGCTGTTGAGCCAGGTCTTCCCTGGTGCCAAAACATTGCCAGGTGCTTGGATGGGGCCCTCTTGCTAACTACGGAACAATGGGCAGTGGCAGCTCCTTTTGGGTTAATCCCTAGATCCTGAGGTGTCCTTGATTTCCACCCTGTTTTCTTTCTATCTCTCTTTCACCATGACAAATTGCATGAAAATTACAACTCCCCTGGGCAGGACTGCAAGGACAAGGCTGAAGGCTACTCATTGGCTGGTTCTCAAAACTTCTAGGTGGCTGGAGCAAATCTCCTACAGCGCAATAGGGTAATTCACCTCCCTAAAAGCTTCTCCTCCTCCCTCTTCCCAGTTCCAGACATAGAGGGGCCAGTCACCATATCCACTGGATCATCCAACACTGAATATCTTTAGCCCAAGGCAATGGTGAGTCAGCCTCTATCTCTCTGAGATACCTGGGAGAGACATACTAGGCTCCCTTTTCTTGTCCTGAGAAGGCAGTCCTCGGAACTTCAGGCCAGAAGCAATTGCTCAAGGACACCTGAGGCCCCTGGACTTCCACCCTCCATAGGTTCTCAAATTTCCAAAACTTCACTGGCATTCTGGCCTGGACTGTCTCCATGACCAATCTTAAACTCTTAGATCCAAAAGCTGTCTGTTTGGTCCTCCATTAGAAAACAAGGGATGAAGATATCCCAAAACTGCTCCACTTCTCTTCAATAAACAGTCTTGTCTGTAGAGATTAAATCCAGTGTTCTCTTTTGCTTTACTCTTACACTTTCCATACATTCTGGTGCCATGTCTTGGATACCCCTCCAGGGCTTTTGGGCTGCAAGCCCCCAGCCCTTCCTCTTGCCTTCTCTCTACCTCCCTGCCAATGTTTCACTCTCTCAGGAATAGAAAAACTCACTGTGCTCACTACTCTGAACAAAACATCCACCTGTGACCTGAAACCTTTAGTCTTTCCAGCTTGATACCTGGGGGCTCCTTCCTTTTCTTCTTTCACCCTCTCCCACCAGACTTTTGAACTCCAGACTGAGGCCTCTTGCCATGTGATCCACTGCATCTACACCCTCATCAGAGTACAGCTTCAGGACAAGGTATTTAAAATAATTAACCTCTATGTTTTTGAAAATGTGCTTATTCATAGTTACTACAATAATAGACATATTTGTATACCAAATTCTAATCTTGCTTCTATAGAATGAGATGTTTTTGGATCAGAAGACTTTATAAGGTAAAATATTGCTGTAAGACATATTATTAAAAAGGATATGATGCTAGGTGTGGTGGTGCACATCTTTAAACCCAGCACTCAGGAGGCAGAGGTAGAAGGATCGCTGGAGTTCAAGATTACGTAGTGAATTCCAGTTCAGCCTGAGTTAAAGTGAGACCCGACCTCAAAAAACAAAATGAAACAAAACAAAAGAGGATATGAAAATAATATAAAAAGGTTATGGGACTTAAACTAAGAAAGGTTCAGGTTGCCTGTGGTAAAATGGGTTAACTTAAAAGTTTTCATTCTTCCTACTTTTTTTTCTCACCTTAAATTGTTCATATAGTTCAGACTTTACTCTTTGTATAAGTTGATAAATTTATTTATATTGTCATGCTTCAAATCAACATTAAATTGAGCTATAACTATATTTCCTACTCTTAAACTCTGACTACTGAAAAAAAGCTAAATATTTAACAAAATCAAGATTCATTTTAATGAGTTCTTGTTTATTCATTTAAACCTTATCTAAATGTAACATAAAAATCAAAAAATTAATATAACTAACCTTCTAAATATTGAAAAGGGGACCCAGGGAAATGGGAAGACAGACAATAAGAGTCCAGACAGTCTATTTATAATTAACCATAGGGACAAAAAAACATACAAGCAGAAATTTTTTTTTTTTAAACTTAAATGGTCATATTAAAAGTCTTATGGTGGAGACTTCTGGGTAAGATGGTGGCATAGGACCCACGCCAAACCACATCAGGGAGGGATTTAAGCAAAACTACATTCTTCTTCTGAAAAATGCAGAATATTTTTTCTGTGAAACAGCAGCAAAGTAGGAGACAACCAGAATCCCACTGTGGAGTTTGCAGCCCAATACTCGGCAGCCTGCTCCACAGCGGCCCTGATCCACCACAGCCCCAAGCCACTGGGGCCCCAGTCCACTATGGGCCACCTGCCAGGCTTGCCTAGCAGCAGCAATAGAGACCAAACAAGGGGACTTTCCAACCTCATCAGTCTCCTTGCAGAACCCAGAAATCTAAAAAAAAAAAAAAAAAGGCTTCTGAGCTACTGAAAGAGATACAGGGGAACAGTGTGAGCAACTGCAGGCTTCCTAAACTCACCCATCCCCAAACCATTAGAACCGCAACCCACCAGCATTCAGCTCCCAGAAGCATTGCATCCAGCACAGCGGAGCCAAGCTGAAGCTCCACAGTACAACACCAGAAGCACCTCCAGCACAACTGCACCCAGTGCATCCAGCACAACTGAGCCCAGATCATCCATCACAACTGAGCCAAACTCAAGCTCCACAGCTCAGGGAACGAAGTGGGCACTCAGCATTGGTGAGTTTGGAAGCCACCCCAAAAGGTAACAAGGACAGCTGACAAAAAAAGGCCTGCATTGGAAGTGCTAATCTCTCTTTCCAGGTGAGGGCAGGTTATGGGTTACATATTTGTGGTTGGCTTTACCATTTTCAAATAAGCTGAACAAGGGGTGTTGAATCTTACTGCCTTTAATACTTTTAGATTTATAGGGCCTTTATCTTTAGCTTTTGTCATTATTGGGGGCAGGGTCTGATCCAGATACAGGCTGACCTGGAAGCCAATTCAGAACAGAATCCTCTACCTCCTAACTGACAGGATTAAGGGTGTAGAGCAACACACACCCTTAGGGATTTTGACCTTATAAGACTTTTAATTCCCACACTTGTATATGCTGTGCTCATTTTAATTGAATGTGTATTTTGCTCAGTTGAAGTTTAGAACTTGCCAGTAAATTGTTCCAACAGTCCATTACAATACTTGCTTAAAAAGCAAACTCAACACCTAGGTTTACTTCTGAGGTTGGATTTGGGTACAAGTGCTACACTTGGCACCTTAAACTCATATCCTGAAATTATATAAAGGTGGATCACCACACCTAAGAACACTGCAGATAAATATAAAACCTAAGCATCAAATCAATCCAGGATGCAAAAGTCACTACATTATAATACAAGAAACACAAAGAAGCAAGACAATGTAATCCCACCAAAAATTACAAATCCATCAGAAATGTTCACCAATGACACTGCTTTAGATGAAGTTCCTGACAAAGATTTCAAAAGAATGATGTTATCTATACTGAAATAAATGAAAAAAGAAATGAAAGGAATCAGAGAAGATAACAAAGGAATGAAAGAAGAAAACAAACTCCTGAAAGAGAACACAGGAAACCAGCTTAATGAAATACAAAGGTCATTACAGGACATGAGTAAGGAAATAGAAATACTTAAGAAAAACCAGGCTGAAATCCTGTCTCTGAAGAACACAGTCATAGTCAGTGAAATAAAAAACTCTGTGGAAAGTCTCATCAGTAGAATGCATGAAGGAGAGGACAGAACACCTAAACTATAAGACCAGTTGGCAGACCTAATACAGTCCTACAAAGAGAAAGACAAGGTAATAGAAAGGTATGAATGGTGGTTCCAAGATAGCCAGGGTACTAAGAAAAAAATCAAACATAAGAATTCAGGGTATAGCAGAAGGGGAAGAATTTCAATCCAGAGGCTTAGTAGGTGTTTTCCACAAAATCATAGAAGAAAATTTTCCCCAAATTGGGAAAGAAATGCCAATGCAGATACAAGAAGCTTTTAAAACACCAAACAGACAAAACCTAGAAAGATCCTCTCCTCATCATTTATAATTAAACTACTAAACACACAAACCAAAGAAAATATATTGAAAGCAGTTAGAGAGAAAAAGCAAGTGACCTTAAAAGGGAAACCCATCAGGATCAGAGCAGATTACTCAACACAAACTTTAAAATACAGCAGGGCTTGGAATGATAAAAACTGTCAACCAAGATTACTTTATCCTGCAAAGCTATCTATCCAAATTGATGGAGAAATAAGGTTATTCCACAACCAAAACAGGCAAAAAGAATTTATGGCAAATAAACTAGCTCTACAGAAAATACTTGCAGGAATCATTCATGCTGAAGAGAAAGCAAAACACACACAGCAGGAAATAGGAAAAAATAAACCATACTCAAATAACACTTAAAACAAGTGAGTAAAGTGAAAACAGGAAGAACTACAAAACAAGAAGAATGGCAAGAACATATACATATCTTTCAATAATAACTCTTAATATCAATGGCCTCAATACCCCAACCAAAAGACACGGGCTTGCAGACTGGATTAAAAAGCAGGATCCTACCATCTGTTCCCTGCAGGAACTCACCTTTCAATAAAACATAGAAACCTTCTTAGGGTGAAAGGTTGGAAAAAGGTATTTCAAGCAAATGGGCCTAGGAAACAAGAAGGGGTTGCCATCCTAATTTCTGACAGGATAGACCTCAAACCAACATTAGTGAGGAAAGATAAAGAAGGTCACTTTATACAGATTAAAGGAACACTCCAAAAGGAAGATATTACAATCCTAAATATACATGCTCCTAACATGGGGGCTCCCAATTTCATTAAAAAAAAAAAAAAAACACTATTAGACATAAGGTCAGAGATGACTCCAAACACAATAGTAGTGGGTGACTTCAATACCCCACTCTCATCACTTGACAGGTCTACCCAGCAAAAAGTAAACAGAGAGACATCGGCATTAAATGATGTCATAGAACAAATGGACCTAACAGATATATACAGAACATTCCATCTAAATGCTGCAGAATATACATTTTTCTCAGCAGCACATGGAACATTCTCTAAAATAGACCATATAATAGGACACAAATCAAATCTTAACAAATACAGGAAAATTGAAATACTCCCTTGTATGCTATCTGAACACAATGGGATTAAACTGCAAATCAGCAACAAGAAAAACTACAGAGCATACAGAAATTCATGGAGACTAAACAGTACACTATTGAATGATGCATAGGTCATTGAAGAAATTAAAAAGGAAATCAAGAAATTCATAGAATCAAATGATGATGAGAATACAACATACCAAAACCTTTGGGACACAATTAAGGCAGTCCTGCATGGGAAATGCATAGCTTTAAGTGCCTATATTAAGAAATTAGAGAGTTCACAAGTAAGCAATTTAATGCTTCACCTAAGGCCTTGGAAAGACAAAAAAAAGGCAAATCAGAAATCAGTAGACATGAAAAAATAATAAAGATTAGGGCAGAAATTAATGAAATGGAAAAAAATCAAAAGAATCAATGAAACAAAGAGTTAGTTCTGTGAAAGGATAAACAAGATTGATAAATCCTTACCAAATCTGACCAAAAGAAAGAGAGAAGAGACAAAAATTAATAAAATTATAAATGAAAAAAGCAACATCAAGACAGATACCAAATAAATTCAGAAAATCATATGGACATACTTTAAGAATAGATATGCCTCTAAGTTTGAAAACCTGAAAGAAATTGATGATTTCCTTGATTCATATGATCTACCAAATTTAAATCAAGATGAGATAAACCATTTAAATAGACCTATAACAACTACAGAGATCCAAACAGTTATAAAAAGTCTCCCAACTAAAAAAAGTCCAGGCCCAGATGGATTCACTGCTGAATTTTACCAAACATTCCTGGAAGAACTAACACCAATGCTTCTCAAACTTTTCCATAAAATAAAAAAGGAAGGAATTCTATCAAAATCCTTCTATGAAGCCAGCATCACCCTGATACCAAAACCGGACAAAGACAGATCAAACAAAGGAAATTACAGACCAATCTCCCTCATGAACATAGATGCAAAAATTCTCAACAAAATACTGGCAAACAGAATACAAGAATATATCGAAAGATTATTCACCCTGACCAAGTAGGCTTTATTCCAGAGATGCAGGGATGTTTCAACAGGCAAATCCATAAATATAATACACCATATAAATGGTCTGAAGGGCAAAAATCACATGGTCATCTCAATAGATGCAGAAAAGGCATTTGACAAAATTCAATATCACTTCATGGTAAAAGTATTACAGAAACTGGGAATAGAAGGAACATATCTCAACATAATAAAAGCTATTTATGACAAACCTACAGCCAACATAATACTAAATGGGGAAAAACTTGAAGCTTTTCCACTAAATTCAGGAACAAGACAAGTGTGTCCACTTTCTTCACTTCTATTTAATATAGTACAGGAAGTCTTAGCCATAGCAATAAGGCAAGAGACACTCATAAAATGCACACAAATTAGAAAGGAAGAGATCAAATTATCATTGTTTGCAGATATGATTCTATAATATAACAGACCCTAAAGACTCTACCAGCAAACTGTTAGGGCTGTTAACACTTTTAGCAATGTAGCAGGATACAAAATAAACACAAAGAAATCAGTAGCTTTTCTATACACTAACAGCAAACATGCAGAGGGCATCTTTCCTGTGGTAGTTTGAATATATGGCCCCAAATATATTTAGTGTTTTATTAGTTTATAGTTTGCTGGAGACGATGTCACTGGGCAGATCTTAAGGTGTGGTGATGGTTTGAGATTCCATTGTAAAGGTATGCAAAGTGTGCCTAAAAGGAGTTCCTGAAGTGTGCTGTGTGCCTTTTGCCTGTGGCTTTTTCTCTCTCTGCTTGGCCCTGTGAAGGCAGGCCAGCTTCTTCTGCCATTATGGAACTTCCTCTGTATCTGTAAGCTTCAATGAATAATATTCCTTCCTCCATAACTGTGCCTGGTCTGGAAGTTCATCTCAGTGAACCTGAAGCTGTCTGCTACATCTCCCATTCACAATTGCCTCAAAAAAAAATACCTTGGAATAAACTTAACCAAGGAAGTGAAGGATCTCTACAATGAGAACTTTAAAAAACTCAAGTGAGGAATTTCAGAAGACACAAGGAAATGGAAAGACATCCCATGCTCTTGGATTGGAAGAATCCATATTGTGAAAATGTCAATCTTACCAAAAGCAATCTACACATTTAATGCAATCCCCATCAAAATCCCAATAGCATTCTTCACAGAAATAGAAAAAACAATCCTAAAATTCATGTGGAAACACAAAACACCTCGAATAGCCAAAACAATTTTGTGCAACAAAAATCAGGCAGGTGGTATAACCACCCCCGATTTTAAGTTATATTACAAAGCCATAGCAACAAAAACAGCATGGTACTGGCACAAGGACAGACAGGTAGATCAATGGAACAGAATAGAAGACCCAAATATTAATCCTGGCAGCTACAGCCACCTGATTTTTGACAAAAATGCCAGAAATATTCATTGAAGAAAAGATAGCCTCTTCAACAAGTGGTGCTGGGAACACTGGATATCTGTATATAAAAGGATAAAAATAGATCCTTGTCTCTCTCCATGCACAAGAGTCAAGTCCAAATTGATCATGGACCTTAATATCAGACCTGAAACTCTGAAACTACTAGAGCACAAGGTAGGGGAAACCCTTCAACATATTGGCGTAGGCAAGGACTTTCTAAATATAACCCAAATTGCTCAGTGAATAAAACCACTAATCAACCGCTGGGACCTCATGAAATTACAAAACTTTTGTACAGCAAAGGACACTGTGAATAGAGCAAAGAGACAACCTACAGAATGGGAGAAAATCTTTGCCAGCTATACATTTGACAGAGGATTAATATTCAGAATATACAAAGAACTTAAAAAAAGAGAATAACAAGAAATCAAACAACCCAGTTAAAAAATGGGATATGGGGGCTGGAGAGATGGCTTAGCAGTTAAGGCTCATGCCTCCTAAGCCTAAGAACGCTGGTTCCAATCTCCAGCGGTTCCAATCTCCAGGTCCCATGTTTAGCCAGATGCAAAGTGACACAAGGGCGCAATGCCGCACTTGACCACAAGGGGGGCACACATCTGGATTTCGTTCACAGCAGCTGAGAGACTACTGGCATGCCCATCTCTATCTGTCTCCCTCTCACTCTCTGTCTGTCTCTCTCTCTGTGTCTCTCTCCAAAAATAAATAAAAAATAATTTTAAAAATTTTAAAAGAAAAATGGGCTATGGAACTAAATAAAGAGTTCTCATAGGAAGAAATACAGATGACATATAAACATTTAAAAAAGTGTTTCACATCCTTTACCATCAGGGAAATGCAAATTAAAACCACTTTGAGATTCCATTTCACTCCTGTCAGAATGGCTACCATCAAGAAAACAAATGACAATTAGTGTTATTGTGGATGCGGAAAAAGAGGAACACTTCTACACTGTTGGTGGGAATGTAATATGGTCCATCCATTGTGGAAATCAGTGTGGAGGTTCTTGAGGCAGCTAAAAATAGATTTACCATATGATCCAGCTATAGCACTCCTAGGCATATATCCAGAGGACTCTTCTCACTACTTTAGAGATACTTGCACAACCATGTTTATTGCTGCTCTATTCACAATAGCTAGGAAATGGAACCAGCCTAGATATCCCTCCACAGATGAATGGATAATAAAGATGTGATACATTTACACAATGGAGTTCTATTCAGCAGTAAAGAAAACTGAAATTATGAAATTTGCAGGGAAATGGATGGATCTGGAAAGGAATATACTAAGTGAGGTAACCCAGGCTCAGAAAGACAAATGTCACATGTTCTCTCTCATATGTGGTTCCTAGCTACAAATGTATAGACTTGTGTATGAACTGGAACAAAAAATCAGTACAAGAAGACAGTAAGCTGGTAAAAGGGTATTAGGGAATGAGGAGAGGGATGGTCTTAAGGGGATGGTATTGTACCTACGTAAGTAGAAGAACAGATTACAGGGAGGGGAATGGCCTAAGTGAGGCCATGGGAAGAGAATGTGTAAAAGAGGGCGGGGAGAGGTCAATCAAAATTCAAGATATTCTGAATAAAACTTATGTAAACCTACTTTTTTGAATAATGGCACATCCAGAAGCTATAGCCTGTTGCTAGAATATTTTCAGTGCCTGGGATGGAATATCTTCCAGTGAGTTGTTGGCCAAGGAGCTCCCAGTAGTCTCCAAAATATTAAAGGCCAAGGCCCTTGGTTTCCCTTGAGACACAGATGGTAAGACCCTATTGCTGAAGACATCTCTTGCCTGAGAGGCAAGATCACTGAGAAAGCAAGCTGATGCTGAGCAGAAAACCTTCTCCCTGTAGACCAGCCAACTGAAAGCTGGAAAAAGCTGCACTGCATGCAGCCTTATGGGAGACAGAAGTCATCAGCCGTGAAAACAGTGGACACTGAATATTCAACTTTGGCCATACAAGCCCAATGACTGAATGCATGCAATAGTGGCATGTTTGCTCTTGGGGTAACCAACTGCTCCATTATTGGACTGAAGGCCCTCTCTAAGGGAGGGAATACATGCCTGGTACTAAAAAAACTAAGCAAAAGTCTATGGCAAGAGAGGTCAAGAGCCTTAGGGGTATAAAGCCTATTCTTGTCTGGCTAAATGTATATATTATTACCACCAAGCTGCCCTGAAAGCACTACCCTTAATGTTCATATTCACATATTAGTGCTACTCTCACTTCTGGTTAGAGAAGCTTGTCTTTTTAGATGGTGACCACTGAGATGACCCAAAAGGCATCATAGTGCTGAGAAGAAGGGATGGAGGAGAGTCCAGCACTGAAACATCTCCGACACACCTCCAAGGTTCAGGGTCCATTGCAGAAGAGGGGGGCGGAAAGAATGTCAGAACCAAAGGAAGGGTTTGGCTCCTTACAATTCAACTGTCCAGACACAAATTGGCCTTGATATCCATGACCTTGCAGTGCCTAGCAATACCTTCGCAAGACTCTCATAATAGAAGAAAAAGATGATGACATCAAATTAAAAGAGAGACTAATGGAGAGTGGGAGGGGATATGAAAGAGAATGGAGTTCTAAAGGAGAATGGGGAGGGGAGGAAAATGGCATGCATTTTTTGTATGTAAGTATAGAAGTTGTCAATAAAAAAAATTTTTTAAAGTCTTATGGTAAGAAAGTTTTTGTTGGTAGCTATGAGATGAACTGACTAAGAAAGATAAACTGGAAAAAAACCTTTAAACATTGGTGAATGCTTGAAGAAAAAGATTGTTACATAGATTGTAAGGTAAAAGTATGTAGATGAAGATATAAATAAGATAAATGTAGATGAAGAAATGAGTATGCTTAAACAGAAGGTTAAAGACAAAGTTGACTAAGTCTTAAAGTAGTTGATCAGATTACAGACTCCTTGAGATATATAAAATGACTATTAACCTAGGACTTATATCAGACTAACAAAGGATGGCCCTGGCTGGTAACAGGATACTATGGTATTCAGGTGGTAAACTTAAAAACTTTAAATCATTGATATTAATCTGATCATGAAAATGGTTGTAAAAGACTGGCTTTAAAGTTCTCAATCAAGTTTGCTATATTCCTCTATTTGTCAATGTTTTACTATTTAATAAGATTATTATATCTAAAATACAAACAAACAACTGTAACCTTAAAATGGTTCCTGTCTTGTTCATACTGTTTTACTGAGTGATTATCACTGTGATTATTGTCTAAGTCTTATAAAAGGTGATTTAGTCATTGTAAATTTGTTCTTAGGAAAACTGAAGAAACTTCCTGTCCTGGGAAAGCCTGCAATATACAAACAATGTTAATCTACTTTGTCTAGACTTCCTATATTCTACCATTTGTAAATATCACCTTATGGTTAAACTTAAAAATGATTCAATGATTAAAGGTAAGATGAAGAAATCACTTTATGTCTATCATAATGTTTTTAATGTATGTTAAAATCAGACTAATTTAGCTCAACAATGACCAAGTTTGGCTTTATTCTTAAGCTATGTATACTCAGTCTCAATCAAGGTTTTACTTAAATAATTGTCTCATTTCTTTTATCTTAAGTTCATTGCTTATAGATATATTGATACTTTAAGACATGTTTCCTGCTCTAGGAAAATGATCTAAATGCTGTTTTTCTGCTTCCAGTTTGTAGGGTAATTGGTACCCACACAGGTATTTAAACTAATCAAAGATGTTACCAAATACAAATGCCAAAACTTTATGCTGTCTTACTTGACATGTTCTGCCTATACTTATAACTATTACACATTTAAAAAATAAGATGTGCCTACCTCATAAAAAAGCTGTTTCTCTGTATTTCTCTTGCCTCAATTGTTTACATAGTTCAAGTGATTCTCTATAATAGGGTGATAATTTTATTTATAATGTCTTATCTCATATTATGAAAAAGAAAAGTTAAAAGCCTCTGGCACAAAGTTATGTCTTATATTGTAATAAACTTTCATGCTTATTATGTCCCATACAACATAGTCTTTTATACTGACACTGTAGGTTTTGTACTGTTTCAAGGCCATAGTTTATATTACAGCTTCTGACCAGTACTAAAATTGTCTTATGTTTCTTCTTAACTCCACAACACAGCTACAGATATCTCTCAACTAATTAACCATTTTCTCAGGTTTTGGAAGAGACTCACCTGGACTCATGATGATGTAAAAATAGACTAATTCGACTTCCAGTTAAGATGGTGGCACTCAAACAATGACAAAATAGCCTAGGAGAGAAAAAGAAAAACAAAACAAAAATCAAAATACACTCTTCTACTAAAAAGTGAGGTGTATAATAAATTATCAACTGCGGGAGAGAAAGTAAGAGAGACCCAGAGCATCTAAAGCCCACAGAAGCAGGTAAAAGAGGCTACAGCAGAAGCAGCATGAGTTCCACATGGCTGCAGCCACCAGGCTCCACCTGAGCTGCAGGATTTTAAAGCCAGGTGAGGGGATTCTCCATTCACACTGGCCTCCTTGCAAACTCAAGAAACATGGAAGGAGGATGGCAGAGACCAGCAGAGATGCTTGTGAGTAAGATGATTGTGAGGACCAGCAGGAGGATGTCAGCCACCATCCACCATCCACAGCCTCCCCTCCTCCACTGCCAGCACAAGTGACAGCATGCACCAGAGACCTGGGGAAGGGAACCTACATAGCACCCAGCACAGACGATCTGAGCAGTGACCCACAGACCCAACCAGCATACCTGAGCCCCCAGCACAGCAAAAAGGGACCCTAGCAGCAATGTACCATAGCTGAGACCAAAGCCATCCCAAACGCTAACTGGGAGTACACAGGTCAGTGCCCACCAAATAAGCCTGGTATATAGGCTTGCATCAGAAGTGCTAATTGCACCATGCATGTCAGGGTAAATTATATGTTAAATCTGATAGATGGTTGGATTTGACATTCTTAAATAAGCTATATTTTGGGCTTGTCATCTGTTGCTTCCTGATCTATAGTGCTTTTGTTTTCTCTTCTGGCATTCATTGGGGAAGGGTCTCAACTTGGTCACAAGCTGACTTTGAAACCCTCTACAGACCAGAAATCTTAGCCGCCCATTTGAAATGATCAAGGGTGTGGAGCAACACATCCTTAGGGACTGTGACTTTGCTGGAGGATCTGTTCATCATAAATACTTACTTTTGCATACTCTGTGGAGTTTTTCATTGAGTATGTATATTGTTTAGTTAAATTTTTAGAATTTGTCTATATTTGCTGTGTATTTGCTGTGGAATACTCTCACAGCAGGCAAACCCAACACCTAGGGTCACTTTTGTGGTTACTCTGAGAGTCTTAAGAGCCACACCTTAAGCTGCTAACCATAGGATATATAACATAAGATTGATTCATACATCTAATAATACTGCAGATAACTAGAAAATCCAAGCATTAAGTTAATCCAAGATGCAAAAATCTCTACATTATAAGAGAAGAAACACAAAAATCAAGACAATATAAATCAACCAAAAACTCTGAATGCATTAGAGATGACCTTCAGTGAGACTGATTTAGTGGAAATGCCTGAGAAAGATTTTAAAAGAATGATTATAAATATGTTCAAAGATCTCAAAGAGGAAATCAAAGGAATCAAAGAACACATAGGAAACCAATTTAATGAAATAAGGAGGTCAATACAAGACATGAGTAAGGAAATAGCAATAATAAAGAAAAAACAGTCAGAAATAGTAGCAATGAAGAACACAATCAGTGAAATAAAAAACTCTGTAGAAAAACTCTCCAGTAGAATGGATGAAGGAGAGAACAGAATATGTAAAGTAGAAGAACAAGTGGTAGACCTAATACAGTCCAACAAAGAGAATGACAAACTAATAGGAAGGTATGAATGGGAATGTCAAGATATTCAAGATGCTGAAAAGATCAAACATAAGAATTCAGGGTATAGTAGAAGGAGAAGAATTTCACTCCAAAAGCATAGTAGGTGTTTCCAAAAAAAAAAAAATCATACAAGAAAACTTCTCCCAAATTGGGAAAGAGATACCAATGCAGATACAGGAAGCCCTTAGAACACCAAACAGACAAAACCTGGAAAGAACTTCTCCTTGCCATATTATAAGTAAACTACCAAACATACAAACAAAAGAAAATATATTGAAAGCAGCTAGAGAGAAAAATCAAGTCACCTACAATGGAAAGCCCATCAGGATCACAGCAGATTATTCAACACAAACTTTAAAAGGCAGAAGGGCTTGGAGTGATGTATTACAAGTTCTAAAAGATAACAACTGTCAACCAAGGTTCTTTATCCTGCAAGGCTATCCATTCAAATAGAGAAATAAGGACATTCTACAACAAAAGCAGTCTAAAGGAATATTTGAAGATGAAACCAGGTCTACAGAAAATACTTGAAAGGATACTCCATGCTGAATAGAAAGAAAAGCACACATATACAGAACCTGGAAAAAACAAACAATACTCCAATACTAGTTAATACAAGACAGCAAAGGTAAAACTGGAGGAACTACAAAACAAGAAAAATGGCAAAAAATAAATACACACCTTTCAATAATAACACTTAATGTCAATGGCCTCAATGCCCCAACAAAAGACATAAGTTTGCAGACTGGGTTAAAAAGCAGGATCTATGCTGGGCATGGTGGCACACATCTTTAATCCCAGCACATGGGAAGCAGAGGTAGGAGGATTGCCATGAGTTTGAGGCTACTCTGAGACTACAGAGTGAATTCCAGGTCAGCCTGAGCTAGAGTGAGACCCTACCTCAAAAAACCAAAAAAGAAAAAAAAGAAGGATCTGGGCTGGAGAAATGGCTTAGTGGTTAAGGCCTTTTCCTGCAAAGCCAAAAGATCCAGTTCGATTTTCCAGGACCCACATAAGCCAGATGCACAAGGGGAATATGCATCTGGAGTTCATTTGCAGTGGCTAGAGACGCAGGCGTGCCCATTCTCTCTTTGTCTGCCTCTCTTCTCTCTCTCTCTCTCTCTCTCTGCTTGCAAATAAATAAATAAATATATTCTTTAATCAGGATCCTTCAATTTGTTGCCTCCAAGAAATTCACCTTTCTACAAAGGATGAACACTATCTCAGGGTGAAAGTTTGGAAAACAGAGTTTCAAGCAAGTGCACCTAGAAAACAGGCAGGGATCACTATCCTAATATCTGACATGGTAGACTTCAGAACAACATTAGTTAGGAAAGATAAGGAAGGTCACTTTATATTGATTAAAGGAACACTCCAACAGGAGGGCATTACAATCCTAAACATATATGCACCTAAAATGGGGGCTCCCAATTTCATCAAACAAACTCTATTAGAACTAAGGTGACAGATAACACTGAACAGAGTTGTGGTGGGTGACTTCAACACCCCACTCTCACCAATTGACAGATCATCCCAGCAAAATACAGACAGAGGTGCTTCTGGATTAAATGAGGTCATAGAACAAATCGACCTAACAGATATATGCAGGACATTTCATCCTAATGCTACAGAATGTACATTCTTTTAGGCAGCACATGGAACATTCTCTAAATTAGACCATATATTAGGACACAAAGCAAATCTTTTCCTTTGGGGGGGTGGTTCAAGGTAGGGTTTCACTCTGGTCCAGGTTGACCTGGAATTAACTATGTAGTCTCAGGGTGGCCTTGAACTCACAGTGATCCTCCTACCTCTGCCGGTTCCCCTGGCAGGTAGGGCTAAAGAAGGAGCCGGTCCAGCTGGTACCTTTTTGGGGCTGAGTAGGATGGTGAATGTCGGTGACCCAGAACCCCCTCCTCTAAGACACCAGAGAGAAAAACACACTGGGTCAGGAGTCTTGTTGAAGCAGGAAATCGTTTTATTGTTGTAGGAAGATGTTTATACAGCCTTGAGAAAGAGGGTGGGGTCTCAGGATGGGAAAAAGGTGTAGGGGGCCAATAGTATTTCACCATGTAAGCAGTAGCTGGGCAGAGGCAGTTTTGGCCAAAGACAGGTCACCAAACTCTAGTCAGGCTCAGGAAGTTCCACTAGGCCACACACCCAGGCCTCTTAGGGCCCAACATCTCCCCCTTTTGTTTTTGTAAGTATGGTGGAAATCATGGCCCCTGTCTTATGTTGTCATCCTCTGGAATCTTACCCGTCAGTGGGTACCATGCCTCCAGCTTGTCAAAAATCCACTCCATGACCTGTCTTAGGTTGTCTCAGCCTGTCTGAGATCTTACCCATCATTGGTTCGATGGAGGGCGGGGGAGGGACATTAGGAGGACAGCCAGTCAGAGGAAGAGCCCAGTTCCTGAGTTGCGAGCCTGTGGTAAATGTATTTTGACCTGATGAAGTTTAATTGCCTCTAGCTGTTGGTGAATGAATTGTGTAATCTTATTAATTACACAGGGCCCGACAGTGAGGATAAGAAGAAGGAGAAGGAGGGGTCCGAGGAAAGGGAGAAGGTAGGGTAAGAAGCCATGTAAGCCCGTCCACAGCAGGTTGTCTTGGAAGTCCTGTCTCCTCCTCTCCAAATCTTCCTGGAGCTTTATGATTTTGTCCTGAATGATTCCCAATCTATTGGCGTAAAAACAGCACTTTTCCTGTAAGACCTGGGGAAGAAACAGAGGCACAGTTCTCAGGGGTAGAACACTCCCTGGGGAGGTGATTGTCATTGTCCCCTTGTTGGGGTAAATATTTTAGGTCTCTTGCTGGTACCCAAATGGGTCTTTCTTCCTCTTGAGGAAAGACACATCCAAACCCTCTCCCTGCTGTGAGGAGGGGTTCTGGTCCTCTCCAGGCCCCAGTCAATGGGTCCCTCCATTTGACCCAGATGGAGCTGTAAGTAACAGCTGAGGTCCAATGTTTTTGAAAAGGGGACAAGTGTATATCTTCTTTAGAAAAATTTAAAATATTTAGGGTTAATAATGCCTTTTGTAGTTGGTTGTGTGGGGGTAGGGATTCCCCCTTTTGTTTTTGTAATTGAGACTTGAGAGTTTGATTATATCTTTCCATGATGGCTTGGCCCCGTGGGTTATATGGGATGTCTGTGGAATGTGAGATTTTCCAGGTCAGGAGGAAGGGATATTATTTATTGAAGCTTACAGATCCAGGGGAAGTTCCATAATAGCAGAAGAAGTTGGCCTGCCTTCAGAGATCCAAGCAAGAGAGCAAAGCCAACCAGGCACACAGAGCAAAACTACAGCCCCAAACTCCAGCACACGTCAGGAACTCCTACTGGGCACACTTTGACTATCTGTACAATGGAATCTTAAACCCACCATTAACACCTTAAGACCAGCCCCCAGTGACATCAAATAGGAAGCGGGCTTGAATCATCAAGTGGGTGATAGGGTTGGAGTCCAGTATTGTCCAAAGCCAAAACAACAGCAAATAGTTCTTTGAATTGTGCTGACCCTTTGATTTGGGCTGCCTTGTGTATGAGGGGGGTGGGGTATCAGGGCCTGGCTGTTGCCTCTGGCCCTACACTAATGGTAAGGTGGCAAAGGGTGGAGCAATGGTGTGTGTTAACGAACTGGCAGCTGCCTGGGTGTGTCCAGGATGGATCAGGAAGAGGTCCTTCCAAGGGTAAAGAGGGGAAGGGGTAATTGTGAGTTTGATTGCCACAGGTGGTGGTTACAGGCTGAAAAGGCAGCAGGCCGGTGGCAGTTTTGGTGGTGGCCTTGGGAGAGACGAGATTTTAAGAGCCAGTTTTAGTTTTTCCTTACAGCTTTTGTTATGGACAGAAATGACTTTCTCAGGGAGAAGCCTTTAAGGCTGGCAATTATGGCAATGAGGATTGAACTAATCCATGGGGCTAAAATAAGAGTTTTGTCCCAAAAGCCATGGAGGTTTTTTTGTTTTACTTTTAAGCCACATTGCAGGAGGAGTATTTGTAAAATCAGGGCAACAGTAATATACACGAGTACAACATCAGCACAAAGGCCCAAAAAATAGGTAAACATGGTGCAGAATTAAGTTCAGATTTAGATCCGTGACGGCCAGACGAGCCTGTGTCCTTAGGGGATGGCTCAATGATACCAAACATGGTACAGATGGGAGCAGATCTCCCCAGCAGGTTTGCTCTGTCTTCCAGGATGGAGACCCCACTCAAATGAGGGGCAAATGCTTTTGAGTCTCCTCCAGGTCTGCCCACATGGTGTGTCTACCAGGGACGTATGACCTGTTCAGAAATACAGGGGCCGCAGATGTGGCTTGCAGGCAGCCCAAAAGTGAAAGGAAAGAGAAAGGGAATGAAAAGATGTTGATAAGCAAGCACAGGTTACAGAAGCAAAGGTCAGAACATTAGATATGAGGACTACCTCATAACTTATGAGGGTACATTCACCTGCAGACCGATTGGCCCGTCAGAGTTCTTCCACATTCTTCCATAGGCAGGAAAGAGAGTTCCTCATACGGGGCACCAGTCTGCCAGTTTCCCCGGCAGGTAGGGCTGAAGAAGGAGCCGGTCCAGCTGGTTCGTTTTTGGGGCTGAGCAGGATGGTGAATGTCGGTGACCCAGAACCCCCTCCTCTAAGATACCAGGAGAAAAACACACTGGGTCAGGAGTCTTGTCAAAGCAGGAACTTGTTTTATTGTAGTAGGAAGATGTTTATATAGCCTTGAGAAAGAGGGTGGGGTCTCAGGATGGGAAAAAGGTGTAGGGGGCCAATAGTATTTCACCATGTAAGCAGTAGCTGGGCAGAGGCAGTTTTGGCTTAGGTCTTGCTGAGTCACTCCTCAGTGGGAGTAATAGGCCAAAGACAGGTCGCCAAACTCTAGTCAGGCTCAGGAAGTTCCACTAGGCCACACACCCAGGCCTCTTAGGGCCCAACATCTTCCCCTTTTGTTTTTGTAAGTACGGTGGAAATCATGGCCCCTGTCTTATGTTGTCATCCTCTGGAATCTTACCCGTCAGTGGGTACCATGCCTCCAGCCTGTCAAAAATCCACTCCATGACCTGTCTTAGGTTGTCTCAGCCTGTCTGAGATCTTACCCATCATTGGTTCGATGGAGGGTGGGGGAGGGACGTTAGGAGGACAGCCAGTCAGAGGAAGAGCCCAGTTCCTGAGTTGCGAGCCTGTGGTAGATGTATTTTGACCTGATGAAGTTTAATTGCCTCTAGCTGTTGGTGAATGAATTGTGTAATCTTATTAATTACACAGGGCCCGACAGTGAGGATAAGAAGAAGGAGAAGGAGGGGTCTGAGGAAAGGGAGAAGGTAGGGTAAGAAGCCATGTAAGCCCATCCACAGCAGGTTGTCTTGGAAGTCCTGTCTCCTCCTCTCCAAATCTTCCTGGAGCTTTATGATTTTGTCCTGAATGATTCCCAATCTATTGGCGTAAAAACAGCACTTTTCCTGTAAGACCTGGGGAAGAAACAGAGGCACAGTTCTCAGGGGTAGAACACTCCCTGGAGAGGTGATTGTCATTGTCCCCTTGTTGGGGTAAATATTTTAGGTCTCTTGCTGGTACCCAAATGGGTCTTTCTTCCTCTTGAGGAAAGACACATCCAAACCCTCTCCCTGCTGTGAGGAGGGGTTCTGGTCCTCTCCAGGCCCCAGTCAATGGGTCCCTCCATTTGACCCAGATGGAGCTGTAAGTAACAGCTGAGGTCCAATGTTTTTGAAAAGGGGACAAGTGTATATCTTCTTTAGAAAAATTTAAAATATTTAGGGTTAATAATGCCTTTTGTAGTTGGTTGTGTGGGGGTAGGGATTCCCCCTTTTGTTTTTGTAATTGAGACTTGAGAGTTTGATTATATCTTTCCATGATGGCTTGGCCCCGTGGGTTATATGGGATGTCTGTGGAATGTGAGATTTTCCAGGTCAGGAGGAAGGGATATTATTTATTGAAGCTTACAGATCCAGGGGAAGTTCCATAATAGCAGAAGAAGTTGGCCTGCCTTCACAGATCCAAGCAAGAGAGCAAAGCCAACCAGGCACACAGAGCAAAACTACAGCCCCAAACTCCAGCACACTTCAGGAACTCCTACTGGGCACACTTTGACTATCTGTACAATGGAATCTTAAACCCACCATTAACACCTTAAGACCAGCCCCCAGTGACATCAAGTAGGAAGCGGGCTTGAATCATCAAGTGGGTGATAGGGTTGGAGTCCAGTATTGTCCAAAGCCAAAACAACAGCAAATAGTTCTTTGAATTGTGCTGACCCTTTGATTTGGGCTGCCTTGTGTATGAGGGGGGGTGGGGTATCAGGGCCTGGCTGTTGCCTCCAGCCCTACACTAATGGTAAGGTGGCAAAGGGTGGAGCAATGGTGTGTGTTAACGAACTGGCAGCTGCCTGGGTGTGTCCAGGATGGATCAGGCTGAGGTCCTTCCAAGGGTAAAGAGGGGAAGGGGTAATTGTGGGTTTGATTGCCACAGGTGGTGGTTACAGGCTGAAAAGGCAGCAGGCCGGTGGCAGTTTTGGTGGTGGCCTTGGGAGAGACGAGATTTTAAGAGCCAGTTTTAGTTTTTCCTTACAGCTTTTGTTATGGACAGAAATGACTTTCTCCAGGGAGAAGCCTTTAAGGCTGGCAATTATGGCAATGAGGATTGAACTAATCCATGGGGCTAAAATAAGAGTTTTGTCCCAAAAGCCATGGAGGTTTTTTTTGTTTTACTTTTAAGCCACATTGCAGGAGGAGTATTTCTAAAATCAGGGCAACAGTAATATACACGAGTACAACATCAGCACAAAGGCCCAAAAAATAGGTAAACATGGTGCAGAATTAAGTTCAGATTTAGATCCGTGACGGCCAGACGAGCCTGTGTCCTTAGGGGATGGCTCAATGATACCAAACATGGTACAGATGGGAGCAGATCTCCCCAGCAGGTTTGCTCTGTCTTCCAGGATGGAGACCCCACTCAAATGAGGGGGCAAAATGCTTTGAGTCTCCTCCAGGTCTGCCCACATGGTGTGTCTACCAGGGACGTATGACCTGTTCAGAAATATAGGGGCCGCAGATGTGGCTTGCAGGCAGCCCAAAAGTGAAAGGAAAGAGAAAGGGAATGAAAAGATGTTGATAAGCAAGCACAGGTTACAGAAGCAAAGGTCAGAACATTAGATATGAAGACTACCTCATAACTTATGAGGGTACATTCACCTGCAGACCGATTGGCCCGTCAGAGTTCTTCTGCATTCTTCCATAGGCAGGAAAGAGAGTTCCTCATACGGGGCACCAGTCTGCCAGTTTCCCCAGCAGGTAGGGCTGAAGAAGGAGCCGGTCCAGCTGGTTCGTTTTTGGGGCTGAGCAGGATGGTGAATATCGGTGACCCAGAACCCCCTCCTCTAAGATACCGGAGAGAAAAACACACTGGGTCGGGAGTCTTGTCAAAGCAGGAACTTGTTTTATTGTAGTAGGAAGATGTTTATATAGCCTTGAGAAAGAGGGTGGGGTCTCAGGATGGGAAAAAGTTGTGTAGGGGCCAATAGTATTTCACCACGTAAGCAGTAGCTGGGCAGTGGCAGTTTTGGCTTAGGTCTTGCTGAGTCACTCCTAAGCGGGAGTAATAGGCCAAAGACAGGTCACCAAACTCTAGTCAGGCTCAGGAAGTTCCACTAGGCCTCACACCTGGGCCTCTTAGGGCCCAACATACCTCTGCCTTCTAAGTGCTGGGATTAAAGGCATGCCCCACCACGCCTGGCTTACAAAGCAAATCTTAACAAATATAGGAAAATTGAAATAGTTCCATTCACTCTATCTGATCACAATGGGATCAAACTACAAAGCAATAGCAAGAAAAGCTATAAAGCATACATAAAATCATGGAGACTAAACAGTACACTAATAAATGATGAGTGGGTCAATGAAGAAATAAAGAAGGATATTGTGGTAGTTTGAATATATGTCCCCCAATATATTCAGTGTTTTATTAGTTATAGTTTGCATCTGCAATCACCTTGCTAGAGGCAATGTCACTGGGGGCTGGTCTTAAGGTGTGGGTTTGAGATTCCATTGTAAAGATATGCAAATGTGCCTAGAAGGCATTCCTGAAATGTGCTGTGTGACCTTTTGGCTGTAGTTTTGCTCTGTGTGCTGTATGGCTGGGGGCTTGTCTCTCTCTTCTTGGCCCTGTGAAGGCAGGCTGCTTCTCCTGCCATTATGGAACTTCCCCTGGATCTGTAAGCTTCAATAAATAATATCCCTTCCTCCATAACTGTGCCTGGTCTGGAAGTTCATCTCAGCGAACCTGAAGCTGTCTGCTACAGATATCAAAAATTCATAGAGTCAATAGATAATGAGAACACAACATACCAAAACCTATGGGACACAATGAAGGCAGTCCTAAGAGGGAAATTTATACCTTTAAGTGCCTATGTTAAGAAATTAGAAAGGTCTCAAGTAAAAAACTTAATGCTTCACCCTAAGGCCTCAGAAAAAGAAGAACAAGGCAAACCAAAAATCAGTATATGGGAAGAAATAATAAAGATTAAGACAGAAATTAATGAAATATAAACCAAAAAAATCCAAAGAATAAATGAAACAGAGTTGGTTCTTTGAAAGGCTAAACAAAATTGATGAACCCTTAGCAAACCTGGTCAAAAGAAAGAGAGAAGAGACACAAATTAATAAAATTAGAGATGAAAATGCACCATCACAACAGATAACAGACAAATTTTAAAAAATCATAGGGACATACTGTAAGAACATATACTCCACTAAGTTGGAAAATCTGAAAAAAATGGATGATTTCCTTGATTTATATGACCTACCTAAATTAAATCAAGATGAGATTAACCACTTAAATACACCTATAACAAGCTTGGAGATCTAAACAGTTATAAAAATATCTCCCAACTAAAAAAGTCTAGGCCCAGATGAATTCACTGCTTAACTTTAGTGGACCTTCATGGAAGAACTAATACCAATCCTACTTAACCTTTTCTATAAAATAGAAGAGGAAAGAATGCTACCAAACTCCTTCTACAAAGCCAGCATCACCCTGATCCCAAAACCAGACAAAGATAGAAAAAAAAAAAAAAATTACAGACCAATCTCCCTCATGAACATAGATGAAAAAATTCTCAACAAAATATTGGCAAACAGAATACAAGAATATATCAGAAAGATCATTCACCCTGACCAAGTAGGCTTTACCCCAGAGATTCAGGGGTGGTTCAACATATACGAATCCATAAATATAATACAATATATAAATGGAATGAAGAACAAAATCATATGATCATCTCATTAGATGCAGAAAAAGCATTTGACAAACTCCAACATCCCTTCATGATAAAAGTGCTACAGAGACTGGTAATAGAAGGAACATATCTCAACATAATAAAGGCTATTTATGACAAACCCACAGCCAACATAATACTACATGGAGAAAAACTTGAAGCTTTTCCACTAAAATCAGGCATAAGACAAGGGTGTCCACTGTCCCCACTTTTATTTAATATAGTACTGGAAGTTTTAGCCATAGCAATAAGGCAAGAGACACACATAAAAGGGATACAAATTGGAAAGTAAGACATCAAGTTATCATTATTTGAAGGTGATAGGATTCTATATATAAAGAACCTAAAGACTCTACCAGCAGACTGTTAGAGCTGATAAACACCTATAACTATGTAGCAGGATACAAAATAAACACACAGAAATCAGTAGCCTTTCTTTATGCTAACAACAAACACTAAAGGATGAAATCAAAGAATCACTATCATTCAAAATTGCATCAAAAAATAAATAAAGTACCTTGGGATAAAACTAACCAAGGAAGTGAAGGATATATACAATGAAAACTTTAAAATACTAAAGCAAGGCATTGAATAAGACACTAGGCAGTGGAAAGACATCCATCATTCTTGGACTAGAAGAATCAATATTGTGAAAATGGTGATCTTACTAAAAGCATTCTATACATTTAATGCAATCTCCATCAAAATTCCAACATCATTCTTCATGGAAATAGAAAAAACGATCCAAAAATTCATTTGGAAGCACAAAAAACCTTGAATACCTAAAACAATTTTGAGCAACAAAAGTCATGCTGGTGGTATCACCATACCTGATTTTCACCTACATTACAGAGCCATAGTAAAAAAAAAACAGCATGATACTGGCAGAAAAACAAACATGTAGATCAATGGAACAGAATAGAGGACCTGCCAAAAGTCCCGGTAGCTATAGCCACCTGATCTTTGACAAAAAATGTCAATAATACTCATTGGAGAAAAGAGAGCCTCTTCAGCAAATGATGCTGGGAAAAATGCCTCTGTAGAAGGATAAAAATAGATCCATCTCTCTCTCGGTGCAAAAGAATTAAGTTCAAATCTAACAAAGACTTTAATATCAGACCCAAAACTCTGAAACTGATAATGTAAAAAGTAGCGGAAACCCTTCAACATATTGGTCTTTGTTGGGGTCCCTCCTAGGGCCAGTCCAGGAGGGAAGGCAGGGTCTCTGCTGGGTTGGGGGTGAGGGGCGCAGAGTTACGACACAGACCATGGGAGTTGGGTGGAAGCAGCAGAGGGCGAGCTGCGGCAAACTCATTTATTCAAGGAAGTGTAGGGGGTTTTAAGGGGTTTGGCTAGCCAATCATTGTATGGGGTGGTCCCCTTCTTGTGACCAATGATAGCCTGTCTCCGGACAGATCATCTCGTAGCAGGTTTCCTGCAAGCATGGGACTGCAGCTGTTGTCACGCCAGGCCTGTGAAGGATGTCATGTTCACAGAAGCCATTTCCTGGTTTCTTCTGGCATGTGTTCTGGCTAGGGCCAGACCTGCATTGTGCCATACATATCCTCCTATTTGCTTTTATTATTGGCAACTCTAGGAGGCATGGTTCTTTTCCAAACCATTGTTGAACCCAGGGCCAAAGGGATTATCACATGTGACGGTGCCTATCTTAGGTTGCCCCATCTCGTGGAGTCTTACCTGTCATTGGCTACTGGACAACCTAGTGAGAAAATCCAAGCAGTGTGGCCTGGTATGGTTTTTTGTCAAACCACTGTTGAACCCAGGCCCCAAGGGATCATCACATGCGATGGTGCCTGTCTTAGATGGCCCCATCTTATGGAATTTTACCTGTCATTGGCTAACTGCCACCCTAGTGAGAAAACCCGAGGGGTGTGGCCTGGTTTCTTCTGACATGCGGTCTAGCAAGGGCCAGACCTACAATGAGCCAAAACCCGAGGGGTGTGGCTGTTGCCTAGGAGGCATGGGATGCCCAAGTGGCAGTGGCTCTGTGGCATGTGAACAGTCCCAGCAAGCTAGAATTAACTATAGAACCTGAAAAAGACTGGGATAGGACAGGTTGCTGCGTGAGTGTCACAAGCTCACCATTAATGTCATAATTAGTAGCATTGAGTGTCATTAATGGTAGCAGATCAATGCAATCAAAGGAGTTGCAAAGGAATTTATGGCTGGTTGGAGGGTAGCATTACCATAAGAGGCATTAATAAGCAAAAAAGGTAAAGGTGTGGCTAAGGAGAAGTACATGCTTGAAGGGGGAGGAATGAAGCGAAATAGAGTGGCTAAAATAAAGCTTAGGAAAAGCATGGGAATATAGGCCCACCACACCAAACAAATATGGCCTAAGAAGAATTGTCCAAAATGGTTTCTGGGAAGCAGTAATAGGGAACAAAGGAGATAAAAGGAGAAAAGGGGGGAATAAGTTTAAAGTCCCATATCCAGCCTGAGGGGTTTGGCATCATCCTCTTCATCAGCAATGATCCCTGTGTCAGTGGCTGGATGGATGTTTCTGGCAGGGATTCAGATCAGGATCTATGAAGTTTCTGGAAAGACACAAGCATACCCTCGGTGCTGTGTTAAAAGAGGGTGGGGTACCTTCCAGATATTAGTAAGAGGATCCTTCCAGTCTAAGGGTAAGGGTGTTGTAGTCATCTCCTAGCAGGTTTCTTGCAAGCATGGGACTGCAGCTGTTGTCACGCCAGGCCTGCGCAGGATGCCATGTTCACAGAAGCCACTTCCTGGTTTCTTCTGACATGTGTTCTGGCTAGGGCCAGACCTTCATTGTGCCATACATATCCTCCTTTTTGTTTTTATTATTGGCAACTCTGTGAAGCATGGTTCTTTGCCAAGCCATTGTTGAACCCAGACTCCAAGGGATCATCACATGTGATGGTGCCTGTCTTAGGTTGCCCCATCTCATGGGATCCTTCCAGAGACCTAAGGGTAAGGGCATTGTGGTTGGTTGGGATCTCCAATGTTTGTAGGCTGGGGAGAGTCCTGCCTCATCAAAGGTGAGAAAATTGAGGGTGAAGAGAGATTCCATAGGGCCAAGTTGGGGTCCTTTGGCAACATAGTGGACTTTTGTTTTATAATTAGTTCCTTTAGGGTCCAGTTAGTTCTCTCCATGATGGCTTGTCCTTGTGGGTTGTAGGGGATCCCAAGGGAGTGTTTCATTCCCCAAGATTCTATGAAGGATGTGAATTGGGCAGATGTGTATGCAGGGCCATTATCAGTTTTAATTGACCAGGGTATGCCCATGACCAACATAGCGGTTTTTGTCACCTCAATGACATGGGAAGCCTTTTCCCCTGAGAGAGCAATAGCAAAAGTAAGCTTAGAGTAAGTTTCCACAATGACATGGACATATTTGAGGTTACCAAAGAAGGTATGTGGGTAACATCCATCTGCCAGATAGAATTTGGGGTAAGGCCTCTAGGACTGACTCCTTGAGGCTGTAGGGGTCCCAAGGGGGATGGGGGATGCATGCCTTACAGGTATGGGTTAAATGTTTGCATTGACTAAGCAAGAGCTCAGGTTGTAGGGTTTTTAGATTAGTGGGGGATAGATAGAACCTTTGGTGTAAACATCTAGCTTGTTCTAAAGGTAGCAAGGAGGAGACAGCAATAAATTTGTCTACCTGTGAATTCCCATCAGCAATAAAGGCAGGCAGACCAGTGTGTGAACAAACATGTTCAATAAACCAATGGTATGATCTGCTTTCCATCTGTAATTGTAAAGTGGAGATGGCAATGTCTATGGGATGATGAGAGGGCCTGAGATTGGCTAAGGGCAGTACCTTTGTCATTTGAACCATGTAACTGCTGTCACAGAAGATGTTGATGGGCTGTTGTTGAAAGAGCTCTAAGACTGTGATGATGGCATATAGTTCCCCTAGCTGGACTGAATGGGGGTTAGGGAACTTAAGGGCATCATCTGGTTAATTGGCTCTCTTAATAATTAGTCTATAAGTATGTTTATTGGCATCTGTAAAGGCCAAGGCTGCTAAGGGTATTGGCTGACCGGAAGACCTGGAGAAATAGTCTTTATAGGCAAAACCATCAGGGATTGGAGTAGTTTGTGAGTGGGGAGGTGATTGTCTATCTCATTGGGGAATTCTGCCATTAGGATGTGGATAAGGGGGTCCTCCCTAAAAAGGGGATGGGCAGAATTATTTTGAAGGGTTCCGTATTATAGATTTTGTTAGTGTAGGTACGTGCCTTACTTGCTATGAGGAGCATTGCTTGTAGGTTGGTGGTGAGTTTATGGGCCTGTGCCCATGAGAGGTGTACCCAGTAAAGGGGTGGTTGGTTTTGCCAGATGACTCCCAAAGGCACCCTTGCCATCCACAGGATCACATTTAGGATTGGAGCAGATGGGTCATATCTTGTGAGGGTCATTGAGAAGAGGTAGTGGGATATTTTATGTAACAAATTTTTGGAGTGATCACTTAGAGGAATTTACCTTGAAGGGTTGTCAGTAACTCTAAGGAGGTCATAAAGTGGTACAAGTTCACTAGGAGGGATGGGCAAGAAAGGTTTGAGCCAGTTAATTTGGCCACAGACTTTTTGGAGATCATTGAGGAAATAATTGTCCTTTATTAGAAGGTGAGGGGTAAGTGGTTGTATAGTAGTACAAATTTTGTACCCTATAAATCCAAAAGGGGGCACTATTTGAATTTTTTCATTTGATATGGCAAACCCAAGTTTTTTGAGGTCCTCAATGAGTAGTTTAAGAAGGTCCAAAAGGACAGTTCTTGAGGCATGTGCAATCAAAACATCATCCATGTAATGAGCAAGAAGGCATTTAGATTGTATTCTCGCCATGGCGGAAGATATAAACATTTGCCAAATAGAAGGACTGTTTTCCACGTCCTGCAGGAGAACTCTCCATTGATATCTTTTAGCTGCGATAGAATGGTTGGTCTCCCAGACAGTAAAGGCAAAATAGGGCCTGTCCTCTGCTGCTAAAGGGATAGAGAAAAATCAATCTTTAATATCTAAGATAACTACATGGTGATTAGTAGGGATGGCTCCAAGGTGGGGAAGGCCAGTCTGAAAGGAGCCCATTTTTAACATATGTTTATTAACCTGGCGAAGGTCTTGGAGCAGTCTATGTTTACGGGTTTTCTTTTCAATGACAAAGATGGGGGTATTATGGGGGCTAATAGAGGGCTCAATATGGCCAAGAGCAAGCTGTTCTTGAATAAGAGATTTGAGAATAGTCAATTTAGGTTCTAGCATAGGCCACTGTTCGACCCAACTGGGTTCCGTTGTATCCCACTCGAGGCATATGGGAGCAGTAGGGGATTGGGCAGTGGCCTCTAGAATTGGGGGTGATGAGTAGTGGGTGGTTTGGTGGGGTTGGGTTGCCCTGAGAGGCCAATGGTATCAAGGGGGATAACATCATCGTAAAAGGCCTGGTAAAACATTGTAATGACAACACCAATGTCAGTAAGGAGGTCTCTGCCCCAGAGGGTATTGGGGACTTTTGCCACCAAGGGGAGAAATTCCCTCGTGTTGCCATCATAGTCTTTCCTGGTAACTGGTCTTTTAACCTGTCTAGTAGTCTGTTTCCCCCAACACCCTTAATATCAGGACCATCATTATAGGCCCAATTAGGCATGCGTAGTGCATCATTGGCTGAGATAATAGTAGCATCCGCATCTGTGTCTACTCTGCCCTTGAATTCAACCCCATCCAAAAGGACAGAGATGCGGGATGAATGGTCATAAATGGGCAGGGTCCACCTAATGTAGGGGGTTCCCTCTTACTTGCATGGCTGAGGGGTCCCCCTTGGGGAGTTTTAAGGCAGGGAATTTCTGCAATCGTTGGCCCAATGATATCCCCTTTGACATTTAGGGCAGTGGGTTTGGGGCCCTAAAATAGGCTTAGTTGTGTTTGGACAGGTCCTATGAAGGTGTCCTGGTTGGCCACAGCCCCAGAAGAGGGGTGGTTGTTGGGTAGGCTTTTGACCCATGGTCAGGGTTTGTATTGAGGCAGCCAGAGCCTCGAGTTGGGCAGACATGGGATTGATATCTTTCGTAGCTACAATCCATTTATGGAGATCCTCATTGCGCATGGCAGCAATAGCATTATGCGCTGCCGTGGTTGCTCCCTCCCATGCCAGTTTCTTAACTAAAGCATCCCTGGCAAGGCCAGGGGGAGTGCATCAGTCCACGGACTCCATCACATGAGAGAGGACATCTGTGAAGCCCTCAGATGGGCCCTGGACCAGGTTATGAAAATAGGTATCCAGCTTTTGTGGGAGGCAGGCCTTAAGCCCTTGGGGGGGAATAAAGATTTTACTTGGAAAAAGTAGGCATGTATGTCTACTTTTGCTTGTGATACAGAATCTGTATAAGGTCCTGTGCTGAGGAGCATGTTCAGGGTAATTGGAATTCCATTCCTAAGATTTTGGCAGGCCTGGGATTCAGCCAGGTCATTATAGGTGGCTTTCCATTGATGGAATTCACGGGGCGGGGGGGAACTGCCTTGACGAGTGAGTACCAGTCATAGTAAGTCTGAAGGTTGATGGCCCATTATAAAAGGACTTGTTCGGTGTAAGAGGAGTCAATGCCAGATTACTTGGCCACCTTGTGGATGAGGGCCAGATCAGAGAGGGGGGTGGGGTACCAGGGCCTGACACTCACATCCTGCCCTACGGTAATGGGGAAGGTGGAAAAGGGGCTTGTCAGGGAATTGTCAGTCACCTGGGTGTGTCCAGGATTGAGCAGGGGGTAGGGGAGAGGTCCTTGCAAGGGTAAAGAGGGGAGGAGTGGTTGTGAGTGTGGCTGTAGCGGGAGGTGGTTGGGATGGCGGTCTATTATCATTTAAAGGTTTGACTTCCTCCTCATCCAAGTTATTGTAAGAGGGGGCTGGGAGGGATGAGCTTTGAAGAGCCAGTTTAGGTTCCTCCTTATAGCATTTGTTATGGGCAGAAATGACTTCCTCCACAGTGGGGCCTTTAAGGCCAGCAATTATGGCAAGAAAGATAAGAAAGAATGGATCAGAGGGTGTGTGCCCTTCTTAAACCTCGTGTTTCTTCATAAGGAAGAGAACCCGGGACTAAATCGAAGTGTCCCAGATGTTCTCTGGACTAATACATGGGGCTAAAACAAGAGTTTCATTCCAAAAGCTATGGAGGTCCTTTGGTTTCACTTTTAAGCCACGTTGCAGGACGAGGGCCATAAGAGCCTGCAATTGCAGCCTCCTCTGGTGGGGAGGGAGGTTGCCCATTATGGCATGGTGGTGTTTGAGGGAGGGGCTAGGCTGGGACACTCCCGAATCAAGGAGACTGAGGAAATAATAACCCAGATAAAAAATGATAGCCCAAAGGATAATCATGCAAACCACAACTCCTAATGCTGGGGCCAGCTGAGACATACGGATAGAATGTTTAGGACCCATGTGTCTTGTGCTTAGTGGGGGACTTCCATGGGTCATTACTCCATGGCCTTATTTCCACATGGTATCTCCAGGGAAGCTCAGCCAAAGGCCTCACCTTGGTTCCAAAATCGGGTGGGTCAGACCCTTATGTAATTTCGCTGTGATGAACCAATCATGGAGGGGCCAACATGAGCTTCGGGACCATGCGCTGATGTGTGCCTTCGTACCAGGGAAAAGGACAAACAAAAGGAAAAGGGGGAAGGGGGGGCTGCCCACTCACTCTCGGTCAGTCATCAGCACACAGCACATCAAGGGGCTTTCTCACCAACAATCAAGAAGGGGGTGTCTTGCCAATGCTGGGGGGGCTGCTCACTGACGATCAAGGAGGGGGCATCTCGCCAACACCAAGGGGGCAGAGGGTCCCTGTTCAGGCACCAGAAGTTGGGGTCCCTCCTAGGGCCAACCCAGGAGGGATGGCAGCATCCCTGCTGAGTTGGGGGTGAGAGGGGCAGAGTCACGACACAGACTCCAGTAGTTGGATGGAAGCAGGCAGAGGGCGAGCTGTAGCAAACTCATTTATTCAAAAAAGCATAGCGGGCTGGGCATGGTGGCACACGCCTTTAATCCCAGAACTCGGGAGGCAGAGGTAGGAGGATCGCCGAGAGTTTGAGGCCACCCTGAGACTATATAGTTAATTCCAGGTCAGCCTGGAGGACCAGAGTGAGACCATACCTCGTAAAACCAAAAAAAAAAAAAAAAAAAAGCATAGGGGGTTTTAAAGGGGCTTGGCTGGCCAATCATTGTATGGGTTGGCCCCCTTTTGTGACCAATGACAGCCTGTGTCCAGACAGATTATCTTGTAGCAGGTTTCTCGTGAGCATGGTACTGCAGCTGTTGTCATGCCAGGCCTGCACAGGACGCCATGTTCACAGAAGCCACTTCCTGGTTTCTTTTGCCATGTGGTCTGGCTAGGGCCAGACCTGCATTGTGTCATAAACTTACAGAAGTTAATAATATTTTTTTAAATCTCATCAAAGCAGAACATCAGAGACTGCTGAGAGCTCAATATGAGAGGAGACTTCTAACTCAACCTCCCAAGCTCAGAGAACATTGTAGAATAGGGAGTGGAATGAATATGGGAAGGTGTAGTGGACAGTTTTAGGTTGTTGGGATGAACTTGTAAACCAGGCAACAGTTTATAGGAGGAATGGAATATATTTGAAGCTTATAGATGTAGGGGAAGTTTCATAATGGCAGAAGCTGGCCGCCTTTCACAGGTCCACACACAGAAAGAAACCACCACCTAAACCACAAGCAAACACATTCAAGGAAGCAGGCATTCCTCAAGCATTCTGTATATCTTAGGCTGGAATTCATATTTGCTCCTAGTAACACCTTAGGACTGAACCTGAGGATCCACCCAGTGATACCTCCTCCAGCCAGGTTGCTGGTTATCCAAGATTTAACAAAACTGAATCTACTGGGGACATCCACTCAAACTAACACAGAAAGTGCACTATGAGCCACTGTCCTTCTGACATGAACCTACTGGTACATATGTTCATTTCCACACAGTGATTAGATATACAGCCTCTTAGGAGGGCCCTCTGTGGAATGGCTTCATGGGAATACAACCAATATTCAGTATTTCATATATTAAAGTTCCCAATAAGATCATGTTAAAATGCTGGGCTGGAGGGATGGCTTAATGGTTAAGGCATTTGCCCACAAAGCCAAGGGACCCAGGTTCAATTCCCCAGGACCCACATTAGCCAGATGCACAAGGTGGTGCATGTGTTTGGAGTTTGTTTGCAGTGGCTGGAGGCTCTGGTGTGCCCATTTTCTCTCTCTCTCTCTCTCTCTCTCTCTCTCTCTCTCCCCTCTCTTTCTCTGTCAAATAAATAAATAAAAATAAAACAGTTTTTTTAAAAATGCTATTGTGAAGACACACCCATCTTGTGCTTAAATAATTTAATAATAAATCTTATACAGAAGGCTTTATTTTTTTTTCTGTTAAACATGACATGAATTTCAGTCCTTAATAGATAGTGGTGATAAAATTATCATCCAAGATCAGATATTTTTCTAACTGTAATTTTTTCTTTCATTCCTAATATCAGATTTGAGTGTTCCACCACCCAAGCTGTAGAATTCCAGGAGGGAAGCCCTGCTGTTCACCAGAAGCAGTGATAGCGGCCAGCACTCTGGGTTTAAGGTTTCATCTTCCCCATTTGCTTCTTATCAGGAAACATGACTCTGAGGGGAAGAAACACACTAGCTTGACTCATCAGCAGACAAGTCTACATTGGAAGCTGAAGGCTTGCCACAGTGCCAACATCTTTCATCACATGGAATGCTCTTCCTTGTTGTTTATTTTACAAACCTTTATATGTCTTCCAGATTTCAGTTTTTATATTGTTATGTGTTCATGGGTGATGGACACACATTCTCATGTAACAAGAACACAGAATAATTTTATTATGAACATGATGACTAAAACAACATCCAGGCCATTCCTTGAAGAAGCATTGCCTCTCTCCTCTCTTGTTAGACACACTTTGTGCAGTGAATCACCTCCTCTGGGTTTCCTTTCTACATTTGTCTTTTATTATTTTTATTATGGAAAAACTATGAACACATTCAAAAGGAGTGGGAATGTTTAATGAGCCTCTATGCATTCATTCTCCACCTAACTTTTTATTTTTTTATTTTTTTATTTTTTATTGACAACAAAACATACTTACATACCAAAGGTGCATATTTTTCCCTCCCCTCCCCCCTTCCCCTTTAGAACTCCACTCTCCATCATATCCCCTCTCTCTCTCCATTAGTCTCTTTTTTTAATATGATGTCATCCTCTTTTACTTCTACTATGAGGGTCTTGCGGAGGTATTGCTAGGCACAGCAAGGTCATGGATATCAAGGCCAATTTCTGTCTGGGCAGTTGCATTGTAGGGAGTCGCCCCTTCCTTTGGCTCTTCCATTCTATCCACCCCCTTCTTCTGCAATGATCCCTGAGCCTTGGAGGGTGTGACAGAGATGTTTCAGTGCTTGGCACTTCTCCATCCCTTCTTCTCAGCACTATGTTGCCTCTTGGATCATCCCAGTGGTCATCGCCATCTGAAAAGAGAAGCTTCTCTAACCAGGAGTGAGAGTAGCATTAATATGTGAATATGAGCATTAAGTGAAGTATTTTCCGGGCAGCTTGGTGGGAATAGTATATACATTTAGATAAGGGCATGCTTTATACCCCTAAGGTTTATGACCTTACCTACCATAGACTTTGCTTAGGTTTTTCAGTACCAGGCATGTATTCCTCCCGTGAGAGGGCCTTCAGTCCAATTATAGAGCAGTTGGTTACCCCAAGAGTAGACATGCCACTATTGCACCTGTTCAGTCTTTGGGCCTGTCTGGCCAAATTTGAATATTCAGCGTCCACTGTTTTCACTGCTGATGACTTCTGTCTCCCATACTCTGCATGCAGTGCAGCTTTTTCCAGCTTTCAGTTGGCTGGTCTACAGGGAAAAGGTTTTCTGCTCAGCACCAGCTTGCTTTCTCAGTGACCTTGCCTCTCAGGCAAGAGATGTCTTCAGCAATAGGGTCTTACTATCTGTTTCTCAGGGAAACCAAGGGCTTTGGCAAAAGCCTTTAATGTTTTGGAGGCTACTGGGACCTCCTTGGCCAACAACTCACTGGAAGGTATCCCATCCCAGGTACTGAAAATTTTCTAGTAACAGTCTACAGCTTCTAGATGTACCATTATTCAAAAAGTAGTTTTACATAAGTCTTATTCACAATCTTTTGAAATTAGATTAACCCTCCCCTTGCCCTTCTTTTATGCATTCTCTACCCATGGCCTTGGTTAGGCCATTCCCCTCCTTGTAATCAGTCCTTCCACTTACATATGTGCAATACCATACACTTCAGTCCTTCCCTTTCCTCCGTCCCTTATAGCCTTTTACCAAGCTTACTGGTTTCTGGTACCAATTTTTGGTTCCAGTTCACACACAAGTCTGTCTATTTGTAGCTAGGATCCACATATGAGAGAGAACATGTGACGTTTGGCTTTCTGAGCCTGGGTTACCTCACTTAGTATAATCCTTTCCAGATCCATCCATTTCCCTGCAAATTTCATAATTTCATTTTTCTTTACCACTGAGTAGAACTCCATTGTGTAAATGTACCACATCTTTATTATCCATTCATTTGTGGTGGGACATCTAGGCTGCTTCCATTTGCTAGCTATTGTGAATAGAGCAGCAATAAACATGGTTTTGCAAGTATCTCTAAGGAAGTGAGAAGAGTCTTCTGGATATATGCCTAGGAGTGCTATAGCTGGATCATATGGTAAATCTATTTCTAGCTGTCTCAAAAACCTCCACACTGATTTCCACAATGGTTGGACCAGGTTACATTCCCACCAACAGTGTAGAAGTGTTCCCCTTTTTCCACATCCACGCCAACACTTATTGTCATTTGTTTTCTTGATGGAAGCCATTCTGACAGGAGTGAAATGGAATCTCAAAGTGGTTTTAATTTGCATCTCCCTGATGGCTAAGGATGTGGAACACTTTTTTAGATGTTTATATGCCATCTGAATTTCATCTTCTGTGAATTCTCTATTTAGTTCCATAGCCCATTTTTAACTGGGTTGTTTGAATTCTTATTATTCTGTTTTTTGAGTTCTTTGTATATTCTGGATATTAATCCTCTGTCAGATGTATAGCTGGCAAAGATTTTCTCCCATTCTGTAGTTTGTCTTTTTGCTCTACTCACAGTGTCCTTTGCTGTACAAAAGCTTTGTAATTTCATAAGGTCCCATTGGTTGATTAGTGATTTTATTCCTGAGCAATTGGGGTTATATTCAGAAAGCCCTTACCTATGCCAATATGTTGAAGGGTTTCCCTACTTTTTCCTCTAGCAGGTTCAGAGTTTCAGGTCTGATATCAAGGTCCCTGATCCATTTGGATTTGACTCTTGTGCATGGAGAAAGACAAGGATCTATGTTTATCCTTTTACATACAGATGTCCAGTTTTCCCAACACCACTTGTTAAAGAGGCTATCTTTTCTCCAATTAATATTTTTGGCATTTTTGTCAAAAATCAGGTGGCTGTAGCTGCTTGGATTAATATTTGGTTCTTCTATTCTGTTCCATTGATCTACCTGTCTGTCCTTGTGCCAGTACCATGCTGTTTTGTTACTATGGCTTTGTAATATAACTTAAAATCAGGGTATGGTTATACCACCTGCCTGATTTTTGTTTCAAAAAATTGTTTTGGCTATTCGAGGTTTTTGTGTTTCCAGATGAATTTTAGGATTGTTTTTTCTATTTCCGTGAAGAAAGCTATTGGGATTTTAATAGGGATTGCATTAAATGTATAGATTGCTTTTGGTAAGATTGACATTTTCACAATATTGATTCTTCCAATCCAGGAGCATGGGATGTCTTTCCATTTCCTTGTGTCTTCTGTAATTTGTCGCTTGAAGTTTTTTAAAGTTCTCATTGTAGAGATCCTTCACTTCCTTGGTTAAGTTTATTCCAAGGTATTTTATTTTTTTGAGGCAATTGTGAATGGGAGAGATTCCCTGATTTCATCCTCTGCACGTTTGTTGTTAGTATATAGAAAAGCTACTGATTTCTGTGTGTTTATTTTGTATCCTGCTACATTGCTAAAAGTGTTTATCAGCTCTAACAGTTTTGCAGGTAGAGACTTTAGGGTCTGTTAGGTATAGAATCATATCGTCTGCAAATAATGATAATTTGATCTCTTCCCTTCCAAATTGTATCCCCTTTATGAGTGTCTCTTGCCTTATTGCTGTGGCTAAGACTTCCAGTACTATATTAAATAGTAGTGGGGAAAGTGGACACCCTTTGTCTTGTTCCTGAATTTAGAGGAAAAGCTTCAAGTTTTTCCCCATTTAGTATTATGTTGGCTGTAGGTTTGTCATAAATAGCTTTTATTATGTTGAGATATGCTCCTTCTATTCCCAGTTTCTGTAATACTTTCACCATGAAGGGGTGTTGGATTTTGTCAAATGCCTTTTCTGCATCTATTGAGATGACCATATGATTTTTGTCCTTCAGACCATTTATATGGTGTATTACATTTATGGATTTGTGTATGTTGAACCATCCCTGCATCTCTGGGATAAAGCCTACTTGGTCAGGGTGAATAATCTTTCTGATAAATTCTTGTATTCTGTTTGCCAGTATTTTGTTGAGAATTTTTGCATCCATGTTCATGAGGGAGATTGGTCTATAATTTTCTTTTTTTTTTTATCTGTCTTTGTCCGTTTTGGGTATCAGGGTGATGCTGGCTTCATAGAAGGATTTTGGTAGAGTTCCTTCCTTTTCTATTTTATGGAAAAGTTTGAGAAGCATTGGCGTTAGATCCTCCAGGAATGTCTGGTAAAATTCAGCAGTGAATCCATCTGGGCCTGGGCTTTTTTAGTTGGGAGACTTTTTATAACTGCTTGAATCTCTGTGGTTGTTATAGTTCTATTTAAATGATTTATCTCTTATTGATTTAATTTTGGTAGGTCATATGAATCAAGGAAATCATCCATTTCTTTCAGGTTTTCAAACTTAGAGGCATATATATTCTTAAAGTATGTCCATATGATTTTCTGAATTTCTTTGGTATCTGTTGTGATGTTGCCTTTTTCATCTCTAATTTTATCAATTTTTGTCTCTTCTCTCTTTCTTTTGGTCAGATTTGCTAAGGGTTTGTCAATCTTGTTTATCCTTTCAAAGAACCAACTCTTTGTTTCATTGATCTTTTGATTGTTTTTTTGGTTTCCATTTCATTAATTTCTGCCTAACCTTTATTATTTCTTCCTGTCTACTAATTTTTGGTTTGCCTTGTTCTTCTTTTTCCAAGGCCTTAAGGTGAAGCATTAAATTGTTTAGTTGTGAACTCTCCAATTTCTTAATATATGCACTTAGGGCAATAAATTTCCCTCATAGGACTGCCTTCATTGTGTCCCCCAAAGGTTTTGGTATGTTGTATTCTCATCATCATTTGATTCTATGAATTTCTTGATTTCCTTTTTAATTTCTTCAATGACCCATACATCATTCAATAAAGTGCTGTTTAGTCTCCATGAGTTTCTGTATGCTCTGTATATTTTCTTGTTGCTGATTTGCAGTTTAATCCCATTGTGGTCAGACAATGTACAAGGGATTATTTCAATTTTCCTGTATTTGTTAAGATTTGATTTGTGTCCTAGTATATGGTCTATTTTAGAAAATGTCCCGTGAGCTGCTGAGAAAAATGTATATTCTGCAGCATTTGGATGGAATGTTCTGTAAATATCTGTTAGGTCCATTTGTTCCATGGTATCATTTAATGCAGATGTCTCTCTGTTTATTTTTTGCTGGGTAGACCTGTCAAGTGATGAGAGTGGGGTATTGAAGTCCCCCACTACTATTGTGTTAGGAGATATCTCTGACCTTAATTCTAATAGTGTTTGTTTGATGAAATTGGGAGCCCCCATGTTAGGGGCATATATGTTTAGGATTGTAATGTCCTCCTGTTGGAGTGTTCCTTTAATCAGTATAAAGTGACCTTCTTTATCTTTCCTCACAAATGTTGGATTGAAGTCTATCTTGTCAGAAATTAAAATAGCAACCCCTGCTTTTTTTCTAGGCTCATTTGCTTGAAATACCTTTTTCCAACCTTTCACCCTAAGAAGGTTTCTATTTTTTATTGAGAGATGAGTTTCCTGGAGGCAACAGATGGTAGGATCCTGCTTTTTAATCCAGTCTGCAAGTCTGTGTCTTTTGATAGGGGCATTGAGACCATTGATATTAAGAGTTATTATTGACATATATGTGTTTATTCTCACCATTCTTCTTATTTTTTAGTTTTTCCTGTTTTCCCTTTACTCACTTGTTTTAACTGTTATTTGAGTATGGTTTAGTATGGTTTATTTTTTCCTATTTCCTGATGTGTGTGCTTTGCTTTCTCCTCAGCATGAATGATTCCTGCAAGTATTTTCTGTAGAGCTGGTTTAGTTGCCAAAAATTCCTTTAGCCTGTCTTTGTTGTGGAATGTCCTTATTTCTCCATCTATTTGGATAGATAGTTTTGCAGGATAAAGTAATCTCAGTTGACAGTTTTTATCTTTCAGAACTTGGAATACATTACTCCAGGCCCTTCTGGCCTTTAAAGTTTGTGTTGAGTAATCTGCTGTGAGTCTGATGGGCTTCCCTTTGTAGGTCACTTGCTTTTTCTCTCTAGCTGCTTTCAATATATTTTCTTTGGTTTGTATGTTTGGTAGTTTAATTATAATATGGCGGGGAGAGGTTCTTTCCAGGTTTTGTCTGTTTGGTGTTCTAAAGGCTTCCTGTATCTGCATTGGCATCTCTTTCCCAATTTGGGGAAGTTTTCCTCTATGATTTTGTTGAAAACACCTACTATGCCTTTGGAGTGAAATTCTTCTCCTTCTACTATCCCTTGAATTCTTATGTTTGATCTTTTCATAGTGTCCCGAATATCCTGTAATTCCCATTCATACCTTCCTATTATTTTGTCTTTCTCTCTGTTGGACTGTATTAGATCAGCTACTTGGTCTTCTAGTTTAGATATCCTGTTCTCTCCTTCATCCATTCTACTAGAGAGATTTTCTACAGAGGTTTTAATTTCACTGACTGTGTTCTTTATTGCTAGCATTTTCTGAGTGGGTTTTCTTTATTCTTTCTATTTCTGTATTTATGTCTAGTATTGACCTCCTTATTTCATTAAATTGGTTTTCTGTGTTTTCTTTGAATCCTTTGATTTCTTCTTTGAGGTCTTTGAACCCTTTCATTTCCTCTTTGAGTTCTTTGAACATAATTATAATCATTCTTTTGAAATCTTTCTCAGGGATGTCTTCTAAGTCAGCCTCACTGAAGGTCATTTCTGATATATTAATACTTTTTGGTGGATTTATATTGTCTGGATGTTTTGTGTTTCTTGTATTGTAATGTAGAGATCTTTGCATCTTGAATTAATTTAATGCTTGGGTTTTCTAAATATCTGCAGTAATGTTAGATGTATCAATCAATCTGATATTATATGTCTTCAGTATAGGAGTTAAAGGTGTTAAGTGTGGTTCTTAAGGCTCTCAAAGTAATCACAGAAGTGACCCTTGCCTGCTATGAGATTATCAAGTGGGGTGAATGGAACAGAATACAGTCAAGATCCAAAAATTTAACTCAACAATGTACCCCTTCAATGAAATACAGCATAGAGTATTTGTGGAAAAGCAGGTATTATGACAAAGTCACAGTTCCTAAGGATATGTGTTGGCCACGCCCTTAATCCTGTCAGCTGGGAGGCTAAGATTTCTGATCTGTAGAGAGTTCCAAGGTCAGCTTGTGATCAAGAGAGACCCTTCCCCAATGAATGACAGAGGAGGAAACAAATCAGGAAGCAACAAATGAGCAGCCTAGAATATAGCTTATTTAGGAATGTCAGATCTGACCATCCATCAGGATTATATACCAGGCTTATTTGGTGGGTACTAACCTAGTGAAAACCAAGTTACCTTTTGGAACGTGTTTGATCACAGCTATGCTGCACGGCTGCTTGGTTCCTTTGCTGTGTTGTGGATTCAGTAGGTCAGCTGCGTCTGTTGGTCTCTGCTTTCGCTGCGCCCAATGCTGCTGGTGAGCTGGTGATCTCTGTTGCTCGCCGTGCTTTCACTCGTGGTGGGGGAGGGGAGGCTGTGAGTGGCGGCTGAAGTCCGTCTGTTCCTCTACACAATCCTCTTCCTCACTAGCCTCTCTGTTGGTCTCTACTGTCCTCCTTCCACGCTTCTTGAGGTTGTGAGTGGGCGGTGTGAGTGGAAAATTCTCCTCACCTGCCTTTTTAAAGTCCTGCAGATCAGCTGTCTCAGGCGGCGCCAGTGGCACCGCCACCGGCTGTGGTGCCGCTTTTGCCCGCTTCTGTGGGCTCCAGACGCTCTGGAACTCTCCTACTTCTCTGCTGGGCTTGAAAGTTTACTATGTACCTCACTTTTTAGTAGAAAAGTGTATTTTGCTGGGGTTTGTTTTGCTATTATTCGCTACTCTCTTTTGGCGAGGTTCCTATGTCGCCATCTTAACCGGAAGTCTCCACCTAACTTTTTTTTTAATAATTATTATTTTTATTGACAACTTCTATACTTACATACAAAAAGTGCATGGTATTTCCCTCCCCTCCCCCCATTCCCCTTTAGAACTCCAATCTCCATCATATCCCCTTCCTCTCTCCATTAGTCTCTCTTTTAATTTGATGTCATCATCTTTTTCTTCTATTCTGAGGGTCTTGCAGAGGTATTGCTAGGCACTACAAGGTCATGGATATCGAGGCCAATTTCTGTCTGGGCAGTTGCATTGTAAGGAGTCGTACCCTTCCTTTGGCTCTTCTATTCTATCCACCCCCTCTTCTGCAATGGTCCCTGAGCCTTGGAGGGTGTGACAGAGGTGTTTCAGTGCTGGGCACTCCTCCATCCCTTCTTCTCAGCACTATGTTGCCTTTTGGGTCATCCCAGTGGTCATCGCCATCTGAAAAGAGAAGCTTCTCTAACCAGAAGTGAGAGTAGCATTAATATGTGAATATGAGCATTAAGTGTAGTATTTTCAGGGCAGCTTGGTGGGAATAGTATATACATTTAGTCAGACAAGAGCAGGCTTTATACCCCTAAGGCTCATGACCTCACCTACCATAGACTTTTGCTTAGTTTTTTCAGTACCAGGTATGTATTCCTTCCCGTAGAGAGGGCCTTCAGTCCAATTATGGAGCAGTTGGTTACCCCAAGAGTAGACATGCCACTATTGAACCCATTCAGTCCTTGGGCCTGTCTGGCCAAATTTGAATATTCAGCATCCACTGTTTTCACTGCTGATGACTTCTGTCTCCCATATGCTGCATGCAGTGCAGCTTTTTCCAGATTTCAGTTGGTTGGTCTACAGGGAGAAGGTTATCTGCTCAGCACCAGCTTGCTTTCTCAGTGACCATGCCTCTCAGGCAAAAGATGTCTTCAGCAATAGGGTCTTACTATCTGTTTCTCAAGGGAAACCAAGGGCTTTGTCATAAGCCTTTAATGTTTTGGAGGCTACCGGGACTTCCTTGGCCAACAACTCACTGGAAGGTATCCCATCCCAGGTACTGAAAATTTTCTAGTAACAGTCTACAGCTTCTAGATGTGCCATTATTCAAAAAAGTGATTTTACATAAGTCTTATTCACAATATCTTGAATTTGGATTGACCCTCCCCCGCCCTTCCTTTATGTATTCTCTTCCCATGGCCTCACTTAGGCCATTCCCCCTCCCTGTAATCAGTTCTTATACTTACATATGTGCAATACCATACACTTAAGTCCTTCCCTTTCCTCCCTCCCTTATAGCCTTTTAACCAGCTTACTGGTTTCTGGTACCTATTTTTGGTTCCAGTTCACACCCAAGTCTATACATTTGTAGCTAGGATCCACATATGAGAGAGAACATGTGACGTTTGGCTTTCTGAGCCTGGGTTACCTCATTTAGTATAATCCTTTCCAGATCCATCCATTTCCCTGAAAATTTCACAATTTCATTTAAATTACCACTGAGTAGAACTCCATTGTGTAAATGTACCACATCTTTATTATCCATTCATCTGTGGAGGGACATCTAGGCTGGTTCCATTTCCTAGCTATTGTGAATAGAGCAGCAATAAACATGGTTGTGCAAGTATCTCTAAGGTAGGGAGAAGATTCCTCTGGATATATGCCTAGGAGAGCTATAGCTGGATCATATGGTAAATCTATTACTAGCTGTCTCAAGAACCTCCACACTGATTTCCACAATGGCTGGACCAGATTACATTCCCACCAACATTGTAGAAGTGTTCCTCTTTTTCAGCACTTATTGTCATTTGTTTTCTTGATGGTAGCCATTCTGACAGGAGTGAAATGGAATCTCAAAGTGGGTTTAATTTGCATTTCCCTGATGGCTAAGGATGTGGAACACTTTTTTAGATGTTTATATGCCATCTATATTTCATATTCTGTGAATTCTCTATTTAGTTCCATAGCCCATTTTTTAACTGGGTTGTTTGAATTCTTATTATTCTGTTTTTTTAGTTCTTTGTATATTCTGGATATTAATCCTCTGTCAGATGTATAGCTGGCAAAGATTTTCTCCCATTCTGTAGGTTGTCTTTTTGCTCTATTCACAGTGTCCTTTGCTCTGCAAAAGCTTTGTAATTTCATAAGGTCCCATTGGTTGATTAGTGGTTTTATTTCCTGAGCAATTGGGGTTATATTCAGAAAGTCCTTGCCTATGCCAATATGTTGAAGGGTTTCCCCTACCTTTTCCTCTAGCAGTTTCAGAGTTTCAGGTCTGATATTAAAGTCCCTGATCCACTTGGACTTGACTCTTGTGCATGGAGAGAGACAAGGATCTATGTTTATCCTTTTACATACAGATGTCCAGTTTTCCCAGCACCACTAGTTAAAGAGGCTATCTTTTCTCCAATGAATATTTTTGGCATTTTTGTCAAAAATCAGGTGGCTGTAGCTGCCTGCATTAATATTTGGGTCTTCTATTCTATTCCATTGATCTACCTGTCTGTCCTTGTGCCAGTACAATGCTGTTTTTGTTACTATGGCTTTGTAATATAACTTAAAATCAGGAATGGTTATACCACCTGCCTGATTTTTGTTGCACAAAATTGTTTTGGCTATTCAAGGTTTTTTGTGTTTCCAGATGAATTTTAGGATTGTTTTTTCTATTTTTGTGAAGAATGCTATTGGGATTTTAATGGGGATTGCATTAAATGTGTAGATTGCTTTTGGTAAGATTGACATTTTCACATTATTTATTCTTCCAATCCAGGAGCATGGGATGTCTTTCCATTTCCTTGTGTCTTCTGCAATTTGTTGCTCAAGTTTTTTAAAGTTCTCATTGTAGAGATCCCTCAATTCCTTGGTTAAGTTTATTCCAAGGTATTTTATTTTTTTGAGGCAATTTTGAATGGGAGAGATTCCCTGATTTCATCCTCTGCACGTTTGTTGTTAGTGTATAGAAAAGCTACTGATTTCTTTGTGTTTATTTTGTAGTCTGCTATATTGCTAAAAGTGTTTATCAGCTCTAACAGTTTGTGGGTAGAGCCTTTAGGGTCTGTTAGGTATAGAATCATATCGTCTGCAAATAATGATAATTTGATCTCTTCCATTCCGATTTGTATCCATTTTATGAGTGTCTCTTGCCTTATTGCTATGGCTAGGACTTCCAGTACTATATTAAATAGTAGTGGGGAAAGTGGACATCCTTGTCTTGTTCCTGAATTTAGAGGAAAAGCTTCAAGTTTTTCCCCATTTAGTATTATGTTGGCTGCAGGTTTGTCATAAATAGCTTTTATTATGTTGAGATATGTTCCTTCTATTCCCAGTTTCTGTAATACTTTCACCATGAAGGGGTGTTGGATTTTGTCAAATGCCTTTTCTGCATCTATTGAGATGACCATGTGATTTTTGTCCTTCAGACCATTTATATGGTGTATTACACTTATGGATTTGCATATGTTGAACCATCCCTGCATCTCTGGAATAAAGCCTACTTGGTCGGGATGAATAATCATTCTGATATATTCTTGTATTCTGTTTGCCAGTATTTTGTTGAGAATTTTTGCATCTATGTTCATGAGGGAGATTGGTGTATAATGTTCTTTTTTTGATCTGTCTTTGTCTGGTTTGGGTATCAGGGTGATGCTGGCTTCATAGAAGGATTTTGGTAGAATTCCTTCCTTTTCTATTTTATGGAAAAGTTTGAGAAGCATTGGTGTTAGATCCTCCAGGAATGTCTGGTAAAATTCAGCAGTGAATCCATCTGGGCCTGGGCTTTTTTTAGTTGGGAGACTTTTTATAACTGCTTGGATCTCTGTGGTTGTTATAGGTCTATTTAAATGGTTTATCTCATCTTGATTTAATTTTGGTAGGTCATATGAATCAAGGAAATCATCCATTTCTTTCAGGTTTTCAAACTTAGAGGCATATATATATTCTTAAAGTATGTCCATATGATTTTCTGAATTTCTTTGGTATCTGTTGTGATGTTGCCTTTTTCATCTCTAACTTTATCAATTTTTCTCTCTTCTCTCTTTCTTTTGGTCAGATTTGCTAAGGGTTTGTCAATCTTGTTTATCCTTTCAAAGAACCAACTCTTTCTTTCATTGATTTTTTTTGATTTTTTTTTGTTTCCATTTCATTAATTTCTGCCTTAACCTTTATTATTTCTTCCTGTCTACTGATTTTTGGTTTGCCTTGTTCTTCTCTTTCCAAGGCCTTAAGGTGGAGCATTAAATTGTTTAGTTGTGAACTCTCTAATTTCTTAATATAGGCACTTAGCTCTATAAATTTCCCTCATAGGACTGCCTTAACTGTGTCCCAAAGGTTTTGGTATGTTGTATTCTCATCATCATTTGATTATATGAATTTATTGATTTCCTTTTTAATTTCTTCAATGACCCATACATCGTTCAATAATGTACTGTTTAGTCTCCATGAATTTCTGTATGCTCTGTAGTTTTTCTTGTTGCTGATTTGCAGTTTAATCCAATTGTGTTCAGATAGCATACAAGGGATTATTTCAATTTTTCTGTATTTGTTAAGATTTGATTTGTGTCCTAGTATATGGTCTATTTTAGAGAATGTCCCATGTGCTGCTGAGAAAAATGTATATTCTGCAGCATTTGAATGGAATGTTCTGTATATATCTGTTAGGTCCATTTGTTCCATGATATCATTTAATGCCGATGTCTCTCTGTTTATTTTTTGCTGGTTAGACCTGTCAAGTGATGAGAGTGGGGTATTGAAGTCACCCACTACTATTGTGTTAGGAGATATCTCTGACCTTAATTCTAATAGCGTTTGATGAAATTGGGAGCCCCCTTGTTAGGGGCATATATATTTAGGATTGTAATGTCCTCCTGTTGGAGTGTTCCTTTAATCAGTATAAAGTGACCTTCTTTATCTTTCCTCACAAATGTTGGATTGAAGTCTATCTTTTCAGAAATTAGGATAGCAACCCCTGCTTGTTTTCTAGGCCAATTTGCTTGAAATACCTTCTTCCAACCTTTCACCCTAAGAAGATTTCTATTTTTTATTGAGAGATGAGTTTCCTGGAGGCAACAGATGGTAGGATCCTGCTTTTTAATCCAGTTTTCAAGTCTGTGTCTTTTGATTTGGGGCATTGAGGCCACTGATATTAAGAGTTATTATTGAAATATATGTATTTATTCTCACCGTTCTTTTTATTTATTGTTTTTTTATTCTTCCTGTTTTCCCTTTATTCACTTGTTTTAACTGTTATTTGAGTATGGTTTATTTTTTCCTATTTCCTGTTGTGTGTGCTTTGCTTTCTCTTCAGTGTGAATGATTCCTGTGAGTATTTTTTGTAGAGCGGGTTTAGTTGCCATAAATTCTTTAGCCTGTCTTTGTTGTGGAATGTCCTTATTTCTCCATCTATTTGGATAGATAGTTTTGCAGGATAAAGTAATCTTTGTTGCCAGTTTCTATCTTTCAGAACTTGGAATACATCACTCCAGGCCCTTCTGGCTTTTAAAGTTTGTGTTGAGTAATCTGCTGTGATTCTGATGGGCTTGCCTTTGTAGGTCACTTGCTTTATCTCTCTAGCTGCTTTCAATATATTTTCTTTGGTTTGTATGTTTGGTAGTTTAATTATAATATGGCAGGGAGAGGTTCTTTCCAGGTTTTGTCTGTTTGGTGTTCTAAAGTCTTCCTGTATCTGTATTGGCATCTCTTTCCCTATTTGAGGGAAGTTTTCCTCTATGATTTTGTTGAAAACACCTACTATGCCTTTGGAGTGAAATTCTTCTCCTTCTACTATCCCTTGAATCCTTATGTTTGATCTTTTCAATGACAGAGGAGGAAACAAATCAGGAAGCAACAAATGAGCAGCCCAAAATATAGCTTATTCAGGAATGTCAGATCTGACCATCCATCAGGTTTATATACCGGGCTTATTTGGTGGGTACTGACCTGGTGTAAACCAAGTTACCTTTTGGAACAGGTTTGATCACAGCTATGCTGCATGGCTGCTTGTGTCCTTTGCTGTGTTGTGGGCTCAGGAAGGCTGGCTGTGTCTGTGGGTCACTGCTTTCGCCGTGCTGGATGCTGGGTATGTGAGCTCTCTTTCCAGGTCTCTGGTGCTTGCCATGCTTGTGCTTGTGGTGGGGGAGGGGAGGCTGTGAATGGCGGCTGAAGTCCGTCTGCTCCTCCACATGATCTTCTTCCTCACAAGCCTCTCTGTTGGTCTCTGCCATCCTCCTTCCACATTTCTTGAGTTTGTGAGGAGGCGGTGTGAGTGGAAAAATCCCCTCACTTGGCTTTAAAATCCTGTGGCTCTGCCGGCTCAGGCAGAGTCTGGCGGCTGCCGCAGCATGGAGCTTGCTGCAGCTGTGGAGCCACTTCTGCCCACTTCTGTGGGCTCCAGACACTCTGGATCTCTCCTACTAATCTGCTGTGCTTGATAGTTTACTATACACCTCACTTTTTAGTAGAAGAGTGTATTTTGCTGAGGTTTGTTTTGCTTTTTTCCCCTACCCTGTTTTAGCATGGTTCCTATGTAGCCATCTTAACCAGAAGTCCTGCTTCTGCTTCTTGTACCTCCTCCACCTAACTTTTGACAGTTAAGTCATATTTCCCAAGTCTTACCTTCCCCCTCATCTAGTTTGTCTTAGTTTTCATTTGTTTTGCTTTTTTGTTTGAAGGTAGAATCTTGGTGGCTGGAAATATGACTCAATGTTTAAAAGTACTTGCTTCCAAAGCCTGTAGGGCAAAGTTTAATTCTCCAGTTCCCAAACAACCCATGTAAGCCAGATACAAAAAGTGATGCATCCAGAGGTGGTGGCACACACCTTTAACCCCAGCTCTCAGGAGGCAGAGGTAGGAGGATCACAGTGATTTCAAGGCCACCCTGAGACTACACAGTGAATTCCAGGTCAGCCTGAGCTAGAGTGAAACCCTACCTTGAAGTGATGCAAAAGCATCTGGTGTTCTCTTGCAGCACTGAGACCCTGGTGTACATGAATGTACTCACACACACATGTACACAGATCCACACACACATGCAAATAAAAAATAAAAGTCCAGGACTTGCTGTGAAGCCCTAGCTGACCTGGAACTCAATATATAGGACCGGCAAAACCCAAATTTGGGTTGATCCTCCTGCCCGTGCCTCATGAGTTGCTGATGTTAGGTTTTACTTTTGTTTTCTGAAATACTTTAAAGCAACTGTCAGGCATCCCATCAGCTTTCCAGTCTTGTTCCTATGTTGTATTGGAACTTGGTTACCTGGCAGTTTTTCCATCTGGACATTGGTCTTCAGGAGTGGAGTTTCCTTTATGACCTTAACAACTAGCACAGAAACTGATTCACAGTAGGGCCATGATAAACACTTGGAATCAGCATACAATGAAGGGCAACTTACTACTCCTTTTTTGACATAGCATTAAGACCAGGTCTTGACTCATAGAATGCACAGTGCCTAAATACAAATGTGTATTTAGCCAGAAACTATTTGTGATTGAGCATGGACCATTACACACACTGTATGAGGCAGGAAGGTCACAGTGGGCCCATGGCCAGCCTGGGCTATATAATGCGAACCTGTTTGTGGGGAGTGGTGGGAAAAGAATGACACATTGAAATGGTGGCTATTGAGTGCAGAAGTTGAACATGTGGGCCTCACAGGTAGTGTGTCTTCATTATAATTCCAGCTCTTACACACTTGCTGTCATTGGGCTTGACAGACTGTTACCAAAGACAGGTGAAATACTGCCTGCCCCACACCTTCTAGGATGAGCTTATACTTCTTTCACTAGAATCTGGGTGGACTTATGACCACAAAGGAAGTTACATTAGGTCATGTGGAGATAAGATGAAGAGAGGCAGAGATCTCCAAGCCTAGCCCTTCCTGAATTCCTTGTCCACTAAAACCACTGAGCTGTTTTGTGATAGAACCAGAACACTGCAAATGTTACTCAGCCTCTGTGTGCCTCGGTTCTCATCTTTTAAGTTACCATAAGATATACCACATTGAGCTTTTACATTAAATGAAATTTTAAAAAGTGTATCCAGACCTGTTGGCACACAACTGTAAAGTTAGCTACTCACCAGGCTGAGGCAGGAAAATTACAAGTTCAACAACTACCTGAGCTACAGACATAAAAGTATACCCTGACTGGCACATGTACACTCAGTAAATGACAGCAGTCACATTTGGAAAAGATAAGACACTTTGACCAGCCTCGTGTAGACAGCTATCAAACGGCATTGCAACACATGGTGAATTAAGGGTGTTTTCTAGAAATGACAGGTTAAGGCTTCTGAGTTTTGCATTCTTCCTGTAGCTGAAGAGAAAAAGATTTTAACAAATTGCTCAGGGTATAATCTGCATGGTACATAGACCCTGAAATGCAGGCAACCTTGGCACTTTGGCTGGTTCTACTTGCCCTTTGGTAAAACATGCTTCAGAAAGCAGAAACAGGGGCTGGAGAGATGGCTCAGCGGTTAAGGTACTTGCCTGCAAAGCCAAAGGATCCCGGTTCGATTCTCCAGGATCCACGTAAGCCCAGTGAACAAGGGGGCACACGTGTCTGGAAATTGTTTGCAGTAGCTGGAGGCCCTGGTGCACCAATTCTCTCTCTTTGCCTCTTTCTCTCTCTCAAATAAATTAATTAATAAAATATATTAAAACTTTTAAAAAGAAAGCAAAAAAAATACAGCCTGTGACCACTTGCTTTTATTCTCTGGCACAAATCAGCTTAGTGAAAGGGAGTACTGTTCACAACTGGAATCTTTGAGGGGAACTTGAATATAACTGTGATTTTCTTTTTTTTTTCCCCATTCAAAGATGGGATTTGTACTCAGTGAACTCTATGAAACATTCTGAGAATGGAAGTTTGCTAAAAGGCACAAAGGAAGGGGAAGAAAGACTGATGAGTAAACCTACAGCCATGCACCCCTGTGATCATTTTGATTTTGGAACCCAAGGTAAATCACAATATTATGTATTTTTTAAAATAAAAATCAAGTTTGGAAATAGGTCAATAGAAGACATTCACAACAGAGTTTAAGCTATGGGAGAATTCTTGGTTAGGAAAGATTACTACTAACTCAAAAAAAAATTTAAAAACATGGATGTGGCAAGTTCAAACTTTATTCGTTTGTATAATCTAACAAGATGTACGAAGCAGTAGAATGGTGTCAGTTCTACTGTAGTTTTGTCAGAAAAGAAACAGCTTCATTGCTGCAAAATGAACAGCATGCAATAAGCTTGTTCAGCTCTTGGAATGACTTGCCTTCATGCGAAGAGTGTTGATTACAGCGAGTTCAAACTTTCCTTGTTTGTACAACCTGACAAGATGTACAACTTAGTAGATTCGTTTCATTTCTAATTGCCATACAATGTACTGTCAGAAATAAGCTTGTTCAGCTCTTGGAATGAGTTGCCTCATACGTACAGGGTTGACTACAGCAAGTTCAAACTTTATTCATTTGTATAATCTAACAAGATGTACAACTCAGCAGAATTGTTTCAGTTCTACTGTAGTTTCACAAGAAAAGAAACATCTTCATTGCCGCAAACTGTACTGCATGAAATAAGCTTGTTCAGCTCTTGGAATGACTTGCTTTCATACTATGATTGTTGATTACAGTGAGTTCAAACTTCCTTGTTTGTATAATCTAACAAGATGTACAACTACATAGAATCATTTCATGTCTACTGTAGTTTAGTAAGAAAAGGAACACCTTCATTGCCCAACACTGTACTGTGTGAAACAAGCTTGTTCAGCTCTTGGAATGACTCGCTTTCATATGAAGAGTGTTGATTACAGCAAGTACAAACTTTCCTCATTTGTAAAATCTAACAAGATGTACAACTACATAGAATCATTTCATATCTACTGTAGTTTAGTTAGAAAAGAAACATCTCCATTGCAGAACACTGTACTGTTGGAAATAAGCATGTGCAGCTGTTGGAATGAGTTGCCTTCAGAAGTACAGGGTTGACTACAGCAAGTTCAAACTTTTCCTGTTTGTATAATCTAACAAGATGTACAACTCAGTAGAATCATTTCAGTTCCACTGTAGTTTCACAAGAAAAGAAACATCTTCATTCCTGCAAAGTGTACTGTGTTAAATAACCTTGTTCAGCTCTTGGAATGACTTGCTTTCATACTAAGATGGTTAATTACAGTGAGTTCAAACTTTCCTCATTTGTACAACCTAACAAGATATATAACTTAGTAGACTAGTTTCATTTCTAATGTAGTTTCCTATGGAAAGAAACATCTTCATTGCCGAACACTGTACTGTTGGAAATAAAGTTGTTCAGCTTTGGAATGAGTTGCTTTCATATGAAGAAGGTTGAATACAGAAAGTTCAAACTTGCCAGGTTATGAAAATCTTACAAGATGTATAACTTTGTAGAATCATTTTGAAACTACTGTAGTTTATTAAGAAAAGAAATATCTTCGTTGCCAAACACTGTATCATTGGAAATAAGCATGTGCAGCTCTAGGAATGAGTTGCCTCATACGTACAGGGTTGGCTACAACAAGTTCAAATTTACTCGCTTGTATAATCTAACAAGATGTACAACTCAGTAGAATCATTTCACTTCTACTATATTTTCATAAGAAAACAAAGATCTTCATTGCTGCAAACTGTACTGTATGAACTAAGCTTGTTCCGCTCTTGGAATGACTTGCTTTCATACCAACACTGTTGAATACAGCAAATTCAAACTTTACTTGTTTCTATAATCTAACAAGATGTACAACTACATAGAATCATTTATATCTACTGTAGTTTAGTAAGGAAAGAAACATCTTCATTGCCGAACACTGTACTGTTGGAAATAAGCATGTGCAGCTCTTGGAATGAGTTGCCATCATACGTACAGGGTTGAGTACAGCAAGTTCAAACATTACTCATTTGTATAATCTAACAGGATGTACAACTCAGTATATTCGTTTCAGTTCCACTGTAGTTTCACAAGAAAAGAAACATCTTCATTGTTGCCAAATGTACTGTGCTAAATAAGCTTGTTCAGCTCTTGGAATGACTTGCTTTCATACTAAGATGGTTGATTACAGTGAGTTCAAACTTTCCTCATTTGTACAAGCAAACAATATGTACAACATAGTAGACTCATTTCATTTCTAATGTAGTTTCCTACGGGAGGAAACATCTTCATTGCCCAACACCGTACTGTCGGCAGTAAGCTTGTTTAGCTCTTGGAATGAGTTGCTTTCATGCAAAGAGGGTTGAATGCAGTAAGTTCAAACTTTCCTATATAGTATAATCTTATAAGGTGTATAACTTTGTAGAATCATTTAAAGACTACTGTAGTTTAGTTAGAAAAGAAACATCCTCATTGCCAAACACTGTGCCATTGGAAATAAGCATGTGCACCACTTGGAATGAGTTGCCTCATACATACAGGGTTGACTACAGCAAGTTCAAACTTTATTCATTTGTGTAATCTAACAAGATGTACAACTCAGTAGAATCATTTCAGTTCTACTGCAGTTTCACTAGAAAAGAAACATCTTCATTGGCGCAAACTGTATTGCATGAAATAAGCTTGTTCAGCTATTGGAATGACTTGATTTCATAGGAAGAGTGTTAATTACAGTGAGTTCAAACTTTCCTCGTTTGTACAACCTAACAAGGTGTACAACTTAGTTGATTCATTTCATTTGTAATGTAGTTTCCTACGGAAAGAAATATCTTCATTGCCGAACACTGTACTGTCAGAAAAAAAAAACTTGTTCAGATCTTGGAATGAGTTGCTTTCATACGAACAGAGTTGAATACATCATGTTCAAACTTTCCTGGTTTGTATAATCTAACAAGATGAACAACTTTGTAGAAACATTTCATATCTACTGTAGTTCAGTAAGAAAAGAAATATCTTCATTGCCAAACACTATACTGTTGGAAATAAGCATGTGCAGCTCTTGGAATGAGATGCCGTCGTACGTACAGGGTTGACTACAGCAAGTACAATCTTTACTCATTTGTATAATCTAACAAGATATACAATGCAGTAGAATTGTTTTAGTTCTACTATCGTTTTATAAGAAAAGAAACATCTTCATTACTGCAAACTGTACTGTGTGAAATAAGCTTGTTCAGCTCTTGGAATGACTTGCTTTCAAACGAAGAATGATGATTACAACGAGTTCAAACTTTCCTGGTTTATATAACCTAACAAGATGTACAACTTAGTAGATTCATTTCATTTCAAATGTGGTTTCCTAGAAAGTAAAAATCTTCACTGCCGAACACCGTACTGTCGGAAATAAGTTTGTTCAGCTCTTGGAATGAGTTGCTTTCATACGAACAGGGTTGAATACAGCAAGTTCAAACTTTCCTGGTTTGTATAATCTAACAAGATGTACAACTTTGTAGAATCGTTTCATATCTACTGTAGTTCAGTAAGAAAAGAAACATCTTCATTGCCAAACACTATACTGTTGGAAATAAGCATGTGCAGCTCTTGGAATGAGATGCCATCGTACGTACAGGGTTGACTACAGCAAGTACAATCTTTACTCATTTGTATAATGTAACAACATATACAATGAAGTAGAATTGTTTTAGTTCTACTATCGTTTTATAAGAAAAGAAACATCTTCATTACCGCAAACTGTACTGTTTGAAATAAGCTTGTTCAGCTCTTGGAATGACTTGCTTTCAAATGAAGAATGATGATTACAACGAGTTCAAACTTTCCTGGTTTATATAACCTAACAAGATGTACAACTTAGTAGATTCATTTCATTTCAAATGTAGTTTCCTAGAAAGTAAAAATCTTCACTGCCGAACACCGTACTGTCGGAAATAAGTTTGTTCAGCTCTTGGAATGAGTTGCTTTCATATGAACAGGGTTGAATACAGCAAGTTCAAACTTTCCTGGTTTGTATAATCTAACAAGATGTACAACTTTGTAGAATCGTTTCATATCTACTGTAGTTCAGTAAGAAAAGAAACATCTTCATTGCCAAACACTATACTGTTGGAAATAAGCATGTGCAGCTCTTGGAATGAGTTGCTGTCACACGTACAGGGTTGACTACAGCAAGTTCAAACTTTACTTGTTTGTATAATCTAACAAGATGTACAATGCCGTAGAATCATTTCAGTTCTACTATAGTTATCTAAGAAAAGAAACATGTTCATTGCTTCAAACTGTACTGCGTGAAATACACTTTTTCAGCTCTTGGAATGACTTGCTTTCAACCGATCAGTGTTGATTACAGTGAGTTCAAACTTTTCTCATTTGTCCCTGGGCCTGTGAGCACTCTCCACTCCAGTTCCTGTTGCCCTTGGGCAGTGTGCTAATCCTTCATCATCACTTTGCTCCTCATGAAGTTTCTTGCTGCTAAACTACCTGTGTACCGTCCTTCAGTTCTTTGAGTAATAGGCCAAGAACCTGGAAAGTTCCAGAGAACACTAGTAACAGACCTCCCCTCTCATGCCAATGGACTGGAAGCATCCATGTTGTGAAACTGGCTCTGACCAAAAGCAATCTACAAACCGGGTGTGGTGGTGCACACCTTTAATCCCAGCACTTGGGAGGCAGAGGTAGGAGGATCACTGTGAGTTTGAGGCCACCCTGAGACTACCAAATGAATTCCAGGTCAGCCTGAGCTAGAGTGAGACACTACCTCAAAAAAACCAAACAACAAAAAAAAACAATCTACAGAGTCAATGCAATCCCCACCAACACCCGACCACCATTTGTCACACACACACACATGCACACACACACGCACACACACACACACACTCTTAAAATTAATTTGGAACCACTAACGACCTCAGATAGTTCAAGCAATCCTGAGAGAAAAAAAATAAAGGAAATAAAATAGCCAATAAAAATGGGATTATAGGGCTGGAGAGATGGCTTGGCAGTTAAGGCACTTGCCTGCAAAGCCTAAGGACCTATGTTTGATTCCCTTGGACCCACATAAGCCAGATTCACAAGGTGGAGCATGTGCCTGAAATTCCTTTGCAGTGGCTGAAGGCCCTGGTGTGCCTGGTGTGCCTGTTCTATCTGCCTCTTCCTCTCTTTCTCCCTATCAAACAAGTGAATAAAATGTTTTGTAATGGGATGACATTGCAGTCAGGTTCGCACTGCTGGTAGAAATCACCTGGCCAAGAGCAGCTTGAGGGAAAAAAAAGGTTTACTTTGGCTTACAGGCTCGAGGGGAAAGCTCCATGATGGCATGAGCAGAGTATAGACATCACCCCTGGCCAACATACGGTGGACCATAACAACAAAAGAGTGTGTCAAACATGGCAAAGGGAAGCTGGCTCTAATATCCATAAGCTCGCCCCCAACAATATTCTACCACCAGGAGGCTTTATTTTTCAATTGCCATCAGCTGGAGAGACTAGCGTTCAGAATACTTAAGTTTATGGGGGATACCTGAATCAAACCACCACATCCCACCTCTGGCCCCCATAAACTGATAACTATACATGATGTAAAATGCAATGCGTTCATGCAACTTTCAAAGTCCCCAAAGTTTTTATCAATCCTAATGATGTTAGTGCATCCACATAATCCAAGGTCTTTTAACTGACCCATAATACCCAAAAAAGTCCTTCCAAAACCCCATAATGACACAGAATAAACATTCCCACTGCAAAGGATGGCATTGGGCAAAGCACAGAAATATTCAGCCAATACAAGATTTAAAACAACCAGGGCAAACATCAAACTCTGTAGCTCCAAGTCTAACAACTCTAGTCAATGACAAATCTCCAAGAGCAATAATTCTAACCAGCAACAAGCCTCTGGAGTTCCAATTCTGCCCCTCCAGCTAGGCTACTCACGGTCCTGGAAAACTTCATCTGGGGCCGGCAGCCCTCCTTGGCAGCCATCTCATGGTCCCAGCATCTCCACTGGGTCTCCACTACAACCCAAGGTCCATCCTCATGGCCCCATGGGATCTCCATGCAGGCATCCAGCAAACCTGCTTCACACTGCCCATGGCCATTTCTAAATTACAATATCGCATTGTAAACTCAATGACCCTGTCTTTCCTACATTTCTTATACACCATAATACAAGCTAGAGTGACAAATTGTTAATCCAGGGGGTAATAAAGCAGACTTCATAGAACAGGGCACTCCTTCAGCATGCAGGCCCCTTTGAAAGAGTCTATATTCTTCCTGTTGCCCCAGGGCAGGTCAGCTGGCTCAATCTCAAAAAATTTGCAGGTGAATGGGCAGCAGTTTAGGCCCAAAGATTTCATTTTTTCTATGTCACATAACTCTGCTCACATGAGTTCATGTCTACGCAGAGCAACCCTGCACAACTTCTCAGGACACAGGCATAACAGCAAGCATCTCACACTAACTGCTAACCAAGTCCAAGTCAAGCTCCTTCTCTCCCTTATAAGCCAAACCTCACAATCCACAGATCTTACAGCATTTAGGCCTTTCAACTCTGAGCAGAATAGTCCATCAAGCTGTACTTACAGCACTGCAAGGCGTCTCTTAGGCCGAGGTTTCAAATCCTTCCACATTCCTCTTGGAAATCAACTCCAAAAGGCCAAAACACACAGTCAGGTGTCCAGCAGCAATCCCACTCCTCGGTAACACTTTACTGTTGCAGTCAGGCTCACACTGCTGATAGAAATCACCTGACCAAGAACAGCTTGTGGGAAAAAAAGAGGTTTACTTTGGCTTATCGGCTCGAGCAGAAAGTTCCATGATGGCAGGGAAAATGATGGCATGAGCAGAGTAGACATCACCCCCTGGCCAACATAACATGGACCCTAGCAACAGGACAGTGTGTCAAACACTGGCAAGGGGAAGCTGGCTATAATACCCATAAGCCTGCCCCAAAAACTCTACCTCCAGGAGGCTTTAATTGCCAATTACCATCAGCTGAGGAGACTAGCATTCAGGACACCTAAGTTTATGGGGGACACCTGAATCAAACCACCACAGATATGTTCAATTTTAACAGAGAAAAAATAATCCTAAGATTTAAAAAGACAATGAAATAATATTTTTTCTGAAAATGAAAAAATTAGCAAGATTGAAAACAATGCTGAGTCACAGCACATTCTTTGACTTTTGGAGTACAAGTCACACTAGAAGAGTCACTGAACTTGGATACAGAAGCAGGTCCAAGGCAGCTTCACTGTCCAGCACTGACTTCATGACAGACAGGATCAAGGAGCCCTTACCTGGGTGACAGGCAACGTCCCCCGCAGTAGCCAGCCTGGGTTGGCCTTCCAGAGACAGGTGCTCAGGTGGACAAGGCTTCTGGTCCTCATCCCATAGTTCCCATCACAGAATGCCACAGCTGCATGCTCTCTTCACTTGCAGATCCGAGCTTCAAATTTCTAGATGAGCAGCTGAAAGTCAGAGTATCTATAGAGAACAAGACGCTAGAATGAGGCAATGGCGGCTATTGTGAGAGGACACTGGAACACATGGGACCTGAATGTGGTGGAGGAATCACAGTAGGGCAGGGTTTAAATAGGGGTGGGGATGAGGGAGGGATGGGATGGTGGGAGGATGAATCAAAACCAAGGATATGTGAATAAGCCATATGGAAACCTACTATTGGTAAACCAATTAAGATATCATTTTTGAAGAAGTGTTTCAGGGGGCTGGAGAGATGGCTCAGCTGTTAAGACACTTGCTTGCAGAGACACTAAAGACTGGGGTTGGCTTCCCCAGTACCTACATAAAACCAGATAAACAAAGTGGCACATGCAACTGGAGTCCATTTGCAGCACCTGGAGGTCCTGGTATGCCATTCTTGCCCTGTCTCTCATCTCCCACTGCTTGCAAAAAAAATAATTTTTTTAAAAAAGTTAATTTTAGGCCAGGTGTGGTGGTACACGCCTTTAATCCTAGCACCTGGGAGGCAAAAGTAGGAGGATTGCCATGCGTTCAAGGCCGCCATGAGACTGCATAGTGAATTCCAGGTTAGCCTTGGCTAGAGAGAGACCCAACTTTGAAAAACCAAAAAAAATTAATTTTAGGGCTGGAGATGGCATAGCAGTTAAAGTACTTGCCTGCAAAGCCAAGGGACACAGGTTCAACTTCCCAGGACCCAGGTAAGCCAGATGCACAAGGGGGCGCACACATCTGGAGTTCGTTTGCAGTGGCTGGAGTCCCTGGCACTCCCATCCTTTCTCTCGCTCTCTCTCTCCCTGCCTATTTCTGTATCTTTCAATCTCTCTCTCAAATAAATAAACATATTTTTTAAATTTTTATTTATTTACTTGCAAGCAGAGAGAGATAGAAGAGAGGCAGACAGAGAGAGAATGGGCACACCAGGGGCTCTAGCAACTGCAAAAGAACTCCAGATGAATGTGCACCTTGTGCATCTGGTTTACGTGGGTCCTGGAGAATCAAACCGGGATCCTTTGGCTTCACAGGCAAATGTCCTAACCACTATACCATCTCTCCAGGCCCAAAATAAATGAAAATAAAATATTTTTTTAAATTAAATTTTAAGCCGGGCGTGGTGGCGCACAACGTTAATCCCAGCACTTGGGAGGCAGAGGTAGGAGGATCGCAGTGATTTTGAGGCCACCCAGAGACTACAAAATTAAACCCAGGTCAGCCTGGGCTGGAGTGAGAGCCTACCTAGAAAAACCAAAAAAAAAAAAAAAATTTATTATTTTTTAAAAAATTAAATAAATAAGTGTGTTTCAGCAAGCTGGAGGTATGGCTCAGTGGTTAAAAGTGTTTCCCTGCAAATCCTTATAGTCAAGGTTCCATTCTCCAGCACCCAAATAAAGCTAGATGCACAAGGTGGACATGTTTGTGATGACAGGAGGTGCTGGTGTGCCTGGTCTCCACCCCTTTACTTAATGTACTTGCAAATAAATAACATTTTAATAATAAAGTGGACGATGAGACACCCACCATCAACTGGTCTCCACACACATGTTCACCCCACACACTTGTTCCCACATGCACAAACATGCATACACACATGAAAGTATACCAAATTTACACATACACAAAAAGCTTCCTACATCAACAAGGTGAAATGGAGGAGTGAAACAAAAGCACTCCTTTCCAGAAGCACATTTAAAATGGGGCTGAGGTTTGACAGACCCAGATGGTGAAAATTTTCAATGAAATTTGACCTATGATGTGATCTCGGGATTTTTATCTGTGATTTTCCACCATCAGGAGGCATGAGTCTACTAAATCCTTTGAGCTTGACGTGGTTCAATGTACCTTTATCCTGAGCCCTGACAAGGCAGATGTACATGCTTAGGTGTGAGTTCAAAGCCAGCCTGAGATAACATCATGTGTTCGAGTTCAGCTTGGGCTAGAGTGAGACACTACCGTGAAAAAACAAAATATAGCCGGGTGTGGAGGTGCATGTCTTTAATCCCAGTCCTTGGCAGGCAGAGGTAGGAGGATGGCAGAGAGTTCGAGGCCACCCTGAGACGCCATGGTGAATTCCTGTTCAGCCTCAGATCGAGTGAGAACCTACATCGAAAACCAAAATAACAAAAGAAAAAAGAAAGAAAGAAAGAAAGAAAGAAAGAAAACAAGCAAGCAAGAAAGCAAGAAAGAAACCAAAGACACAAGCAAGCAAAACAGAAAGAAAGAAAACCCAAATATAAAATAAAATATAAAATAAAATAAAATACAATTGAAACGGACTGAAGCTTTGACCTTACATACCCTAAATGCCGGGCATAGTTGGAAGCAAAGCAATTACATAAAGCACATTTGTTTTTGGTTTTTCAAGGTAGGGTGTCACTCTGGTCCAGGCCATAAAGCACATTTGGCAAACGTCTATTGGGTCCCGCTAAGGAGAGGACTCGATATGCTTTGAAAATTAGAGAAAAACCCAATGAGCTCTCTCTCTGCAGGAGAGACACAGACGGCTATACAGGCCTTTGTCATAATAAAGAAGACTCAGAGTTGGTTTCAGAAGCTTTCCAGAAGATCTCCTGGGGAAGAAAATTTTACAGACACAAGGCCACCTGGTGTCATCACGTGAAATGTCGACAATATAAAAGCCTCCCTTCAACTGAGATCCAAAAAATGCTCGCTGGCATTTACTATGTATGTTAGGACATTAGAAGGATTTAATTCTGAGATTGATACTTCATAGAAGTTATTCTCACTTATCCTCGAAACCAATTGTGAACAAGTACATGTTAGAAGGGTCGTGGCTGTGAGTTCAAGGACACCCTGAGACGCCACAGTGAATTC